>VNJU01004981.1:0-685688 GCA_008042675.1 Drosophila seguyi | reverse complement strand
GGGTGGAAAGGTCCTGGGTGCGACATTGTCCTGGGTGATGTCATACTTTACAAATATGATTATTTCAGCCCCCAATTACGGGTCTCAACTCGAGTAACAAGAGCTACACATAATGTAATGGGAATAACTTAATTATGTTCGGTTTTCTTTCGAATAGAGAATTTTTAATCAATATATATTTAGCTAAAATGTATTGCATTCTCTTATTTATCGAATGATTTTTTTATTCCACCATTCACTGAACATAATTTATGAATTATCCACGATGGACGTCACCCAACCTCAACGACTGTGTGCAGATTTCAAGTTTATTTGGCAATTTTACAAACTGAATTTATGTGAATCAAAAAATACGAAAATTGGCCAAGCTTTTTTCTGGCCCTTGGCCAAGTGAGTCAAAGACAACACCGAAGCATGGGAATAAAAAATACACTTTGTTGGTTTTACAAGAGGCTTTGGCTTACATCAAGGGCAGAAAAAGCAGACAAAAAGTCACAAAGAAGCCGAAAGCGTACAAACAAATTGATTGTTGCAAGACGCGCGATTCATTTTCCTTGCGTTAAAATTTTTTCTGCTGTTGCCCACTTGTTGTCACTTTTCTTTTTTTCCTCTACTACTTAGCAGCTGAAAATTTTGTATTTATGCACTTTCCTTCGAGGCTTTTTCTTTACACTCACACAATGGGCGTTGGCGCCGCCAACTTTGATGAAATTTATGTGCGGATTTTGTAATTCAAGCCACGCGACTCACACGCGACTTTCGGTAGTCGACCAGCACTGGGACTGGCTCCAGAAGATAAGTACAATAAAGTGAAGAAGAGGGCAGAGCGGTAGGAGAGAACAAACCAGCGAACGAATGAACGGGTTCGAGGCAGACAAGCTGGCAGCTTGTTGGCAAAACAAACAAAATTAGCAAGAGCCAAGACCAAGGGGCAGACGGGGACGGAAAAGCCTCACGGCTAGGCCAGCGCTGTTACCACCTTATTAAGAAATTCCACACACGGCACAGTGTCTGAAAGTGAGAAGAGATAAACGCCAAAGACAAAAATAAAGACGTTTCGGTGATGACAGGTCCGGAGATTAAAGATAGGCCAACGCACAACAGAATGCTATCACTTAATTCAACTTTTAAATAGCTGTAATCAGGGAATTTATTTCTGTATGAGTTCAAATTATATGTTGAAGAAAACCTAAAAGTTGTAAATATAAGTAGAAAAAAAATAAAATTCAACCTGTTTCCGCCCGGGATCGAACCGGGGGCCTTCTGCGTGTTAGGCAGATGTGATAACCGCTACACCACGGAAACAGCTGGAGGCACGGCAGCCAAAAGCTCAGTAGTTCTTTTCATTTGTTGGAACGAATGGAATAAAGTGGAACAATTTGCTGATATTTCGGAAATTGAACTGTATTATTTTGCATAAAAACCATTGAAAGAGACATTTTCATAATTAGAATGCCAATGTTATTTATTTAACTATTTTCTCGTTTAATTAATATTTAGCAGTAAAATCGAATTTGTGAGAATAAAGGCTTCCTTCAGTCGTTCAACTTTATAAGTTTCATATATAAATATAAAAAAAAGAAATTCAACCTGTTTCCGCCCGGGATCGAACCGGGGGCCTTCTGCGTGTTAGGCAGATGTGATAACCGCTACACCACGGAAACAGCTGAAAGCACTGTAGCCAAATGCTTAGTAGTGCCACGCGCAAACATATTATTGAGGCTCTCTGGAAGTATTAAATAAATTTATTTCAAAAGTAAATTAATTTGTTGTCCTAGTCAATATATATTTTTTTTAATGAATGTATTTGAACCAGCTCGATGACACGACGAGCTTTGATTACATTTTTCTTTTAAGATGTCGCGTGGACTACCATATATTAAAAGCATACAGGAAAAGAAAATAGATAATTTTAAAGTTACGATTAAATCGATTTAAAAAATAAAAGTCAACATGTTTCCGCCCGGGATCGAACCGGGGGCCTTCTGCGTGTTAGGCAGATGTGATAACCGCTACACCACGGAAACATATGGTATTCGAGCAGCCAAACACTGGACAGTTTTTGGCATTAGAAATTTGTGATTTGTCTATTTTCATTTTATGTCTTTATCTTATTATATATAAAAACCACAATGGGAGGATAATTTTTTTTTAATTTTCAATTAAAGTTAGCCTTAAAAGTTCTTAGTTTGGCAATTTATTTAGCTGATAACGTTTAATTTTTAAAATATTAACAGAAATATAGAACAGCACCAAATGGTCTAGAGTATTAGCTCAATTCTGATCAAGTACCTCAATTTAGGTAAATAATATCTATAAAAATTATAACTTAGGTCAGGGAATTACATATAACATTAAATTAATTTATATGTTCTTATTTCATGACCAACTTAAAAATTTTTACTTATTGAAACAGAAAAATTATGTTTTCCACAAAGAAAAAGTAAACAAAAAAAATTACTTTCCATCGCAGCCGGTAGGATTCGAACCTACGCTCCCAGAGGGAATCTGATTTCGAGTCAGACGCCTTAACCACTCGGCCACGACTGCTTGTGAAGCGAGCGCGTCAAAACTCAAACATAGCAGCTTGCCGGTCGGAGCAGCTCGGTCCTCTTTCCCGTTCCAAGTGGTTTGGTCGAAAAATCCGGGGGATGGTCTTTGGGTGTGAAACGTTCTTATTGCGAGGCTAGCGAACACTTACATCGCCAGTGCTCTCTGACCACGTTTCGCAGATTAAAACCTGTATATATTTTCACGGTGTGCCATTCATCGTAGTGATGCACAACGTCAATTTATACAAACATTATTACTTTGTTTAGAATTTAAGCTAGTTTTTCAACTACTTTAAAGTAAATGTGTGAAGGCCGCCGCCCATATTTCCATTTATCATTTTCCTTTCAGAGTCTCTGACAGCCTAAAATTATCATTATTTACACTTGGCGCTGGTTTATTGCACTTGTTTTTGTTACTGACTCTCCGCTTTTATTATTCTCGCTGCCATATGGGATGGACGTTTTCTTATTTCCGTTTATATTTTTTTTTTGAAAGATTTTTCCACATGATCATCATTGCCCTCATCGAATCTGGGCTTGTGCCCCACTGACTGACTGACTGACTGACTGAGCGAGTGAGTGACTTGTTGCATTATTAAAACTGAATGAGCGACCTTATTGCCGGCACACTTGGGGGGGCAATGAATGGGACAGCTGGCTGGGCTGCGCTCGATGGAGTGGAAGATTGCGTAAGATCTCTTCCGTTGCGCGATAATTGAATACTTGAGAAATTTAATTAACGCCAGTATTCATACAGATGTGTGAAAAGGCATATAGAGGGTGTTCGGTTTGGTTCTCTGGGTCAATTGGTTCATCTGCTAATTGGAGTACGAAATGTATTTGAGTGATTGAGAATTTGGACAAAAAGCAGCTGAGTACTTTAATCTAAAATGTTTGTAGTAGTAAAAACAAAAATTTACTTGTTAATCTTAATCATTTAATATGTTTTTGTTTATTCAGAGATCATATTATTAATATTTGCATCAGTTATCTTGACCCCAGAACTTAACAAATTATCATTTTGTAATGAAGTGTGAGCTGTTTGTTATTCCTCTTTTATCGGCCTTACCTTTGCAACATTCTATAGAATACATACATATATGTATATGTATTTTGTGTCTGCCGGTTTTGGAGCCGGCACACTTTAACCATTGAAAGACATGGGTGTGTCCGCGCCAAACAAGTGTGATGTAATTGCATAATGTCAACAACAACATTTGTCTGACGCTGACGCGACGCGGCGCGACGGTGGCGATGGCGGCGTCGCTGTGTCGTTAGCTGCTCCTAAATTTAATTGTTGTCTTCCGCACAAAAAGGTCATAGAGAGAAAGAGCCAACGGAAAGTGGAGTATAGAAGCTGGCTGGCATTGCCAAAGTTTTCAAGAATTCAGTCCACTCACTAAAAGTGGTTTAATCTATTGACATTGTTATCCTTATTTGGTAGCCAGATTCGAGTTTTTGTTTTTGGCATTTGCTACAAATACCAACTTTAATACTAAATAGATTGCAGCATACTCAACATTTTAAATAAAAACTAATCAAATAATGGAAGTTCTTGCAATGCGTGAGAAACCAAAGGCTTATTCTGCCTACCAGAACTCCTCTTTTTCTATATTTTTTTGCCACCTACACAACTCGCTGCTAGCTCCATTTTGGAGGAGTCGGAATCGACGACCCACGCTGGAAAACTGTTTGGCTCGTTAAGTTTATTCAACGCCCACGCATTCAACACAGCAACTCCCTAGCTCGTCTGCATCTCTTTCTTGTAGTCACTTAAAAAGCGTTTATTCAGCATTATTCTGTTTGATTTCAACCCAAAACTGAACATTTTACGCCGCCCACGCACAGCGAACAAGTTGTGCAAGCTGAGGTGCGGTGCGGTGAGGCGGTCTCTTAGTTGGCAGCAGAGTTCAATTACCTGTACATCACGATAGTGTTGTTAAAAGAAAGCTCAAATATGCGGCACGCGTCGCCAATACGTCATAATTAGCAAACGGCAAAGTCAGCAGCAAATAAATGCACTTTGGCTGCACAGGAAATAATTTTAGATAATTTTTTAATTTATTTTTATTGTGGGATTTGATCTGTCAGTAAAATTAGTGTTGAAAATGTTTCTAGGCTGGAAAAATCAATGTAATATATTGTATTTAGACAAGATTATTATGTGTTTTTGCCATTAAATTTGCATATTTATTAACTGCAAATGCTCTTTTTGCCTGTGTAGCATTGTATTGTATTGTTTCTTATTATTTTTCTTTATGAGCATATTTTTTCCCCGAGCATATATGTATAATCCGACTACAAAAGTCGCCGCCCACGAAAGGGGTTATACTCACTCGTCTCTTGGCCTTTCCCTTTCCTCCTGCCATTTCCCCATTGCAATTTCCTCTCGAAATTGGCATATTTATGTAGAAATTTGTGCTTTTAATTGGGTACAAAGAGAGAACTACAAAAAAAAAGAGGCTGGTGGGTGTAGTGGAAGAAATCGGGTCAGCATAATGCACCTTAATTATGGCTTATTTTTGCTTCTCAAACTCGAAGTGTGTCGCATGGAAATTGAGCTGTGTTTCTTCGGGTTACGAATTTGGCTGAGCTTGGCGCATTGCATTTCGATTTGTTATCTCAGTTGCGCGGAGCGATGACATTATTGTTCTATGTTTATTCGCCTGCCAATTGTTTACGATATTCTGAAGGTTAATAATATTATTCGTTGAATGCGAAAGCAAGCGCGCACCACGCCTAAGATTTAAAGAGCAGCAGCAGAAACACGCACACACTTTTTGTTTATTTATTTTGGTTGATGCGCTCTCCCTTCCTGGGATCGAGACAGCTCAGCAGAGAGGAGGAGCTCCTTCGTTTCGTTTTCATTTTCGAGGCATCATGAATTTTGGGGGTTTCGTAAAAAGCCGAATGGATCTTAAAATAGTTTTCACCGATTCTTCCGTTTATATTGCTTTCTCTGTGGCTGCCGCCTTAGCACGTGGATACGAGAAAATGTAGAGAGACGTACTTATGCATTTTTCCCCCGGGGTGCTTGCTCTTTTCTCCCCACAAGTCAAGAATTTATTTTAGCCAAAATTAGAAATTAACTAAAGTGGAAATATGCGGCAGTCCATTTTCTGTGTGTGTGTGTCACCCCTCGGCAGTTTCTCTGCCTTCTCCCCCACCCAAAACAACGCCATTTGACATTCTCAGGGAAATCCGACGACTGTCTCTGCCGGAGAGAGAACTCTCTTCCATTTGGGTGGTTGCACCTCCACTCGCTCTCTTTCTCTGTCAGCCGCTCTCAGTGTTTTGCCACCCCCTTTTTCGTTTGCTCGACTGCCTTGCAGTTTTTTAAGGTCAGTCGAAAATTTTCCAGCTGAGCGTAAAGTTGAAGAAGGAAACACCGTCTAACGCAAAGTTTACCCACATCCGTTTTTATTTTGCAGCATTTTAACTGAAATACAAAGGAAATAAATCATGACTGAAGTCGAGCAACCGCCACAGAACGGCATAGATCCCACTGCCGGCGAGGAGGATGACAGCAACAAAGCGCGTCCCGCGGATATTGAACAGGTATGTAAGTTGTGCACTGCACCCAGCGAAGCCTCAATCAACCACACCTCTTACTCACAACCCCTTTTATTTTGTACAGGATATGCGCGAAATGGAGCGTCGCAAGCGAGTGGAGGCCATCATGGGCTCGAAACTCTTCCGCGAGGAGCTGGAGCGGATCGTGGACTCGGCCCGTGAGGGTGGTGCCGGTGCCAGTGGGATTCTGCAGCAGCTGTCGGATATTGTGGGCGTGCCAGTGACGCGGGTGGGCAATGTGTTCAAGAGCAACAACTGTATGGTGCCCATCAATGATATACGCGGTGTTGAGTCCATGGGCTATGCCAAGGGCGAGAAGATACTCCGGTGCAAGCTGGCCGCCACATTCCGTCTGCTCGATCTGAATGGCTGGACCCAGGGTCTGGGCGCACAGATCACTGCTCGCCTCAAGGTCGATCAAGAGTACTTCCTGGTCAATCCGTATGGACTTCTCTACCACGAGATCACTGCCTCAGCGCTAAACAAGGTGGATATGCAGGGCCAGATTGTGGAGCAGGGCACCACCAACTTTGGCGTTAACAAGAGTCGTAAGTTGAAGTCAAACCAAAATATTCGTATTTGATATTAACCTTGTCTCTTTTCCATTCAAGACTTTGTCCTTCACTCGGTGATTCATGCCGCGCGTCCCGATATCCGATGCGCCATTTACATTGGCTGCAGCCCAGTGGTGGCTATTTCCTCCCTGAAGGCCGGCTTGCTGCCACTCACCAAGGATGCCTGCGTGCTGGGCGAGATCACCACACACGCGTACACTGGCCTGTTCGACGAGGAGGAGCGCAACCGGCTTGTCCGCAACCTCGGTCCAAACTCGAAGGTGATGTTGCTAGCCAACCACGGTGCCCTGTGCTGCGGCGAGACCATTGAGGAGGCCTACTTTGCCGCCTGTCACATTGTCCAGGCGTGCGAGACCCAACTGAAGCTGCTGCCCGTCGGTGTGGATAACTTGGTGCTGATTCCCGAGGAGTCGCGCAAGGCCATCTATGAGCAGTCGCGCCGTCCTCCAGAGGATCTGGAGAAGAAATTTGCCGCTGTTACGGCCGGTGAAGATGGTGGTGCTGCAGCTGCTGCTGAAAAGGATGAAGCCGCTGCCACGCCCAAGATTGGCAGTCCACCCAAGTGGCGTGTGGGCGGTGCTGAGTTCGAGGCTTTGATGCGGACCTTGGATAATGCTGGCTACCGCACTGGTTACATCTACCGCCATCCTCTGATCAAATCGGATCCACCCAAGCCCAAGAACGATGTGGAATTACCGCCAGCTGTGTCATCTCTGGGATATCTGCTCGAGGAGGAGGAGCTCTTCCGTCAGGGGTAGGAATAACTATATTATATTCTGGGGGAATGGCACAAGATATAGATTTATCGATAATATATCCAATTTAATGCAAAAGTTGTGATATATATGCGACAAGTCGATATTCTGCTAGCTTGTCGATATAATGCCGGCCTTTTTCGATACTTATATTTAATGAAATATTTTCCCTTTGTTTAGAATCTGGAAGAAGGGAGATCTACGCAAGGGTGGCGATCGCAGCAGGTGGCTCAACTCGCCCAACGTGTACCAAAAGGTCGAGGTCCTGGAAACCGGCACTCCCGATCCCAAGAAGATAACAAAGGTAGAGATCATTACTTTCGAAGATATGAAGCAGCAAACCACAACCACAACCACCAGCCTTAAGGAGATTGAAGGGAAATAGTTGAATCAAAGTTGAAAAAGCACTACTATATATTCAGACATTCCATTCTATGATTTTATCTTAGTTAGCGCCAAGTTTTAGTTCCCAACTCAGCTACTAAACTGCTATCCTTACGCATAAAAGTTTCTTCTTAGCCTTTATTAAGCCAATTTAAATAATCGATACACAAAAACTATATATTTATATACCTTGGAAATAGAATTTAACTCATGCTAAAACCAAAATACTTTGACCTGCTTTGCGAGCAAGAAACCAAATACTTGTAACATGTGCATTAATCAAATAAATATTTAAATGTATTCAAAAAAACAAACAACAAAATGAAACTTTTGCATAGATGATTTTGTGCCGCCATTACGATTTTTTTGCTGCCTCAATACGAAGGTGAAGAATTCAGAACAAAACAATGCAAAGAAAGAGAAAGAAATTTGCTATTAATAGTAATCAAATTACACTAAATATCAACCAGCATTTTGTATCATTTTATACTTGATTTCATTTAGATTAAACTCTTATTATTTTCATTCATTCATCGACTTTTTCCTTTGCATGTTTTTATCTTTGGATATTCTTTTCTCTTTGTGATTGTTTTGCATTGTTTTTTTTTTTTCAAGGCACAAAATCATTTATGCTTGTTATTTAAGTTACGTTTTGTTTATGTTTATTTGATCATTGCAAGAAATAGGTATGGAATGGGTCAAACATAACCGAATAATTAAGAACTTAACCCTAAGTATAAGATCTGAAGAAATTGTAACAAAGATATATATTTAAAGGAACACTTTCACCTCTTAATAAGAACCTTGAGTGTTGTTGTTCATCATCCCACATTTAAAACAAATTTCTTTCTCTTTCTTTTTCCAATTGCATTGCTTCCTCCCACCCCTACCTCTCTCCTCCTTAAATCCACAAAATTGACCAACAATGTATGAAACCGAAAACGAAATCTAACAGTGGGTGGCTGAGGGTTCTCCTACCCACTCAACGCCAGTGAGGATAGAAGATCCGCTCCAGTTTGTGCCTGCCGGAACAAATCCGAGAGAGTTTAAGCGGGTCCAGCAACAAGTCAGTATTCTTTGCGATTGTGTCTAATTGTTACATAAACTAAACTAGCTTTAACAAAAATCACACAACAGATTAAGGACAATCGACGTGCTGATAAGATTTCCGCCGGACCACAGTCCCATATTCTGGAGGGCGTCACATGGGACGAGGCTAGCCGACTCAAGGATGCCACCGTCTCGCAAACCGGCGATCATGTTGTGATGATGGGTGCCGCATCCAAGGGAATTATCCAGCGTGGATTCCAGCACAATGCCACGGTCTACAAGGCTCCCTATGCCAAGAATCCGTTCGATAATGTCACGGATGATGAACTCAATGAATACAAACGCACGGTGGAGCGGAAAAAGAAGTCTGTGCATGGCGAATGTAAGTTGATGTTAATTAGTATAAATATCCCTTATATTGATTATTTGCTCTTATTTACAGACACTGACACAGATTTCTCTGAATCGGAGGCTGTCCTGCAGGCGGGGACAAAGAAATACCCTCAGAGCGAGCCAGAGACCGGTATGTTTGGCGCTTGAAATGCATTCCTCATAAGCAGTTGCTAATATGTTTATCTATTTATTTAGAGCACCAAGTCATTGAGATTCAAACACAGCAGGCGCCGGTGCCACGACAGGCGGAAGTTGTGCTCAGCGATGGTAAGTCCCTCGATGTCTGTGTCCTGTCACACTTGATTTTTGTTTATAGTTCATCGATATAATTTTAATCACGCACACACGCGAGGACATCCAAAAAACACATGTCCCAGAGTTATGTTATGTCTTTTTTCCATCATGTGATCAAAATTTGAATCCCTTGAACATTTTGTTTGTTAAGTTTATTTGTTATTCCTCGTTATTATCCTTACTTTGTTATCCATTTTAGTGCATTTGTACGTTTTACTCTTATCCCTTTTTTATTTAAATTTATGATTTTATAGCTATCGAGGAAGCGGATGCTTTATGTTTATTTTTAAGTATTTTGATTAGCTTATAAGCGTAAATTTCACTCCCGAGTAGTGTATTTATATTGATATTTTTGGCATACTTTTATATATTGGATTCCTAACATTTTTCTAACCCTTTTCTTATGACATTTTCCTATTTTTTTCGTTTATTTCTTTTTTTTGCTAAACTTGCGCATATTTCAATTACCAACCAACAAACACACTCGCCCCAAAACTACACACACTTCAATTACATAATGTAGTCAACAAAAAATTACTTGTAGCAATTGATACCGTCACAACTTCCTTTCTATAAATATTTTTAAAATGATTTAAAGCTGTAATAAGACAGTGCAATTTAGAGATAGGCCACAATTTAATTTTTCTTATGTTAATTTTCTTTAAATTCTTTTATCCAATTTTATTTGGGCAACATTTTATTTAACCCACACAACCGATATTTCCAAGGAACCAACTGTTGTACGGCGTGTATAAAATAATTTCTTAGTTTCAACAATCAACAACCAAACTGCACAACAACACAACAATTACAACAACAGCAATTAATTCAATAGCAAACCATTCATTGTAGTAAAGAAAGCTGTAGTTGAAGTAGTTATTCTTCTTATTTGCTAAATTATTGTTTTAATTCCCCCAATTCGGCAATTGTAAAACGAAAATTTTTACTGTTCCATTTTTAAATAGGAAGAAAACCCAAAACCAAATAAATTGGCATTTACCTAAGGTCCAAATCAATATGTAGCAGTTAGTGTGCTCGGTTAAAAGCGAAGTGTGTGTGTGTGTAGGACCTCAATTTAAGAAATTTCCTCTAAAAAAATAAAATAAAATAAAACGAAGACAAAAACAGCAACCAAAAACAGGAAGCAACCACCGAAGCTCTGAACAGAAAACAAAATTCTACTACTACTACCACTACTACATACTACCTTTTCTACTACTACTACTACTACTGCTACTGCGGCTGCTGCGCTCCCTAAAACACAAACAAAACAAAATTAAATTAAACAAAATAATCCATAAGCAGTTTAAAAAAAGAAATCCCCTTCTGAGTTTGAGGTGAGTGCAGCCTCAAGAGGTTTAGTGTGTAGAACAAGAAATCAAAAAATCAAGCCAATAGTTTATAGATAACAGTTCAGCATACAGCATAAAACAATATCATATAACATTTGCACACTAAACCCCATTCAACATTCCATGTTAATCTTTGCCGAATGCTCTTGCATATAGCTCTTATATATATATAGCCGATCGCTGTTAGCTGAATCACATTATCCGCCAAAAGCCGAGCAGTTGAATTTTTAGTTTTGCTGTTTCTGTTTAATTTCCATTGGGATTACTCCGTGCTGATCTAGTGTGTTCCCCTTTTATTTTTAACTGCAGCTGTTTCTTTTTTTGTTGGTTGCTTCCGCAGTTGTTGCCCAAAAACTAACCCAAGCTGTATCCCTTTCAAGCATGCTTTTCTCTTTACTAAAAAACCACTCACTCTACTCTAGACACTACGTATGTATGTATTCCTAGCTTAAGGCACACAATTACGTCTGTTTCGCACTTGTTGTTCTACTTGCTGAATATGATTTTATAATTTCAACTTCTCAATACTATATTTTAGCCACTCTTAGTTTTATAAACGGCGAACGCTCTCACACAGCCACAAATCGCAAGCCGCCAACTGGCCGAGGTAACGAAAAATCCGAAACCCCGATCGAAAGATCTAGCTATATCAACCTTCAATGTACTCAGGCTAAACGCCAGCTGTTGTATATAAAAATCCATTTAATCTCTCAAATAATAGTTGTTATTCGGTGTATATATATTTATAATATAACCCCATATATAATCCATATTGTTACGGGTTTCTATATATATATAACTCCCCATATAATCCACAATGCATATATGGTAAATCGTTGTTGCACCAAAAGATAACTAAAAGAAAGACCTTGTAATATATGAGAATTATACGCACTCAGCAATAGTTTTGCGTTGCGCATCTTATTTATTATATGGTCTTTGACTAAACCTTATTATATAGTTTATGGTTAACTTATATTCGTATGAAAGTCTTAGTTGGTTAACTTACATTTGTTTTGGGTTTGGTTAGGTCATAGCATCAAAAGCGTTATATTATCCTAGGCAGGAATCTCTTCTTCGATTCAGTTTTAGGTATGTGGGCGAATCCCTAGTGCTCTGTTTATAGGTATCATCTCCTTAATAGGTAATAACTACTTGATTTGAAATGGAACATCAGAGTTTTGCATATTTCCAGTACTTATCAGTACGTCTCCTATTTATGTATGTATTTCGAGAGTCTCATTATCCCAGATTATGACATACTGTGACTTACTGATATTATTTCCCGACTCTTCATCTCTCCCCTATTGATTTGGCCCTGGGCCCCTCTTTATATAGAAAATAATAAGAATAACGAATCTCAGATAGATGAAGAGGAAGAGGATAAGGAAAACCAACAGCAGCAGCAGCAGCAGGAGCGTGGGCGGGACAGGAATTTGTCCGGGAAAAGCCGATGCTGCAGGGATCTGTTCCCAATTCTGGGCGAGGCTACAAATCAGTCAGAACAGCAGCAGAGTCAGCAACAGCAACTATATTCCTATGTCTATGCCAACACAGCTTCTTGCTCTTTGGGTGGCACTTGCCGACAGCCTCAAGTGTGTTCCGCTTTGCTGCGTTCACTCCACAGCGAGCAGTTGGGATATTTGGCCAGTGGTTATCGGGTCGGCGGAGGATCAGTGGCCTCGAATGGCTCAGCCTCGAGTACGGGTACCTTAACAAGCGTGACTGCAGCGGGTGGTTCGTCTACCACCTCCCGGCGTCCGTTGCAGCAGGCAAACTCACCGCAACCGCCACCACCGTATCGCACAAGTTCCCATTTCGGATTTATTTCACCGCGTCAGCCGGCTCGCCTGGAGCACAAACATCTGCCTGGGGATCGGGATCGTACGGGATATCGGCCCATGCAGCGGGTCATTAGCTACGAGGAGATCTTCGCCACACCGCGATACGAGCAGTTGTGCCAGGTTTGCTTCGACCAGCTGCTGCGACTCAAGCCGGAGCTTCAAAAAATTGGGACCGGCACGGGAGCCAGCAGTGGCGATGAAGAGGTGGCCAGCAGTGCCGCAAGCAGCAACATAACTACGCCCCTGCGGCGTAACCAGCTGCTGCCCACTCTGCCCGAGCTGGTCGACGACGAACGCGGTGAGATGCCAATGTTGCCACAGGGTTCAAGGATGCAACGCAATGTACATACCCAGACGCCAAGACGTCCCGCTTCATCCTCTTCCACCACAAATTTCATCAATCAAATCGACAGATTTAATTTCTCGGAGGAGTCGACCAATGTTAATTATTCCCCTGCTTGTCCCATCAGCAGTGAAAGTCTGGGATTGGGAGTGGGAGGATTGGAGGAGGTTGAGCCGAATAGTTTCAGTGGAGCGAGCGCAACGAGTGATGCTCCGCCAAGGTTATATCGATCAGAGCAAATGGCGGACGTCACTGAAGTGTGGAGTTTCGGCCGTTGGCTGGAACCTCAGGAGCAGAGCGTAGCAGCAGATGGATTTGGCCAGCAGCCAACGGTGACTGAGCACCGGGTCTTCTTAGAGGTAACGCAGCATTTCGCCATCGAAGGCCAAGAATTTGGATCAACAGAATCCGTTGAGCGGCAGTTGATGTCGCGCGAGGAACGCCAGCGTCGAAAGTCGGAATTTGAGGAGCTTTGGCAAGACCATGTCGAATATTTTGGGGCTAAGGAGCAGATGCAGATAGAGGAGATTCCAATGTCTACAGAACAGGACGAAAGTGAGGCTATTTCAGTACCGACTCAAGGCGAAGAGCCGGAGCCGGAGCCCGAGCTGGAGCCAGACGCTGAGGAATCAGAGATGAGTGTGTCTGCTGACCAAACAGAGAACATGGCGCCACTTGCTACTCCCGAATTGGAAGAGACTCTGACTGAGTCCACCGATGAGCTACCCAAAATCCTTCAGCAGTTCGAAGAGAATCTTACTCTAGCCGGTGAGAGTCTGGAGAAGTTGGTGGCCACCACCAAGAGACTGCAGGCAAATGACACAACAGAATCATCGGTCGTAACCTCGAGCAGCTCGCCTGTGGATAGTGGCCCTCTATTTCGATCGATTAGTTTGGAAAACATTCCCAATGCTGACGACACCGCGAGCCTCGTGGAACCGGACTCTGGTAGCAGCAGTGGAAGCAACGAAGAGGATAGTTTCGAGCGAGCACATAACAACGTGGAGCAGGAGGAGAAACGCGACGACGAAAAGCCCGTGACTCCCGATTCGCCAGAGCCAGAAGAGCCATCCGAAAAGGAGATGGAAGTCGAAGACGAGAAGGACGTGGATGAAATTGAAAACCCAGAGGAGGCAGAGCTCCTGGCAGTTGCAACCGACCCGCCAGAAAGTCCCACTATCGTGGACACTGACAGCACTTTTTTCACTCCCCTGGAGCGCCAAGTTCTGGAGCGTATCGAGGCTGACAAACTTGACCAGAGCGAGGAGATCTTTGAAAAGATTGATCACTCGATTCGCAACAAGATGACGCCAAAGAAGCTGCAGGATCTGGTCACCGAGGAAATCTTTCGCACTCGTACATACATTTACTCCAATCCGACCACTCCGGTGCCGGGCCTCTCGCCCGCTGACCTTACCTCCACGCCGAGTGGCTCTTCCCTTTCAACCCATAACATCAGTGCTCCGTGCAGTTCAATGGCTCATGCGCATCTAACAACGCGATCCACCTCTCGCTTGTCGCGCTCGTGGTCGATGGAACAACAAAGGAGCGATGACCAGAAGGAAGGGGAGGGGGAGCCAAGGATGAGGGCGCCTATCGAGCGTGTCATGTCCTCCACGACCTTTATTTGCCGACCAAACTCGCGTCGTAAGCGCAATTTTATCGAGGAGAACATACGCAACGCTAGCAGGCCACGCCCTACACCCGGTTCGATAAAGAAGCCGAAGAGCAATGTAACCGCCTCCCCCAGGACCATATCGTCGTCGGTGTGCACCTTTCAGTGCGGTCAGCGTGATAGTGGCGCCCGCCTCTGGGTTTCGCTGCCAACACCGCCAAGGGTGGCAGCAGGTCAAAAGCGTGCCAACACTTCGAATGCGACTTCAGCTTTGTACACTTTCCGTGGTAGTCCCTCCTCCCCGTTCCCCAAGCGTCGAAAGCCACTGGCAATCCTTCCTCCCTTGCGGCAACCAATCTTTACAACGGAAAGAAGCGGCGAACTTGGCTCTTCTTCAACCTCTATGCACCACACACTTTCCAGCGGCACATTCTTTGTGCGCGACGAAGAGCAAGGAGGAGATTTCGATAACGATTCGGCTCAGATGGAGGCCAGCCAAGAAGAAGAGGAGGAGGAGGAGGAGGAGGAACAGGAGACGGTGGACCAATTCCGGACAGCACCCGATAAATCGAATGCCACCAACAGCACCGTGTACTACAGTGCCAACGATAACACGGGCGACGAGGCTGAAACTTTGCAGACGAGCGCAGGCGAGGTAACTGGAGATGACATGCCAATGATGCCCACGTCCAGTCAGGAGTTCACTGAAGAATCCAACATGGAGGAGAGCTCGGAGAATTACATGGAAAGACCATTAACAATGTCCCGGCAAATTGAGGAATCAAGCTCACAGGAATTTGATGCGGATCAGCAGATCAGCAGCACATCTCAGTTATCGGGGAACTCGAGTACAAGCCAACCGAAAGCAGAAGAGTGGCAAGCCAACGCATGGCATCAGCTCATTACGGAAAGCTCAAGCCAACTCGAGGAGGAGGAGTCATCTTGGGAGGGGCCTGCGCGCCTAGAAGCTGGATCAGATCGCCAGCCAAAACCTGAGATTAAAAGAAGCGAGAGTGATCTGCCAAAGAGCGAAAGTATCGAAGAGTCATCCGGTTATGAATTGGTGGCATCGCGAGATCTTAACGCAATGCCAAAGTCGATTAACGAAAATGAGAGTATTAGTGATTTCGAAAATGAGGAAGTTGTCCAGGTGGTAAAGACATTGTCGGACGAGGAGGCTAAAGAGGATGACAACAAGCCCAGCACCTCGAAGGCGGCAGCGAAGAAGAAAAGCAAATAGACGGAGGGACTAATAAGCACTCGATGATATCGATGTGGCTAGGAACACGAGCAGGAGGATTTGATGGGAGCAGAAACGGGGAACAATAGGGGGAATATTCAAGGATGGGTTTCAGTTCAACTAGAAAAAGAAGAATGTGAAAGTTCTTGTCCTTGATATGATATCGATATGTCGCAGGGATATGATCTGAATATTTTTTTTTTTTTTTTTTTTACATTTTATGCGTGTATTTTAATAGCACTTTTATTTTATTTTGGCATGAATTAAATGTTATAATTTAATGGTATTAATATTATTCACAAAACACAAAATATTCACTAAACTAACAGGAACAAATTCCAATTGAAACACAGAATAAAGTATATATTTTATTTTTATCTCCACTACACTCGCTCTACATTCCATATATATATTCTTTGTAACTTCATTTTACTAACCGAAAATTGTATGGTCAAGGTGTAATGTAATTTGCAAGTTTTTGTAAAAGTTTAAAAGGAAATAAAGTTTGGTTTCTTGCGTTCTTATTATATCTTAATTAATTATTCAGCTTTTCCATTTAAATATTTAATAAGTTTTGAAGTAAGTCTTTTCAGTCGATAAAAAGAGCTTCGCCAGTTGCTCTTATAAATTATATATTTTATACATCATATGTAGTTGTAGAATTATATAAAGTTAATTATATATTTATATATAAGTCATTGCAGAAAATTTCCCCTTTAAACCTTTGTTAACTGTGATTATCCCTCCAATGTTTAGTGTTAATTTCACAATGTTGTCAAGTGTTAACCTTAAGTACTGGTGATGTCTTGTGAGTTCGTTCTTGCGTCAGATTGTAATCTTTACCGAACATTATGCATACTCACCATCTCTCAAATATGTACCTGCCCCGCCCCTCTTTTGTTACCTCCTCTCATTTGCAGCGCTTCTGTACCATCTCGCATATAAGTACGAGTTTCTATACTCACCCGATTGTTACTTGAACGGCGCCCTGGAAATGGGAGCACTTGATCAGCAGGTATACGTCATTCACAAGGTGGAGGCTATGAGCAAGCACAGCTATCCGGCAGTTAACCCGATCGATCAGTCCAATGTCCACAATGAGAGTGGATTCAGGCGCAGCCTGATCACTAGCACTCCGGTTAGTCGAACGACGGCTGGTCGGGCGGCCAATTCCTCACTCACTGGAAATCAGACTTTGGATTCTTCGTCCGCCCAAGTTCCCTATCGCACCATCTCACACTTTGGCTTTAATTCACCGCTTAAAAATGGACCCAGCATTCCCCTGCATCCGGAGCACCAATCCATTTGGCAGGCGGTGGCCGAGCAGCGCGAAAGAGTGGTCTCCTTCATCGATCTAACCACACTGAGTCTGGACAATCGTAGGCTGCTTAATGTGGTGACAAACCAGACCCAATCCCAAGTCCAAACTCAAGCGCAATCACAGTCCTTCGTGTCCGAGAAACACATCCAGCTGGAGGTGTCGCCTTTGAAGCGAAAGCAGCGCGTCTATAGCGTTACGACCACTAGCAGTGGCCACAGTGCGGACGACAGCCTGGAAGAGCTGGAGAGCATGATGAGTGGCCTTGCGGTTAGCTCGCCTCGCAGACCGGAACAGCAGGACTCTGGCTTGTATCGCAGCTACACCTTTTTGCCCAGCAATCATGTTTTGCCAGGAGGCAGCACGGATGCCAACCCTCGAGAGCAACCCGAGGCCGATCAGCAGCGTGAAATGTTTCTAGGTGGCGTCACCGATGACAGCGGCTTGGGCAATTCGTCGGGCAGGCGCCAACGTCTCGTCACCACCAGCAATGATTCGTCCACCCAGGAGGCGGAGGCCTACACCCAGGGCAAGCATGTCAAGCTAACCCTCAGCAGTTCACCTTCAATCACAGCAGCAGGACAACTGCCCACAACCATCGAGATTCTGATCAATGTGTCGCTGCGCAATGCCGAATGCATCGAGACGGTGCAAACGCACGAACAAGAGTTCCGGACAAAGCTGGAGAAGGTGATCGACGAGGAGATCCACTACATTTCCCAACAGCTGGCATATCAGCAGCGCCAGAAGGAGCTGCAACAACAAGTGCAGCAGGCGGCTAATCGTGCTCCACTGGCATCGCCATCTTGCTCGATGACGCCGCCCTCTTCCTTGCTGCAACGCTGCAACTCTGCACCTGCGCTGTGCCACACCTATAGCTACGTGGAAGTGGGCATGGCCGGATCCGAGATGCCGCCGCCACCGCCACCGAAGCCAGTTAAGGAATCATTGCCCGTGGACACGGAGAACTCGGAGGGGCTGCTCAATAGCTTGGAGAAGGAGCTGGAGCGCCTGCTCAACAGCGTGGTGAAGGCGCACATGATGCACAACAAGGCGATTATTCACGACTGTCGAACTCGCATTTCGCAGATGCATAAAGCCTAACATAGCTTTAGTGGAGCCTTTTAAAATGATTTTGCGTAATATTTATCGAATTCTCTCACTCTTGTTAAATCTTTCTTTTATAAAACAAAAACAGCTAAATAATTCTGTACAATATATAAGTTAAGTTAAGCAATAATCATTGTAGTTTACCCCATTGTTTGTTCTCTTAAATTCCATGTTAAGAGCAATTAAAACACTATTTGGGAATCTGCAGGATCAGAGTTAATATGAACTAATCATCTTATGTACATTTTTGTTAAGTTTCATTTTTGTCCAATTTCATTTTACTTTTTTGTTCATTACTTTAAATGTACTTAAATAAACATAAAAGTTCATTTCGATTGTTCAACGCGATTGCTAACATTAAGATAAGAATACGCCATTACTTTATTTAATCAGTGTACAAAGGTAACCATTTTTCATTTAATTACATTTATGTTTTGTGTGTGTTTTGTGCATGTGTTTTTGCTTTTAAAACTATATATTTGTTGCATGTCCCCCCTGTATTTAGTTATCCCATCCCAAACGCCATATGTGTACTAATACACTGTCCACAAAAACAATCATTAAATACATTTACACTTGCCTTAGTTTTGTGCGCGTCTCTAAAAAAGGTGAAAGTAAATCTAAACATTAATATCAAACATTTTGTGTGCGTCCACTGAGTTACATTTGTAGGAAATAAATGCTATTGAAATTATTAAATTAATTAAACAAAACATATTTTTCATCAGGTGAAAACGTACAAAACGGCGACCACTCGGAGGCACACTTGAGCACCTTCTCCCAGAGCAGTAAAGAGGTAAATACATCCAATCAGATCGCCGATCATCTTCGCCATGGAATATCATGCATACCGCATCAAGTAGAGCTCCGATATAACAGTTGATTGGTTGTTATAATCCTTATAACGCTCTTCGAGTCTTCAACTGTTATACGCGAGCTCTGATACTGAGCTAACCCTCATCTGAATTAATTACTAACCCGAAGCGCAAACGATATTCTCACTGCAAATTTCTATTACGGTTCCAGGATGTCTCCACGGACGGATCACCCAAGAAAGACAAGAAGAAGAAGAAGGGCCTGCGCACACCATCGTTTTTGAAGAAGAAGAAGGAGAAGAAGAAGGCCGAGGCCTAAGCGGGGATCGATCAGTAGTAGGAGTAGCAATCTTGACACACAGACTCCCACCACCAGCGGAGGACGGGAACCAAGCAAACCGAGAGAACCGAGAACCGAGGAGGAGATTAAACGACAATGAAAACCACGAAAGAAGAGAAAACGGTAGCCAGAAATCAGCGAAAGAAGCATTATACAACAAGGAAACAGAAACAGAGAGAGAGAGAGTGGAGAGGCATATAAACCAGCAACCGATGAGCAGCTAAAATCATTAGGGATAACCCCAACCGATGGCAGCTTCTCCCCCCAATTTGCATTCGCAGCTTATTATATCTATTATAATATAAATCTAATTTTTAATTTATACGATGGCCACACAGCAGCACCCACAATTTGTATGATAACGAGAGTCAGTGCTCTCAGATTCAGATTCAGATTCACATGCAATATATCCGACACGGCGCCGCTCTGTTCAACGCAAGAAATATGCAAAAATCTTCTTCTAGATGTATTAGCTTTTAAAATAAACTACGTAAGCACACATTACATAGTTGAAACAACAAAAAAAAAATGAAAAGGATAACAAGAGGAGCAGGAGAAATTGCTACTATGTATGTGCTGCTGCCCTGAAACAAGCTAAGATTTGTTTTAAACAAAAGCAAACTTTTGTCTTCAGACACATACATATATGGTACATACATAATACTTAAATGCAATATTTTTTATATAAATGCAATAAAATCGATGACAAGAACAACAATATATATGATATTCTTTGCATGTGTGTGTGTGTTTGTCAAATTGTGCTTTTTATGTTTTGAATTCTTTTGTTTTGTTTTGTTTTTTCGATTCCGAGCAGCAGCAGCAGCAGCCACACTTTGCACACAAACGAATGATGAATAACTATATGTATACATGCAGCAATTGTATTAGTTTTTTTATATATAAATAATTGCATATATATTTTTATGTACGTAAAACTGTTTATACATACATATAACATATATATATATATATATTTATAAAACGATCAATAAATTATGAAGAAAAACAAAAATCCAAAATTGAACAGAGAAAAGCAGAAACACAATCACAGGGAACATAGAGATTCCATTAAAAGTCGCCGAGTTTCAAATTTCCAGCATTTCTTTTGTAAGTAGATGTGCTCGATTTGAAATCGCAATACCACTTGATATCGAGAACTGCAAACAAACTATATATACTAATAAATACGACTGCCATAGCATGTAAAACTTTAAAGAAGGCACAACATAATCGCATTTAAAATTCAAATTAACTGCATTAAACTTGAAACTTAAAGCCCAATGATCATTAAATCGAATGTTTCTGCTTTTCCTACACTCTCCCACTCCCACCACCCCCACTCACACACACTTTAACCCTCTGCTCTATGTACCAAAACATATATGCTTTGCTGAGCCTTAGACAAAAAAAGAAAACGTATATTAAAAAACAGCAAAAACACGATTTACGATAAATACTTACATATAAAGTACAATTAAATTGATTATTTGCGCAACGACAGAAGCTTATTTCTAGCAACTTTTTTGCGTCATCAAAGCAAAAAGTCTGTATAATTTTGTCCTTAGATTAACATTAGAAATTTGTCAATATTCTCAATCTCTGTGCAAATAATAAAAAAAGAAAATTACTTTTGAAAAGAGCAAACGAAAAACAGAAAATGTGTTTCTTCAAATTCGTTTAGATTTTAAGAAAATGCATATAAATATATATACATTTAAATTCGTATTATTAAAGTACACACAACAACACACACGAAGCTGAACAAACACGAAATAAATAAACACTTGGAAATTGTACAAAATTCAAAATCCGATCGTCATATCATTTTAATATAGGAAAAGTGAGCAAGATGATGAAATATCTTTAAAGCTATGATAAGGGGTTTTAATTCTTGATCCGCACCTATGTCTGAATCTTTCTACCCAAACTAGTCCGCTTTCAAATTGTCTAAATAACATTTTTCAACAAGTTTAATTTTTTTAAGGATCCTATATTTTGTCAAGGATAAAAACAAACTTATGAGGGTAATTTTTGTGGCCAAGTTTCGAGCTTATATAAATTCAAAAATGTAGTTTATTCGTTATTTAATTAATTCTTTTATTATAAAATTGAAATTCAGCGGAGTACGCATAGAAAAATCTTTTTATTCGTTTTTAAAAAAACAAGAACATTTTAAAAACCGACCCATTATGGGTTTTTTAAAATACATTTTTATTTAATCTACAAAAGAATGAATAAAAAAATTAAAACGAATTAAAATGTTTTAGCGGTTCAGGAAACCGAAGCTCTACTGTTGTTTTTTAAGCCGTATGGCAGCACTGGCCAGCTGTCCGTTCGTTCCCTTTGTTTTGTGTTTTGTACATATTTTGTGACTCAGCATTGAACAGTGATAAATCCTCAAAATTAAAACAAAATTTAGTGTTCAACAAAACTCCAAAGTGTCAAGATGTCTCTGGTTACGGATGCTGAGTGGGTGGAATACAAGGTGAGAAATTCCTACAACTTTCCCCACAACGCAATATCCTAAAACCCCTCTTTTTTACAGTCCAAGTTTGGCAAGAACTACGAAGCTGATGAGGACCTGAAGCGCCGTGAATTATACGCCCTGTCCAAAGCCCGAATCGAGGAGCATAATCTCAAATTCGAAAAGGGAGAAGTTACCTACAAAATGGGAATAAATCATCTGGCGGACCGAACCCCAGAGGAAATGGGCAATCTTTGTGGCAGTCGCCAACCACCAAAGTAATTCCTTGAACCCCAAGTGAAAGTGCATTTCTGTGGCTGTAATCTCAATATGTAATTCTATAAATAAGCATTTTGGTTTCAATGTTTTTGACCCACCCCCAAACAATAAACAATAAAACAGCTGTTTTTTATATTCACGCGAATATTGCACTTTTATGATCTGGTCACATATAAAAGGTAAAAAGTTCATGGAGTTTTTGGTTCATTGAACCGAATTTAAATATAAATTTCACAAGAGAAAATATAACTGTAGGTATTCAATAAACACTTAAGTAGACACGTCTTCACATAAATATAATTTATAAGTTTAAAAAAATTAACGAACTTGCCAAAACTGCCTTGGCCCGGATGAACTAGTTCCGATCCAGTGTTGCCAAGTTATGACCACATAAAAGCTAGATTCTGAGCCAAAATTAACTAAAATAAGATAATTATGAAAAAGGAAGAATTAAAAACAAGGTTTGACCAAAAATTTATAAAATTTTATTTTCTTTAATAATTCAAGGTTTAATTTGTCAGATTCGCTCCGAAAACAGCACACGTTGGCCATAGAACTCCGCCAGATCTAGCGGAAAAACAGCCAAACTGGCAATTCTAATCCTACGAGCGGCAGTTCTCACACAACATTTGAAAAAGTAAACTTTTATTCGATCACATTGCCACCGACACACGTATTTATTTGTTTTTATTTAAACGAACACTTTCTGTTACACGGGCCTAATCCCACTCCCGTCACACTCAATTGCAGAACACAGGCGACACAACAGCAGCAGCAGAAGAACCTCCTCCCAGCCCAACAATGTCCGGAATCATGCGTGTACCATCGATTTTGGCCAAAAATGCAGTCGCCTCCATGGTAGGTAATCCGCTGAAAATCTAGGCATCCGCGTAATCCTCCTGTTATATGTGTTCAGTGGTTATACAACCGGCTTGATGTGAATCCTACAATGCTCGTGATGTGAAAACAGAAACGGCAAGAAATTTGGCCAAAAGCGCTCCGCCCGCAGTCGTGTTATGTAATTTGCTCAGAATTTGTGGGCCAGGTGTTGATACCTGCATTCTAGGGGACAGTTTGCAGCTAGGCTGTGGCCCCATAAGTTTTTCCGGGCTGTGTTTGACGATTTTGGCGATTATAAACTCGGGAAAAGTGTGTGTGCACCAGCTAGGTTATGTTATTTTGCTGTTGCCCCGCCCCCGTCCTGACTCTACAGTTGGAATACTCATCTCGGGCATTCCACGGTGCGTGCAACCAACTGCAGTTGGCATCCATTAACTGTAATTGCAGTTTGTGGAAAGCGGATTTCAGCTTGACAACAGCAACAACAACTAGTTGCGCTCAATACGGGAAATCGCATGAGATCGGTACCGGGAGAGAGTGCCAAAAGAGAGCGGGAGATAGGAAGGCCCGTCGTCCGTCGGCTAGCCAACCCACCAACAGCTGATTATACAATTGAGCTGATCATGCCCCCCTTCTTAAGTAGACTCCCCCCCTCAAAGGAAAGCCACAATTAAATCATTTACTGATTACATAAGCAATTATCTCTGCCGAAAGCCGCCCCTTCTTCAAGACGCTCTCTGGCTCTTATCGCATCTTCACAGTTGTCGACGTCATCTCCACCACACAGAGCTCGGTTCTGGAACCCCCTTCCCTGTGTGATTTCAATTTGTTTTACAAATCGAGAGTGTTAATTGCAGTAGGGTACTTCTCGCGTGCATTCCCAAACTTTCCGGCCTTTTATTCAAATAGAAATCCGTCGATAAGATAAGAATCCGTATAGTTCTTTCACATACATAATGAGTAAGAGTATTCAGGGCATTTTAAACGGCAAATTAAATGTTTAATTAGTTAAGAAGTCAATTTGAAATGTAGCATTTTAATTTAATTCTATACCTAGCTTTCCATATCATCGTAAATGTACACTCCCTGGCAGTTCTCTCTGGTTTACTGAAGTATTTCGCAAATAAATGTGAATTATGGTTAGATGACAAAAATAAACAATGTTCTGATGACTTTATAGACAAGTCAGGCTTTTAAATTACAAAATTGTTTTGACTAAGCGGTTGCTATCTCCATAACAAACTGCAGCGGGAGGGCCATTAAAATAATCACGGATGCACTGAAAGCAAACTGGGGCTACTGTAATATTATAAATTTATATATATATATTCTTTTTTTATATACCAGGCCATGTATATGTTGTGTCTTCTTATTCTAAGGTTAAGTTAGGTCTTAAATTATGCAACTTTCTTTCTAATCTCGCTTGTATTCTCCCTTGCAGCAACGCGTCGCCGCGTTCGGAGCACAACGCAGCTACCACATCACAAATGGCCGCCAGCAGGCCTCGGCGGCCAATCCGGACAAGATTTCCAAGCAGTACCCAGTGGTGGATCATGCCTACGATGCCATTGTCGTGGGAGCCGGAGGAGCCGGCCTTCGGGCTGCCTTTGGCCTGGTGGCCGAGGGTTTCCGCACAGCGGTGATCACCAAGCTGTTCCCCACTCGGTCGCATACAATCGCCGCCCAGGGTGGTATCAATGCGGCGCTGGGCAACATGGAGGAGGATGACTGGAAGTGGCACATGTACGACACAGTCAAGGGCTCCGATTGGTTGGGCGACCAGGACGCCATCCATTATATGACACGCGAGGCGCCTAAGGCTGTCATCGAGCTGGAGAACTACGGCATGCCGTTCTCGCGCACTCAGGACGGCAAGATCTATCAGCGAGCCTTCGGTGGTCAGAGCTTGAAGTTCGGTAAGGGCGGCCAGGCCCATCGCTGCTGTGCGGTGGCCGATCGTACTGGTCACTCCCTGCTGCACACGCTCTACGGCCAATCCCTGAGCTACGACTGCAACTACTTCGTGGAATACTTCGCCCTGGATCTGATCTTTGAGGAGGGCGAGTGCCGCGGTGTCCTGGCCCTTAATCTGGAGGATGGTACGCTGCATCGCTTCCGTGCTAAGAACACCGTGATCGCCACCGGTGGCTATGGACGCGC
This sequence comes from Drosophila seguyi, assembly GCA_008042675.1. Classification (NCBI taxonomy): domain Eukaryota; kingdom Metazoa; phylum Arthropoda; class Insecta; order Diptera; family Drosophilidae; genus Drosophila; species Drosophila seguyi. The sequence goes on along the minus strand of VNJU01004981.1, from coordinate 660,389 downwards.
TTTCTTCTCCTGCACCTCGGCGCATACTTGCACTGGCGACGGCACCGCCATGGTTGCCCGCCAGGGTCTGCCGTCTCAGGATCTGGAGTTCGTCCAGTTCCACCCGACTGGAATCTACGGCGCCGGTTGTCTCATCACCGAGGGCTGCCGCGGAGAAGGCGGCTACCTTATCAACGGCAATGGCGAGCGCTTCATGGAGCGCTACGCTCCAGTGGCCAAGGATCTGGCTTCCCGTGACGTTGTGTCGCGCTCCATGACCATCGAGATCATGGAGGGCCGTGGCGTTGGACCCGACAAGGACCACGTTTACCTGCAGCTGCACCATCTGCCGCCCAAGCAGCTGGCCGAGCGCCTGCCCGGCATCTCTGAGACCGCTATGATCTTCGCCGGCGTTGATGTGACCCGCGAACCCATCCCTGTGCTGCCCACTGTGCACTACAACATGGGCGGTGTACCAACCAACTATCGCGGTCAGGTAATTACCATCGACAAGGACGGCAAGGATGTTATTGTGCCGGGACTGTATGCTGCCGGTGAGGCTGCTTCCAGCTCGGTGCACGGTGCCAATCGTCTGGGTGCTAACTCTCTGCTGGATCTGGTGGTGTTCGGACGAGCCTGTGCCAAGACCATCGCTGAATTGGAGAAACCTGGCGCCCCAGCGCCTACTCTTAAGGACAACGCTGGTGAGGCCTCGGTGGCCAATCTGGACAAGCTTCGCCATGCCAACGGCTCGATCACCACAGCCGATCTCCGCCTCAAGATGCAGAGGACCATGCAGCACCACGCTGCTGTGTTCCGCGATGGACCCATCCTCAAGGAGGGCGTGAGCAAGATGCAGGAGATCTATAAGCAATTCAAGGACGTCAAGGTCGTCGATAGGTAAGTCCTTGAGGGAAGATTTCCTTTTGTGCTGCAGCTAATTCTCTTTTACTTTGTTATACAGGTCGCTCATCTGGAACTCTGACCTGGTGGAGACCCTGGAGCTGCAGAACCTGCTAGCCAATGCCCAGATGACCATCGTGGGCGCCGAGGCGCGCAAGGAGTCCCGTGGTGCCCATGCCCGCGAGGATTTCAAGGCCCGCGAAGACGAATACGTGAGTATACTACGCAGAGAAACCGTAGAATGGTTATTAATGTAGGGGTTTTGTGTACAGGATTTCAGCAAGCCGCTTGAGGGCCAGCAGAAGAGGCCCTTCGAGGAGCACTGGCGCAAGCACACACTGTCCTGGGTGTGCAACGACAACGGCGACATCCAATTGGACTACAGAAACGTGATCGACACAACGCTGGACAACGAGGTCAGCACGGTGCCGCCGGCGATCCGCTCCTATTAAGCCAAGACTTGGAGTTGCAAGACACCACCCGCATACACAATTTACCCACAAATTCACACCTACTTAATGATGTCTACTTAAACGTCTTGGTGGGCGTCAGTAACAAATTGTTGTTGTCAAGTCGCTATAACTGGGTAGTGACAGCTCGGCAGCGGTTCCCGATGCATAGCGTTGAAATATGTAATATTCTTCAGATCCTTCTATATATTTTCTTAAAATATCCCTACCAAGCCGTTTCTATTTATTGTTTTGTACGCTGCCCTCCATTTGGTTACTTTTTTTGGTTGTCGATTTTTACATAAGCGAAAAGTGTGTATGACTAGACAACGCGAGTGATGTTCAAGGCGATCCTCACGATCCTATCGGAGTCAGTTAGCAAGCAAAGGGGAAAACAAATTTTCTAGTATTTGTTAAACTTATTAAATTATTAAAACGAAAACACATGTAAAAACAATAAAAAAAAAAATAAGAACAAAAGTCGAAACCATTTTGCTATACAGTAAATAATAAAACTGATGAAAAGATTGCGCAATTGATTAGTTTCACCTCCGTTTAGCCGCGAAAGACGTGCATTTGGTTGGGCTTAACGCCAAGCTGGGTCAAAATATCGACGGCAGCCGTGTTGAAGCCACTTGGTCCGCAAATTGCCACATAAGTACATCTGTCCGGCTGCTTCTCCCCAAACAGGGGAGTCAGCAACTCCAGCGAAATTCGTTCAGGCTTCTCCTCCGCCTGGGAGAGCAGGTGGGTGCAGCTGAATCTTGCGTCCTGCGAGTGCATTTCTTCAAGTTTTTCCTTCAACCAGATGTCGGCTGGCGTCTTGTTGAAGTAGAACAGATGAAGGCTTTCTCTGAGGATAATAAACATAGTAATCTTTAAAAATATATTTATATTTATTACTATTCACAGCTAACTTACATCCGATTTGTATTTCTCTTCAAGATCGGCTGAATCAGACTTAAAATCGGTGTTAGGCCGCTTCCGGCTGCCAGCAGAAGAATGTTTCGGTGTGCATTGAGCTCTGAAAGCTGGAATCCTCCACGGGGCGCGCCAAGTTGGAGACGGGATCCAACGTGAAGCTGGTGCAGGTGACTAGAAACGGGCCCGTTTGTGTATCTTTTAATCAAGAAGTTTAATTTATCCAAATGGGTGTCAACAGGTAGATATGTGTGTTCCACAGGTGTATAGCTTCGCTGGATCAGCTCTCCTTCCAGTGGAATTTCAATGTTGACGTGGTAACCCACTGGTAGAACCATCACTCGATTCCGTTCAGCGCTTTGCAGGCTAAGTTCGAAGGAGTCATGGTTGAAATCCTCACGATGGGTTACTTCGTAGTCATAACGCTCTTCTTGTATGCTGGGGGAGTCTAACTTTTGAGTGGTGTGTGTTCCATAGGTGGGCCAAGGCGCTGGCTCTTCTTTGCCCAACACCAGTTCAATCTTTCCCGTTTCCGCACCGATTTTCGCAGCCTTCGGTGGCCACTCCACCTTCTCCGTTAGCTGGACGTCAAAAGTGTGCCATTGCTGACCTATTATAATCCGCACTTCCAGCTGCTGCGAGTTCTTCCTTCGAACCACCGCACCCGGGTTGGCAAAGCTGCGGGTATAGAAGATCAGTGTTAGCTCACTCCTCTGCTGAATCCAATCAAAGCGAGGCAGAATCTCCGTTGGCTTTGGAATCGTAGCCGTTATCTCTGGGATAATGGCATCTTTGGAGGGTTTGGTAGCGTTCTCCTTCAGGGGTCCTATGTAGCACTTCCCCAGCAACTGGGGATAGTTCACCCAGGCGTGCACCTCGTCGAACAACTGGGTGGCATCCCGCCCGACGCCTCGCATCAATTCGTCCACGCCGCCCGGATGGAAGTCCATGTACCGGGTGACATTGAAAACGCGGCCGCGAATGGCCATCCAGGCATCGTCGACCTTGTTGTGCAGCGCCAACTCGCTCCGGGAGACTGGCACCGTGCGTCCGCCTGTGCCCGAGAGATCCGCCCCGGAGTTGCAAAGCCGTATCCAGCTCATCAGGGAGTAGCCCGGCTTGAGGGCGCACTTGTTGCGGGGATTGCCGGTGGCAGAGCCGGAGGCTGAGGAGGTGTTGCCATTGGTGGTGCTGCTGTTTAACTTCTGCGGTGCTGTGACGGGCAGCTGGAGAGCCACCACTTGAGGAGGTCTAAGCGGCTTGTTGCTGGCAGGTGGTTTAAGTGATGAATCGGCCATGGCTAGTCCCATCGACAATTGCGTTTCGAATTAAATTCGATGTTATCAACAACACCAAGTTTTTTGGCTCTATTCGCGCATCTCTTAGTATTTACACAAGGCACAATGTGTAAAATGTAGAAATCCCAACCGGTATGTAAATGTACCATTTGGGGTATTATTCCCAAACGGTAAGTACAACGGGGTAGCCCAACCGGTAAATTTGATCAAAATATCAATAAATCGATCGTTTTTCCTAAAGGTTCCAACTTATAGAAATATAAATAGTTTTGATATTTTGCAATATATTTAATCTAGCTGCAACAAAAAGTCTGGCAGCTCTGTTGCGGACGACCGCTGACGACCGAAAAGTCTGGCAGCTCTGTCGCTGACGACCGAACTAGTTCGGGAAATTAAATGAACTAGTTTCCAGGCAAGTGAAGGTTAAATTTAAAAAGGCTTTAAGGTTTTACATTATTATTAGTGTTTTCCTGGTGGTTAATATAAAATAACCGTGATGGTTTTATTAAATTAACCTCTTAAAATTAAACCAAACAGAAAAAGATCTAGTTCAATCTAAAGCTTATACGCTTTAAAAGAAAACTCATCCATATATATTTTGCAAATTTTATTTAAAACAGTATATACAAATGCTCTGAGAGCTCACACGCGTGCATTTTCGATTTAAGGCAGAACTACAAGATATACTGATGGTGATCCGCTGGCCACTCAACTAAATCAGCCGAGTCAGGGAACGTTTTGGCGAACGTCTGAGCGATGGTATCGCCCTTACTTTGCATAAACTGCCTTGAAACGGCGACTTTAACGACAGGAACTTGGAAGTAACCATTAGATTTCTGTGGAAAAATGGAAGACACCAGTTAAGCTGAGTGACCCAAGAAAATGTTAAGAGACTCCCTACCTGAAGCTCAATGGTGATATCCATCGGCGATCCGTCCACGCCGTAGCTGAAGAAGATGTAATAGGGCGGAGGAGTGTCCAGGTAGCTCTCCAGCAGTGACCACTTGCTGATGGTTACGTCCTCGTAGGGCTCAATGAAGAGACTCGAGTGATCCGTAAAGTGTATCCTGATAACCAACTGCAGGGTCTTGCCATCATCCAGCACCTTTCTGCTCAGTACCTCCAGTGGCTTCTCCGGAATTGTCTCCACGGCCTCCGTCCTCGGCAGCCAAGTTCCATTCAGGCGTGCGTTCATGTACCGGGAATCGGGAATAGGCATACCGCAGAATAGATACTTCTCACAGTCCGGCGCAATGCTGACCATGCCGGTCAGATCAACGCCAGCCTCCACCAGGGGAGCTTTTCCGCGACGATCCTGCAGGTTGAACAGGTAGCCAGACTCATCCTTGCTCACAGTACCATCGTAATCGTAGAAGATGCGGCGCACGTGCTGCATGTAAGAAAGTCAGCCTAAAAGAGTCATCAAACTGCAGGTTATCCCTTACCAAGTAGTAAACTCTCTCCACATTCGTCTTGGCACGATATGGGTAACCAATCTGAGTGGAGCTGGCGATGTAGATGGTGGCGGCACTTACGGCCAGGAAGCCCAGCAGAATGAGCCCGGATCGACGAGACATGTGAATGAGTTGAACCTGACGGGGAAATCATACGAAATAAGGAAAAATCAAACATGAAAGTGTGAGATGCAGGACATACCAAAAAGCCCATGGAGAGAATAGTTCCCAAGGCAGCCAGAGCGGAGATAATTAAGTCGGGGTTGGTATTTCTAGAATTGGAAATTTAAATTTAAAAACTATTCAAACAAAATAGTTTTCTAAACTTACTGTCCAAAGCGACCCATCATGGGGGTGAGAATCACAATGAATGTGTAGAAAAGGTAGCTGTTGTACAAGAAGGGAGCAACCTGGATGATCTTCAGCACTCCAGTCCAGGTGAAGCCGCGATCGTGCAGAGTGGTCAGCAGATTGAGGGCCAGAGGGATGATGTAGAAGATCAGGGTCCACGTGATAATGTAGGTGGTACGCAGACCGTAGTAATTCAGAGCAATGCAGAGAACTGACAGAACAACGGCGTGTCCATGGAGAGCCATTTGTAGTTGCTGTGCGTAGGTGAGCTTCTCCTGTGGATAATGTAAAGTAATGCTACTTTTCTGGGTGCCAGAACTTTTTCCTGAACTTACATTCTCCTGCCTTTTGAGGTAGACATAGCTGGGCAGAGCCAGACCCAAGAGACTCGGGCACACGTACAGGCCAAGCGATAGGGCTGGCGTGCTAAAGTAGGTCATGGTGAGACCGTACTTGTCGAACATGTAAGCCACTCCTATAGGCAGAGCCAGTCCCAGCACAAAGGCCACCACCTGGACCACAAGGATCAGGACGAACCAACTCAGGACCTGATCGGAGGTGACTTCAGCAGTGCTCGCTATGCGCAAAAGGGATATGTAGACCAGCGCGATGGCCACGGCTGCCACAGCATAGTTCAAGGTGGTGCCCGTCTCCGCCGAGTAGTTGACAAAGTACAGTCCAAGGACATCGAAGAACACGGCTTTTTCGGTGGTCTAAGAACGAAGAAATGTTTAAAAGAAAGTTAAGGTCCTAAGTGGCTATAACTTACGACTGTTTCGGTCAATTCGGGGGCATTGGCCAGACCTCGAACTAGACCCAAGACATTGTCTCCTGTGTTCTGAATAGAGTCCCGCGGAATAATGTCATAGCGATCGTGTTTTGTGTGATAGACATAGCCATTAATGCACTGTCCCAGATCCAGACCTGTGATCATACAAAATTACAAGTTAAAGTTTGAAAAATCTATTATCGAGCAACCATTTGCTTACCGACTAGATTTCCATAGCCCACGAAAATGCGGTAATCCGTGTCAGAGGGCACGATGCCAGTTTGGAAGATTTCCTCCGCCATGGTAGTGGCAAACGGGTGCTTGGCATACTTTTTATAGTACTAAAATATTTAAAAAGAATAAGGAATATTCCTCTATAGATATTCTAGCGTAGTCACTCACTTTCAGCAGCCAGGGGGCTCCGGGTCCTGTCTGGAACAGAATTTCCCTACTGCCACTGCCAGCAGCATCCAGATTTATAACGACTCTAAAAACAAATTAAGTAAACATTTTTGTATAAACCCAAAAAAGGCGGAATCCCCCAAACACTTACTTGCAAGATGCGGCCCATCGGTGCTTTGTGATCCATCCGTGGGAGGCTTGCAAGGAGTTCTCCTCGGCTCCGTTGAACAGGAAGATAGCGGGATGCTCAAGGTAAATGCTACTGGCCGTTAAAACACGAATCACCTCCAGACAGGTAACCACCATGTGGCCAGCATCGCCGGCGGAGGGGCTTGTGGGCTTGGAGTCAAAATGGGTGTTTATCAGGACACAGGAATTGCTGGTACTGCGCTTTGACCGGATCTTGACGGCTATGTTCTGCACTCCCTGGTATATGTAGAGGGCTCCGCCTTTCACATATGATCCCGATACTACTTGGACGTCGATTTCCATCTCAAAGTACTCGCTCAGCACATTCTGTTGGATCAATTCCAGTTCCTGAAGGATGAACTGGGCCGTTTTGTTCTCATTCGCATCGCTGCCGACCAACTTAACGCCGATTTTGTCAAAGTCATAGAGATTGGCCTGGGCGCGTTCTGCAATGAAGACGTCCTTGCCCACATCGTCCAGGGTGTTGGCCGAGGGCAGGCGATAGAACAGTGGCACCACAACGCCCAGAAAGAGGGATACCCAAACGAGGACGAAGCCACCGCTCACGTACCAGGGAATCCTGGGGATTTGCGTCTTGCTGCCTGCATTTTTCTTCACAGTAGCCGACTCGATGGAATCGGCGGATAACTAAAATGAATTTAAACTTGGGCTTAAAAATATATATTTCTGACATAGGTATAATGCAAGTCTTACTAAGAGATCCTTGTCTGCCATTCTGCTGTTCTGCCGCAGCAACTCCTGGTCTTCTCCAGAATGGGACTGATGGTGGGAAACCAGCTGCTACTGCTTTTATATTCACAAAATCGTCGGATCATAACTAAATAACCTTTGAAAATCAATTAGCCCCGGATTATCGTACACACTTCTGCAATTTAGATTATTTTGTATTACCCATTTTATGGTTAATAAAAGCGAGGGGGGCTATAGCTGAATTGAAACCAATTTTCGAGTTATACCAGGTCATTATTAGAATTAATGTTTCAAAAAGTTCTAATATGGTTAGTGATTTAGTACTACAACTGGAAAACCATAGGTTCTTAGAAGGAAATGGGTCTTGTGGAAATATAGTTTTCTTATCAGAGTGATAATGAAAATCTTAATTTAGCAAATCGGGACTTTACAACTAAGGGCTTAGCTACCTTAACCATTTGCGAAACTAATATTACCACTCACGCGGCAAGCTATGGATTATTACACTTGAGCCTAATCGTGCTTGATTTCATTGCCCGTTTATTGGCGATAGAGGATCTTTATGATTCCAGACCCACCGCAACATGCTATAGCTTTATCCTGTATAGTATATATTACTATATATATGTTGCTATTCAGCTGCCGCCTATCTTAACCGATAATGAAACGAGACCAGAGGGCTCTCGATTTAAGAGAACATGACTAAGAGCCAAAGTGCAAGTAGAAAATTTGGGTAATCATGAGAAAGAATATTTGACTCCTGAGGTAGTAATATATTTTTGTGCCTTAGAGTCTAGACTATAGGTTTCTTAGACAATCTAAGCTGTAACTATTAAACTATATTTTTATGTGTGTAAGTTGATGGCTAAATAAGAATAATATTCAATGTAAAAGTTCTTGTCGAATATTTTGTCGTCTTATAATACACATTCATAGTAATAGTTTCAACAAAATGGAAGCGAAGGGAATCAGGTTCACCCTTATATACCGAAACTACTAGAAATTCTATTCCTTTTCAGAGTGAATTAGCATTTCAGTTATCGATCATTCGTTTATTATTATAATGTGATTGCCAATTTTATGTTATACGCGAGTGTGTTGCTAACGAGTAATTTGTATAAAATTTTCAAACAAATATAAAAAGGAAATGCATATATATTTTACTTATTATTATTAAAACATAAGATCTTACAAACTGTACCTTTTCTATGAAATCATAAATATTTAATAATTAATTTCAAAATTTCTTTAAAATATATTGAAATATACTTACACATGCATCATCTATAACCCTAAAATCTAAATTCAATTGTTATACATATATTTTAAGGATTTTAATGTATAAATTATTTAAATTAAAAGAACTTCTCACAGTTAAAGGGCTATTAAAGGGTTATTACACTTGAAAATAATCGTTATGTCTCAAGCAGTTTGATTTATCACTCCTCTTTGGCGATAAGCGATCTTTATGATTCCAGACCCACCACAACTAAACGATTGCTATCGATGATATAGCGCTAGACCCGAGCCCCCATAATTGAGTCTCGAGAGCCCATTAAACCCACTTGTATGGCGGACAATATAAAACAAGGTGCACCGATGAAGCTTATTCTTATCAGCACGGTATTAGCATAAATGATAGCGGAAATCTTTATGGGTGGGAATTGGTGTTATCAAATTAAGAACAATCAACCGATTATTTAAAAATTATGAAGAAATTTTAAGGTGCATATTAATCGAGTGAAGATAGACTATCGCGGAATATATGTATTTGATCGTCGGGGAAAATCCCTAGATAAAGCCATGTGGGATTTTCTTGATTATACAAAAATTGGTGACCTCATGCAGGTATACATTTTTTGGTTTATTTTTTAAATATATTTTTAATTAAGGAAGTGCTTTATGTATCATAGTTTATAAGGGTTTCAAGTCCGTGAAGAATCTTATGAAAGACTGCTACTTCCCACCATTTATATGAGCCTTGAAGTTACAAGAATAAAGTTGGTTTTTTAAGTACTAATGTACATATATGTATTCTTTTTTTTCTGTTATATAATAACAATTTAGAACTCATATTTCTTATAGATAGCTGGCCACTGAATTGTCACAGCGAAGGATGGGATAGTGTTGGCAAAGTCAATGGCTTCCTTATCGCCCTGCACATGCATGTACTGGGCAGCGATGCCAATTTCGAAGAGGGGCACATCATAATCGACATCGGGTTTCTGAAAGGGCATACAAATTAATGAATTAATGGATCACCTAAAGAACTTCCGATTGTCTTACCTGAATATCGATGTAGAAGTACAGCGGGGAATCATCGATGCCAAACGAGAAGTATATGTGATACGGGGGCTTGTAGGTGGTCGTGTAGTGCTCCACGAACGACCAATTGCTGATGGTCACATCCGTTTTTGGCTGGATGAAAATGCTGGTGTGATCCGTGCAGGTCAGGTTGAACTCGAAACGAACGCTCTTGCCATCGTCCAGCAGGGTCTTGCCGAGCAGCTCCAAAATGGGTTCTGCTGGCGTCCATACGGGCGTCTCTCGCGGCAGCCACATGGTGGCCTCCATGGCCTCCACCCAGCGGTGATCGTACAGTGGCATACCGCACATCATGTAATTGGCACAGTCGGACGTCATGTTCTTCAGTCCTGTCAGATCCACGCCAGCCTCAACCAGGGGAGCATATCCTCGACGATCCTGGAAGTTGAACAGGTAGCCGGACTCATCCTTGCTCACGGTTCCATCGTACTCGTAGAATACGCGACGCACTTGCTGTAATTTTCGGAATTTTAAAAGACAAACAAGGCAGGAACTGAAAGGCAGGACTTACGAGGTAGGGAACTCTCTGGACATTGGTCTTGGGCCGATAGGGGAATCCTATGCTGGTGGAACTGGCCACATACACTGTGGCGGCTGTCACGGCCAACAGACCCAGCAGGACAAAGCCGGATTTACGGGAAGTGTTGACCAATAAAATCTGTATGGATAAATCAACATTTAGGGACTATTTAGAACAAAATCGGGAGAACTTACCAGGAATCCCATGGATAAGATGGTGCCCAAGGCACACAGGAAGCCAATGATCAAGTCGGGATTGGTGTCGCTTAAAACATAAAAGAAAATACATTAATAACAAAGCTCCTTGGCAGGTAGAAACACAGAACTTACAGTCCAAAGCGACCCATCATTGGGGTGAGGATAACTATAAAGCAGTAGATGAGGTAGCTATTGTACAGAAAGGGAGCCACCTGGACAATCTTCAGGATGCCCGTCCACGAAAAGCCGCGATCGTGCAGAGTGGTCAGCAGATTGAGAACCAGGGGAATTACGTAAAAGACCAGGGTCCATGTGATGAGGTAGGTGGTGCGTAGGCCGTAATAATTCAAACCAATGCCAAGGACTGACAGGACAACGGCGTGTCCGTGAAGAGCCAATTGAACTTGTTGGGCAAAGGGAACTTTCTCCTGTTGAGATGACAACTATTAGTCTATAGACCTCGCATTGGCACACAATTCTTACGTTATTCTGGAGCTTCAGATAAATATAGCTGGGCAGAGCCAGTCCCAAGAGACTCGGGCACACGAAGAGGCCCACCATAAGCGACGGAGTGGCAAAGTAGCTGAGTGAGAAGCCATACTTGTCCAGTCCATAGGCCACAGCAAGGGGCAGAACCAGACCAAGGGCATAGGCCACCAGTTGGAGTACGAGGACCAGCACGAACCAGCCCAGGACCTGCTCGGAGGAGACGTTCGATTTGGCCGCTATGCGTAAGAGAGAGACATAGACCAGGACAAGAGTGAGTCCAGCCACGGCGTAGTTAAGCTTTACTCCATTCTCGGCGGAATAGCTGACGAAGTACAGTCCCAGGACATCGAAGAAAACGGTGTTTCCGCCAGCGTTAGCCTGTTAAAAATGAAAAAAAAAATTCCCTTTAGATAGTTCCTTTAAAATATTTTCTTCAGGCAACCTACGCTGGGGTCACGCAACTCGGTGGCATTGGACAGGGTGCGAACCAGGCCGAGAAGGTTGTCTCCGGTGTTCTGGAGAGCAGCGCGGGGTATCACATCGATGCGATCGTACTTGGTGTGGTACACGAAGCCATTGATGCACTGTCCAATATCCAGACCTATGAAGAGAACACAATTAGAACAGTTAAGGAGAGACTAGAAATCCAAATTTGCCTACCAACGACGTTTCCATACTCCACGAAAATGTCAAAATCCGTGTAGGAAGGCACCAGACCAGTTTGGAAAATTTCCTCCGCCATTGTGGTCGAAAAGTAGTGCTTGGCTCCCTTTTTGTAAATCTGAAAGATATCCTTCAGTTAGCTTTCTCCCTTACAGGGACATCAAGGAATTACTTACATTGACGAGCCATGGGTTATTGGGTCCCGACTGGAACATAAGTTCGCGACCACCGCTGCCAGCTGCATCCAGATTGATGACCACCCTTTAAGGATATATATTTATTAGCCTTGTTCGCAGCACTTAACCATTAAGTCCTCCAACTTACTTGCAGTTCTTGGCCCACTTGTGGTGGGCAATGAATCCGTGCGAGGCCTGCAGTGAGTTCTCCTCGGATCCGTTGATCAGGAAGATGATGGGATGCTCAAAGGTCTGTCGGGTTGAGGAGAGGACACGGAGCACCTCCAGAATCGAGACGACCATGTGACCGTCATCGCCGGTGGAGGGACTGGTGGGCTGAGAATCGAAGTGACTGTTCACCAGAATGTAGTTCTCGCTGGTGCTGCCCTTGGGCGTGAGCTTGACCACAATATTCTGGATTCCCTGATACATATTGACCAGATTCCACTTGACATAGGCGCCGTAGGCGTACTGCAGGTCAATTTCCATGTCGAAGAGATCCTCCTGGATGTTTGCCTTTATCAGATTCAATTCCTTTAGCAGGAACTGCACGGTCTTAACTTCGTTCTCCTCGCTGCCGACCACCTTGGTGCCGATGGCCTCGAAGTCGTAAAGATTGGCTTGGGCACGTTCCGCAATAAAGACACCCTTGGCAGTGGCATCCTCGAGGGTCAGGGGTTGAGGGAGGCGATAGAACAGGGGCTTCACAACCGCCAGGAAGAGCAATGCCCAGAACAGGACAATGCCACCGGCAAAGTACCAGGGCACCTGAGAGTATCCTTTTTGCTTCTTTCCGGTCTTCCTGGGCAGGGATCGGACACCCTCTTCCACGGGCTCGTCTGATATCTGTTTGGGGAAAGGCGAGAAAGACGTATTCCAGTAATCCAATGGCACTGGAATTGAACAATTATCCTTACAAGTTGGTCCTTGTCGCCCATATTTTCTAATTCGACTCTAAAATTAAGCTGACCGTCCTACTGGCAAACTGAGACTGCGATAGAAAACAAATTTTTCAGCATTTTTATATCCCTAGAAATAGTGGAAAAATTTGTAACTAATCATAGAGCAGTAATTCTTAATGGCACAAATCTCTCTTTCTATCAAAAAGTACTTATGGCGAGGGTAGTTAGAGTAGCAAGTATAATTATATTATCAAGAAATATATAAAGGCAAAAGGACCTTTGAAAGTAATATATTTTTGGTTCATCATCATATAACTTCCAAAATTAAAACAAGAATTAAATTTTTAAAATATTTACATGCAATTTCATATGTTTTAGGATTTGTTAGCCTAGGGTAGGTCCCTCAAAACTAATCAACCTACTCGTGCGAGGGCAGACCACACATGTTTAAGAGTGTAATAACCATGAAACGTGCCGATATGAAACGCTTTCGATTTCTTTCAGACAATTATCGGTGATAAGGCTTTATATGGCCTATGGCCCACCGCAACCAGACACTCATTGTTACCCACTTTGGTTGAAAAATATATGCATATGCCCAGGTAAATTCAATTATAGTTGTTTAATTTACGACTCGATAAAGTGGGCGCTTTAATACGAAACACGCGTTGGTTGATAAGGTTTCAAGTTCCTTAATGATACCATAACTAGGGTGATGGCAAAATTAACATGATCATAACAATAAAAAGAAATCAATCGTCAAATAAATCCCCAAATGTGAAAAGATTTGAAGTGGCCGCACAGCTGTATCTTACACTTTAATAAACTTTCAATTAATATTCTTAAATATTAATACATCAACTTAAAAGTGAATCTATATGTGAAAGTGAGCCTTTAACTTAAACTCGATTATGCTGATAATATTAATTGATTGTGGGAACATTGACCACCTGATGACGTGACAATATTTCTGAGCTCCCAGACTATATAGTTAGCGGTCTAGAGTGGATTATATTAATCTGCAGACGTTACCAGATTTTAATCAACATTTTCGCTATTAATGCCAGACATTATAATTCTGTAATGTAACCCAGACTATTAAATTTAAAACTGATGTTGCGCAATTTTATTAGTAGCCAAATATTTCGCTTAGAAAATGAAACGTTGATATGACGTTGGCCACTCAATCAGTACGGCGTAGTCCGGAAAGGACTGGGCGAACTCCTGGCTCAGCTCATCACCCTTGTCGCCAATAAAGTGTCCACAGACTCCCAGCTGGAAGAGGGGTACATTGAAGTCTCCATTGGACTTCTGCAGAACGAAAGTATATTAATCCAAGAATCAGATTCACACAAGTACAACTCACCGATAGCTCGATGAAGAAGGATAATGGGGTATTGTCCTTGCCATGTGAGAAATATACGTGGTATGTGGTTTGCTGTCCAATGTAGGCGATCGGAAACGACCACTTGGTAATATTCACGTATTCAAAGGGTTGGATGAACAGACTCGTGTGATCCGTGACATGAACAGTGAACTTGAACCTCACGGTTATCTTGTCCGCCAAAACGATTTTGCTAATTAGCTGCACCTTGGGGACAAGCGGAGGGTCGATCAGTTCCTCACGAGGCAGCCACATGGCGTTCAGGCGATTCTTAACCCATCGGTGGTCGTAAAGCGGTACTTCGCACATCATGTGCTTCTCGCACTGAGAAGCAATGCCCACCAATCCAGTCAGGTTCACGCTGGTGCCCTCCAAGGGAGCGGGTCCACGTCGGTCCTGGAAGTTAAAGAGATAGCCAGAGTCGTCCTTGCTCACTGTGCCGTCGTACTCATAGAAGGTCCGCCGAACGTGCTGAAGTACAAATAATTAGGCTGAGACTTTAAGGAGCCCTTAGGCACGACTTACCAGGTAGGGCACTCGCTCAACATTCGTCTGCGGACGATAGGGAAATCCAAGGTGGGTGCAGGTGGCTGTCCAAATGCTAAGAAAAATCACTGCCAACAGAGTGAGAATCACCAGACCAGGTCGTCGGAATACATTCACAAGGGGAACCTAAGAAAGTCCTCAATTTGGGTTATTTGAAATGTAAAAAGCTGGAAATATAGTACCAAGAATCCAAAGGCAAGAACAGTTCCCAAGGCATTAATGGCGGCCATGACCAAGTCCGGATTGGTCGATCTGCCAAAGCGCCCCATCATGGCAATCATTACCTTCACGAGAGTGTACAACAGGTAACTGTTATACAAAAACGAGAGAACTTGAAAGCCTATTAACACTACCGTCCAGGATATGTCGCGATCGTGGAATGAGGTCATAAGGTTAACGGCCAGAGAAAGACCGTAAAATATGAGAGTCCAGGTCACCACGTAGGTGCTCCGCAGGCCATAAAGAGTAAGTCCGATTACCAGGATAGCCAAAATTATGGCGTGGGCATGAAGAATCATTTGAACTTGTTGACCAAAAGATATCTTTCGCTGCAGGGAGAACCTTAATGTTCAAAAAATCTATAAAAAATAACAGATGACTCACGTTCCGAGGGAGTTTCAGAAATACGTAAGAGGGTAGCAGCAAGCCAAGCAAGCTGGAACACACATACAGGCCGAACATCAGCTCCCGGGTGGTGAAGTAGGTGAGGCTCAGACCGAATTTATCAAAGTAATTTGCCATTAATATGGGCAGAGCCACGCCAAGCACAATGGCCACGCTCTGAGTTACTATAACCAGGAGGAATCTGCCCAGAATATGATGGACTGCAGATCGGGATACGCCCGCCATACGGCACAAGGATGTGATGATCAGGATAATGGCAGCTATGGCAACTGAATAATTAAGAATTATGCCGCTGCTGTTTGAGTAGCTGACGAAGAAAAGTCCCATAACATCGAAGAACACCGAAGGTCCCTCGGCGAAGGCCTAAAAATGTTTCGTTTAAAAGACCTTCTTAAAAGTGTTTGCTAATATTACCTCAGTGTTGTGCAGCTCGGTGGCATTGGATAGGGCTCGGACCAAACTAAGTACATTTTCACCCATACTTTGGACAGAATCGGAGGGAATGATCTTGTAGGTATCGTACTTTGTATGATATGTATAGCCGTTGATGTTTTGAGCCATATCCAGACCTACGTAAAATTGCATCATTGCAAATTGTAAATTTATATATCATACCAATTTACCAATCAGCTTTCCATATTTAGTTAGAATACCGAAGTCCGTATCAGAGGGCATGGAACCAGTCTGAAAGATCTCCTCAGCCACTGTGGTAGCGAATGGGTGCTTCGCATGCCGCTTGTAGTACTGATTAGAAGAATCGTAGATAAATTTAAGGGACAAGATCGCTTTCACGTGTACTTACATCCACCAACCAGGGATGGTTTGGTCCTGTCTGGAAGAGCAGCTCACGGCCTCCACCAGAGCATCCCTCCAGATTCAGGAAAACTCTTTTAAAGAGGTCAATATTAATAAATCACTTTGTTAGTGAGTCTCTCTAGGTAAGGAAGCTACTCACTTGCAGAATGGAGCCCACTTGTGCTGGGTGATAAATCCATGCGAAGCCTGAAGTGGGTTTTCCTCGGCTCCGTTCAGCAGAAAGATGATGGGATGCGTAAAGGTTTGCCTGGTGGTGGACATTACACGCAGTGTCTCAAGGATTATGGCAACCATTTGACCCGCATCACCGGCAGAGGGACTCGTCGGCTTGGAATCGAAGTGGCTGTTGACCAGGAGATAAGTCTCGCTGGTGCAGTTCTTCGGACTGAGCTTCACCACGATGTTCTGCACTCCCTGGTACTGATTGACCATGGTCCAGTGAATGTAGGAGCCCGAGACCTGCTGCAGGTCGACTTCAATGTCGAAGTAATCCTCAAGGACCCTTTTCTGGATCAGAGCTATTTCGTCCAGCAGGAACTGCACAGTCTTGTTCTCGTTGTTGTCGCTACCAACCACCTTGGGTCCGATTTTTACCAGATTGTACAGGTTGTCCATTGCGCGTTCGGCAATGAAGACACCCTTGGATGCATCCTGGAGAGATTTGGGATTTGGAACTCGGTGGAATAGGGGCACTACGACTGCTAGAAAAAGGAGTATCCAAAAAACAATGAACACGCTGCCCCATAAACATCGCACTCCGGGTTTTTGGTAAAGGCCTTTCCTGTCCTTCCTACGTGCCGATCTTTCCAATACGGGTTTATCCAGTATCTAAGGCCAGAAAGTGAAATTACTGAATTTGATAGTACAAAATGATTTAATTACGTCTTACAAGATTTTCTGTATCACTCATCGCTCCGTTCAACACGCCACACTCCCTCTAAAATATGACTAAATGGGCAGTATTGAATTAAAACAGCTTTTTATATCTTACGAAAAACCAAGCAAGCTGATATCATATCTAGCAATAACGCACTTTATTTGCCCGATAGTTCAATTTAAGATACTATAAACATTTAGGATGTTAGAACTGTTGGACTTGATTTCGTATCATTAAACAGGGGAGCTTGTGCTAATAAATAATGAAATCACACTGAAGAAATCACAAGAAGGTACCCAGTGTTTAGGAAGCGAGTACTTATTACTCTGATTAAAGTGGTCTAGGGCTCAAAGTTAAACATTGCACAATGTCAAGTGCTTAGCTTTAAGCCTATTACCATAAACCCAAATCCCGAATAATGTAGAGCGAAATTTGTGTATACGAAAATTTATTAAAAAAAACTGCATAAGTGAGAAAAAGATTCAAATTAATTGTTTCAATTATGGGAATTAATTTGTTCAATTTTGCTGCGAAGCTGGTTCGCAATTCTCCAATTGAACAGATTAATCAGCATTTCCACTATTAAGGTAAAACTGATGTTGCAAAATTTATTAGTAGCCAAATATTTCGCTTAGAAAATGAAACGTTGATATGACGTTGGCCACTCAATCAGTACGGCGTAGTCCGGAAAGGACTGGGCGAACTCCTGACTCAGCTCATCTCCCTTGTCGCCAATAAAGTGTCCACAGACTCCCAGCTGGAACAGGGGTACATTGAAGTCTCCATTGGGTTTCTGCAGAACAAAAGTATAACATTAATCCAAGAATGAGATTCACACAAGTACAACTCACCGATAGCTCGATGAAGAAGGATAATGGGGTATTGTCCTTGCCATGTGAGAAATATACGTGGTATGTGGTTTGCTGTCCAATGTAGGCGATGGGAAAAGACCAGTTGGTGATATTCACGGACTCAAAGGGTTGGATGAACAGACTCGTGTGATCCGTGACATGAACAGTGAACTTGAACCTCACGGTTAAATTGTTTGCCAAAACGATTTTGCTAATGAGATCCACCTTGGGCACAAGTGGAGGATCGATCAGTTTCTCTCGAGGCAGCCACATGGCGTTCAGGCGATTCTTAACCCATCGGTGATCGTAAAGCGGTACTTCGCACATCATATGCTTCTCACACTGAGAAGCAATGCCCACCAATCCAGTCAGGTTCACGTTGGTGCCCTCCAAGGGAGCGGGTCCACGTCGGTCCTGGAAGTTAAAGAGATAGCCAGAGTCGTCCTTGCTCACTGTGCCGTCGTACTCATAGAAGGTCCGCCGAACGTGCTGAAGTAAAATTAATTAGGCTGAGTCTTTAAGGAGCCCTTAGTAACGACTTACCAGGTAGGGCACTCGCTCAACATTGGTGTGTGGCCGATAGGGGAATCCAAGGTGGGTGCAGGCTGCCACAATACTAAGTACGCTTACGGACAACAGTATAATTAAGACCACGGCGGGTCGCTGGAACAGGTTTGCGACGGTAATCTAATTGCGATCGATTGATTCAGTAAGCTAATTTAAATATGAAGCGAAGCTTAACTTGCCAAGAAACCCATTGCCAAAATAGTGCCAACGGCAGTAAGAGCAGCTATGACCAAGTCCGGGTTGGTTGATCTGAAATACATATATGCTTTAAGTTCCGAGCCTCAAGACTCCATTATCTCACCTGCCCGTGCGTCCCATCATCGAAATCAAGATTTGGAGAAGAGTGTAAAGCAGATAGCTGTTGTACAGAAATGAAAAGAATTGGAAGAACACTAGGGGCCCAGTATAGGTAACTCCGACATTGTGCAAACAAGTTATGATGCTGAAGGTCAATGAAAGTATATAAAAGATTAGTGTCCAGGTCAAAACGTAAGTGCTTCGAACTCCGTAGCAAGTCAGTCCGACTACTAAGAGAGCCAATATTACGGCGAAGGCATGAAGAACCATTTGCAAATGTTGCCGAAAATAAATGTCTCCCTGCAAAAAGAATACTTTGCAGATACTGAAAAGCTTTGGATATATGTTTTACTCACAACTCGCGGCAGTGCTAAAAGCAAGAAAGTAGGCAAGAAGAAACCAAGTAAACAGGGGCACACGTATAGCCCGAAGATCAATTCTCCGGTGCTGAAGTAGGTGAGGCTTAGTCCGAATTTATCAAAACAATTTGCTATTATCAGGGGCAGTCCCACGCCAAGTCCAACGGAAATTAGTTGAATAATTAAGACCGGTATGAACCGGCACAAACTATGAGAAACGGATATATTGGAAACACCCGCCATGCAGCATAGGGATATATATATTAAGATTAAGGCAGCAGTAGCTACGGAGATGTTGAGAAAAACGGCACTGCTGTGGGAGTAGCTAACGAAGAAGAGTCCCAGGACGTCAAAGAACACTGAACTCCCCTGGGCAAGGTCCTGCGAATTATAGAAAGCGATAAAACTATTATGTTTAAAACATTCTAAGCAAACTTACGGCTGTGTGTTGCAGTTCGGTTGCATTCGATAGTGCTCGGACCAAACTGAGTACATTTTCTCCCATACTTTGAACAGAATTGGAGGGAATGATATTGTACGTATCGTACTTTGTGTGATACGTAAAGCCGTTGATGCTCTGTGCCATGTCCAGACCTATGAATAAACATAGATAACATAGTTTGACGAACTAAAATCTGATTATGTGGCTTACCAACTATATTTCCATATTTCGTAAAAATTCCGAAGTCCGTATCAGAGGGTAGGAGGCCAGATTGAAAGATTTCCTCGGCCAACGTGGTTGCAAACGGATGTTCTACATGCTGCTTGTAGTACTGAAAGATCATTAATTGCTTATTGGGATGACCCACGAAGTATTTGGTAGTTGCAACGTAAACTTACATCGACCAGCCAGGGCTGGTTGGGACCTGTCTGGAAGAGTAACTCGCGACCTCCACCAGCAACACCTTCTAGGTTCAGGAAAACTCTAAGAACGGGGCATTATGTTGACCTAAATTTCAAAAGATTAAAATGAAGGTACTCACTTGCAGAATGGAGCCCACTTGTGTTGGGTGATGAATCCATGCGAAGCCTGAAGTGGGTTCTCCTCGGCTCCGTTCAGTAGAAAGATGATGGGATGCGTAAACGTTTGCTTGGTGGTAGACATAACTCTCAGTACCTCCAGAATGATGGCCACCATCTGACCTGCATCACCGGCAGAGGGACTCGTCGGCTTGGAATCGAAGTGGCTGTTGACCAGGAGATAAGTCTCGCTGGTGCAGTTCTTCGGACTGAGCTTCACCACGATGTTCTGTACTCCCTGGTACTGATTGACCATGGTCCAGTGAATGTAGGAGCCCGAGACCTGCTGCCGGTCGACTTCAATGTCGAAGTAATCTTCAAGGACCTTTTCCTGGATCAGAGCTATTTCGTCCAGCAGGAACTGCACAGTCTTGTTCTCGTTGTTGTCGCTACCAACTACTTTGGGTCCGATTTTTACCAGCTTTTGCAGGTTCTCCATTGCCCGCTCGGCAATAAAGACACCTTTGGGTACATCTTCGAGAGTCTTAGAATTTGGAAGGCGGTTGAACAGTGGCAACACGATTGCCAGGAAAAGCAGCAGCCAAAACAGAAGGTACCCAGTATTAAGGAAACAAGGTCCTCTGAGATTTGGAAATCTCCGTCTTCTTACTGACCTGGAAACCAGATTATCGTCCAGAATCTAAATTGTGAAAAACATAGATTTTAGTGTGTTATTTGTATTATTAAAAACATTTTATATTTTTTTTAATTAAAAAAATTATTTGTTATCACTTACCCCATAGAAATGATCCATTTATCCGAAATTTGTAATGCTGACGACAACAACGCCAAAATACAAATGATTTCCACGCAAACGCTCCAATGTTTGGGTGTGGCTGATAGATTTTACGGGGACTCACCGAATTTTAAAGACTATCGAGTCGAAAGGCACGACCTGAAAGCGATAGATTTTGAAAAGAATTGAATAATGCGTTGTTCGTTTATGTATTTATGTAGTTTCACATGTAGGTATGTCATTATGAAATGAGATTATTATTCGTCTTATCGGCTGTCTTTATGAACATCTATGTAGATTTCAGTTCCTATTAAAGCTCAAGCAAAATAAAAGTATAAGTTTAATGAATACATCCATACATATGTGTAAACATTGTACTTATACACATTTTACGACATTAATGTTTATTTATACACTTACCGTAGTCGCAGATAATAGACCGGCCTCTGTAAAATATTGCTTAAATAAACATGTGCTGACAGAGTTTGAACAAATACACTTTTACTTTTACGAATGCAGTTAAGTTGGAAGCTGCCGAAAGACAGCTGTTCACGCGATTTCTGATCGATTAGAGCCTTCGATATATCGATATTTTGACGCGCTACCTAGCTAGAGGTTTAAATTGAAAAGATATATATTGTAGAAATTGAAAGACAATAAACTGATTGGTAAACTGATCTCATATTTTTAAAAAATCTTGAATTTCTTATATAATTTCTTGTTTCACAAAGTTTTGCTCTGAACGAATTTACTATTTTCAGCTGCTCTTGATAATAAACAACTTTAAAAAGACTTTTTAAGAACATATAAAACATATTAAATTATAAATATTTATGTTTGCTTATATATATATATATATATATATATTAAATATAAGATTCTTAAGATAAATTTTGGAGATATTGTTCTTACACAATTTTATGTAGATTATTAAAGCTCGATGATTCGCCAAAGCTATAATTTATAAAGAAATAAATCTGCGCTCATTCTTAATTGATACTAAAACGTTTATGGCAGACTTGTACAGCAACTGCTGTATAATTTAATAACACAATTGTTGGTTCTATTGCTTTTACAGATAAGAATCGCTTTATTAGGCTATGGCGCGGCCTCCATGGCTGGAAAGACGGCAGTCAAGCTACATATTTTCGTTTAATACACAAACTGTTGATATGAGGCTGGCCAGTCAACGGTGGCCGCATAGGAAGGCATCGACTTGGTAAACGCCTGACTTAAAGCATCGCCTGGATTGTCGATAAAGTGGTTAGCTAATATCACGATGACCGAAGGTACCCCGTAGTCAGCATCGGCTTTCTGTTTGGAAAAAATATATTAAATTATAAAATAATAAAATATTATTTGCGGATACTCACGTAAAGATCAAACCAAAAGGTCAGCGGTGAGTTGTCCTTGCCGTACGTAAAGTAGATGTGGTTGACTGTGTTCTGGCCCAGGTAGGCGGCTGGCAGGGACCAGTTCTTTATGATCACGTCCGGGTACGGTTGGAAGAAAACGCTAGCGTGATCGGTGGTATTCGCAGCGAACTCGAAGCGCATCGTGTGGTTGTCCTCCAGCAGGGTTTTGCTCACTAAAACCAGCTTGGGAACTGAAGGCGTAACAATTTGCTCTGCCCGCGGCAGCCACATGGCCTGGAGGCGACTCTTCACCCAGCGGTGATCGTAGAAGGGAAGCCCGCACATCACGTACTTCTCACAGTCGCCAGCCACGCTGACCAAGCCGGTCAGGTTAACCTTGGTGTTCTTCAGGGGATTGGGTCCGCGGCGATCCTGGAAGTTGAACAGATAGCCGGATTCGTCCTTGCTGACCGTTCCGTCGAATTCGTAGAAGGTTCGGCGTACGTGCTAAAGACCAAAGAGCGCAAATAAACACCAATCTCTTGGAGAATATATCATTTACAAACCAGGTAAGGTACACGCTGCACGTTGGTCTTCGGGCGGTATGGGAAACCAATTTGCGTGGAGGAGGCAACGTAAATGGTAATACCACTAATGGCCAATAGGGAGAACAGGATCATTGTGGGGCGGCGGAACATGTTAACCAGGGGAATCTAAGAAACGAATATTATTAGACAAACTAAGGCCTCGAAACAAGCAATCACGGTCTTACCAAGAAACCCATTGCCAGGATAGTTCCCAGGCCGTTCAAAGCTGAGATAATCAGGTCGGGATTGGTTGACCTGGAAACAACAAGGGGTATGAATAAAAAAAAATAAATATATAGCTGTGCCATCTCACCTGCCGAAACGTCCCATCATGGGAACAAGGGTCACCAGGAAGGTGTAGATCAAATAGCTGTTGTATGCGAACGGAACAACCTGAGTGATCTTGAGCACTCCAGTCCAGGAGAAGCCGCGATCGTGCAGAGTGGTCAGCAGGTTAATGGCCAGGGGGAGAGCGTAAAAGATGAGAGTCCAGGTGATCACGTAAGCGCTTCGCAGACCGTACACGGTGATTCCAATGGCCAGAATGGCCAGCACTGCGGCGTGTCCATGGACAACCAGCTGGAGCTGTTGGGCGAACGCCACCTTACTCTGCCCAGTGAAGGAAATCGAATTTAAGTCACCCAATTTCCAGTACTATAGACTTTCTACTCACGTTCTTCCTCAGCCTGAGGTAGATGTAGGAAGGCAGGCTCAGTCCCAGGAGGCTCGGGCATATATAAAGACCAATCATCAAGGCCGGAGTGCTAAAGTAGGTGAGTGAGAGTCCGTACTTGTCAAACATAAAGGCAACGACCACAGGCAGGCCCAGACCCAGCACAAAGGCTATGATCTGGAGGACAAGGATCAGGATGAACCAGCACAGAACGTTTCCCAGGGATACATTCGAAATGCTGGCAGTCCGCCAAACGGACACAAAGATCAGGATTAGGGTAACAGCGGCCACGGAATAGTTGAGAGTGACACCAATGCTCTCGGTGTAGCTGACAAAGTACAGTCCCAGGACGTCAAAGAATACAGCATGTCCGGTGGTGTAGGCCTTATCATTAAAGATATAATTTTAAATGGTGACAATGTATGATATTTAATGTGTACTTACCGCCGTATTTGCCAGCTGAGTGGAATTAGACAGGGCACGCACCAGACTCAGCAGATTTTCACCCGTGTTCTGAATGGAGCCTCGGGGAATATTCTCAAAGCGATCGTATTTGGTGTGATAGAAGTAGCCGTTGATTAGCTGAGCCATGTCAAGGCCTGGAGAATACGGAAACTTGTATCTCAAGTCGTTTAGCTTGTATGTTTTAACACCTACCCACGATATCTCCGTATTTAGTGAAGATACCGAAATCCGTGTCGGATGGTAGGATGCCAGTTTGAAAGATTTCCTCAGCCATGGAGTTCGCAAACGGATGCTTGGCATAGGTTTTATAGATCTGTAAAGCACCTTAACATTAGCTGGGATAAAAGGCAAAGCATCGATGGTTAATTACCTGATTCATAAGCCAGGCCTGGTTGGGTCCACTCTGGAAGACAATCTCGCGACCTCCACCGCCAGCGGAATCGCAATTAATAAGAACTCTGCAAATAAGGGAAATTTTTAGTATAAAATTATTAATGATTAATTGTAAAACCTACGCGCAATTCTTGGCATACGGGTGCTGTGTGATAAACAAATGGGAAGCCTCCAGGGGATTCTCCTCAGCTCCGTTGAACAAAAAGACGATGGGGTGACTAAAAGTCTGCTTGGTGGTGGATAATACACGCAGGACCTCCATGATTGATACGACCATCTCGCCATCATCACCGGCAGAGGGACTCGTCGGCTTCGAATCGAAGTGACCGTTGACCAGGAGGTAAGACTTACTGGTGCAGTTCTTCGGAGTCAGCTTAACGACGATATTCTGCACACCCTGGTACTTGTTGACCATGGTCCAGTGAATGTACGCACCCGAGCCCACCTGCAGATCCACATCAACGTCGAAGTAGTCTTCGAGGGCATTTTCCTTGATCTCCATGACGAGGCTCCAAAGGTAATCGACCGTCTTGTTCTCATTGCCATCGCTGCCAACGACTTTTGTTCCGATTTGTACCAAATTGTAAAGGTTGTTCTGGGCACGTTCCGCGATGAAGACTCCCTTGCCGGCATCCTCAATGGTCAAGCCCGTGGGCAGGCGGTAGAAGAGTGGATGCACGACCGCAAAGAAGAGGAGGGCCCAGAAGAGCAGGAAGCCGCTGGCCAAGTACCAGGGTCCCCTGATGCTCTGCTCCTGTTTCTTGGCATTCTTTGAGGATGTTGATCCAATCCCAGCTTCGATGGGCTCATCGGAAATCTGGAGCAGGATAAATGCTATTTAGTATACTTTAGAAAGGATGTACTTTCACTATGTCTTTACTAGTTTGTCCTTGTCTCCCATTTCGCGATTTGCTTCGGCAGTTCAGCTTACTGCTTCAAAAAGAATCGGACTGATTTCGTTCGCCAAGAGGCAAGTTCTTAAATAGCCAAAATTTCGAAGAGGGCCCGCCTTGGATACCATTTAAAAGTCGTAAAAATAATAATGGATTTATTATATGAACAATGGTCATGTTTGATTAAAATCAAAGATATGTATGCGAAGTCGAGTGCAATTCGATAAAGTATCATTCGAGGGTAGCTAAAGGAGAAAGTAATTTACTAATTGATGTCAAAGATTGATAAATTTTGATAGGCAAAGTAGTTTTTCAGCAAATGTCAAACAATCTTACAAAGAAATGTAGAGAAATTTATTTAAATCAATATTAAATATTACATTATTTGGAATATTTGAATTTGGTATTACAAGTTTTGAAGGTAATCCGGAATATAAATTTTATACTATTAAACCGTCGAATTACTAAAATTAATTTAAATCACCCTTAAGTTAATTTATTTTAATATTTTCCATTATCCACCCTCGGCGATGAGAAATATATTATGCCATAATGATCATAACCAGTGATAACAATCCTATTACGTTATCTCAAACAGCTTCTTACCCTTGTCACCGCCGTTGCAGACTTGTCGACTTCTTTTTAAAAAATATATAACCTTTTTATTAGGGAATGATATCGCTGCCTTCGATTGCTGCAGGATGATTTGGATATAATCGCAAATGGCAAGGTGTGAACTAATGGGTAAATGTACTGCTATCTCGATTGTTAAAGTTATTGACTTCATGCGCCAGAAGAGATAAACTAGACCCACCACAACCCAATAACTGTTGTATCGAACCTTTTCTATTTTTCTCTTTTTATTTAGGGCTCCCCACGATATATGCATAATCGGTAAATATATTTATCTTTGGGCAATTAAATTGTAAAGGTTTTTTATAGACATTAAGTGTATAAAAAGATAAAGGTATTTCAGATAAAGAAAGTACATTTCAATTACTCAGAAATGTTTTAATACACTTTCATGGTGATATAGTTTAAGTCAAAAGTTTGCAACGCAGAAAAGGAGTTGAGTTTCTTTAGCCATGGCAAATTTATAATTTGGTTTTTTTAATTTTATAAGGATTTTCCGTTAAAATAAATTAAAAAGGTTGCTTACATTTGTTCTAAATTTTAACTGTAACTTACATAATAACATTTTTTAAAAATTACAACAATCACTAACCTTATTTTGGCAAGAATCAATGCGGGTTCGCAAAGCCTGCCACATTCCCTCTGGGGTTAAGCACTTTAATTGAGATGCAATCTCCCTTAGCCTCAGCATTTTGAACTGTATCTAATAGATAGATATTTTATCTGGATTCATAGGTTTACTTATTCACATAAGGCTAAAAATCAAATGACGTGGGTTCAGCAGTTTCTGAACCCCAAACAATTATGAGTTCGCAATTAGCTGCCGGATTGTAGTCCCATAAGGGATAATCCCTAAAGAATTCGGCATGTTTTGCTTGCTGATACAATCTAACTGGGCATAAATATGCTTAATTAATTTTACCAAGCGCTTCAGGTGCGTTTAGCGAAGAACAAACTCATAGCTTTCGGTTATAAATTATAGTATTCGTAATGTAGTTTATTAAAATACGTAATTTTTTCAGATTCTATACAGTTAATCGTTAACGCCTAATGACTACAATTAGTAAATCAAAATCAATATCATTTGCGGCGACGAACTAGAAGTACCAGGTCTCGTAGGTGCCCACCCAACCCTGAATGTAGGCATACGATGGAAATCGGCCAATGTAGCTGCTTAACTTCTCGATGGCAGTGATGTCCTGGGTCACCCAGTGACCGCCGATACCAATCTCCAAGGTGGGCGTATCAAATGTCGAGGTCGTCTTCTGTAAACAGTGGATGGTGTAATATTATTGTATTAATTACTCTGAATATTTCTGGTAATTACTTACCTCGACATCGATAGTGAACTCCAGGGGACTGTCGTCCAGTCCGTAGGAGAAGTACACCATAAATGGCGGTTCCGCACGCTCCCGCACTAGAGTGTCATTGAAGGACCAGTCCAGGATCCTGGCATCGTTCTTTACATTGATAAAGATTCCCATGTGCGAGGGTCCTGTCAAAGTAAAGTTAAAGCGCCGCTGCGTGGCGCCCTCCAGTTCACTGACGTCCTGCAGCACCAGGGTGGGATAATCGGTGGGTATCTCTGGCGCCTCGGATGTCTCAATCCACAGGCTGTACTCCCGGGCCTTGTTCCAGCGATGGTTGTAGAGCGGCATGCCGCAAAACATTTCCTCGTCGCAAAAGTCGCTCACTGGATGGGTCACTCCAATGGCATCGATTTCATCTTTAAGAGTTAATGGGTTAGTACAAGTTTCTGTTGGAATTCTAGCTTTATCCTAGGCTTACCTCTCGCTATTTCAAAACGCCTGTCCTGTGGATAAACATAGAGGCCGGACTCATTGATACGAATGCTTCCATCGGCATTGTGCAGCCGACGATGGGCATGCTGAATTGAAATTAATTTAATTACTTAAATTTATGTCATATTTTTAAAAGTAAAACTTACAATCACGGAGTAGCGCTGTGGCGACGTCTTCTCCTTGTAGGGGAAACCCGCATTTGTGACAGCAATAATGATAAAGAGAATGGTTATGCCCAGAAAGCAAGCGACTATCGTTCTAGTCTTGCGGAAGAACATGATAAGAGGGGCCTGAAAATATTTGAAATAATTTACAACTCATTTACAATTCTACAAAGTGGCCAAAAGTATGCACTACAAATATTTAGAAACCAAAATCAGAGAACTTTTGGGCGCAGACTTACAATAAAGCCAGCAAACATGAGCGAGAACACCCAGACCAGAATGGCTATGACCAAATCCGGATTCATTGATGATCCCGAGCGTCCCTGCATAGGCATTAAAGTAGCCAGGGCCGTAGTGCACAGATATGTGAAGTAGACGAAGGGCAGGATTTGGCAGACGGTTACAGCAATGGCGAATAAATAGGCTGTAATAATAAAAATCCAATAAATATCAGAGTAAGATGCAGATTTAGCCACGAAATACACTCACCCTTCCGATGCCACTTAGTCACCAGATTGACAATCAATGCCACGATATCGAACAGCACACAAAGCATTATCAAATAGGCCGATCGGATACTCAGCCCCGTCAGGGTGAGCATGATCAGGATCAGGCAAATGCAATGCGAGTGCATGAACAGCTGAATGCGAAAGCCCAGACCCAAGGGATCCCGCTTCGTCTTCTCCAGATACAGAGCCGGCAGAATGCTCATTCCGAAAAGAATCGGCGCCAGATACAGGCCAAAGATGGTCCACGAAGAGGTGAACCACGACATCGAACGATTCACACCGTCCATAAAGACAGCGACCAGGAGTGCTAGTCCTGCGGCCAGAATCAGGGACGTGAACTGAATGGCTATCGTTATGGAAAAGCGGAGCAGGACTCCCTTCCAGCTGCAGCCCGACCGCAGGCACATGAAGTAAATCGAAATGCCGATGCCCAGGAGAGCGATCAATGCCACCACAACGTTCACAATTATGCTCGTCGTCTGCGTGTAGAATATCATGAACCAGCCCAGAAAATCATAAAATACATTGTGTCCCTCGGAGTGAGCCTGAAAGGGGAATATATTTTACATTAAACTCAACTCTACCTCAAGTTCCCACAAACTTACGGCTGTGTCATCCACCTCCGGAGCATTGGCCAGAGCCCTTGCCAAGGATAGAACATTGTCGCCTGTATGCTGGAAAGAGGCACGCGGAAAGGCATTGATCCTGTCATACTTTGTGTGATACACATAGCCATTGAAGATGTAGGCCATGTCCAGGCCGGGAACTCCGCCATAGTCCCGAAAGATGCGAAAGTCTGTGTCGGAGGGAATGTAGCCAGCCTGGAAGAGTTCCTCGGCTAGGGTATTGGCAAAGGGATGCGGAACATTCCGGTAGTAGTTCATTAGCCAAGGATGATTGGGTCCTGATTGGAACAATATCTCCCTGCCGCCGCTGCCAGCCGAGTCCAGGTTTATGAGAGCTCTATGATAATGGAAATAATTAAAAAATTATCCTTCTAAAACACTTCCAAGTAATACTCACTTGCAGTTCTTGGCCCACTTGTGCTGGGTGATGAAGGCGTGCGAGGCCTGCAGGGGATTCTCCTCGGCTCCGTTGAATAGAAAGACAATGGGATGGGCCAGGGGCTCATCAGATTTGGCAATCACTCGCATCACCTCAAGCATGGTTACCACCATGGAACCATCGTCGCCGGCTCCCGGACTTCCGGGCACCGAATCGTAGTGGCTGTTGATCAGCAGGTAGTTCTCGTTGCTGGTGTTCCGCTCGGACAGCTTCACAACCACATTCTGGATGCCCTGATACATGTTGACCATTTCCCAGTGCATGTAAGCACCGCTGGCCTGCTGGACGTCCACCTCGATCTCCAGGCGTTCACTCATCT
The DNA here is from genome assembly GCA_008042675.1 of Drosophila seguyi. Lineage (NCBI taxonomy): Eukaryota > Metazoa > Arthropoda > Insecta > Diptera > Drosophilidae > Drosophila > Drosophila seguyi. The sequence continues at coordinate 630,756 of VNJU01004981.1, read as the reverse complement.
CCGCCTCCACCTTGGCCACCTCGGCACGCAGGAACTCAACGGTGGTTTCCTCATTGGCCAAACTGCCCACCACCCGAGGGCCAATGCGAGTCAGCTCGATGAGCGTGTCCTCGGCCCGCTGGGCAATAAAGGAATCCGGATGACTGGCCTCATCGCTGCGGAGCAGTGGCTGTGGCATGTGGTTCATCTGGGTGTTGACCAGCGAGAGGTAGAGCACCAGCCAGAAGCCGAAGAAGGCAGGGGCATAGTACCATTGCAGCTTCTTGGGCACCTCAAAGTCCACATCGATGTGATATTTAGAGTTGAACTGAGGGGAATAAAGAGGATTCAGATGAGTTTCTGGTATCCAGAGTTATCCTTAATATAGTAAACTATGTTCATTTAAACTATCTAGTAATTATTTCATATTAATCAACACATTTATGCTAAAATTTCCTAGCGGAATTGCTATAGGGAACAGCCCGGATTAGTCAAGTATAATTATAGGCCGGCTTTATGGTCAATCAATATCTAATCTCCGACTGGCAGCCGCATGTCTGGATGAATACAAAAGCTGATATCTCACGTTTTCGGGGAACTAGCTTTGGGTCGACTGCAATAATCCGTAGAGTGCCCAATGTCCATGCCGAGTGAATTGAGTCCAGTTACTGAGCCGGTATCATAGCTATCAGAATCGACCGAGAACTTAGCCTTACCCCCCTGGGGGATTTATTGTTTTACAATTCCTGTGCATGTGCTAATCGATAAGCGTTTTTCCTCCCCAGGCACGGTTTCTTAATTTCTATTTGATTTTTCCTTTTGTCTAAACAATGGTCGACATTGAAATCGTGCTTCGTCGCGTGTTCGCTTCATGATTCACGGGCGTGTGGTCAACGTGAGATTGTTGAGGACCATAAAACCGGTGAAGTTGCGGTCATAAAACGATAACGCCTCAATAAATAAGTAACAGCACCTTTTATCGCTCGGACAAGCTAAGAAATTCGCAATTTTCGCCATGCGGCGGCTCCTTTGAAGTATGTAATTCCGTGTAGCTCCTTAATCGATTTCCTATCTATATGGAGGGGCTATAATTAACTATGTAATTTTGCTGAGTTTTCATGATACTGCATTGTACATTGACCCGAGATTTTGCTTTAGGATTTCATCCAATTATGAACACTTCACTCTGGTTAAATCCGAGTAATCTTTTAATCGTTTATTCAAATTCCTTGATTGCAGGCACATTTTTTAAATAGTTTCGATTAGATTGGTCTCGAAATAAACTTCAAGGAGTTGTACATTCTTCACTTTTTGATAATGTTCTTTATTTTCTTTTGCAGCAGGAGTATGTGAAAGGGGATTCCCCAAATGAACAGGTTTTCAGTGGGATTTAATTAAGAAGAAATCACATTAGTTACACTTTTAAAACTAAATTTAAGCACAGTTTTCACAATTTGTCCATATAATCCATATAGCTTTTTAATATTTTACTGTTTGATTTACAACCTTCAATAGATTTTCATCTTATGATTTTTTTATCCTTTATACGTACACTCATTTTGGCAGGATTTTTTTAAAACTGGTACGCGATTATCACAGCTTATTTATGCTTCTAAGAAGAGCAATTGCACTTTAAGGATCACCGACTTTAGGATCACTGCCGGACCGGCCCGGGCTTTTTGTCCTAAAGTTCGTCCACAACCGTGGACCTCCACCTACGATTTCCAATTGTTCGAGTCGCTCTGGTCTCCCTGAGATATTTATAAGGTTTTGAGGGAATTCGGCGGCGGAAATTATCGGAGGTATCGGCGCGCGGTGACTCTTCGATATCGGGGGGCAGCAGCTGCTCGATAAACAAGTGTTATGACACCTTCGGGCTGAAATCGGGCGGGGATTTTATTAGATTTCTTGTTTTCGTACAGAAGGAGAGGTACACGGCAATTGCTAACCGAGTTTTATCTTTATGACAAGGGAAATGTCCAGTTGTATCGTATCGTAAAGGCAACAGATATTGCCAGCAGTTATTTAAGATATTCGCATTGGCGGCACCCGCGAATTAGAGCGAAGTTTCGAGTCATAAAATCTGCTGTCGTCACTTATTACGGTAATATGGATATAATAAAGATTCCGATATGGGAATGTTGTGGTTCCGTATACTACTGCCCGAGATGTGTCTCTTTCCTAGCATTACCACCGACTGACTGGCATTAGATTCGAGCTCCCGGACGCACCCAGAGACGACCCCAAGCCAATCCGGGCTCCAGGCCCACTTGTTGTGCCTTTTTTTTTTACAGAGTTTACTAATTAATTTGTGCCCGGGCTGTAGTACGATTGTCGCTGATTTCATTCCATTTTCGCTTATGTGTCATTCCAGCTTTGTGTGCAGCATCGTTTGTCTCCCTTTAAAGTACACGGAACAAAATTTATATGTCTAAGATATAGGTCGTTTAATAGATTAGTTATTAGACTTTATTAGAGAGGTGAAACGGATTTAGATAAGTATGAGCTTATATATTCTAAATGGTACAAAATTTGTACTACAATCTAACAACTTATAAGGTGGATCTTTATACTAAATTACACTGATTTCGTTGACTTTATTCTCCGTTTATAATAACTCAACAGATAATGGTGAGTTTAATTAAAATTCATTGCATATATTATTTTATATCTTAGAAAATATATCCCTTCAGCACTTAATTTTCCGTGTAGTTGCGAATCCTCGCCTTGGTTTGGGGTTCCGCTGATTTTGCTTGATTAACAGATTGTTTACGTATTTGAATTGCTTTCGCATGTATTTCAGATTCACCTGTCTATTGAATTGCCGTTGTAGGTTGTTCCGCCTGAGTGGATTCGATAGCTGGGAAACTGGCGGATGGCTATCAAATTATGTCAACCGTTTTCTCGCTCGACTGCACGGAATGTGGAGGAGCTACCTATGTGCCTGTCTGTCAGTGCCAGATATGCATATATATCTTGGCACATAGGAATTCTGCGAAGATATTTTGATAGACATTATCTAGAGTTTTTTTTTGGCCAAATATTACTCATCATATTTATGAGAAGTCATTCGTTGTTACCCACTAAGATTAAAAATTGGAGAAAAAATTCACTTGTAAGAAATTTTTAACGTTAAAAGGTTCCCCTTCTTCAATTTTATGATACCGCTTAGTGCTTGTAATTACCTAATTAACCGCTGTCTTCTGTCAAAGGTACAATATGGTTCAATAAAGCTGATCAAAATTCCGGTGGTTGTTGTTAGGCAGAGGGGCCTAATCAGTCAGAAATAAAACCTAGCTGTGTAATTACGAATTGTTTAGATTGCAATATGGCAAATCTTATCCATGGTAGAAAAAAAAAACAAACAAACTTAAGGGTTGAAGAGGAGGGCTTAACCATTAATAGTTCTATGAGTACAAACAACTAATTAAACTCTAAAAACAGACTCTAATAAAATACCCACAATAAAAGATTAGTTGTAAGCAAATTTCCCAGGCAATGGAAAAATTGAAATACCTAATTATGGGCTGATTTCTTAAAAATTATAAGGTATTAAATTGGAGATTGAAGCTCGATACGGCCAGCTGGAATGACCAATTGTTCTTATCGGGAAAAGATTGGCGGCCTTTGTGTAATTCCCGAATGTTTAGATTACATTACCGCGGAATAAATATAAACAAATTTTTTGGGTAGCCGGAGCCACCGATTTTCTGTTGACTAAGGAATCTCGAGTGTCTCAAGTGGCATTGTCTGGCCGTCGTCCAGCGTTATCTCACCGCCGAAGCACTGTCACTGCCTTTCGCAACTCGAATGGCGTTCGAGGAATCCGTGAAATCACAGTGAACTCTCCGCTCTTCTAACATAATGCCCACTAATCGCTGGCACTTAATCTCGATTACGGGCAATTACGAATGTAATCGCTGTGCCAATACGGATGAAACGATGGTGCGATGGTGGGCTCCTGGTCTGAGCTACCTGTCAAATTACGTGATTAGGCTGCGTTGTCCGCCTCTGATAACTCCGATACTTGGGTGTGATAAGCCCCCGGCTCTAGTGTGTCTGGAGCACCGAAATCCGCACACAAATCCACCAAGAGCAGGAGGCACGTATAAAATTGCGAGTGCCATTGTCCGGCGATTTAGTAGACCTCCGTCCGGCGCGTGGTTACATTACGGGAAACGAAATAGGAGGAGGATTCGATTACCAATTTCCCATTAACTGTAACTAAAGCTGTAACTGTAACTGTAACTTAAGGACCGTACCATCAGTAGAGAGCTCAAAAAGAACGACAAGTGAGTGGAAGAGAGCTCTCTCTTCGATTGTAGTGACCCCAACGCAGTCTTCCCACTGCCAGAGAAAGAGAGAAACGGTATGAGGGGCCCTCTGTCGGCTAGCGAGCAGCGCAGCAGCCGCAAACGATCGGCGACCGTTGACGGGGACAGTTGTCTCGCTCCTCCTCTGCCCCAGCAGCTGATCCTCGCCGCAGCCGAGTGACCGCGTTTCCAATCCGCCCACCAGTTTATTTTCGGTCTAGATGTGCCAATAATCCCGCGAGTGCCAACTATTTGTGCCGGTGATCGTTCCTCTTGCCGCCAGACACAGAGAGCGAACTGACTGACTCCTTCTGCAGGCGGCAGGTGAGCCAGCAGGAACGCAGAGAGCGCAGAAGAACAGTTGCCAGGCTTCTTCTCTTCTTCTGCTCAGCTCTTCGGCTTTCTTCTTTCAACAAACAACCGCAAGTGCAGCCGCAACTTCCTTTCCTTTGGCAGGTTATTGACTCAAAGCCCTTGCTGCGTGTCGCGTTCTACGCTCTGCATTGTGTGTGATGTGTGTTTCTGTGTGTTTACATTCGAATGCCTTCTGCATCTGTATCTGCATCTGCATCTGTATCTGTATCTGTGCCGGCGATTGTTTTCGTTTCAACTTCTTTGCCGTTGCGTTTCTGTCTGACTTTAGTCTTAGTCCAAACAAATGCGGTTCTTGTCGCAAGTTGAGGTTGTTTTTATACCCTGGATATGGGCTATATGGCAGGGGTATATAAGACTAGTTTCCAATATTATAAATAACTATAAATGATATATTTTCAATTGATTTAAAAACTTTCGTTAATCTCTGATCTGACAAAAGTTTTGTTTGATTCATTGGAATTAATTTTCAATACAAAAAATCAGGTTCCTTACGGCACAGCCAACAGGTATCTTTCAGATGCAAAGATTTTACTTTTGTTTGTTGGCTTTCCCGGCTTTTCTGGCCCTTTTGTTGTCACAGTTGATTGCTGACGCCTCTGCAGTCTGCAGTTTGAAGTTTTGTTTTGGATTTTCCCTGTCTTTTTCCTACCATTTCCATTTCCCCCTCTCATTCAAATTGTCTTTAAATAGTTCGGTCTGTCTCCCCCTCTAGTTTTTCAGAACTCTTGGTTTTTTTTTCGTTATTAAGTGGGCGTGGTTCCCACACAGAGCGTTCTCTCTGTTTGTTTCTTTGTTTGTTTTTTTTTTTTGTTTTTGTGGCAAGTGATTAGTTCAATCGATAAGCGCTTCAGATGGGAGCTCATCCCAGCCTTTTCCCCGCTTCACTTTTAATCGCCGAGAAGTTGCCTTCACGCTCGTCTGCCTGCCGCCGGCGTGGGTCACCTAGAAGTCAGTGGAAAATGGGTCGCTGGCAGAGCTGCAATCCAAATGGCATTTGCATGCAGTCGCGGAAAACAAAAAATAGAAGAAAATATAAAGCATGTCGCTTAATTGCCTCAGTGGCCAGTACTTTTCTGCTTGTTTCTTAGTTGTTTCTAGGACACACTTGACATCAGTTGCCATTTTAGTGGCCATTCATCTCGAAATCTCAAATATTCAAACAGTTTTGTGGGCCACATAAAAACTGAGAGCACTCATAAGAGATTATTTATGGTTGCTAATATTAAAAAAAGTATGTAAACCGGCTGACTTGGAGTTACTGTGTCTTGTTTATCTAAAAATATTGAATTCTAAAGATAAATAAAGCATTATTAAGGTTTCATCTAAAGCTGACTTCTACTGAAATAATTGTTTTATTTTAATTAATGTTTGTTTTATTTTTTTATATATATTTATAACCCCGGAAACAGTTTAAAATCAACAAACTAATGAAAGTGTATTTTCTATTCGCTTCAAGCAAACAAACACACACATTTGTTATTAAATATTTTCCCACACGAAAACTCATAGCCGCATCACATGTGTGAACATTAAACGATAATATGTATAATACCCCAGTTGGCTATAAATAAGAATGAAATACCGCTCAAAAAATTACAAAATGTGTCTCGTTCAATGCGGATTTGCTTCGGTTTTATTCGTTCAAATTGTTAGATTCCCCAAATGTCGAATATAAATATGGTCTCATTGTTTATTTCTTTAGACCTGCATTATTTCAATGTCGATGCTTTCCGACTTTTATTTGAGTCTGTGCGAATCGCCAACAGATGTTATCCGGTCTTGCTCTGTTTTTATATAGATTTTTTTTATACATTTTCCAAATACTATTTTGTTTATACCCAAAGCTAGTCCCGTGCCAAAATTTTCGTATTTTGACACGTTTCTTGGTGGAACCTTCAAGTACCTCCAGCCTACTTGCTTCATTTCCTGTGTCCACTTGACGCCGCGATGATAAGTGTGTTATCTGCGGCAGATGCTTTGAATAATCACTTCTGGGATTGCCGATAGTGGGAGTGGAACCTCCGCCTCATTCATGCTTCGAGGTCTGATTTCAGGGCTATCATTGGCCATTGAATGGTAGGAATCCGCTGTGCACTGACAGCCTTAAGTTGATCGCACCCGCTTATCACGGCACCTAATTATTTAATCGATGCTCGAGGCTCGAGTGCAGGCATTAAGTCAACTTAACCCTTCCCCTATCGCCCGATTAAGCTGGTGACGCGACACATGTATGTATGTGGAAGCATATTATCCATTGGCTTTATCACCCGAATGCGTCACAATCGGAACTCGAGCATTTCAACTCAATTAGCCTGCCGGGGGGGGGGGGGGGGGGGGGGGCACTGACACCCTGCTTTGTTTTCCGGTGACCAACCACAGGAACTAACTCAACTCACTTACTCTCTTGCAGGCCAAAATGAAATCAAAGTACGAAAACATGAAGATCATCTACAATCGCAGCAAGATCGGCTGGTACTGGGCCCCGCTGTTCGTCTCCTTCTGGTTCCTGCTCTTCTACATTGTGGTGATCCCCAGCTTCCACCGCATGCCGAAGCTGAAAACCCTGGAGGATGAGCGCCAGAAGCCGGGCCAGTTCATCGGGGAGCGGGCGGAGAACACACTGCTGAGGCTCTCCAAGATCGGACCCAAGGTTGTGGGCAGTGCGGCCAACGAACAGGTGGCCGTGCAGTTCCTGCTCAGCGAAATCCGGGACATAGAGGAGAGAGCACGAACCGATCTCTATGAGATAGAGAAGGATGTGCAGATTGCATCCGGCAATTACCTTCTCTGGTCCATGGTCAATGTCTATCAGAGTGTCCAGAATGTGGTGGTTAAGGTGTCCCCCAAGAATGCCACCAGTGAGGCAGCCCTCTTGATCAACAGCCACTTCGATTCGGTGCCAGGCAGTTCGGGAGCTGGCGATGCGGGCATGATGTGTGTGATCATGCTGGAGGTGCTCCGGGTAATTACCGAGTTCGAGACGCCGCTCACCTACTCCGTGATCTTTCTGTTCAACGGCGCCGAGGAGAATCCGCTGCAGGGCAGCCATGCCTTCATCACCCAACATCCTTGGGCGCCGAATGTGAAGTAAGTGGAGGGATAACTTGAGGAGATTTTTATGATTATAATTTTAGTCAGAAGCTTGGAATGCAATAGAAGGAGTCAATTCCGACCCTATAAAGCATCGAACGGAGAATTGATCTAGATAGGTCTTCAGGATTATACAAACATTGTCTTCCCAAAGTCAGCTTATTACATTTAAAATTCTTAATTCCCCTCCAGAGCTGTAATCAACTTGGACTCGGCTGGCAGCGGCGGACGGGAAATTCTCTTCCAATCCGGACCTGATCATCCCTGGCTGATGAAGGTATGAGTAAGCTTATTTCTGTTAAAACTTAACACTTTATCCCTTTCTTATCATTTTCAGTATTATGGAAAGAACATAGTTCATCCATTTGCCTCGACTATCGGTGAGGAATTATTCCAGAATGGCTTTGTGCCCTCAGAGACCGATTATCGCGTGTTCCGGGACTTTGGCAATATACCAGGTAATATAAAATTAAGTGCCAAAACACCTAATCTCTAATACATAGTGTTTCTCAGGTCTCGATATGGCGCAGACCTTGAATGGTTATGTGTACCACACCAAATACGATCGCTTTAATCTCATCCCGCGACGCACTTACCAATTAACTGGTGAAAATATCTTGGCTCTGGTCAAGGCTCTGGCGAATGCCGAGGAACTGGAGAATCCAGCGGTGGGTTTAGACTGAAATTTGCTTAAATAATATATAATTTCTATATACATTCTGCTCAAATTTAGAAACACGCCGAGGGCCATATGATATTCTTTGATATGATGGGCTGGTTCTTTGTCTATTACCCAGAGGGCACTGGCGATATCATTAATATCTCCGTGTGTGTCCTGGTCTGCATCACTATTGTGGGCTACATCTGGATTATGTCCAGCAGCACGGGCATGTTCAGGCGTCGCATTTGGGCCAAGTTTGGCATTCTTACGGCCCTACAGGTGGCTGGTGTGGGTCTGGGCATTGTTTTGGTCATGTCAATAGCCTTGTTCCTGGATGCAGTGAACCTGCCGATGTCGTGGTTCTCGCAGAACTGGATGCTCTTTGGCCTGTACTTCTGTCCCATGATATTCGGCATGGGAATTGTGCCGGCAATATACTTCAGTCGCACCAAGGAGGTGAGTAGGGGTACTCTTTCTTTGTAGAAGAAAATTGTTCTTATTTGTTCTTAAAATCTACTTCCACCCAGCACGGTCTACCTCTGGGTTATGGCATCCAGCTGCTTATGCACTCCCATTGCCTGATCCTGACCGTTGTCACCGCCATAATGGTGAGCTACAGAATTCGCTCGGCCTTTATCATAATGCTGTGCATAGGCTTCTACACCCTCTCAGTGCTAATCAACATGGTCACCAAGGCGCACAAGACAAGTGAGTATAGATGGCACCCTAAATTTCTCATTTTATAAGCTAAATTCTCTTTTTATAAGATTTCCTGTGGCTCATACCGCACTGCATCTGCCAGGTGATGCCCTTCATGTTCTACACCTACTGCTGCTATGCCTTCTATGTGGTATTTGTGCCCATGCAAGGACGCGAGTGCAACACAAATCCCGAGATTCTGATGGGTTTCTTCACCGCTTTGATGGTTCTACTGTTTGCACCCTTTTTGGTGCCTTTGTTCTGTCTGTTCCGCAAGTCGAAGACGATTATCTCAATTTTTGGAATCTGCACGATAGTATTTATCATATTTGCCGCCACACCAATTGCCTTTCCTTATGCCGAGAAGACCGCTCCCCAGCGATTCTTCGCTGTGGTAAGTTTAAGTTTAATGTAAATTTAAGTACAAGACTTTAATAAGAAGTTGCTACCGCAGCACACGGCTCGCACCTTCCACAATGACGATGCAGCGGGCTCGATTAGCCACACGGATTCGGGTTACTTTGTCATGCCAGTTGATCGACGGCCGCATACTGTGGATGATATTCTCTTCGAGAGCACCAACTATACCAAGGCGGAACGCTTGGACTGTGACTCGGAGCTAATGTGTGGTTTTCCCATATACAGCTCCCGTTGGCTGAATGCAGTGTAAGCGTGCTTTTACCATTTCACTTGGGTTTATCTTTTACATTTGTTCTTTAACTGCATTCCCAGTGACAACAGCTACTTTGTGCCTGGACCAGAGCCCAACAAGGGTTATACTCCGACCTTGACCATTCTGGATAAGACTAGTAAATCGGAGACCAATATAAGATTCGATCTAGAGATTTCAGGCCCTGATCACACGAGCATATTCATCCTGCCCTTAAACGACACCAAGCTGGTGGACTGGTCCTTCATCAGGGATCCACTGGACCAGAATGTAAAGCCGCCTTACTATGTCTACTGGTCGTACGCCTTGGATCCCAAGCCCCTGCAGTTCTCGCTGGAATTCGAGGTAACTAAATATATATAAAATATTTGATTAGAGGGAAACTTATAAGCTATTCTTTTGACAGCACGAAAATCCTGACTGGTCAGGAGGCACTTTCAAGATAGCCCTCATGGGCCACCGGATACATGATGACATGTTCATAACCGAAGACTTTAGAGAGTTCCTGGCCACGTTTCCGCCCTGGGCGCATGTCAGCTCCTGGCTTGGTTCCTACAACAGTTGGCAACTGTAAATAAGTCATCCTTTGGAGCTCAACTCAACCCCTTATTGTTGCCATGACACCACCTCAACTACTGTTATCATTGGTAATGCTGAGTAATTCTTACCAATAGCCCTAATCGAACGAACAAACGTCTTAACTTGTACTCGTATTTAAGATTAGACCTCTATAGTTACTACTATGTAATTTTATTAAAATACATTATAAATTATTTATTAAGATAATTATGGAGTCTATACTCTCATCGTCGTCGTCGCCTAGACAATCCAGCTCTCGAGCGCGGAGAACCAATCGGTGGTGTACGTCCAGTCGGGAAAAGTGGCCAGGAACTCCTTATAGTCCTCTGTGTAGTGCTCTGGATGGTATTCGAAGTGCTCGGTGACCACCAGCTTGAAGTACGGTCCATTGGTATTGCTCTCCTCGTGCTCAAGCTCCACCCAAAACTCGAAGGGCTCCTCCGTTAGCGAGTAAATGTAATAGATCAGATAGGGTGGCGTGTGCCCCTCATCCAGGGGTGTTTGGTCAAAGGACCAGTTTGTGACTTTGACATTATCGAAGGGTGCTATGTACATCATGACTCGATCGCTGGACTTTAAGCTAAAGTCGTAGCGCACTCTGTTACCTGGCAAGGATTCCTTGGATACCTGGGTGAGATCTATAGCTATCGGTAGTACTGGTGGTGTGCTATATATCCAACGAGCAGAGTCTCTGTGGGTTAGACAAAAAGCCAGGTTAATGCTAGCCCAAGTTCAAATTCCTTACCCAACTCACTTCCAATCTATCCAACGACCACTGTAGAGCGGCAGACCACAGTAGGGTTCGGCGGCACAGGTGGCCGCTGTCCAACTCTCGGGCTCCACGTTCTTGAATGTAGTGTCATCCAGCTCGTGGATACGGGTATCTACTGGCTGAATGTAGTAGCCAGAGTCCTGCTTGGTGGTGCCATCCAGATTGTGGAAGGTTCGTAGAGTGTGCTGGAAAAAGAAGAGTCCTACTTGAACCAAAAACCTTTTTAAACTCCGCTTAGAGAAACTTACCAGCACATAATACCGCTGGGGCGCCACTTCCTTTACGAAGGGAAAGCCTGCCGAGGTGGCAGCCATTATGATGAATACGATTGTAAGCACGCCAAAGGAAGAGAAGATAATCTTGGGCTTGCGGAACTTGTGCATGATGGGGATCTGAAATATAAAACGTTAGAATGGAATGCAGGAAAGTTTGTAAGTTAAGTCAACTCACCACAAAGCCGGCATAGTTGATTCCAGTTGCGATGACAAACACGGAGACCATGATATCGGGACTACTGTCGGGACCATCGCGACCCTGCATGGGCACGAACGTCACGAGTGTGCCATAGCAGATATAGGTGTAGAAGCAGAAGGGCAGGATCTCACACAGCAGATGAACCGTCACAAAGTAGCTCTCTGGAAGGAAAATAAAGCCTTTAGAAAGTTATCTTTTTCATAAACCAAATCCAGAAACGTACTCTTCAGCGTCAGCTTGAGGACGATCTGCACCAGCACCGAAATGGCGTAGAAAAAGATGGCCACCATGGGGAAGTAGCTGGAGCGGATGCCCATGCTGGTCAGAATGATGCAGAGCAATGCCAGCAGGATGCAGTGAGCGTGCATAAAACAGGCAATGGTCTGGTCCAACTTCATGTTCGTCTTCCGCTTCGTAAGTCCAATGTAAATCGAGGGCAGCAACCCGAAGGCAAAGTACAGGGTGCAAAAGTACAGACCAAAGGCCATCCATTTGCCATAGAACCAGGACTCGGCAAGTCCCACGCCCTGCATGAAAACAGCCACCAGAATTGTCAAGCCGCAGGCCACGAGGAAGGTGCCCGCCTGCACCAAGAAGATGATGCCGAATCGCATGATCACCGCCTTCGGGGCATCCGAGCCATTGTCCAGGGTCATGATCCACACCGAAGTGCCAATGCAAACGAAGGCCGCTACAGAAACCACCCAATTGATGGCTACGCTCACAGATTCCGTGTAGGTCAGCATGAACCAGCCCAGAAAATCGTAGTACACCGTGTGACCCTTCTCGTGGGCGGCAGTGTCATCCAACTCGGGAGCATTGGCCAGAGCCCACACCAGCGGCAGTACGTTCTCTCCCGTGGACTGGTATGTGCCACGCTCCACATTCCGGAAATTGTCAAACTTGGTGTGGTACACATATCCATTCATCACACTGGCCATATCGAGGCCGGGAACACCGCCATAGTCACGGAATACGCGAAAGTCTGTATCCGATGGTATAAAGTTGTTTTGGAAGAGCTCTTCGGCGAGGGTTTGGGCATAGGGATGGGGCACGTTCTGATGGTAGTACTTGGCCAGCCAAGGATGGTTGGGTCCCGTCTGAAAGAGAACTTCGCGTCCGCCAGCTCCAGTGGAGTCCAGGTTGACCAAGGCTCTGAAGGGAGATAGAGAGTAATGGGTGAGTTAAGAAGTAAACTACCTAATGGATCTCAAGTTCTCTACTCACTTGCAGTTTTGGGCCCATTTGTGTTGGGTTATAAATCCATGGGAGCCCAGCATGCAAGCCTCTTCGGCACCATTGAACAGGAAGACCACCGGATGGGTCAGGGGTTTTTCGGAACGAGAGATAACTCGCAGGGTTTCCAGCATTACTACCACCATGACGCCATCATCGCCGGCAGCAGGTGTTTGCACTTCCGAGTCGTAGTGGGAGTTCACCAGCAGATAATTGTCGTTGCTGGAACTCTTTTGGGAGATCTTCACCACCACATTGGAGAGGTTCTTGTATTCAATGGTCATGCCCCAGAGATAGAAGCCGCCCGAAGCATACTGTTTGTCCACCTCAATGTCGTACAGATCAGTTCGGGATTCGTCTATAATCTTTTGGATTTCGCGCAACAGAAAATCCACCACGTGCACTTCATTGTTGATGGAGCCGCTCATCTTGTTCCCAATCGCCGAGTACTCGGCCAGTTGTCGCATTGCCCGCTCGCCGATGAACTCATCCGGATGCTGGGCCTCCTCGCTCACGTACAGCATCTTTGGGTAGCTGTGGAAGCTGGGCAGAACGGCGGCATAAAAGAGGGCAAAGGCGGCGGCCGCATAGAGGGGAGCTCCGAACCAGGGCCACTTTTTGTCTCTGGACTTGCCGCCATCCTTCTCGGTTGTGATGTCCAGGGTGGAGAAAGTCATCTGGAATGGGAGTGAAATTGGATAGTAAAAACTGCGAATGAAAACTAAGAAAATTACCCCTGTCAGCGAAAAAATGAAGCATGCTTTTAGGCACTTTCCAAAAATCAACGATATACCGATTTACGATCTTCGCAAATTGTACTCACTTACGATCTACGATTAGTACTAATCTAAAAATATCTCATAATAATAAATGTATTTATTTTTTAAGACGGTCGGAACCTTTTCAACAAATTGGAGTAATAAATGATTGCAAACATTTATAAAGTTCGTTCGTTCGGTGAAATAAACTTCATGGGGGAGACTGTGAAAGGTCGTAAAGCAATTAGCACCCTAAAGAGCACTTGACCGACGGAATTTCATGGGCAACAAGAAAATGGTCTAAAAACAGAAATCGATAACAGGGCCAGTTCTCGTTTTATGGTCGATATAAAGTTCCTTATCTTTGAGGATACTTGAATTAAGATTATGAGACATTCTCTCTCCGACGAACCCTTTAAGTCAAAATATTCTTCTTCCGAGAATCGAACTTATCGCCGGACGTCCAAGAGCATGTCTTATATTTTGAAAGGCACGAACTACAATCGCGGATTATATCACCATGAGGGCACGGACACTCGCCGATCTTAATCAGCTTGGTAGCTATGAATTATGGTAACGCACTAACCTTCAGATCGCACGCGACTCGGACCTGAATCGAAAGGAAATATAAACAACCGCACCAGAGCCCAACCGTGGGGCAACTAAGACTCCTCGGGTCTGTTCCCCAGAATTAAGTAGGGCCGCGGATCGCTTATCGGCTCAACGCCAGCGATAATAATTAAATATTATGATTATAATCAATGGGGTTCGGCGCATAAAACGATTACATCCAGCGATAGCCGGCGATACCAGAAGCTGTTTGCTCTTTATAGCTCTCTTTATGATGGAGCAGTTGACTTTCGATCTTGCGGTGGGGTCCAAAATCTAAATAATCTTTGTAATTAAGCATTAATCTGCATGTAATTAGGAGTTACACGGTAAAACGGAAAGTTCTACTAGCTTATCGGGGCACATAAATCGAAAACGTGTAAGTGTGATAAGGATCGATTGAGTTTATAATTAGGACTTTGATTCCTTTAATCTTAGGAAGTTTAATACTTAAGAGGGGATTTCCTGATCTTAATCAAAAAATATATATAACAATTGCATCCCAGATGTTAAAGCCTAATCTCTTTAAAATTCATGAATCAAAGAGAAAGATGGAAAACCCCAGTAATCAACCTATAATTTATAGCTGCTGTTATATTTTAGTTGAGATTGGTCTGGCGCTATATAACATAAATTTCTATTTTCACGCTGTTCAATCCTAAATTAGGTTGTCTAGTATTATAATAAATATGTCTCAACAGGATGTCCTATATAAGCAAAGGTTTATTTGATTTACCGCAACAAAGATCTATGGGTAAGTGAATAAAGCTGGCTCCCACGTTCATTAAAGTGAATCCACTTAAGAGATAACTATCGGCATTGTTTCACCACTCATGCTGATAAGCGTTATTCAAGAATTTGCACATATTGAATTATCAAAATCTGCCAATCTCCCATTGAATCAGTCTGCATCACACATCAGGTGAATGGGCACGGGCACCCGCTGCCATTTCTCTCTTTGTCAGGGAATTCTTCGGGGGCTTTTTTGTGCTTGTACTTTTTTTTCCGATGCCCATCGCTTTTGCACTATAAATTATAATCCCCCTCCTTGCTGATAAAGCCCCGACGCAGCCATAAAATTTCAGTTTATATGAAATCCGATAATCTACAAAAAATCTACCATAGATGAACCGAAAGTAATCGTACACCGCAGAGAAATATGACTTTTGCCAAGGAAGCCAAGTGTAAAATACATTTACTTTACTTTCCACGCCTTTAAGTTGGCAATCGAAGCACTTTGATATTGCCCGCATAGCTTTTAGGATTAATTATAATTCATTATTGATAAACGAACGGGGGGCCAATAGTGTTAAGTACTCATAGGTGACGCAAATCAATCATTGAAGCCTCATCATATCTCAAGAACAAAGTTGACCGCGAAAAATTCCACTTAAAATGGCTCAACATTTAAGCTTTTACTTTACTTAAAAAAATACAAATTCTAGACAATTCGCTTAAACTAGTAGATCCTGCTCTCGAAGGAGGCCGGCCAGGGCGTGGCGTCCACATAGGCGGGGAAGCTGTCCAGGAACTTCTTAAAGTCCGGCGTCAACATGTCCTTGTGATGGGTCCAATGGCCGCCCAGACCCAGCTCCACAGTGGAAGAATTCCAATTTCCATTGGGTTTCTGATGGAAGTAAAAAGGATATATTAATAGGGAGTCCCTAGCTGGTTAGCTTGCATAAGCTTACCTCCAGTTCAATCCAAAATTTAAGGGGATCTCCATTGACGCCCCACGAGAAGTACACAAAGTATGGCGTCTCAAAGTTGAGACGTAAGGGAGCCTAGAAGTAGAAGGGAGTTAACAAAGACCTTTGAAGATTTTCTAT
The DNA here is from genome assembly GCA_008042675.1 of Drosophila seguyi. Taxonomy (NCBI): domain Eukaryota; kingdom Metazoa; phylum Arthropoda; class Insecta; order Diptera; family Drosophilidae; genus Drosophila; species Drosophila seguyi. The sequence continues at coordinate 614,712 of VNJU01004981.1, read as the reverse complement.
CTCCTCTTACTTTGTGGAAAGACCAGTCCTTTACGCTGGCTCCGTTTAGGGGCTTTATAAACAAGGCCATATGATTGGGACCGCTCAATTGCATCTCGTAGCGGATCTTGGTGGCTGTCAGCGGTTTCTTTGAGAGCACTATAACCGTGGGTATATCTTCGCCAAGAACTGGCTCCGAAGCGGGTATCCAGAGACTGTTCTTTCTGTTGTTATTAACATGGAGAAGTTTATTAGCTGATGGTATATTATTAAAGCTAAGGCTCAACTTACCTTGTCTTGTGCCAACGCTGATTGTAAAGCGGCAAACCACAATTGATTTCCTTTTCGCAGTCAGAACCAATTCGTTGGGCCAGTGTCATGTTAATTACTGCATCTGAAAAATATATAGATATTAATTAAAGCTATCTATAACACTTCCCAAATAGTCTGTGCAACTTACTCTTGACAGTATAAGTGCGTCTATCCTGGGGCATAATGAAGTAGCCCGATTCCTGGCGGCGAATACGGTTCTCGGCATCGTGGAAGGTGCGTTTCGTGTGCTAATAAAAAATTAGAGACATATTTAAGAAGACTTTTTGATAAATAATTCTTTAAACCTTACCAGCACCGCGAATCGCTGGACATTGGTAGCCGGACGATAGGGGAATCCTATGGGCGTCATGGCAATGATAAAGCACAATAAAGTGACGCCTAGCAGAGCGGTGATAATGGTCTTTGATTTGTTAAACAGTTGCAGAACGGGTACCACAAATCCGCAGGTCAGAAAGCCCACAGCAACACTGAACACAGCCACGGCCAGATCCGGATTAAGGTTCTCGCCAAAGCGTCCAAACATGGGAATAAAGGTGGTGAAGAATCCATGCGAGAAGTAGGCAAAGAACACGAAAGGCGGCACAATGCACACAATGTGAGGAATGACCCAGGCCACATCTACAAAATATAAACAATATAAGAATTATAAATATAAAATAAAAATCTATAAATAAACAACTCACCTTTGCTGTGCAGCTTAGTGGCAATATTGATAATCAAACCCATCGTATAAAACAGACAGCTAAGCATCAGAACAAAAACAGAGCGCACTCCGCAAATGGTAAAGATCAGGGTGAGAAGAGCCAAGAGCAGGCAATGGCAGTGCAGAAGGATCTGCACTCGCTGGCCAATGGGCAGCTTGTCCTGTGGAAGAACCAAAATATAAGCAACGATCTGACAATGATCTCCAACATTACTTACTTCCTTGGTCCAGTGGAAGTACATGGCCGGCACTATGGCCAAGCCAAAGAAGAAGGTGGTAAAGTACAGGCCCAAAATGAGCCAGGAGTTCGTGAACCAGGACAACGGCAGATGAACCGCATCCATGAACAGACCAAGAAGAATGGGCAAGACAGCTCCCACGACCACCGACAGAAGGTGCACAAAGAAGGTGTGCAGGACACGCTTCAGGATCTTCTCCAGCTTAATGCCCGAGCTGACCGACATCAGCTTGAAGGCGAAGCCACAGACACCCAAAGATCCCAAAGCCACGATCACGTTCAGGATAACGCCCTCAGTTTCGGTATAGAAGACCAGGAACCAGCCCATGACATCAAAGTATATGGTGTGGCCCTCGGCATATTTCTAAAACATTATTAACGATATTAGTTTAAAGAGCTTCCAGTCAGAGTTGGGTTCCCACTCACCGAAGAGTCTTCCAGCTCGGGAGAGTTGGCGATCTCGCGAACCAAAGCCAGCAGATTGTCACCAGTGTGCTGAAGACTGCCCCTGGGGAAGATGTCTGCCTTGTCGTGACGCGTGTGATAAACGTATCCATTATAGGTGTAGGCCATATCCAAGCCGGGCACAGATCCGTGGTCTCGGAAGATGCGGAAATCAGTGTCGGAGGGAATAAAGTTATTCTGGAAGAGCTCCTCGCCCATGGTGGAGGCATAAGGATGCTTGATGGCGCGTCGGTAGTTCTTCATAAGCCAGGGATGGTTGGGACCCGATTGGAAAAGGATCTCCCGACCGCCATTGCCGCAGGAATCCAGATTGATAAGAGCTCTTGTAATTAAAGTAAATAATTGTATTAATAAAAAACCAAACCAGGAGGCAGTAAGGCACTTACTTGCAGTACTTGGCCCACTTGTGCTGGGTAATGAAAGCATGCGAGGCCTGCAGGGGATTCTCTTCGGCTCCATTGAATAGGAACACAACTGGGTTCTTTAGCGGCTTGTCCGACTTGGCTAACACTCGCAGAACCTCCATCATAGTGGCCACCATGGAGCCATCATCGCCAGCTCCGGGTCCAGCTGGAACGGAATCGTAGTGACTGTTCACCAGCAGGTAAGTTGTGCTATTGGTTCCCTTGGGGCTAATCTTGACCACAATGTTCTGGATGCTCTGATACATGTTGACCATGGACCAGTGGACATAACTGCCGGAGGCCACTTGCACATCCACCTCAATATCATTGGCCGTTCCCGACCGGATCTTCTGCATCTTCTGGGACAGTAACTTCAGAGCGGCCATCTCGTTTTGCCTGCTGCCCACCACTCGGGGTCCGATGTCTACCAATGCGTGCAGATTGTTTTCCGCCCGCTCGGCAATGAATTGGTCCGGGTGCTTGGCCTCATCCTGGATGGTCAGTGGTCGCGGCAGGCGATGGCAGGCGGGAATCGAGATGGCCACGTACAGCAGCAGCCAGAAGCCGAAGAAGGCGGGAGCCCAGAACCATTTGATTTTGCTACCCTGGACGAAGGCGCGCTCACAGCCATTGGGTTGGGCCTGTAAAAGGAGATGGATTTTGGTGAGTACTTCATGGGATTATCTTTAGGTATAAAAAGATGAAAACGAGCCCCTAAAAAGTTCAATAAATCATATAGAAAATGTATCTCTAAGTAAAACTGCAAAACATATGTATGTTATCGTTATCTATAACATGCATAAAGCCCCCTAAATTAGGAATCCATTCAGGCATAGTGGGTTTTAGCCAGAACTGGATAGACACACCTGGCACTAGACGTGAGTCAGTTTCAAAAATTGGAATCGACTGTGTGTATCGAGCAGAGTGTTGTATTTAATCCATCAGCGGTTATCTTATCTCTGGTCAAACTGGCATTGGCAAGTCGCAGACTGTTGCCACCGAAAGTCGAATTGGGATAGTTGGACTCCTTGTGCTCCCCCAAACTAAGCCCAGACGGATAGATAAACGGGGCGTGCAACTAGGGCGAAATGGGAACGGCGTTAATTAACGACTCGCTTCCAAGATAAGCGCTGTGCTGCACTCAGGCCGCCGAAACGAAGAAAAATAATCGATAATCGAGGGAACTCGGCCATGGGTAATGCGCATGTTGAGTTGCTCTGATCGCGCCAGATTAGGACCCAGGTGAGGGGCAATCTTATCAAGGATCCGAACTGGGCGCTTACCTCATACTGCTGAGAGCTGCGGGGCCGCAGCAATGGATCTGTGTTGTGAGGATCGCTTGTGGGAGTGATGACGCGCCGCCGCACGTTCTTCTCGCTGCCACTCATGTCTGCACTCTTCTAGGGTCTACGGTTTCTCCGGTTTCTGGTTGGGATCTGCGGCACAACCGATCGCGAAGGCGTCCTACGCTCGACTGATCGCCCGGCTGCACCTGTGCTCGCAAAGAGCCGCCACACACATTGCGCCGGTCTCAAATTCCACTCGCCGACCCACTCACTCTACCGCGTATCTTATCTAATGCCGGCGGGTCTCACAAATCGGATAACTATTGCCGGCTGTAGCGGTGCACGGGGTTAGGGGTGGCGGCTTCATTAACAGCTAACCGATGGAAATGCCTTCACACATAACTTCCGCTTGGACTGAACATAATTCTGAACTTGACCGACTCAATGGATCAATTAATTAGAACTTTTATCACAAAGATAAACTCTAGCCGTTCTGACCGTATTTCTGCTCTCTGAAAGGGGTGTGAGTGTGAATGAGTACTTGTGAATTAGATCACCGATCACCGACTAAAAATTCGATCTCTAAACAAACATTAGCAATTCTTCGCACTCTGTGATTAAAATAATTGATTATATCTCGCATTTTTAATAGGATTTTGAACAGATCTAAGGGATTTTTATATTTTTAGATCATTTTTCTAATAATCATATTAAAAATAGAGGCTTTTGGGTAACAATAACTAAGAAAGAGGCCACTTAAGTTTTAATATGGTTTTATGTTATCGTAAACAAAAAAATAAGATCAAAGAATTATTATTAAGTATTGAAATTATTAATATTTTGACCACAGTCGTTATAAATGAAGTGTGATAAATTAATACAGTAGATTCGTAACCTGTCAAGCATTCGATCGTTGAGCAACTTAGCTCGTATCTCAAAGATAGACTTATGGGTTCCCATCGTGCATTTTGTGTACTGAACGGGGGTGATGATTGAGTGTTAATTGAGTTTGTTGTTACCTGTCAAGAATCAATCATAACTGGTCTAAAGCAACTCTTTTTCAATTTATATTTATTATAAGAAATATTTTTAATATATTTTATATTTTTATTTATTTTAAATTGAATTGAATCTTTTGATATTTCAAAAGGGGTTACGTATTAAATTTGTCAAAAATTGACAACAATTTTAATTGTTTTAATTTTAAATTCAGTTTGCAAACTATCTTAGCAAAGCTTATTAAATAAAAATTATTGTTTTTTTTTTACGTAGTTATGGGTTTTTTAAACTTTGATTATTCCAAAAAATTATCATATAAAGATATATATATATATATAGATTTAAAAAATGTAAATATTGTTGATGCTCTTGAGACCAAAAGATGCCCAAAAGAATTAAATTGAATATTATTTATTAATCATAAACAAATTACGAACAAAATTTTGAAATATAAGCAAACCTTTTTTTTCGTAGTTTAAAACTAAAAAAAATATATATCATTCTATTTACATTCATTTTAAATAACCACTGTTTTTTCTTTGTTACCTTGGCTCTTTTCTCCTCCGCATCGCTACTCATTTTGAAACGCAGATCTTCTTCTTGCTTCACTATCTCCGTCGTCGTTGTTGTTGCTCCGGCTGCTGCGAATTCCAGATGCGGATTGTGGAACAAAGTTCGCCGAGCCGCGCTTTAATAGTGCTTTTTTACAAGGCGTAGCGCCCGAACTGAATAATTCTGTGTGGTCACCGTTTTGTTGACGGCTGCTTTTAATTATTATTATTTACACTTTGCCGGTGCTTTGTTTTTGTGTGTTTACCTTTTGCTACGCCGTGTGTGTGTGATTGTTGTGCAAATAAAAGTACAATCGATAAGTATCGCCACCGAGCGTTTATCTGCTATCTGCTAATTGCATACTTTCGGGCGGTAATTGAAAAATAACGGTGGCAGACAAAAGTATAGGGAAATGAGACTAAAGAAGGAAGGAACGGACGCTAGGGCCGTTAATTCTGCTCATTTACAGTTATGAGCCCTACGGGCTCTTCCTCTGTCTGTTTCTCGCCTGCATGTGCATTAGAAAACGATGACGTGCTAACATGCAGTCAAACACACACACACACACACACTGAGAGAGGGCACATCCCGTTAGGGATTGAGGACAACGTGCGAAACATGTGCCGTAAAACGGGAAATGCAATAATGGCTCCCAGCGGCCGAGGAGGAGCGGGCGCCGGAGCGTAGGCCCATAGTGTCATTCAACCTAAATGGGAGAGCGAGACGCAGCTAGCGAGGGGTGTAGCAGTGTGCGTGTGCCATTTACTCTCGTGCCGTGTGCATTCATTCACTCACTCACTCACTTATTCATTGATGCCCTATTCGTAAACAAAGCGTTCACCGGAATATTGGTCAAAAGGAAATCGATAGAATGAACGAACGGTCGCGAATATGGGAAAATGCGGGAGACGTACCAATAATCAGAGTCACGAAAACACTGGCCAGCGGTTAAAACTACGATTTTGGCCCATATTTATGCCTAGTTTGTGGCACATGGAGTGAGGGAGATAGAGAACGAGAGAGTACTCACTTCGCGCAGGCGCCTGAGCGGGCGAGAGAGCGAGCGGGGGACAAAGTGCCGGCTAAGTAGCGCCCAATGTGGGGGGCCGCAACCAAAACAAAGCCAAATATGTGTCAGCTGCCTTTCCCGCTTCGCTTTCTACACGAATTCGCGCGTCCTCGTGCCTCCTCGGTCCCGCTGCCACCCCCTATCCGAGTCTGCCTTTTGCGCTTTCATTTTGGGGCCGCTCTCTCTCGCTTTCTTTGGGGGCCGAGCCACGGCCACGCTACTACTGCTGGAGCCTCAGACGCGTTTCAACGCTCGTAGCTTTCGGTCGTGCTCGCTGCAAAGGATAGAAGGATAGGGCTAGACGAATCCTAACGGCACCAGCAGGAACAACAAATGTACAAAAAAATGTGCTCGGCGTAGAAGTGTAGGGGCCGCCCGTCGTCCTATGTCTATGTGTGTGCCGTTCGCGTGTGTGCGTGCGTCTATCTCTCGGCCTGTTTCCGTTTGCCTAGCTAAAAATAAAATTATATAATTTTTAATAAACCCAACGGCGAATGCAAATCGTATTCGGCACTGGCAATACGCGCCATATCCTGCGGAGCATACGGAATAAGTGAGTACGGCGGCGTGGCTCTTGTTCCTTGTTTTCCCTTACCGTTACTACTTCCGTTGGAGCAGCACGTGAAATGTTTGCATACTTAATGGCGGCGGGTATTTAACTTTGGGACTCGACTTTGAAAACATTGAATTAAAAAGGCAGAGCGCATGCAAATCAGTGCGATTTCACAAATATGTTTATCTGCTGGCCAAAAAGTCTATTTGATCGAGTGGCGTATTAGGAAAATTCCGAGAAAAATACATGTGTTGCCCTGACTGTTTTCCTTGTGTCCGATTTACGGTGCCCCAATTCTGTTACGGCCAGAAGTTGAGCTGGCCGTATTTATTGCCAATCAATTAAAAGTTGTAATCAAAAGTTTGGGAAACAAAAAACCCATGGTTACAACTTTGCCGCAACGAAATTGTCAATTTTGAAACTTTCAAATGGCTTTCCACATGGTAGTTTTGGTTTATTGATTTCCATTTGGTGGGGGAGCTCTCATTTCGGATCGTATCGTAACGGTCGGATAGGAGTTCCCTCTTAAAAGCGCTTAATTCGCGGGGCTAACAGGTCGTTGACCAAGCCGATTATCATTAGTCCCCCATTAGGTGGCGTAAGGAAATTCTTTTATGCGCCAATAAGCCTCGAACCACGCAGTTTCAGTCCCTCCTAAATATATATATATTTTTTTGTTTTGTTTTTCGCTTTTCCGTTTACTTTTGTGGGTCATAATAAAATTTTGGACAATGACACAATAGCGGCAAATCAGTGGCAGGATGTGGCGGGGACAAAGGACTCGAGCACGCAAGGAAGTGGAACATGAGGAGAATAATAAAGGAAAACAATGGAAACAAAACAAAAACTGGGAAAAACCCAGAAAACTTTTCCAGTTAAAGTTCCAAGTAGTTGGCTGAAAGAGAGATTTCTTTAAAACAAAAAGGATTTCCACAATTGCCAGGTTCGTGTCGGGCTTAGTTGTTTTTTTGTTTTTTTGGTTCCGATTGCCTTGGCTTTCAATTTGGCCTCCTCATCAATTGTCTCTCGGACACTACTCAAACATTTTGGCTCCAATTAGGGCTTGCCTAGCTATAATTTGAATAGATTTCCCGGAAAGTCACTATCGCTTCCGCTGGTGTTGTGAAATACGGATTGTTGCCAGCGCCGTCGACGACAATTGCTTACAACAGTGGAAAATGTCACGGGAAAAGTTCAGGGCCTTGGGGGCGGAGATCTTGGGAAAGTTTCCCATCTGCTGGTGTTTTTAGTAGACAAAGCAGCCAGGATTTCATCGAATTTGAGTCCTTGCTAATAGCGAATCGAAGCGGAGGCTCAGGGGATGAGCCCGCAGGCGGCTTTCGATAATGGATAGCAAGAGTGGGTTTATCTTGTCGTCCTCCCAGTACCCATGTTTGGGATATCTTCCCGGCCCCCCATTCTTGCTTTATCCCTATATACACTTGACTGAGCGCCTGCTGACAAAGCTTTTATTTCTTTTTTTTATTACACAGCGGAAAATTGTAAGTATATAATGTATTTTCATATATATTAAGTACTTTGTACTGCCAGCTAAAATCCTACTTGTGATCTTACCTTGTCCTTTTTTTATAGTGTTTTTTTATATAAAGGATTCTTGTCATAGAATTTATTGGTGAGATTTTTCCAGGTGTACTGACTCCCCTCCCGTTTTTTTACGTTTCCCTGGGTGCGTGTGTTACGCTTTTTAATGAAGTCATTTGAAGCATTCGCTGATTCGTTTGTGATTTATGAGCAGACACCGCAGGCCCAGGATAGGGATGTAGCCCTCCCGTTTTTCAGCCCCCCCTTTCACCTCCTCCTCACAGGTGACAGCATCAATCAGTTGTTGTTGTTGTTGTTGTTGGCGCTCTTGTTGTGTCTGGTTAGGCATGTGTGTAGCTCCACAGTTCACTTGTCACGATAATTGCTTCAAAATTTGCATCCCAGCAGCTAACTGGATTAGCCTAATTGGATGCCAGATGTTAGGGCTTTGGAATTTCCATTGGTGTTATCCCTCCCGCAAATACCGCTACCTCTGCCAGTTTGCATAACGTTAATTAGGGCGAAGGACGTCTGCTGATTGCGATTTAAGCAGGCCAATAGAAAAAAAAGCGATTTAGGGTCCTTCTGGAGATTTCACTGCACTCTCTGCCCGCTTGTTTTCGCGCTCTTCCGCCGAACTCCCTTCAGTGTTTACATTTCGCCTGCAGCTGTGCTGGTGTTGCATTAATTAAGGTGAAATAATTACGATTACGTCGTGTAATCCCCAAACTAACGCTCACGCCCTGTCTTTAGGTGTTTAAGCCGCAACTTAAGTGCTTTTCAGAGCACTGCCCTTTTGGGTGCGAGGCGAGTCAATAACCTAATCATACTTCCCCATGCATCCCTATCTATGCAGCAACGATTGGACTATTTCATGCTTGATTAAGCCAACAGCCAAGCAGAAGCACTTATAACTCAATGTCGAAAGTTCCTCTGCGCAAACACAATGCCAGCGGCGGCACTGTCAAATGGCGATGGCTCCCGCCTTCCACTGCAGACATTGACTTATTCATGCTCCTCTTGCAGTGCAGCCAACGCTGGCTGGTTTTCCCGGCCAATGACTTTTGGACTTGGCCAGCCACGATGCAATCGAGAGACACTCCCCACAAAGGCAATTTGATTTCATTGAGAATGCAGCAGCAAAAGGCAACCCCTCACTGTTTTACAAAAACCCTCGGGGGATTGCATGTTTCACTGGAAAAAAATGTCAGACAATTGCATTTAATTTATTATCTTTTCTTCTGAATGTTTTTCTATAACACAATTAATGTTTATCTTTCAAAAAAATATATATTAAGATCAAGAGATATTTAATAACTGTATCGAAACATTTAATATTCTCTGTGTACTTGCGGTCAACCCACAGGGAGATTGTCATTAAGAGGCGCCGAAAGCACCCAGAGAGAGACACTACTCAAAAGGATGGATCCTTAAGCGCTGCTCCCCTGCCAGGATAATCGAATCTGTTGTCCAGGTGACCTTCTGACCGATTGAGTGGCGAGCCTTGACGAAAAAGGTTAAGCCGGACTCTCTGGCCCGTGGGGACTCATCACGGGGCTGCAGATAATGATGTTGGGCAACCGCTTTGATTGACAGGTCCATTCAATCGGTGAGCCGCCGCTCAGTTTATTTTTCCGGCTTTAGCCAGTGAAAATTGTTTTCAGCAGCAGCCTAATACCGAAATTTATGCGAAAGTTCCCGTTGAACTCAGTTGCGAATTTCCGAATTTCTCGAATTTATTCACAAACACTGAGCCGCTTTAATGAAGAGGCTCAAGGGGAGCTTCATATCCTTTTCGACTTTCATTCCTGTATCGATTGCTCGCCTGAGTGTGTGTGTGGGCATTGGCGATGAGCGGGCCGTATCTGCTGCTGATATGTTGGCCTAATCATTGAACTGGAAATCGTACAAACAAAGGCCCGCCTTCACGAATGTTTTTGATGTTGAATGAGTGGGACTTTGACTTGGTCGCGGCAGGGACACGGAGTGTATGGAGTGCATGGAGTGTGTAGTGGCAGGAGGCTATTGTAGTCGGCTCGTCAATAGTCTCGTGGTCGTTATCCCCTGGGCCTTGTGACCCTCTTGGCCGAGCAAATAAAGTTACTTTGCCACCAGGCGGCGGCAATGGGCGGCATACAAAAGTTGGCCTATATCTAGTTAATTAAGTAGCTATTACAGGGCCCACAGCCACATCAAAGCCGAGTTTCAAACTAAATGAAATGCCGCAACTCCCGCCTCACTAGACGTGGGAAAATTTATTGGAATCCTGTTAGCGCCATAATTACAATTTATGAGCTTGCTAAATTTAATTACACGCCTCAAATTAATGTTATTTCGAAGTTCATAGGCGAAAATATTTGAGTAATTGCCTGCCAGCGTTTGTGGAACTCGAGTCGAGTTCTTCAATTCCGCAATTAAAGTGCTTCAACTATAATTAATGCATGTGAATTCGATTGCTGTGCTCAAAAAGTGATTAATTCGTTTATTCATTTATGCATTCATTTATTTTTTCGTGGGTTCCCCGGTGCTTCCCCCCCTAAAAAACATTCCTGCAAAAACACCTGCGATGAGATTTATGAGCTGACAGGACCGGTGATATCGATGTATCGGGGAAAGCGACTCTTTTGTTTCATTGTTTCTCTGCAGTGGAAAATTAGTAATATCATCACGGCATAATCTTTATCAGCGGACGGACGGAAGCAGACATCAATCAAATTCAAACGGAAATAATCGATGCTCGGGGAGGTGGAAAGCGGGAAAATCTGGGGAACTGTGAAGGATGATTACTGGTGGTGGCCCATAATGATGATGATGATTATTATTATTATTGTTATGGTGATTTACCTGTCGGCGATGCCGGCGGCTGCCACGCTGCGTATGAGTGATGCGATGATGATGTGCGAACGAAAAGGAAATCAATTACAACGTGTATTTACATATGCCGGATTTTACTTTAACGCCAGCACCGAGGCACTTGACGCTTGTCCCCAAAGATGTGGGACTCAATATGAATGCAAATGTTTGACTACATTTGGTGTTCCCTTCCTCCCCCCCGCTCGCGGCATAATTTATCCAATGACCACTTGGGAGCCCAGACGTCCTCCGCCTGTGGCGACGGGTGCAAAGTTAATTTGCCGCAGAGTCCCCTGGCTTTTAATGAGAATTCTGTTGTCATTTCATGCCACAGTTTTTCTCTCTCCTATTTTTTTGATAAAAATTATGTAAATAATGCTGGCGAACAATTTGTGTCAGCTTTGGCTTCTGCTTTCCCGCTCCCCATTTCGCGTTTCTATTCTTTGACTTTTAATACGAAAAGTCAGCAGCGTAATAGAAAATTGTTTGCCCCATAATGGAAGAATAAATCTGCTAACAGCGCATTGGGCACGCGTTGCGTATACGTAATATGAGAAAATAATTGCCGCTAGCCCCGGCGACTAAATTGCTTTCGAAGCGAGCCCAAAAGCACACATTCGTATACACCATCGCCCGAATGATGAGATGGCAGAAAAAAGTTTTTAAGCAGAAAAAAGCCCTGGAAATGATTTCGTTTACAATGGCTTCCCTTGTTCATTTCCCCCATACTGGCAGTCGAAAAGCGGTGCCTTTATGGCCTTGTTTATTGGCCACCTTGTTGACCACAACATTACATTCGTTGGCTGGCCCCTAGAATTCCCATGCATATCCTGCTGACTCTCGAGTTCCGAGTTCCGGAGTCCCGTCCCGAATCTCGACTCTGTCATTGCTTTTCTCGGCTGATGTCTCGCCTTTTGCAGTCGCCATAAATCATTATTATCAGGAGCAACATTTTAATGACTTTGGTCATTTGCATACACCATACACCTGTTTTTCAGGGGCGGCGAGACTGTTGGCGGGACCTGGCCGGCCGCCTCTCAACTCGGAGTTGTAGTTCAAGGACTTGGGACTAAGCCGATGGCTTAAAGGCTTCAGTGATGTCTGCCGAGGCACCGCAAATCCCCCGGGGCGCAATTTTCTTTGATTATTTCGGTAAATTTACATTTGTTTCGAATGACTAACGGGACACAGCCTTTCAAAGTTTAATTTGGGTCTTTAAATGTTGCTCTGTTATTTATTATTTGCCTCTCGTTTATTCCAGCAAACCGAGAGAGGAGACCTACGTGCAAGGACTTCCTTGCATTTATTTGGCCACGTTATTGCCAATGACTGGTTTTATGTTTCAAACGAAATGGGAAATAAGCTTCTCCGAAGCCGAGCCCCAAGACGATGAAAGGATTTGTGAATGTGTTTTTTTTGATGTATCGACAATTTCTATATGCATTCGAGCGCAAAAGGAAACTCGGCTCTGGAAACTCGGAAACTCTCCCAACAGAAATCCCTCATTTGTGTGAAAACCGAAAAAATATGTTTAAATTTGAGTCCCACCTGCAGGCAGTATCGTTTATAAGCCATAATAATTCAGTTTGTGATGCTCGTGTGCATTTTAAAAGTGCCCGTAATTGCTTTCCCAGAATACACAACTAATAGATTCTCGGAACTCCTGACAAAGCCCTCCTCCATTAATTCCACGTTTACGAAGATAAGATTCCAGTCTTCCAAGGGCATTCAAACTTTGCATTGTTTTCCTTGGCTCTGCTGTTGACCCCGGCAGAGCAGTTTCCCACTCTACTCCTGGGTGACACATGCTCACCCTTGGCAGCCTTGGGCTCTGCATGCACAGCATGAAAATGGCAATGGCAGCCACATGACCAAGACTCGGGCGCCGACAAGACGCCTGGAGGGAGGCTGAATATGAAATACGGTCGGGGGACCCAAGGGACCCAGCTTTTAATTGTGTGTCGGAAATTATGTTTCACTTTTTCCACCTCCGGCGCAACATCAACAAACCTCGACTCGGGCTTTTGTTACCTACCTACAGTAACCCGACGAAGCGCAAATTGGACGGATCTCAAAGAGCTTGGCTGGAAAAAGAGTACAATTTCGGAGCTGCCAATTGCTAGGCTTCTCTGTCTAATATTTTGTTACAACCGGTGCTATACTATTTCCCAGTCGTACATATTTAATTGGCTTGTTTTGCAGGGGCTTTGTCAACAGACACACAAACTAAAGGGTTTTTGTGACCGTCCCAGTCATATGTGCATGTGTTTGAACTTAATACAACTTGTAATTGATTTGTATTAACTAATAAAGTATAATATAATTGACTATTTTGAATAAAAGTACCTATGTCCGCAGCTTGCCGTCGGCTATCTCCAGCATCATCTTCTTCCGGAAAGCCACCATGTGACCTTGATTAAAGGTGAGCGGCGCATCGCGTGTCAAGTACTCGGCAAACTTGCAACAGAAGACGCCACAGTCGTTGCCGTTGTACTGCCGCGGCACCTCCTGGACATTCTCAATCTTGAAGCAGCTGGCTTCCAATTGCACACTGCGCTTGGCCATCGACTCCTGCTCCAGATACGCCGCCAGGGCTACCAGAACGGGAGTATTGCTGTAGCCCATTGAGTCGTAAAAACGTATCGTCTTGTCGCGCATGTCGATAATGGCCATGCTCCAGTGGCTGGGATGCCCATTATAGTGCACTGGCACCGGTATTAAGTCCTTGCTGAAGAGGTCAACCTTCCGGGTCCAACGCTGCACAGCCGAGTATCCGTTCGACATCAGACGCGCTAGAAAGTACGAGTTCATGGCATAAACGCTGGGCAGCTGGCCGACATGCAGCTGGGATCGCTCGTTCAGAAGCTCCATGTAAAAGTTGATAACGTTGTCGTTTAGCCAGTTGCTTCCGAACAAGGTTCGGATGTCGGAGCGGAACACTTCAATGTTGAACTTCTTCACGATCACCTGACTAGCCGCACCACAGACCAATTGCACCAAGCGCTTGTTCTCCTTTTCGGTGAATTCTATCACGAGGCGCGGGGAAGTGCCAAGCTTGGATTGGCTGCTGGAGGACTCGGCGCCTTCAGCGGCTGGAACCTCCTTATCAACATTATCAATCGAGTCCTCGACCTCGGATATGGCCATGCTCTGTTTCTTGATCGGTTCAGAATCGTCCGGGGAGGGGCTTCGTTTTCTTGGAGATTTGCCCAAGACTGCTGTAGATCCAGAGTTCGGTGTTGATTGGCAGCTGGAGGGCTCGGTGCTGTCAATAGCTGGTTCCTGCTGAACAACAATATCAACTGCTGATCCTGGTCCTAATCCTGATTCCGTCTCTTCTTGTGAGCTCTTAGACTGGCACCATTCCATGTATTTGCTATGAATGTGGTTTCTTAGACTCAAGCCCGTCGAACTGGCTTTATCGACAATTTCTACGATCTCTTCGAGCAGGGACAAAGCACCCTGGCTGCAGGAGCCTCTAACTAGCTCTCTGCTCAAATCATTCAGCAAGGAATACACCTCCATCTGCGACAGGGCGTTATCATAGTCGGAATTAGTTTTTTGGAAAGCCAAGCCCTCTTGTATGAACTGGTTGATACGGAGTATGTGGCTGATGAAGACATCGTTCTTTCCAATCTGCTGGGCAACTGGTTTGGATGCAGCTACCATTGCTATACCAATGCGATATACCTGGAATGGTATTAAATAAGTTAATATCTGAACGTTTCCTGGTTTTCTGTGAGGTATACAAGTTGACAAATGCTTTACACTTCCTGTTGTTGACGGCTCCTTAAATGAAAGAGAAAACAATGAAAGCACCTCAAAGCAAAACAAACAAAATGACAACAAAATCAAAGCCTCACTAAATGTACAGTCATATCAGTTTATAAGGTGGCAACGCTGAGAGCGAAAGTTAAAAAGCTTGATTCAACTAAAGTCGAAACAGGAATATTGAAAATTAACTTAATATCCCAAAGATTCTATTGGACTGCTGAAAAAGGATATGTGTTAATGGTTTTTTTCATTGTTTTTTGTTTACTTATAAAAAGATAAGATAGTGTGACCTTATACAACAATTCTGGCTTCTTTTATGGCGTTTATGCGAGGTCGATTTCATGCATACAATATTTTAATTAACTTTTTATAGAAAAAATGTTTTATTCACATTTAACAGATGCAAATTCGCCTTTTCTCTTTGTCAACTAAATTTTCTAATACTGCCCTTTATCTTTTTTCCTGTTTACAGTATTTCTAGGACACTAGAGGACAGCTTAAATTCGATTTAAAAGTACTTAATTCGAGAGAGAGAAAACAATTGGCTCTAAACTGAAGACAACTTGTAAGCTTGTCAACTGCAAACACTGCGGCTAATCACCTAATGTCCTTGGGTCAAAGAAGCCATTGCCCTCGAGCTAATTGACTGGCATTGGTTTGGCCAAAGGAGCACTGCTTCAGGAGCGGACCGAACTCAGAGGCAGCGGTTCGAGGGAGGCTGGGGGATTGCTCTGCGGATGCATTTCGTTTGGACAGGGGCCCGACAAAGACACTACGGAGGGTCTACGGAGTGCTTTGGCCCGTTTACGCAACAGAACGGGCCCCTCACTTCCACAACAACCCACCCCGCCGGCCTCTCCCCTGCCCCTCGCCAACACCAACACCCACGCCCAAGGCCACGCCCACAGCGCCGACAGGGGCGCCGGCAGGTGCACCAGCTACTGCCAGGAATCGTCGAATAATTCCGCGGTCGCTGCCTCAAAGTCAGGCGAAGTCCGAGCCGCAGCATCGGGCCCAGGAGCTGCTGCAGACAGTGGCCACCACATCAATGGCCTCGCCCATCATGTAAGTACGCGTTAATCTGCTGTCGGAACAAAAGCTCGCTCCCCGGCATGCAGGTAACCACCGCCAAAATGGGGTCTGCTCGCTAGAATATATGTATCTTACACCTGACACCGCATATCACCTTTAAGTGCACCGCAAGCTTAAGCCACTGAATTTTGTATCCTTTGATGGAAATCTGGGGACTGTAGCTCAAACAAATGGAACTTGCAATTTGGGTTTAAAGGAAACACACCTTACCGACATCGTTAAAGCTCTACCAATAAAGATAATTGACAATTTACTATTGGATTGGTTACAATTACCAGTAGAATACTATTAGTAAATGTTCGTTGACTCAAATGCAATTAAAGTTACGGAATTCTATACATTTTCATTGGAACTATCAAACGGCAGCAAATCCCATTTCAGTCAGGTGTTAACAGTTCTGAGAAACTTTCGTGCTGCTGCTAGCTGTCTCGTTATTCGTAATTCGATTTGCATTCACTTTACATTATGTGGGCCAAAATGGGCTTTTACCCAGGGCCAAAAGGGACTCAGGGTCAGCACGTGAGTCGGCCCCAATAAAACGGGCATTTTCCAAAAACAACGACACCGACTTAATTGCATAACAACATTTTACCATTAGACTTAATTAAATCGTCAACTGAAAAAGCGTTGAAAGTGGAGAGTGAGCCAGAGGAGCAGAGGAGCACCTCTGCACCAGAATCGGGGACAAAAACCCAGAATGAAAATCGGAGGCGCAGACAATGTGCTGATGAATTTTAATGAGAAGCGATGATGAGGAGTTTGCTTCTCCATTAAAGAGGACTTCCATGCATTGGATTCGAGAAAGAGGCATCCAGTTAATTGGGGTTGCCTTGACAATGACAGGCGCCACCATATCATTGCTATATAAATTACATATAGATGCTGCTCGGCAGACAATAGTTGTGCCCACCGATTGCGGGTGACATCTGCCGAGTTTCGGCAAACAAATGGAAGGTCTCAACGAGAATATATTTCTGGCCAAGAGCCATGCAAAAACTTTAATATGCC
The DNA here is from genome assembly GCA_008042675.1 of Drosophila seguyi. NCBI lineage: Eukaryota > Metazoa > Arthropoda > Insecta > Diptera > Drosophilidae > Drosophila > Drosophila seguyi. The sequence goes on along the minus strand of VNJU01004981.1, from coordinate 597,862 downwards.
TGCCATGTGCAAATATTGGACAATTTACCAAGTATCGCCGTTCATCATGCCGAAACTTGGCTTCAGTCGGGGTTGATGGTGGATGGCTTGGCATCCCCTCCCTTGCCAATTTGTAAAGCCCTTTCGGTCGCGGCCAAGTGGATTACGGCAAAAATATTTGGCCCTCTGGCTCTTGTGTCCTTTGTTGTTTTTTGGCCTGCCAATTCAAATTAGAGTGTTCAAGAGGATTTACTCGACAGCTTAATTAAACACAATTATAATAATGTTGACGCTCGTCCTCTGTTGTTACTTTTCAATTGTTATTTGCCGAGTTGCAAAACATTTGCCCAGTTTTAATTTTAATTTACTTTCGTTGAACCGAAAACACTTAACTCCTTAATCCAAAGGCAAACCAGAGAGGGGCTTAAAGGGGTGAACCTGGACAGCATTGACAAACTTTGAGGTGCAATTTCAATTAGTCTCCGAAATCTTCACTTCAAACTTGCACTTGAGGCTGAGAACAGAGATTTCGATGTACTTTCAATTAGTCTAATTACTTTTGATGTCATCTCCAGCCTCCAGCTAGTTGGAGTGCAATAATCTGCCCTCGAGTACATTTTATTTGCGAATAATTTATGCCTTGGGGCATCACATCGCAAGCAGCAATCAACCCTGTCAGCTTGCCAAGAGCCATTGAATGTCTTTATCTATGTATATCTACCTGCAACTTGTCATCCGCAATCCGTCTCGCCCGCTGCACACACAAACACACTTTCATCGCGACCCCCAGTAAGATCCGGTGTCAGGATGAAGGGGTTGAGCATCCACTGAGAGGACTCACTTGAACCGCGTGCTCTGCTCAGGTGGGTCTGTCTGATTGATTTGATTGCCGTCACCTCCTCAGTGGGGATAACAGCCCGGCTTACGCATCGCCATTTAGGATGAGGAGGAGCCACTTCACCCCAAAAGGAGTTACGAGCGTTTGAAGTCCCCGCAATGACAGATGGAGTCGCTTAAATTTTGATGAATTTTGGGGTAATCTCTTACCGGCTAAATTTAAGCTCCTCTTCCCAGAGGGTAAATGCTCATAATCTTTCATTTCCCCTCAGTGCCATTCGTTTCCCATTAAGTTGAGCATTTGCATATAGGGATGTATGAATTATCCATTGCCCTTGTCTCTCCCTCTCTCCTCCTTTTCGGTTTGGTCATGTGTACTTGGCTGGGAAACCCGGTTAAAATGCAATTATCGAGGGAAGTTGCAATCCGATGGGCACTCCACATTTGGCCGGAAATCGAGTTGATTCGCCGTTTGGCCAGAGCACAGAAATCGAATGGGCGCCTTGCCCGCCCGACACGGAATGCAGGCGAAATGAACCCATTCGAGGATTTATGGCCATGAATTAAGCCTGATTGAATATGTATATGTATAAGTAAGGGAGTAGGAATCCCATAATTGACGGCCCATTAAACGGTAATGCAGAAAAATTGATTCCCTGCCTTTGGCTGGCCCAATCCCGCTCTCCTCTTACTTTGGCCGGAAATTGAATTTGATAAACTTTGCTTAGGCAAAGGAGAGGCTCTGGGAGTTTCTAGGCAGCAATTAGTCCGCCTTTTGGGCACAGGGACACTTTGCTGACGAAACTTTGAGGGCAAGGGACAGGGAAGCTACGTGCCATGCGTCAGCTGGAAAAATGGAAACCGAAAAGTTTGTTTACGCTTAGACGTTTTCGGCTGGGTCGGTCGACTTTGGAGTTGGGAGCGTGTAGCCGAGGCTTCGACTGCTGCTGTCATTCAAGTGTTTTAATCAATTCTGATTTAATTTTACGCCCAATTAAGTGTGAAAAGCGTTTGATGTCGAGCACGGTTGCGAGAGGCAAATGGCGACGAGCTGGTCTACGTCGCTCCGGATACATCCATCCCTCGCTCCTCCTCCTCCTCCTCCTAGTCACGCAAGCGTGAGCATTGAATATGCCATATGTGAGTGGGTGCCATTGTTCCTCTCCAAAGTTAACTTCGGTTCGGGGTTCGGATTTCAGGGTTTTCGGGGTTCGGTGTTGGGTGTTCGGGTCCCGGGGTTCGCTTTCGGTTCGCAGCACTCGCCCTAGAGTAAAGGAATTTTTAGAAGTATTTAAATGTGTGTCAGCTTCTGTATCCTTACCGTGGCTTCCGCACTCGCTCACCGCTCCTCGCTTATGCTCACCCTTTCTCTCTATCCCTCTGTGTGCAGCACTAACCATGGACCTACTTTCTTCTTATAACAGAGACTGACGTGGCATATAGTTCCGCGCAACCATTACCCAATAATCTCTATCAACAGCCACTACCAAGCCGCTACTCCAGCTCCACCAACTCCAGGTTAAGTTTGTTGGAAAGCTTTGTCTGCATGACTGCCGATCCCATATCCCTGTGCTTTTGGATTTGTTTGCAGGTAAAATACCAAGACCAAGACTTAAGAAACCCTATGTGTCCTATTTCCATACAGCCCTAACGTATTTAACATTAAAGGAAAAGAATATCTACTCTTAAAACGTATAAATCTAATTACTTTTCTGTTAGCTGTTGTAAATCCTTAAAGTTACAAGCCGAAAGCGTTTATTTATTAAGCAAATTCCCCTGAAAACCAGAAATGAATGCTGGGGGAGCTTAAAGCCACAAGGAATCTTCATCTTGGAACCACATGCCGGATGGTACACTTCAGGTGTGATGGCTCCCCTTGGCGGGACCGGGCCATAAAACAATTTCTTTGTACATTTACGAGGCCACAGCACTCGGCTGACAGAAGGCATAAAGTAATGCGCGGGATGGCAGGAGGCATTGAAAATGATATTCTACTGTTGCGAATCAGCTTCGGCGCAAAATTGTACAAAATGATTCCCATAATTGAAACAATTAATTGAATTCTTTTTCTCACTTATGCATTTTTTTCAATTGATTTTCGTACACAAAAATTTCGCTGTACATTATTCAAGATTTGGGTTTATGGTAATTGTCGTAGGGCTAAGCACATGACATTGTGCGATGTTCAACTTTGAGCCCTAGACCACTTTAATCAGAGTAACAAGTACTCGCATTTGTGTCATGGGTGGGTGTGCTGGTGTGTCTTGGGCAATGATGCCTTTTCGGTGGACGAGTATGGTTTTGTAAGCTAACTAATTAAAAGTATTTCATTTCCACAATTTCTCACTTTGCTGGGATTCTATAATAAATTCACCATGTGTGCGCGGTGTAGTGTATAGAGTGTGTGTACTTTACCGGACTTAGTATGCACACTTTGAATTTTTTTCAGACGCTTTTTTCTACACTGAAAACTACGGTTTCACTTGCTGCGTGTGCTTTTAAGATGTTAGTGGTGTGGTTCGGGTGGTGGGGTCGTGCGAACTTGTGGATACGTGGCGAAGATTAACACGATTGGACCTCAGTAACTGGGTTAACTGATCTTAACTGGTAACTTAGAAATAAATGAGTTTACACTGGCGTTACGTGGTCCTAACGTAACCGCCAATGAACTCGTCCACGGGTTTTTGTTTGAACCCTCCATATATGGAGTTCAATTTAGATATTTATAATTTTTTTTTCGATATTTTTAAGGGGCGGGACTTCTTTCGATTTTTGTGTTTTTTTTCCTGAAGGGCGATTTCTTCCAGGAGGTTGCGGTAAAATGAAAAATTTTAAAATTCGTTAAGAAGCAATTTGGACAGAGTTTGGCCGAAAAGCAAGTGAAACGCGTATGAAATTCTTTTTGCTTTTAACACCAAACGCTGGCACTGATCGAACTTGCCAGCGTTTCAAGAAGTCGGTAGGGCTCGGGAGACCCTGCCGACTTACCACTATGAAATAGGTATGCGTAAAAAGTTGAGACTATCGAGGATAGAGTGAATATGATGATAAGTAACTAAAAACTAATTCCCTAATGGTTGCGTTGCGCCTACGCCGAGCTACCGAAGAACTGCCCACGAAGACAGAGAGGGTCTGTCCGTCCGTGGGTCGAATTTTTGTCGTTTCGGTTGCAAGCGCCTTTTTTCGAGCTCTTTCTAAATGCATTTTTTTTTTCAATATTAACCTGATCTGATTCCTCTCATCGTCGAGGGCCCGGAGTGTGATATATTTTGGTGGGGTGACGGTGTCATGACGACGGTTGAGTCGATGTAAGTGGTGTCGGTGTCGGTGGGTGTCTGTGTTGGAATGATGCGAAGTCGCGATGGTAAAATTTCACGTGGCGACCAGAACTTAGTACACAATCAGCAGGTTGTTCTCGTTGAACCCGGCCGAGTGGCCGGCGTTGCGGACAATGAAACAGGAACCGTCAAAGTGCATGCGTTTCTCGTTGCGACTGAAATTGAAGGTTAATTAAAATTAGGTATACGGCCAACAATTTTTTGGAAATAAATTGCAAGAACAACTGAATAGGAGTGCACAAAACTCATTTTGGGACACTCACCGTACAAACAGGTGCGAGGTCTTGCCCAGCGAGGCCGTGCAGTGGATGCCCGGCGTGGTCAGAGTGGCCGATCCATTGCCTGGACTGGTGCGAATCAGGCACTTGTGCTGACGCGTGACCTTAACCAGACCATCGGCCGCCTGCGTGATGCGGAATCCATTGATGTCGTACACCTCGGTGCCGTCCTCGGCGCAGTTGTAGGACGAATTGGCGATTACCTCGTGGGCATCTGGCACAAAGGACGGTCCGTGGCGCGAATCGCTGCGGAAAGTTAATTAGAAAGGGGACTTGGATTGATTTTTGGCAATCTAGGCATTGTGTGGGGCTCTCACTCGTAGAACACTGCCAGTGTATAGTCCTTGGTCAGGTCAGTGAAGGTGTCGGTGGTGGTGCGCGTGCCGGCTGTGTCCACCAAATAGATGAGGGCGCACGACTCGCTGGTGAAGCTGACACCCTTGTACCACATTTTGGCGTAGCGTCTGAAAGGAGTGAAAGGGGTTTCATTAAACAGAAACAAAAACAACAGAAGTTCATATTGAATTGATAGATTTAAAAAAGAAAAGCCATAATAAGTATTTGCTGCTAAATATAATATACATTTTCAATTGAATAAGCTTTTAGAAAATAAATTCTATCAAGGATTTTTCATAAATTATGATTAAAAACTTACACATAATTGTTGGCCTTCATGCCATCATAGGTGACAATCTCCACCTTGGAGCCGCTCTGCAAGATGCGTCCATTGGGATGGATGAGAGCCGAATTGCTGCAGTTGCGTGAAAGGGCCACGGCCACCATGCTGCGCTGGTTGAGCACACGCACAGCCTTGTCCAGAGTCATATCAATGCTGTGGGAAGCGATATTTAGTGAGCTGGATAAGCTTACTCTTTCCGGGTAACCAACTCACCGAACACCTTCGCGCAGACGCAGCTGGATAGTGCCATTGGACATGGCAATTGGTCCAGAGCCGGGACATGGCGGTGGAGCGTTGTTGTCGAAGTCGAAGCTGTGTGAGCTGACGCGTCCCAAAGCATAAGGTGGCGGCGGCATTGGGGACGGAAATTGTTGAGTGTGGTGCCCCTGCGGTTGCTAATTAAGGATATTTTAGGGTATATGTCACAGAGGACGTAATGATCTGCCACTTACCATGCAGTAGGCGCTCTCAGCATCATAGCCATAGCTTGAGTTGTAGCGTCCAGTCAGGGCCTTGCCGCTGCGGGCAATATTCACGGTATCCATTTCCAAGGGAACCATATCGTAGCTTCCAGCGAGCGACTGCATGCCGGCATACGAAGACTGCGGAGTCGGGTGCATGCCCATGTGCATGAAGGGGCGAGCACTAATGCTAGTTTGGCTCGAGCACTCCTTGGCCAATATAGCGGTGTTGGTGCCCACGCTAGTGCTGTGGCCCAGGCTGCTGCTGCTGCTGACACGATCAATGGCACGCTCCATGCCCCTCATGCTGCCAGCGCTCAGTGATAATCCGCTCATGCGGGAGCATAGTGGGTCGGACCACAAGGGTAGGCAGCGCATGGGGGCACGCTAATGGATGATCGAAAAAAAGAAGGTGTCTTCATAAGAACTATTTATGAAAAGTACTGAGGTGTCGGCTTTCTTTGCTCTTAGTAAACATTTTAACTCATATTTAAATGCACAAAATGTTATTTAAAAGGTTTATAATTATCACATTGATTAATTTCAGTTGGAATTCTATTTGTGCAAATCATGTTATCAAAAGCAAGTCATCGAGACTGACACTCAGATGACAGTTGGAGTAAAGTGGAGGGGGGTGAAAATTATCTGTCAAAAGTGACACCACTTACCGGCGATGGGTTGTTGGTGTAAACGGAACGCTGGCGAACTCCGTTGGGCGCCTTGGTCGGCGAGCGGAGGATGTTGTTGATCTTGTCGTTCATCTGGGCGCGCGACAAGAAGTCCTCCGCGTTGAAAATGCCAACGCGGCCGCTCTTCGGAGTGACCATCATGGTCGGTGGTGGCTCCGGAGCCAGGAGGGGCTCTTCGGGACCAGAGTGCTGGCACTGCACCTCCTTGGTGCTGCTCGACTTGGCAACAACGACCTTCGGTTCGGTAACCATATTTTCAGTCAGCTGCTGCTTACCTGGGACGATGATGCGTATGCGGTGTGATTCTCTGACTTGAGTCTTGTGTTCTCAGGATGCACGTGAGGCCTGGACTTGGAGTATGGATCTGAACAAGAGCAGACACGCGGATGCTGGATGCGAAAACCAAGTTATTTGCTCGACACGGACTACAACGACTCAATGAGAGGAATTTAGTTTTTATTTTTTATTTTGTGCTTTTTCAGAGCTCTGCTCGCTGCGACAATTTTCGAAAGAATGACTACACGAACGAATGTGCCGTATATTCTGACAGCCAGTCGCCTGCTAGATTTTCACACGTTGCCTGGCGATAGGTGCTAGCGCCTGCATACGACAGCAGTGCGAAAAACTGCCTACGGTCAGACTACGGAAAAGTAATGCCAAAGCACATACACTCGATAAATGCTGCATACTTTGCGATGGCCAACGGTTGATTGAATTCAAAATAACTCATTTAGGACCGCCACTAACTCGCCCGAATTTAATTTAAAAGAATCCAGCGACAACTTTTAGTGCCGGCAGCAAACGAAGTTGGCAAGCATAAAAGTCAGGACAAAGGCAGTCTTAATTGAATTGAGAAATAGACTGGAACACAGAAGCGTTTCTGGCACATTTATTGCTGCCCGCTTTTAACGATTTTTTTTTGTATATTTTTTTGTTGGTTCCAGCTGTAGTAAGCTGCTCAAAAGGGCTCAGGCTTAAAGTCTTATTGGAAAATTGCATTTGCAACTGAAAAAATTGCACTTTCTTTATTGAACTTGCTCGCTTTCGCTGAACGGTGGAATAGCGATGAAAAACTCAAGGTAACAAACTGAACTGAAGTGCTGTTGGGAAATGTCAAGAGAAGGAAGAAAGTTATAAGGATGCTAAAGCGAACACAAAGAAAAGAAAGTATATCTTTAACTAAAAGGGTGTGCCCTTAAGAGCTTAAAAAACTCTGAGAAAAATTGTCATTCAAGGGGATTAGATTTATTTAATTAAATTATGTGTTTGTGATTTGTGTGTCTTTCCGTTAGGTTTAAAGTTCAAACGAAGTTAGTTTGAATTGTATTTTAAGTCGTTACAAATAGGGACGAGAGAAAGTATCGATATATCTATAAAGTTTTGACCTTAAACAGACAGACTAGCATGTCAATCGTTATAATAACGATGTGATGTATACTGGATAAATCGATTTTCTGTTTTAAATAACGACTTTTACCAAACACATTTGAAAAAATTTGGAAAGAGCTGGCAGTTTAAAATATAATCGGTAAAGAAGACTAATTAAATATGGAAATTTTCTATTATTTCGATTTAAAGCGTATTTTAACAAAATACAATGTTTGTATTTATCAAACACAGTTAATTGTTAGACAGATATTCTGTTTGTTTGCCTGGCTGTTTGTTGACAAATTAGCCACAATTTTGGCAAACTTTCAGGGACACTTTAGTTTGTTTTTAGTTTCTACGTTCTAGCGGGTTCATCAACTCACTCACCTTCGGCTAAGGACCCTGAACTTCCAAATCGATTGTGTTTGTGTCTTGGCCCGACTGTCAACTCTTTCCGCTGGCGTTCCCATGATTGATTCTCGCATTCACATTCGCATCGCTTTTGCTTTCGCTTTCGCTTTTTTGGCGAATAGTTGGCCTAATGAGCGCATTGACTCCTTGCATTTGGCCATCGGCCCACGCAGATATACGCGGTCTTAAATTGTCATTTTCGCCATCATTTCTATTTCAATTGACGGGTTTATGCGGCTGGCTGACTTGTCTGAGGATATTATTTTTGGCTCTTATGGTTCATTAAAATTCTGCTGCTGCCAACGCAGCTGCATTTGTATCTGCAGTAGCTGTAGATGTATCTGCAGTAGCTGTAGATGTATCTGCAGTTCCTCCCACGCATCGCATTGACTCAGTTTTAAAGCACTGAACGACTGAAAGTGAAAATGGGAGAAAAGAACAAGTTTAATGTATATTTTTAGCAAGAATGCAATTGCATTTGCATTCAATGAAATACGGAAACTCATTTGTAAAGAGCAGACCCCCTCCGCCACCAGCCCGCCGTGTTTTTCCGTTGTCACTTTCGGCAGCCGCAAGCGAACAAATTGGTTAACCTCCTTTTTTTTGTATTTATTGTTTCGAATGTGGAAATTTTCGCGAAAATACAAATTTGTCGACAGGCAGCTGCCTGGATGATGGGCCTCTGTGTGTGAATGTATTTCGAATAGTTGGCTGAGGTTGGCCTTTCGTTTTAATTGCGAGTGCCTTGCTGTTGCCGAATTTTAATTACCTCGAATGGCTCTCTATGGAAATGTAAGCTAAAATTATGCAAAGTAGAAGTCGGCTATTCTCTATTATTTGCTAATGCTTGCCATCTCTTGTCAGCTCATTAAAAATGGGAAAAACTATTTTCGTCGACTGCAGATGCAGCAGCAGCAGCAGTCTCGGGAGAATGTCAGTGAACTTTGGCGCGGACAAAGATGATCAAATCCATATATATATATATACATACATGTGCATAGGACTTGGCCTGGGTTCTGCAATCCTTGACGTCATCGTTGTGGTAGCCAGCTTTTCCCCTCCGAGTGATGGGAAACTTATGGCATAATTGAAATGGCTTTTAAAATCCATTCGCAATATGCCTTCCTTATTAAATCCTTAGCTATTTTCATTAAAAACAATTAGCGCCAACGACGACGCCACTTGCCTTTGTGGAGTCTTCCCGGGGGAGGAGGAGGAAATTAATTGATTGTCAAGATGAGGCAACACGCCAGCGTAAACAAATAAATGTGTCTGGTCATTCAGCGGGAGATCTTTGTTGTCGCCTCGAGATGATAATGCCGCCCGCTGTCAGCTATGGAATTACACTCGCAGTCTCACACATCCTGCTCCGCATATATGCATGCATGTATAGTACATTAAGGGATCTTGGCCGATTGGCACGCGACGTTAAAAGCCTCTCGGCTTGGCTTCCATCAATATTTTGGCATTCCTGGCATTTCCACAGCGAATTCCCCGGTGACTTTTCTGTTTACACAATCCCCGGCAGCTCAGGAGCAAATCCCTTGCCCCAGGTGATTCATGGGGATTTCCTGGAGACGACGTCGTCCGTGCGATAGGGAGCCTCCTACGCGTGCCTAAAAAATGATATGAAAACAGATTGAAAGGTTGGTCAAAGTGGTCTCGGCCGAAAGTCTGCCGGCTGCCGCCGTTTGACGTCATCGGCTCGCTGGCACTTGCCAAAAAAATAAATCTATCTATACTCACCCCGCGCCCTGATGATCCCGTCGGTCGGTCCATCCGTATCCAAAGGTGTGCCAGTGTTTGAGCTTTCGCAAGATTTAATGTGTGCTGGCGCTGTGCCCGCGATCATTTTCTGTATTCTTTCTGATGGGCATCCTTCACACTTCAAATGTTTAACGAGTGGGCGGGCTAACAGTTACAGTATTGTCTTGGTTTTTCAAAAACTTGATCTATTTTTAACGAGTTTGAGGAGTGGACATGTCACGTGGCTTGTCCAACACTAATCGTGGTTTTTCCAGCACCAATCGATTGCGCTCCGTCGAAGTTATCGCTACTAAGCTGCCTAGCTTGTGGTATTTTCGGTACTGAAAGCTGCCCTCAATCCAGGTGACTTGGTATTTTTTCCCAAGAACCTAACGGTCGTTATTTTAATTGTATTATGAACCCTTATATATTTAATCTTAATTACTTGACTACAGTTTTCATTTGCCAAAGGAAACCGCAAAAACTTGGCTAGCTCTTTTCTCATATTTTATTCATTGGTTGGCCCAGAATGAAAACAACCGAAGAAACTGGATAAAAACAACAAAATTATATAAATTGAGGAAAAAAAGCCAAGGAGACGCAGACGTGCCTCTCGGCAGGCTACCACGCCCATTTTCCCGAATATGTGTTCCACTTTTTCAGGTTTTCATGGCGCCCACTTCTCGAGAAGATCCCCGCAAAGGCATAAATCAAGTGACTTTCACTTCTGCCTGTTCCGCCTTCGGCTGCTTTATCTTATTTCTGTTGTTGCCTTTAGGGGATTTTAATTTTTTTTTTATTTGTATTATTATTGCTGGGAATTTTGTCAAAATGAATTTTATAACCACATGCTCAATTTTTGTTTTTTGATGAGGCATATCTATAGACGGGGAACACGTATCGCTGAGTACTTATCATGAATGAGAATTATTCTCGCTTTCTTCCTATTTTTTTTGGGGGAATAAATTTCCGTTTTAATAGGATAATATTCCCCGGATACCCGCACAAATGCAGCGGAAATTTGCAGACAAGGACTGCATAGTTTCCGGAACGCAGTTTCCTTCTCGCTTTGTGTCATTATTTCCAATTCCCCATTCCCGTTCTCCCATTCTCCGGTCCCGGAGTCGGCCAGACTGGCTGTCCAGACGGAAAAGTTCAATGCACTGGCAGCCATTGTCGGATGGATGGCAATTGGCCATAACCAGACCGAGGAGGAATCACAATCGGACAGAACTATTTGCAATTCCCCACGAACCCAGCCCGAGCCAACCCAACATCCCATTCTATCCCCAGGCCATCAGCGTAGACAACCCGCTGACTCAGAAATGTGGCCCCATCCCCTCGAGAACTGTCAACATTTTGCGGCGTCCCCATTTCAAGAAGACTGAATTTACAATTGGTGCGGGTGCACACCTTTTTTTTACAGTTTTACACGCAGGGAAAATGTGCTAGCTAGCAGGTAATTAAATAATAAAAATGTATTCTTAGTTATAAAACAATCTTCAATCTTTACTTAAATATTATTAAGCTAGGAATTCATTTCTTAACGTACCGGTTTCCTTTAAAGGTTGATGAGTATACTTATTAAATGATAACTTATTGGTTGCTTAATTTACCTGAAAACTTTCCTTTTTCTCAACAATCTTTTCCTCTGTGCAGAGAAGAAAATGAAGTAAATTCCCCAGCTCTCTGCGGGGGACGATGGTTTACTGCAAATAGGTGGGGTATGGGTAGGAAAAGTGTACCGAAACCGCTGGCCATTTTCTTCTGCCTCTGTTGTTTATGGGCCGCTGCGGTGGCCACTGTCAAGTGAGCATTGCATCTTTCGCCGCCCACATTTCACTTGGGAGCCATGGCACACACCTCAAGCTGACTGGAGGAATGCTTTCAACTTCTTCGACGGCGCTGCTGCCTGGCTATTGGGATCAAGTCAATATTTGTCGAGAAAAAATTACTTCCTGCCCGAAAGTCGGGCGCTTCTTAAGTACTCACTCCCTCACTCCCTCCGGTTGCCCTACACCTTGACGTTTGCATTCCTGCTGCCGCTGACTGCTGTCTTCATTTAAAAATTACAAGTAATTGTTTGTACAACTTGCCTTCACGTGACTGAAAACCGTTTTAATTAGGGAATGCCCCGAATTTCGGTCACAGGAATTTGTCGTCTTGAAAAAAGTTTATTTATCTTTCATGTTTTATGAATTACTTGCGAGTGTGTGTGTTTGCTTAATAAATGAATGCTTTGTACTGAGTACTACTCAGTACCGTTTAATTTGTTTTTCGAAAGGGAAAACTTTACTCAAAATGCGCTGTATTTATTTTCTTTTTATGAGTTTGACTTTGGTTTATTTTTAAAGAAAGAGTTTTGTTAATAAAAAGAAACCCCTGAAAAGGGTTCAAATGACAGGAAGGTCCTTCTTATATTTTATTCATAACGTTTAATTGTTTTTAATATTTAATGCGTTTTATTCAAGAAGCTTGGGAAATTTCTTTAAATTTTAATATAAGCTTTATATTTTATTTTATTTAGCTTGACATATGTCCCTCTGGGATAACATTTTATAATTTGAATAACTCGACTTGAAAGTACAACTAATTGAATATTCAAACTGAATTATTTTCCTGAGCAAAAGGGACGCACTTCGTACGGGAAATGTTATGGAAGTTCCGTCCTATCCGCGCTTCATCCAATTTCCCCGAGCACATGTCCGGCTGATGGAACTGCCATTTTGGATCCCGGTTGAGTTTCGATTTTTGATGTCTGCCCGGGAATGAAATTTTTCGGGAAACGCGATGGGGGCGGCAGCGGCCACTTGTCATGTCAGCGGTGGCGGAGGCGGATCAGGAGGAGGAGGAGGAGGACGAGGTTATGTCCTTGTTGTTGTCCCGGCTGTTTGTTGGTTGTTTGCTGACTGTTTGCCTGCTCTGCCATCGTGTTGGCCAAAAGCGACGATGAGAGCGCCCAAAAAGCGTGTCAAACGAAACTGGAAACTCCCGGCCGTAACACATGGCGGCATCGGAGGGGCGACTTTAATGCGTGTGGAGCTGGGCAAACAAAAATTCAAATGTCTGTGTACAGAAAGTCAAGGACTCGAAAAGTTCTACGATTTATTCGGTGCAACTCAAATGGGGCTGAGCAAACAGCCGCACTGATTGTTTACCCAATTTATAAACGGATTGGGCCTGCAATCGGGCCAACCTTGGAGACACTTTTCACTTGCTCGCACTTGTCGCTTTGCACTTGAATTTTCATTTTCATTGCGTAAAGATGTCAGCGAATCCATTAGATAGGCGTCATTAGTGTGCCATTAGCTGGATTTTCATATTCGTTCTTGGCCATTTGAGCGTGTGGACATGCCGGAAGTGCCCGGCGACCTTTAGATCCGAAGCCTAAAAGCCTGGCGGTCGCTGCAATTACCGTTGCGGCTTCGTGGCGAGCCTTCGGTATCCTGTATGCTGTATACTGTATTCTGTGTCCTGTATCCTGCATCCTTCATCAGAGTCACGCAAAAGTTTGTCAAAGCCAGCAAATGGCCTCTAACCACAGAAATTAGCACGTATTCCGGCGCCTAATAGCCATGTAATTGCCTTTGGGGCTTTCCACTTTAAACTTGCCCGACTGGAACTTGGGCTAGCTATAAGTGTCTAGAATCATATGGGGGCAATAATGTGGGTTGGTGATTTTAGAAATTATTGCCTCATTAATTGTTGCTGAATCAAAAGTTTTTACACTCCTATTTCTCTTGAAAATATACATTTAAACAAGATTTTTATGTTATTTCGTTTATTGAAACCTCTGCCACTCTCTCAAGTATTATTTTATTGCCACAGCCAAAGTGGCCAAAGCCCAAATGGCCAAAACACAAGAGTATGGGCTGCATTTTTCCCTGGTACTATAGCATTGTGAATGGCTCCCGTTCCGGTTGTGGAGTTCTTAATCCGTCCGTTGTGGCCATTGCACAAGTCCTGCTGACAGGAGGTGTAGTAGATGCGATAGGTCTCATCTGGGATATTGCCATATAGCATCTGTTCAAAGGGCAAACGTTATCAATATAAATTTTCAATTTTATATACTTTATCTTTACATAAAGTGTTAAAATTAGCATATCGATGAATATGTACAGCTTGGCCTTTTCGGGCATTAATATTAATATAAATTGATTTGATTACTAAATACCATATAGTTGACTTACCAGAGGTACGTCCTGGCAGTCGCGCGAGAAGGACACCACCTTGCTCGAGTTGCGCTGAAATGGAAATGGGAATTGAGAGTCCACATCACTTATATCTCGGTGACTGATTAACGATACTGACAACACACAACTCCGCACACATTCCACAGCCGCGATTCGGGAATCGAATTTGCATTTGGCCCCGTTTCGGTGGCAAAGTAATTAATGTACAGAGTTGCGGCACCGAAGCAATCTAAGGCCCCAAAGCTAATGCGTAAACAAAGTTCGCGCTGGCGACACACCGGGGAGGAAAGTTCTCCGGGCCGGAGACGGACCAAGTTTTAATTGCATTGCAGTTTGCCAGGCAATGCGCATAACATATAGAGTTGACTCGAGATAGAGTATGTAGGTGGACGATAGCTTCTTTGATCCCTAGAAATTCAATCGGCAAGTTCGGTCCGTCTAATAAGGCACTTGCAAATTTTGAAGCCACATCCTGGCTAAGGAAAGACAGGCGAGAAAGTTGACTTTGTGGGGGGGAATGTAAGCTGGCCTGAGCCTTTTAGCCAAGAGAATGGGATCCTGGCTGTGTGTGTGTGTCGATGGGTGTCTCTGTATATGCGCCGCTCTTTATACGCCTTTTTGGCTTTCCATTAAATTATGGTAATGGATTTTTTATGCACTTTGTTTTCGCTGGTTTTGCTTATTTTACGCCCGCCGTCTGTCTGCCAGCGCCTCTGGCTTGGCTCTCTTGATTTGAGCCGCTTACAGCTGAAAATTAAAGCCAGAAGTGGTCCCTTAATACGGGGAAAACGTGCAGGAAGAATTTGATTGCAACCCCAGAGTCCTCTCAACAAAAAAGAGCCCTTTGTTTAAATTGAAAAAATTACATATTTAAAATGATTATGCAAATTAAATGCATATTGGACTTGAACTCCCTGAGTAACGCTTGATTTTTGCTTTGCCAGAATTGTATTCCCAGGTATTCCCATTAGTTCTGAGAGTTAATTAGGAACATGCTCTTTGATTAACCACCGTTCTTTCTGTTCTCAAAGACCCTACACACTCATTGACATTGCTCATACGCCGCGTGGGCTGCAGCTCTGGATTCAATTAGTCGAAGTAGAGTGCTGGCACGATTTAACGGCTTCTTCCATTTCCTTTTTTGTTTGCTCTTGTCCTTTACGTGAGAGTCGCTAATTTCAGAAAGAGGCGAAACTTTCGCTGTGGCAACATTTAGCCAAACAAAGTTGAGCGATGCATAAAAATCAAGCATTCCATGTGTTACTTTGTTGCCGCAACAGCTGCGCTGCGGCAGCTCCGAGCTGGAAGTGGAAGTGGGAGTGGGACTGGTAGTGGCTGCAGATGGCTGACGGCATACGTGAAGAGTTAAACGCTCCGCAATTCCCGTTTTGCCGGCGCTCGGGAACATTTGTGGCACGTTCCACGGGCATTTTACGACCAGGGGGGGAAAGTTTTCCCGGCTCCCACACTCAGGGTGATGGGTGCTTGGACGGGTGAACATGTTCTCATATATGCTGAAGGCAAATTTCTATATTTTAAAGAATTTTTTTTTGGAATATATTCCCCCTAAAATATCACGTTGGAGCAGCTAAAAAATTTAATAACTTTGAATTTAGTATAGAAATATATAATATTTTCCTAAGGCAGTCTAGTGCTTTGAAACATAAAAATAAAATGTATTTTTAACTTGCGGAAGGTGCACTTTTTTAAGGCATTATTCAAACCTTATCTGGGAACTCCCAAGGTACCTAGGGTACCTTCTCTTCACTCCAGCACTCACCCTCAGTTCCTGGCGCACCGTCACGCAGTACTTCTTGCTGCAGTTAAGCACCCGCAGTGCCCCGGGGTTGTCCACACAGGAGGTATCTTGGTAGCTTTCCAGGTAGCTGCACACATAGCAATCGAGCGCTGCAATATACACAATTTAATATATTTTTGAGGATTGAACGAGGTCATGACGTTGCCTTTCGCTTTCGTTTCGCTTCGTTTCGCTGCGTTGCGTTGTTTTCGAATATAAATTTGATTTTGATGATCATCGTCATGATCGCGTTGTCGCTTTTGTGCTTTTCTTATAATATTTATTATTAGCCACCCGCCAGCGTTAGCGTTGGCAATAACAACAAACACAAGCATCTATAAAAACACAATAATTAATTGAATTAAAGTGAGAATTTTGGCAGCAGACTTTCTGTCTATTTGCCAAGTGGCACGACAACGTCCTCGACATGTATCGCATCGCCCCGGCTATATGTAGATATATAGCGTACACAACTAATTCTATATTTGATTCAGCCTTTTGTGTAATAACAATGACGTCAATGGCCACCGCTGGCCGAGATGTGTAAACGGATTGATGACACGAGACTTTTTGGCCGACCCTCGAGATCGGTCGGTCCCCGGCAGAAGGCATTGAGCAGGCCGGGGCGTAGCGATATCTCAGTCCTTCGTTCCCAACACGATCGCGTTCTATTTTCGTGGCGATTCTGCATTATGATTTCTGCATAAAACTCTGATCCCTCTTCCCCTCTTGGCACGCTTCGATGCGGTTCGCAGTATTCGAAAGATAGAATATTATATCATCGAGAACCAGTCACCATGGGCTAGGTTCGGCGAAACTAATGCCAATGATTTTATCCTGATATTTGCTCTAGATAAATGCCAAGATATTGTGCGAACCGTCCGATTACTCATGTAAATAAATTTTATCTTAATGTGCCTCATTAAGAAAATGTAAGCGAATTGGCGACATATTGTAAATAATTTTATTTGTTAACGAATGCCATTATATTACTCATGTAAATAAATATAATTATTTGCAGGGAGGTTCTTAAAAGAATATAAAATTAAATTATAGGCAAATGTTTAACTACAAAACCAGCTTGCAAATAAATTATGGTTTAATAGTGCCATCATTTATACATTTTTTAAAATATTTAAAATATTTTCGATACCAACTTGAATAGCTTTAAAATAAACCAAGCCAGAGGGCCATCAGGGCGTATGAGTAATATATTTTTTAAATCCTCTTGCGGACGATAAGAGTCCTCTTTTAAATTCATTGTACAGTGCGGCCTATTGACACCAGAAGGCAGCTTATGAGCCTTTTAGCCTAAATATAACAAAAGTCATTTGAAAATTTACATAAATGTACGATTCCATTCTAAAGATAACCCCTGCCTCCGGGCTTCCAGCGGTTACAATTCAAATCAGTTCGCTGCCCTCTGAGGCTGCTTTCAACGCCCCCAAAACCACTGTATCTTCAAGGAACAGAACTCGGGTAGTTGGCCACTCCGAGGAGATCTCTGAATAATGATTTGTGTCATCTTTTGTGAGGCAATCAATAAATCTGAATGCGGTCACAGGCGAGTGACGTCGACAGCTGAACTCGGCGAAACAGGGCGAAGTGAACCGCACCGAATTGTACCACGAGAATAGAACGGAAGGCACCAAGTTCTGTGAATCGAAAGGGGGTCTATGTCTGCGGCCAAATCAAATATATAAGAGGGAAGGAAAATGGGTGCCAAGAACATTTCAAATTCACCTGATTTTTCTCGCTAAATTGCCACTGAGTTATGAGTCGTAGAATGCTAATTTCGCAATAAAACAGCTAATTTAGTTAAGCAGAAAATGACCTGCTAAGCGAGCCACTCAGTGATTTTCGGGGTGAGGCTTTAAAGGGACACGTAGACAAACCTTTCGAGAGTCCTGCTGACATTAAGGCGACAGCTACGGCGGCACAGAGACCCGTGAATAGTACGGATTTTGACATGGCTCTGACTTGTATTGAGATTTCCCGACACCAATCCGGAATGGGGCTCTTCAAGGGCTGGCACTTGACTGACTCGAGTGGAGTTCGATAGCTGTCCGCGCTGATTGATGTCTGACACACGGCAAACAATGTACGAACGACTGCGAATGCGAGTACTCCTCACACCTTATCTAGAGCAATGCAACTCTACCCTGTTTGAGCTGTAATTAAGCGAAAAGCACTCTATAGTTTTCTTGTTATTTTTCCTTGTTTACAGCCCGACCGCTATGTCCCCGGCTCCCCCATCTTCCGCGACACCAGCAGCCCAACGCCCCACGCCGCCCTCGCGGGGCCTATAACATCGCCGCCGGCCTCCGTCTCCGCCTCCGCCACGTCTTCCGCCACCAGCACCAGCACAACAACCAGTAGCACCGCCAGCAGCACCGGAGCAGGAGGAGCAGACGGTTCTAGGAGCCGAGCAGGAGCCAGAGGTAGGTGTATACTGAAGGAAAAAGGATAAGCTTTAATCAAGAAACTAAATTGGTCATTAGCCAAAGCTCGGAGAGTGCATTCTTGAGCAAATATTCAGAAACAAAGGGGAAATAAGGATAATTAAAGACGACAAACAAAGAATTTCTTAAAGCGTACAGTAGTTGTATGGAAAAAGATTGGGTCAACATTTAAGAGCCTTAAATCAAGTATTAAAAATCGTCTTTTGAAAAATTAAGTTTATTTCAAGGCTGGAATAACAAATATTCCACTTTGAAAAACTGAAAAACTGATATTAATCCCGAGGCAACACATGTCCACAAGGGATTCACATATCACGAATGGCTTGCGAATGTTTTAGCCTTGGGCTCTGGACATATTTTCTTGCTGTGTATTGGATAAGATTTGTGGCCTGATGGCTGATAGTTGACACACTTTTCGCGACATTTGTGTAAATAATGTACAATGGCAACATGCAAATGGCCCCCTGCCCGTATAGTTTCCGGCCCTGTCAAACTTTCCTGCGAATTCTGGGCCAAAGTCTTGCCGGAGTCGACCTCTTTTTTGCTTCGAGGTTCCTGACCTCCAACGACGACTGTATCGCCGCCCATCGCTCGATGGACTGACGGTGTGGACTAACCTTATGGGGAATCTCTTTGAGTGCGCCCGGATAAAAATCAACAACAACAACAGGAAGAAAACTGAATGGAAAATGGGAGGGCGAAAGGAGGAACGAGGAAGACCGGGATACTCTGTCGTCCACACAATTAATTGTGGAATGGAATTCGATTATTTGATGATTATTATCTCAGCGCGCAGTTTGATTGTGTGCTTTGTTTTTCCACGAAAAGTTCGCCCTGTTTACGTGCGAAAATCTCACTCTCCCCTGTCTGCGGCTAGGGAAAGTCCCCAGTGGACACGCCACTCTGCCCCCCTTGGGGGTTGAGTCACTTAATGGCGCAACATGTGAGCCGCAAGCCAACACAAACGACACGAGGTTTTGGGGTTCGCAGAGGTGCCCGGTGTCACGCCATAGCTCATCGATTTTATTTGTTGATTTAGGAGCTAAGCAGCGAATGTGGTTGGAGGAGAGGTGGAGCCAATTGAGGCGAGCCGTTTAATACAATCAACAATTTCCAGGAACTTTTCTTTCTTTTCAATTTACCAGATATTTCCCAAAGAGTTCAAGTTAAAGCCAATATTCCGTAAAATTCTAGAGCTTTGTCTTTGCAATTTCAATAGGAAACCGCATTCGAATATTCTTTTTGATCTCTTCTCTTTTTCATATTCCGCAGCCATGACAGCTTCCCTAGCCCATGCCTCGCAAGGTAACCACAACAGCAGCACCAACTCCGGCTCTGGCAAGTCCAAGCCACCAGCTGGATACGCAAGCACCCGCTCGGCAGCGATGATGGCCTTGGCTCTGGGCCAGCCATCGGGCAATGGAAGTACCAAGTCACCGCCCGCTCCCCGAGCAGCCTCACCCGCCCAGTCCCAGTTTCAGTCCCAGAATGTATCCCAATCGCACTCCCCATCGCCACGTCCCGGCACCAGAAGGGTTTCCAATACCTCCTTGCCCTGCAATGTACCCAAATCGAAGCCTTCGACGCCGACGGCTAGCAGAGCAGCCGTCCAGCTGAATGGCTCCTCGGGCATCTTTTCCGGCGGCAGCAACTCCAGTGGCTCGGACAATGATGGCTTCAGTACGTCCGGCTCGTCGGCGGCCACGGCTCTCCGGAGGCTTTACTTCAAGAGCGGACGGAGCATCAAGAACAAGATCAATGCCTCCACAAGCTCTGCCACGCCTCTGAATGGACTGCCCCTGAACCCGGTGTCCAGTGCGTACCACAGCTCGATGCACAATGTGACCACAGCGGGCGGAGTGCCCAAGGTAAGGTGAACCCGGAGTAAGGCTTTGCCTTAAAGTAGAAGTAGAAGTTGAAGTGATGGAAAGGTACTCCATTAATGAACTTAAATCCTGACCCGCCGACCTTTGTACTATAGTAATGGATTTCCTGTCTTTCTACCAGCTGGTGGTGATGGGCACCTCGTCCGCCTCGATTCCGGACACCAACATCAACACGTCCACGGACTCGGCCTGCACGCTCATCACGAATGTGACCCACACGGACACGTCGGAGACGTGCGACTCCCTGGACCTGGGTAAGTCCTTGCATCCCCTGATTGCTTGATTGATGTCCTCGCGCGGCCGCATTAATTAATCAACTAATCAATCTGACCCGCGCCTTCTGTTCTTTCCGCTTTCTTTACCTTCTCCTTACCTTCTCTTTGCCAGGTGACAACTCGGGTCCCAGCGAGCCGCTGTTTAGCTCGCTGGAGGAGCCGCTCCTCACCGCCGTCCACATTGACTCGGAGCACGAGGGAGCTGCCAATGGACGCGGCGCCACTGAGCTGGAACTAACGAGCTGCTCGAGGTATCCGCCCAGGCCCGATATGAATCTGCAGGACAGCACCGAGGTAAGGGGAGGGGAATTAAATTCCGGATTAAATCCGCTTGGCCGACAACCACTTCCGGCACTGAATCATGCGATTATTTACTGCGTATTGGGTCCTCGAGTGGGCCAGGACGAGGCCGAAGGGCGCCCTAAAATTGTATATTATTGCCTTTTAAAGCCAGATATTTGGGCTTGCGTTGCCAGGTTGCCTCGGGGTTGGGGCTTCATTCCGATTTAAATACTTAAAAACTGAGAATTTACTATCAGGCAATCGCAGGGTCGTCATGAATCAAAATCAAGAGCAGATTTGGACCAATTTCAGTTGGAGAAAAAGTGGAAATTAATGGGAAAAAAACGTGTTGTTTGTGTCAGTGTTTCATTTTTTCCATTAAAGTGATTTTTGTTTTGTAGAGAAAATGCCGGAAAATATTACAAAATATTTTCAGGTATTGTTTAAAACTAATTTATACAGATAAAATGCTAGGAAATACTTAATTAATTCTACTTATTTAAGCAAGGAAATAGCAAACTTTCTAAAAGTTTTTTAATATTCCGAATTATCGATATTTTGTACTGTAAATCCAGGAAACTCTCATTTCAAGAGGGGAAAAACCAAGAAACTATTTTTCAATATTCCCCCATCTCGTTTCCTTGCAGAGCCAGGAGTCCTGCCTGTCCATCCTTACCGGCGAACCCACTTCCACCACGCCCCTGCTCTCCTCACAGAGGCGCCATCCGGCTGGCAGCGGTCACCCGGAGGAGAAGCGGGAGAGAAAGGAGCGGGAGCCCAGCACGGCTCCACCACCCACACGGGCCAGGGAGCACTTCACCTTCGATCCCCCGCAGTCGCCGAAGTCGGCGCGCAGCAGCGAGAAGTCCGCCAGCCACTTTCCCTTCAAGAACTATGGTAATGAGGCAGGAAGAACGGTCACAGGAGCAGGAGCAGCAGTGGGCTCGGAAACAGCAGCTGGAGCAGCTGGAGCCGGAGCCAGAGGAGGAGGAGTTGGACCCGGAGGTGGAGGGACTGGCAATGGCAGTGGTGCCGTGGCCGCCAGCGAGGGCGACGAGGAGGATGACGAGCGCAGCGGCGACAGCCTGGGCAATCGCAGCAAGAAGCTGCGTCCCCGGGAGAGGGATCCCAATCACATCTCGCCCAGCGTGTCGCCATCGCACAGTCGCCGGGCGAGTCCCAAGCGGGAGAAGCGCCGGACCGCGCCCACAGCCGCCACGGGGGCCATAGCCAAGGTCAGCTCGGCGCCGCCCACCATGAAAGAGGCCAATTTCTTTGGCAGCTCCGGCGGGAAGCAGAAGCAGCGCCAGTCCCAGAACATGCCGCAGCCCCATCAGCTTTCCCCGTCCGCCCAGCAGCAGCGCAAGTACTCCTCCAGCTCCTCGAGTGGCAGCAGCGAACGCTGCCTCAGAGAGGCCACAGGACCAGGCACCATGTTCCCCTTCGATCGGGAGGCCCTTGACTACGAGCGCATCCAGCGGGAGTGCTTTGCGCCCAGCTCCACCACGGCCAGTAACAGCAGTGACTCCGAGGCGGAGAACTGTTCCGTGTACGAGCGAAAGTCCGGGGCGGACATCTTCCAGCAGTACTCCCGGCTGAGCCACCAGGAGCAGCTGCAGCAGCACTATCAGGAGCAGCGCGACTGGGACCGCGAGCGAGACCGTCCGCCGTCCCGCAAGAACTCCAAGCGCATCCGGCCGGACTCGGTGATCCACACGACCATAAGGGAGAACCAGCAGTATGTGCCACAGTCGGACGCCTTCTATCCCCAGGCCAAGTCCTCCTCCTCGCCCAGCGATCACTCCTACGCCGAGCTGAACAAGTTCGAGGACATTGCCAGCAAGTTCGAGCAGATACCGCCCAAGCCGGGCTCTGGCTCTGGCTCGAGGTCCGGCTCCATGTTGAATCTGCACCACATGATGCCCAGTCCGGGCAGCGAGTCGGCCGTGAGTCCCACGGACTCGTCCCGCCGGCGCTCCTTCAAGAGCAAGCAGCGCCAGCCGAAGGAGGAGCACTTCTACATCCAGACGGAGGATCGCACCGGCCAGAGTGCCGGCGGACCCATCAACGTGACCGCCAATCCCCTCGAGGCGGCTGCCGTCTGCAAGCAGCCACGCGCCACCATCGTGGTGCAGCAAGTGAGTACTGACCGAACTATATTCAGACTTCCTTGTTGGGTATATTCACTCCTTGTAGAGTCACTTCCCCAGAAGTCCCGGTTGAGTCGCATTGATTTATGGGCAGCATCTATTGATATATGCTGGCCTCTCTTTCTCGATAACGGAAGCTCTCTTTGTCCATCTCTCCAGCCTCTCGCTCCCTTATGTGGCCCCTCTCCCGCTCCTTATCACTTTTCCCACGCTCTCCACGCGTTTGCTTGTGCTCGCCGCCCCCCACTGGAGCTCTCTCTCGCACGCTCTTTCCCTCCCACACACCCACTCGCTCTCTCTCTCGCGATTTTCACAGCTAATAAAAAGGGGCGCGCGTCGGCGATCGCGTCAGTTAAAGAGAGCAGTCCGAAAGCAAAGCATCGCCATTTAAGCAGCAACATCGCGTAGAATCCAATCAGACATTATCCCCCGTATCCCAAGTGTTTTGTATCTTCGCGTTATTGTTCAGTGGCAACCTGTTCGTGTGTGTTCGCTATGTAAACGCTCTGGCCCACCGCAAGGCAATAGAAACAATTAACCCGGAGAATAGATATACTATCCTTCAGTCAAGTGACAAGCACAATCCGTTCCGAAGGTCCATCAATCCAGTGACACAGTATATCATGGCGCCCTTCTACAAGCGCATCTGCCGCAGCCTTTCCAAGCGCTACAAGGAGGTAACTAACTATCCAAATCCCCAAACGCGCCCGCTTGATTGATTTTTGGTAATGAGCCAACAAATAACTGGGGGGGGCATCCATAAGCCCACCCAGAAACCGTTAGATAAGATACCAGTCCGGCCAGTTGATCCGTCGAACAAGCGATATGCGAGATTTATCGACTCCCGGTGACGTCAATTTGCCCATAAACCCTTTGTCCCTTCCACTCTGCTCCGCTTTGCTAGGGTTTGTGAATTGACTCCCCCGGACAGATCGGAATTCGGGTGGGTCTCTCCGCTTATCAAAGCCACTTGTGGCTGGACACGATATCGTCCACCCGGAGCTCCAGTGAACGAGTTTTTCCGGCCCACAATGAATTTGCCGTAAATAATTAAAATGTTGCAACTGACAGCAAAAATATCGCGTGCACTCTGGGCCAGGGAGGTGGTCTTTATTATTCCATACATCTCGGCCGGCGGACGACAGGCTGTCAAAATAAACTACCACGCAGCCCAGTTGCCCAGTTTATATAGAGTCCGAGAGCCAGATCGCTGCTTGTTTTCGCCTTATTTATTTACTTGCTCAAATCGTATCATAAAAACATAAAAGCAAAGCCCGCCGCAGCGCCAGCAAAGGGGGTACTAAGGGGCGGGAACTTGTCATAGACCCATGCAAAGATATATACAATATATATGTAGATGTTCGAGTATATTTAACGATTTCATTGTAATCGGCAGTGAGTTAGCATTTCATTCTTCGAACTTTTGCCCGTGATGCATAAAGAGCAGGAGAGGCGCCTATATATGTAGATATTCCGAATCAGATATACAGCTGCAGATATACAGATGCAGATACAAGTACAGATCGGTTATAGATGTTGCTCGCAAAAGGCATTTCCTGGTGCAAACAACAACCGAAAGAAAAGCTGCTGAAACATATCAATTTTGTTTTCTTTGATAGAAGATACTTTGCATTAATATTTTCTAGGAAACAAATATTTGGATCATTTTTTAAATAGGATGCAATTTAGAATCTAATTTTTAAAAGGTTTTAAAAACGTTACTTATCCTAATATATCATTTTAACGATAACAAATACACTCTACTCTCTACTCATAATAAGTGCCAAAATTTGGTTTATAATTAATTAAATCCATCATCACTTGCTGTCCATATTTTTCCCTGTGCGAATATACGAATAATCTTGCTGCGAACCATTGGATTTTCATCCGAAAACAAGCTCCAATAAATGACGTCCGGAGTGGGGATTTTTTTTCCAAAGAACCGAGAGCGTGGGCGGCGCATCCCAGCTCCTCTTTATTTAATGCCCCAACCTTCAATCAGGTGTAAAGTGTAATTGTTTCTCGCGCAGATCGATTGCCCCATAAGTTTTCGGAATCGGGGAGCGTGTGTATGGGCATCGAGACGTATAAATCTACATAAATTGCATGCGTCCCCAGCGATAGCTGGCGATTTATCTACCTGCTCCTCCTTCTCATCCTCCTCCTCCTTCGTTCACCCGCTCACCTTGGTCGCTTCTTTGGCGAATTATTAGCAGGCACGCACTCCGTTCCGAGTGCAGCCTTGGGGCCTCGTCTAATCCCCCTTCCACGCTTTTCACTTCGCTTCCACCTTCAAAGTAAACATCGACAGAAACGCAAACATGCTTCCAGTTTTTCCCATTGTCGGTCGGTCGGCTGTTTCCTATTGATTTTACATTGAGTGGTCAGGCAGGCAGGCGGGCAGGCAGGCAGAGGGGGTGGTGTTTCCTTTGATTGCAGGCAAATGTGCCTGAGAATGCATTTCTCAGCTTACCTTGGCTGCCATAAACCGTGGCCAAACGCGCTTAAGGTCCCATCCGGCACACCGAGTGTGTGTCCTTGCCGGGTTTCACCCACCCGCCCCACTTGAATGCAAATGGAAAATCTGCTCAAAGGTAAACGCCAAGAGATATAATCTCTATGAAATGTGAACTGCAAAATCTGAGCAGATTTAAACAAGCTAATTAGCCATTATTTTTATCACAGATTTGGCCATTATTCGCTGTTGCCTTCAGCCTTCAAAGGTCAGTTTCCCCACAACGATTTTGGCACTTTCACTTTTAAGCGCTCGGCGGCCATTCACTCGCTTAGTTTTTGTAGTTGGAAAACGGCAAAATTTGCCGATCATTGATAGATGATAAATGGCCAAAACGGCTATTGACTCTCTCTCAGGGGCACAGTATCCAACGTGGCTAATTATAACGCACAAATGGCCCAAACACTTGCACAGAGTTCAGCCGACTGGGGTTGTGGTCAGGGACTCGATTAGGTTCACCTCAACCTTAGGCACCTTTGGCTAATTGCCCGACTTGAACTCGCTGCCCAGCAGGAGCCAACGCTGCGTATACTTGATAATTATAATTGCCAACGGGCAATGGGTCGGCTACTTAATTCGGCGTCAGGCACTTGATACCATTTCGCATTTCTCTTCCCTCCTTTCGAGGGCACTGTGTCTCCTCCGGCCAATTGCCTTATAAAGTGTCATTAATTAGTTGATTTATGAACTGCCTCGTACCTGGGCCCATTTCCCTGCTGTTTCCTCTGCCTTTCTGTCGGTGGATTCATTGACCCCATTCGATTTGGCGAAGGCTACTCAGCTGCATTTGCTGCCGCTGCAGCTGCATCTGCATCTGCACTCTTTGCGGCCGAGCCATAAATAAACCTTTGCTATAAATAAACACGCACAAGGCGATATAGATATACCAGTGCAGCGTTGCAGCGTTCTTGTTATTGTGCATATGCCACACATACCAAAAGTAATCGTTCGCGGAAACTAAATTCTGCGGGTTATTTACCTGCAACTCAGCCTCAACCTGGACCTGAACCTCAAGAAGTTGCACATTGCTCGGGGCACCTTGCATTCTTTCCTTCAGCTGTTGGACACGTGAACAGTTTTACCCGCAGAAAAATCCCCCAAAACAAGAAGAAATTGCCCGAAATGTTTTGCACTTTGTTCTACCGGGAAGAGCAGTCTATCAAACCGCAGACATCTTCATTTCGCCAACATCAAGATTAGTGTGTGTGCGGCGTGAAAATTATTGTGTGTTTGGAATATCGCAATTTAAACAGCGGCTGCCCCCAGTAATTTTGAACAAACTGCTGGGCAGGCCTCCCCCCCAGCCAAGTTTTCTGAGTACACATTTTTTTTATTTTTAATATTCGTGCCGCATGAAAATAGCCAGAAAACCTGGCCGCTCGCTCCTTTGCCGGATTTCACAGGCGATTGAACACAGAGCGGCGTAAAAATGAAGCAAAAAAAACATGAAAAGTGATTTGCATGCAGGGAAGGTGGGCGGTGCCAGGAGCGGGATTAATTCCCATACACATACACATAATACTTGGCAAACTAAATGTATTTTTAAACGATGCAAACACCGAATCGATCGGGTGTGAAATGAGTGCTGGCAGCTCCTGTAATATCAATTATAATTAATGCAGGCATTCCTCGGGTGCGTTTGCATTCGCTTGGGTTTTGCATTTTCCATAAACGAAACAGAATCTAATTGCATTCCAAGCTGGGCCATTGTTTCTCGGCTTGATGGATTCTGGCCAATCGGGCCAATCGATTCCTGACCCGCTGCACGTAGGCCAGGCCTTTGACAATCCCATTTGAATTCCTCCCCGGCGGGCGAGTGCTCAGCGTTTTATTCTCCCCATTTTCCCGGGAGTGCTAAACATTTTTCTAACACCTCGAGTCGGTTTGCTTTTTAATGGACCATTCCCATATACGTTTGATTATACAAAAGCGATGCGTAGTTTTTCCAGCACCAGAATGGAATCTGAGAGAATATTCCCTATGAAAACTGCAGAGAAAACAAGAACAGTTTGACTTCTTATTTTATTCAATGAACAATTTTAAACACTATAAATACAGGTTTAAAGTTTCAATTGAAATTAAATAATTAGTGAGGGAAATTGTAGTTCTTTTTGGTGAAAAGAGCTATTTTTAATTGTAGTTTTTTCAAGTGATTTATTGCTCTCTGATGTGATGTGAAAAACTCTCCTTAAATTCGTGTTAATCCTATCTTGCCAGTTAAGCAACCAATTCAGCTAAATGTTCACTTCCCTATCCCCATTTTCCAGCGCTTTCTCTTCTTTTCTATTTTTTTTTTGGTGCTCTGGCATGTGCGCTTGGCTACGTTTTTTTCCCCTCCATTGCAATCTGCTTCTGAAAATAATCTGACAAAAAAATAGAACCGACGCACTCGGCGATGCAAGAAAAACTATTTTCGGCGTTTGTGTAATGGGGAAAATGGGAAATGGCAGCCGAGATGAAAAAAAGAGCAGCGTCATAGCAGCGTGTCCAAAGCAATATTACTCATACGCCGCGTGTAACGCGTCATTGCGTGCGGTGGCGAGGGGGAAAACTTTCTCGCCACGGGTTTCGTCATCAGTGAAAGTGTCGCATCCCCTTACGGCGCCATCGAATTGCTCCCCCGGGTCGGATCAGCCACAAAGTTGCCCGGATGGCCACTTGAAATATTTGATTCAAATGCGGCGTCTGTGTCGGTGAAATCGAGTAGAGGTCTCATCAGGACCTCCTCACGCACTCTCGCACACATTGGCACATTATTAATTAGCGCTTGTGCGAAATGCAGGCAAAGTTTTTCCTTTCCCACCGCACACTGTCATGCCTGCCAATAAAATACACAAATTAATTTCGGCATTTTGCTGAATAAATAAATGTGCTCATACGAATGGTGGGTGTTCGGGCAGACTTCTCCCAATGTTTGTGTAATTTATGGCCCAGGTAGAGCGACCTGCCAGCATTGTTGATAATTAACCTGGCGGGCAGGCATTTGTTTTCCGGCAGACAGACAAATTTAAGCTCTACTTGTGGAGAGCAACCTGTTTGTATATTTTAGAAATAAAGATTTTAAAAGCCAGCTGAAGTATGATATATACTTAATGTGAAAGAGTCAAAATAAAACCAAATAGTAGAAATATTTGTCTAAAATTGAAACTATTTGTTTGCAAATAAAACAAACCCGTCAATTAATAACATAAATTGCTTTCGTTAGTCGGAAAACTCGATTGCCCAATTATTTATAATCCTCTTCGGGCCTTTAGTTAATACTTCTGGGGAATTTCCCAGAGCCCGCAGTTAGTTACAAGTATCATTACAGCGTATAAGCTGTTAGCGAGCAAAGTTCTGGCTAATAGTCCTTGCCCCGTCGTTGTTAGGCGAAGGCAACGGCAAAATTTATGGGAATTTCCCTCGACACGAATGGCGATGTATTTGAATTTGCAACTGCAGACACGCAATGCGCAAGGCTCGGGGGGGAGGGAGCTGTCAGAACATCTGTTCAAGGTGTGTAGATAAAGCAAAAGTTTTCAAAATCGGAGTGAAAGCCCTTGAGGGGTGGCCAAATCCTTGGGTGCTGCATAAGCCCAAGGGGGGCGTGGGCAATGAAAGAATGAATGAGTGAATGAATAAATGAAGTCATCGAGCCGTGAGTCCTCTTCGGTCGAGTAGTTTCGTCTCAACTGCAATTGCTGCAATGCGCTTACCAATCAACGATACTTCCGACACTCTTCCTTACTTTTTTTCCTTGATAATTCTCCCTTCCGCTTGCTTTCTTTTTAGCCCTCGTTAAGTCTGGACAACACGGTGGAGACACTGCTGATCAAGAACGAGGGGGACTTCATCAGCGTGGAGCAGGGCAAGGAGCTGGTGGCCCGCAAACGCAACTCCCAGCAGCTGGCCCATGCACCCACGACGCACCTGCACCACCATCCCAGCACCCAGCACAGCCACGGGCCGCATCACAATCATCACCAGCAGCAGGCGCAGCACAAGCGTGACGAGAACATGAGGCAGCTGCTGGATGTGACCAACACGCTCACCATCGAGGAGCTGCGCGACTTTGAGATGCGGTAAGTTGGCCCCAAGATCCCTGACCTTTGACGGATTTTGACGTTTTATGGCCCGGCCAGAGATTTAATTTCCGATTGAATGCCAATCGATTTTCAAGAGTCTCGTAAAAATGCTCGGACGCAAGCAATCAAAATTTAAATGTCCAAAAAAAAGAAAAGGAAGCGGTAAGGAGCATTTTTATAGCATTCACCTGCCAGGAGTTTTGCATTGCAACAAAGTTTGTGGCCACAAAGGGGGAGAGACATCATGAAGGAGGACTCATAACTTTTCAAATTACTCATACGACCTGTTGCCAATGCGGCATACAGACAAACATTCATACATTCTTGCGGCAAGTTCCAATTCCTAAAGTTTACAAATCCCACGAATAAATAAACATTTGTGACTTGCACGTGGCCGTGGCAGTTCCTGCATTTGATTGTCGTTTTGCTAGAAACATTTAAAGTTTGCCATAAATGCTATAAATGCCATGTTCATTAATTGTCGGTCTATTTCAATTGGGCGTTTTAATTATCAATATTTTTCCTTGGCTGCTTTGCTGCGGTCAACTCGAAGCCCGAGGCCACCTGCCCGACCGCACTCATGTCCGTGGCATTCACAATGGCCAAGGTCTGGGGACAGCAGGTGCTGCACGCAAAATAGTGCAAGGCACACACTCACATATCTGGATCTCCATTAGACCGCTGTCATCTGCAGTTGTTAATCTCAGCTATTCCTTGCTCTCCTCCATTCCACCAAAGGTCGCATGAAGGTTTCAAATTTTCAGTTGCCACACTAACGATGTCCTTTTCCTCCCTTTTTTCAGCTATGGCTCACCACATCACAGCCGCTCGCAGTCGGTGAAGATGCCCGGCAGCCGGGCCTCGGGCAGGCCGAACCAGTTGTGTCTGCCCCAGCAGAGATCCAGGTGCGGTTAGCTAGCTAGCATACATAACAATTATTTTACCTGAGAGCTTCTTTTTTTGGTTACAGAGTGGCTTCCATGCCAAACACCGGCGTGGAGGAGGAGTACTACAGGCTGCGCCACTTCTCGATCACCGGCAAGGGCGTGGTCAACCGCGGCGACTCGCTCAAGAGCCGACGCAGTCGCTCCAACAACAGCGTGGCAAGCTCCAATTCCAGCACCGAGCACCTCACGGCCCAGCAGCAGCTCTCCGCGCCCACCTCCGTGTCAGCGCGAACCTCGCTGGCCTCCAGCAGGGAGAGCAGCACCTCGAATCCGGGCAATGGTCCTTATAGGTGAGTCCAGGATGGATACTCATGATGTTAGTTAATTAGAAAATTAAATCAATTAAAAAAATAAATGTTGCCACTCTTGTATGTCAAAAGTAGAGTCAGAAAACACATAGAATGTCAGCTAAATTAAGCTTGAAATTGAAGAGAATGTCCGTCTAATTGGTCTCTCCCACACTTATTTAATCCTATTTCCAGGGTCCTAATGCTGGGTGGCCCTGCGGTTGGCAAGAGCTCCCTGGTCTCGCAGTTCATGACGTCGGAGTACCTGCACGCCTACGACACGAGCATCGGTGAGTGAAGCCGGAGATGCCTGCATCCGGATCCCCTGACCCGGACTCAGTCCCGAGAGCACTGCATAGCCCCCTGTGATTCACCTTGTGTCGTCCTGTCTGTCTGCCCCTCTTCCTGCCAGTGAGCGAGTGCCTTGGCTTTAGTCTATATTATTTCATAACTCATTCGTTGTCGCTGCCCCCGCCCCGCTCGTTCGGTGTTGTAGTCGTGCCGCATTATGTTGTCTTATTCAATCCATTTGGTTTCAGTTTAAGTTCCCAGTTGATTCTGTTGCCCAGTGTCGTCGTATCACATGGCTTTTTATGATCCCTCCGTTGCTCGGAAAGTTTCCATTTTTTCGGTTGCTGCTTGTTTTGTTTTTTGATTTCTATTTTTTTTTTCTGTTTTTGAGTTGAGTGTTGCCTTCTGTTTGGTTCCATTGGCCTTTGGGCGTTTTATGAGTGTGCCGAGCCATCGCCATCGCCATCGCCATCGCTCCCCCAATGGGTCAACACATAATATTGGCATAAAGCATAACAAACGCTGCTGCAATGAAAATAAATTCGCTTCATTTTGGGATTTTTCTGCGATTCCATAAAGGCATGGAACGGGTGCAGGAAAAGACTCGAGTAAACATTTCTATTGGCACGGAAAAAAAAAAGAGGAGGAGGAGAAGGAACACAAGCACGCCTGGCCCTGAAACGAATGGAAAATTTAATAATTTCAAAATTTTGTCGTCTGCTCGGGATGACTATTACGGAAGAATACCCGTCGTGTTGACCGATTCCATGTTCCTTAGCAATAACAAACAGTAGAGTCCACGTGTATAATATGCTTAACCAACACACACTATACCTCATTCTGATCCGAACCATACTGTCTTTTATATGCATATATATATGAAGAAGTGATAATCTTTTCTGTTTCTCTCCATTCCGAATGTCAATCAACCAATCATTCAACTCAATGTCTCAAACTGACCCCACTCGAAACAACAACCAACAACAACAACCGAATATTAACAACAACCGACAACTCTGTACATACCAAAACCGTACTCGTAATCCGTAACCGAATCGGGGTCGTAATCAGATCTAGGCAACTGTGATATACGCATTCTAATTGAAAAAGCCGCCGACGGTAAAAGCAACCAGCCACTGAACAATAATAATAATAATAATAATCCTAATAATTATCTTGTTAACTATGCTACTCCCTAATATTTATCCAATATCTCTATACTACATATAATTGAAACGCTTTTTCAACTCTCCAAAACTTAACCAAAACCAAACAACAAACTAGTTGAACACTCAATTTCTCAAGCCACAACTGCATTAGCCCGAAGTTCCCGTCCCCTGATTAGGCGCTGCTCCCGACACACCTGCCCACCAAACACGCCCCGGAAATTAGAACACACACACACCCAGCCGACACCCCAAATACCCCCGCATATATAATATATATAGATGAGTAATAATATATAGCCCCAATCGATTGTCAAACGATTGCGGCCTTTGTTTCGCTTGTGATTTATGGGCCGTCGCGGAGCGCAGCCTTGAGGACTGCCATTCGATATTATTGAAATGATTATGCACATCACAAACACAACGAATGAAATTTAATTAATCATTTGGTCGAAGGCACCGGGCCTCGGACGTTGGCTGCATTTATCGATTGCCCAGGCACCCGGGGGGGACGACGAGCTACAAATAATGGCTGGGGCCATCCATACACAAAGCTCCTATTGAATGTTTTTAATTAAAAGGAAACAAAAAAAAAATAGTACAGAAAACACATTAAGTGAATAATAATTGAGAGAGCACTCGCCAACACAAACAAAGAGTAGCCCCAAGCACTTCCACGCCACTTTCAACCCCTCGGCAGTCGGCGAGTCTGTGGCAGCCGCTTAATTCCCCATAAACTAGCATACATTTCGGGGCGGCACTGCGGCACAGGCTTTCGGGCCCCGATCTCCCACCTAGGACTAATGGGATACACCCGCCCGTTGACACTTGTAAATAGCACACACTGCAGATACATTACCCAACATGCACTTGCACTTTACCCTTGTTTTCGCACTTCCAAAATTGATGTTGTTAATCATTTCATTGCCTGCCATTCAAGTTATCGATCTTGAGCTTCCTCCTCGCGCCCAGTGCGATAACCGGTGCTAATCAAGTCCTTCTCCTTGCATGTGAACAGATGATGAGTCCGGCGAGAAGGCCGTTTCAGTATTACTCAGTGGCGAGGAGTCCGAGCTGATATTCATCGACCATGGATACACCGAGATGACGGTAAGTGTCACAAGAACAATGAAGTGCACTCAAATGGTGGTTTTTATTATTAAAATAAATCGGATAATACCAAGATAGAACTATTTTAAAACTATATTCCATTTGTACACTGTTTCAATATATTTTCGTTAGTAAAAGATTTATTAAGTTATGAAAGCAATTATTCTTCGTTAACGTCAAAGCCAAACATGTTTTGCTTTTCGCTAAAAGTATCACCAAAACTTTTTCCATATTAAAATAGAATTTTTAATATATTTATGAGGACACCGCATAGATGCGCAATATATAAAAATTGCTTTTTAAATTACTTTACGAGTAGCCTTTCAAAGTCCACTCGCGTAATATGGACACCATTTTAATGGGTTTCTAAAAGGTGCATAGTGCCCATTTGGTATTTGTTTTTGAATAGACCTTTACATAGCCATCGAAAGGCCAAAGTGGTATTATTTTGAAAGCCAAACGTTGAGGCGCACACAGGCACAGACGAGCGAGTGTCCTGCTCATCTGTGCGGCATCCTGCCTGCACTCTATCTGTGACATTTCATAATGCCATTAGCATGCACGGCCATCAACTAGCCCACACCTTGGCCAGCACTCAACCTCACTCAATGTCACCTCGGTGTCACCTCCATTCACAGCCGGACGAGTGCCTGACCAACTACGATCCGCACGGTTACTGCGTCATCTATTCGGCGGCGGACAGGAGCAGCTTCAGCGTGGCGGAGCAGGTGCTGCAGGTGCTCTGGACCAATCAGAACATCGCCCAGAAGGCAGTCATACTCGTTTCAAACAAGGCGGACCTGGCCAGGAGCCGGCTGGTCACCTCCGAAGGTAAATGACACGTTATACTACATATATCACATGGCTCCGAGGGGGACTATTTCCCCCCCTCATTAACACTCGAAAGCGCGCTCGATTGGGTCCGTTATAAAAATAGATATCGATATAGTTTGAGTGTGTGAACAGGAGGACCCTCGGCCAGGGGGACAGCTGAAAAGTTTGCCCAAGCGGAAGTCATCCGGCGGTTGGCCTATAAAAACAGATATAGCCAGAGACTCAAGTGGTGCCAGGGAGGGAGAGCAAAACGGTGGGAGTGAAAGCCGCATTCAGCCCAATTGAAGGTCGCCCATTTCGGGGGTCTTTTTGTCGACTCAAGTACTTTCACTTGACTTTTATATCGGATTCCCTTTAAGGCGAAGGTAACTCTCGGGCGCTTTCATCTAAGTAATTCAATATTTTCCGTTAAATTACGTTTGTTATTATGAGAGGGAGGCAGGAAGGCAGGCAGGTGGGTCACTGGAAGGGTTCTCTTCCCAAGCTTTTGCCAGAGTAATGGCAGGGAAATTGTTTCAGCGCAAAATTGATTACATTTCGTCCCGTGTGGCATGTGTTCCGCTGTGGGTTTAAGGCCCATAAGCCTATTGTTACAAACAGGGCAGAGTCCCCACTTCCCAGGCTCCAGCTTCCAGCTCGAATCCCCACTTGATGATGCGAATGGTGGGTGGTAGGCAGGCAGACTGGCAGGCTGGCTGGCAGGCTGGCAGGCTGTCCACCTAATGCGACGCCTTAATTTCATAAAGTATTTATAGAATTTTTTATGCCTCCGGCAATAATAAAATGCGCGCTTAGCCCTGAAATGTCTGGCTAAAAGATATTTTCATAAATCTATACATTGTCACAGCGATTGGTTGGAATACGTGCAGTGTCAGAGGACGGACTGATGAAGTCGGTGAGTCATATTTGCTTGGCACATTGCGTGAACTCCCCGAAAAGCTATTGAAATTTTAATGCTTTCCCCATCGTTGCCATTTTCCATTTGCACCTTTTTACTGTTCAGCATACCAAATGATGTCTGCGCGCCGCCATAGTGCCGCACTAATTATTCAATTGGGGTAAATATTGCCCGATGCTGGGCAGTTTTGTTGACTTTTAATTACGATCTAGCCAGGAGGGATAAGAGCTTAAGTCTTTAAGGCCCTCGAAGGTCGAGAGGAGCAAGGGGAGCGGAAGCAGCCAGAGGAGCCTCTATCAAACAGTAATAAAATGGGCACATATATATATTTATTCGGGATGGCTTGGTAGGGCTTTCGTCACATTGTTAATAAAAATGTGAGCCCGTCATAAAATTTGCAGCAGGAGGGTCGGTCACACGCATGATGTACCTCCGCATACGGCAAACTTTGATGCCTCTGATTTTACGAGTTGTGTTCACACAACTGTGGACCAGACGTGACGGATGGGCGGGGAATCCGAGCCAGAGTCTCACCCAACGTGTTTAGATACAAATCCGAGTCCAAGTTGAGTTTTATGGCCGACTCAGAGTTAACTAAGCGAGGCCATTTGATTTGATTAACTGGGGTGATGGGTGGTGGCCAACTAAGCCCGACTGTGATGCCTTTGGCCATAATTTCCACACATTTTCACTTAACCTCTCACTCGCATCTCCCCTTGCAGAGGGCAAGGCCATGGCCACCGCCTACGATTGTAAATTCATCGAGACTTCGGTGGGCATCAATCACAACGTTGACGAGCTGCTGGTGGGTCTCTTGTCACAGATACGCCTGAAGCTGGAGAATCCCGAGAAGTCCAGGTGGGTGGACCAACTTTAAACTTTGCCATCGTTTGAATCTTAAATGTTACTTTTTACATTTCCGCAGGGATCTGTTCCGGAAGCGTTCGATTAGAAAGTCAAAGCGACGCGCCTGTTCGCCCCTGAGTGCCGGCTGCCTCAACGCCAACACCCCGCTGGGTCCGCTGGGGGAGACGGTGGCCACGCCGCCAGGCAGTGCGCAGAGCAGGTGGGTCACCCAGCCCAGCAAGGAAACTTGCCTGTAATGGTCTCTAAAACTTTCTCCTCTTGCAGCCCCCGCAAGTATCGTGGTTCGCGAACCTCCACCAGCCTGAAGGTCAAGGGACTGCTGGGTCGCGTCTGGACGCGGGACTCCAAGTCCAAGAGCTGCGAGAACCTGCATGTGCTGTAAGCGAGCACCGGTGCAGAGAAACCCAAAAAATGTGTTTCCTAAAAACAGTATGCAGATCCTAAGCATAGCAACTATTGCCTAAGTTACCAAAAACAGACTCGACTCTTATCGGGGGTACGGCACTATTCCCAAACTGTACATATTGTGTATAATTTTAGCCTTAATTTACGCTAGTCACTCTCGCCCCCCAAATCACTGTATATAGTTTGTCTAAATATAAAACTATTATTTATAATTGATTTATTATGGTTTTCGTTCTCCTGTAAGCATGAGTTGGGATTATTTTCGAAGCTCGGTTCCCCGCGGCGACTGCATCCCCATTAGTAATTATGATTCCGATTAAATCAGATTGAAAAAAATAAAGAAACCCAAATCGAGAAGCAATAATTTTTGGAAAAATTACCCTTAACCCTTGTTCGTAGACGAAGAAGTTATATGTGAAACCAATTGTACTGATTTTTTGAACGTTCGGAATGGAACTTATTGTTAATTATATATGTGTAGTTATATATTTGTAAAGGTAATCGAATTGCATTTTAAAATTACATTAATGTTCATATGATTGTTATTGGATTAATTAGCTGTTGGTCGAAGGATGTACGCAACATTTTTGCTTAAATATGGTAGACCTAGAATTTGGCCATAATTGTTAACCTTAACCACGGTTTTTTTTTTTATATAAGCCAGCCCACGCCCATCGTGCACCCACAACTGGCACGCCCTAGGTTTCTCATGTTAGTCGGGACCATTTCAAAATTAATCAAAGATATATTATCAGATATAGGCAGGTGACACTAGGCTTACGCTGGGGCTGCGGCTATATATTGCTAGTTTTACATTAGTTCAACATGTGATTTACACAAGGTCCACAAAATCGAGAGCTAAGGCAAAACCATTTTGTTATTGTACGTGCTGCGACCTGCTCTATCAAATATTGAGGTCGGACGGGGAGAATTTTGAGATTTTTAACTATGAATGTCGACACTAGTAGTCAAATACACACCACCCATTCCACTGAAATAATCTAGATGTCCATTAAATGTATTATAGATGTCCATTAAGTATTATAATCACCGAAAATTGCAGCACAATGGAATTTAACGGAGTGGGTGTTCCGGCAGATATCAAGCCGGGGGCATGCGGCGGAACATTGAAGGCAACCCTAAGCTATACGTGCATCCCTACATACTATGTGTATTATATCAAGTCTATATCGAATAGATCAAAATATATAAATATATTTAGGTGTAATTTCATTTTTATCCACTCTCTGTGTATTATTCTCGCTCAACCATCAGTAAATGTGAATTCGAGCCGCTAACTAAATATATAGGAAAGTGATAGATCCACACTCTCGATTTGCACAGATTGTACAACACTTTATATAAGGAGAAGCGAAAGTCAGCCATTAATGTAAGCACTGGCCGAGTGGCGAAGAAATATTCAGTTGAATGCATGTTTCAATTTTCTCGCTCCGAAATTATATGTCTAATGAGTGTATAATAAATGTGAAAAGTTCAATTTCAAAGATTCATATAATGTGTTTTATTCATAGAGAGAAAACTTAATTTATTTTAATTCTTTGCATAAGGTTTTAGTAAAATACATCGTGCCACATTGAGCTGCTTATTAACTTATATGGAAACAGTGCGGAAGGAAACCATCGAATCAATATACTCTTTCAGGGTAATATAATTTTAGTTAGAAGCTGGCAAAGTAGTGAAAGAGTCATTTCCGACTATATAAATCATATATATTCTTGATCAGCATCAAAAGCCAAGTTGATTTAACCACGTGCGGTAGAAAAATAATTAAAAATTTATTTTTCAAAATTTTGTAAGGGGTTACATCGTTAAAATTATCAAAAAATGATCAAAAATTTGAAATTAAAATAATGTTGAATTTAGTATGCAAATTTTTAAAGCTAATAAATACTAGCACTGGAAAGTTTTCCGAAATTAAATTAATGCATTTTGGCGAAGTTATAAACGATTCGAATAATGCATTCTAATCTGCAAGGATATTTAAGCTTCGGTTTCTCAAAAAAAGTTTCCTTTCTTGTCAATAATTATTTATAATTTATTTATAGAGGTGCCGAATATATATTTCTTATTTACATCTTAATTTTTACTAGTTCAATCAAAGTTTTTTCAATACTTATTTAAATTATCATAAAATATATTATTATTTTTAAATTATAATTATAAATATAATATTAAGTGTTATGTGAAGAGCAAAATAAATTAATAACAATAAAAACAGAAATACCCTTGGTGCTTTTTGTGCGACACGTAGTGGCCAGGCTTGGAAGCGAAAAATGTAAAAATAATGTTCTACACGTTGTTGACTTGTTAAAAAAAGTATGTAAAATAATGTAAGATTCAAGTAAAATCTGGCAGCTCTAGACTTAAAAGTCTGGCACCACTGGTTATTTCCGTATTCAGCTCGCTACCTGGCGCGGTCACATTGAACCCGTGATGAGCTTCCAAATAAGCTAGAGAAAAAGCTAAAAATGAAAAGGAAATAAATTAACTAATAACAAATAGCTATACATTTTATTTAGTTTTCAAAATTTGTAAATTAGGTAATTTATTAAGTAAAAATGCTCATTGTTGTAAAATTACTTCTGTTGGATGTTCTTAAATTTTACCCGTTTAACTTCGGCATCGGACAAGAAAAGTACTTGAATTGCCAAATACGCACAAACTTAAAATTTTATTGTTTTTAGAGTAACTAATATTAGGTTAAGCCGGTTAAGCACCTGTCAAAATTAAGCTCCCTTTAGTAATTTAAAACAGATAATTTTATCCATTGCAGATTTTAAATAAAAAATATTGGACAGTATAAATATATGAAAATATTTTAAGAAAGTGAATATGAGGAATATAATTATAAAATCTATTTGCCATCGGAAAGACTTTACTATTACTATTTAATATTATAAAAAAAAATCGTTAAGTCATGAATGCAATTATTGTTAGAATATGCTGGGTGCATATGAAAATAAGCCATGAGCCAATGGCAAATTTCAAAAGACATCCAATTTTAAATATGCTAGTTCTTGCCTGATATAGGTTGTTTTTAAAAAAATCGTATAAACAATGTAAAATAAAATATTACCAACTATTTGTGTTATAAAAAAATAAAAAAAAGAAAACCATAAATATAGAATGTTGTTAATGAGCTAAAATAACACCGTTTTTGCTTGGAAAATAGCTAGCCGACTTGTGCTTCTGCAATCCGCCAGATCTAGCGGGGAAATAGCTAAATTGGCAACGCAGACTTTTCAATTGCAAATAATTAATTCGAAATAATAAAATTCTCGATTCCGCCCCCTCGCTGCAGAAATGGTAAGTCTCTCCTAGACTGTCTTGTAGCCGAAATCAGCCGGGAAGCGAGACTGGTCAACAGAAGCGGAAGCCGATAGCAACTACACGGAAAACCACTGTGCCGAAAAGGAGAGAGCGGCGAAGAAAGGCAGCAACGCCCCCCATGTACCCCTGGAGCTCGTCCTCGTACGGCGGCCCGGCGCCCAGTTCCGCCCACGACTTCCGGGTAAATACTCCAACTCCACAGCAGCTTCAGCAACAGCCATTTCTTCGCACAGACTGCAGGCTCCTCTCGGACGGAACGGGCGCAGTCTGCTGCGGGAGTGCTCGCCCGCTCTCTCTGTCTCTCTTTATCGCTCTGTCCGTCTTATCATCGGCTACTCGGTTGGTCCTCCGGCGAAGAAGGCTTATCTCGAGCTGTCGGCCTTGTGTGCTCCGTTCCACACTCGCCCCATGTCGGCATCAGAAAGTAATGTTGTTTGCCGTCTCTCGTTTCAGACCATGCCGAATGGTTTGGATGACCAGGAAAAGCTGCTCGGCGAGGCGATCGGAGCGGCGCGTAAGCAGGCCTTCCAGATGAATCACTTCCTGGACAAGGAGCGCATGCTGGACTCGCTCAAGTGTGCCAGCACGATGCTAAGCGAGCTGCGGACCTCCCTGCTCTCGCCCAAGAGCTACTACGAGCTGTGTGAGTATCCATGGATCCGTAGGGGGTTCAGCTCCATCTGCAACCCTATCTTTATTGCAGATATGGCCGTCACCAATGAGCTGTGCCACCTGGAGCTGTATCTCAGCGAGAAGAGCGACAAGAAGACGGATCTGTACGAACTGGTCCAGTACTCGCACACCATTGTGCCACGCCTGTACCTACTCATCACCGTGGGCATTGTGTACATCAAGAACGACGCTACGCTCAAGCGCAGCATTCTCAAGGATCTGGTGGAGATGTGCCGCGGGGTGCAGCACCCGCTGAGGGGCCTGTTTCTGCGCAACTACCTGCTGCAGTGCACCCGAAACATCTTGCCCGATGTGATGGTGGCGGAGAACGAGCACGAAGGCAACGTATACGACGCCATCGATTTTGTGCTGACCAACTTTGCCGAGATGAACAAGCTGTGGGTGCGCATGCAGCACCAGGGCCATTCCAGCGAGAAGACCAGGCGCGAGAAGGAGCGAGAGGAGCTGAAGATTTTGGTGGGCACCAATCTGGTGCGTCTGTCGCAG
Source organism: Drosophila seguyi (assembly GCA_008042675.1). Classification (NCBI taxonomy): domain Eukaryota; kingdom Metazoa; phylum Arthropoda; class Insecta; order Diptera; family Drosophilidae; genus Drosophila; species Drosophila seguyi. Next base: position 557,116 of record VNJU01004981.1, on the reverse strand, counting down.
CTGGAGTCTGCCACTCTGGAGACATACCAGCGCCTCATTCTGCCGGGCATTCTCGAGCAGGTGGTCAGTTGCCGGGATGCCATAGCGCAGGAGTACCTCATGGAGTGCATCATCCAAGTGTTCCCCGACGAGTTCCACCTGCAGACCCTGGATCCCTTCCTCAAGTCCTGCGCCCAGCTGGAGACCGGGGTGAATGTGAAGAACATTATTATATCGTTGATTGAACGGCTGGCAGCCTACAATCAGCGCAGTGGCAAGGTAATACTGCGTTGACTGTCTCTGTATCCATAAAATACTAATCATCCTGCTCTTTTAGACTAGTGGCAATGCCATAGATGCCATCATACCCGCCGAGGTGGAGCTGTTCGAGGTGTTTAGCGTCCAGGTGGCCAACATTGTGCAGACGCGCATGGATATGCCCTTGGAGGACACTATTTCGCTGCAGGTCGCCCTGCTGAGCCTGGCTCAAAAGGTGTACCCCGATCGTGTGGATTACGTGGACAAGGTGCTGGGCACAACCGCTCAAATACTGCAGCGCATGAACATGAACAAGTGGGTTGGATAATTATGATAATTTTTGTGTTGCTAACTTTCAAAGTTGCCTTACAGCATCTCTCATCTGTTGTCGGTGAACCAGGAGCTGTCCCGCCTTCTGAGAATCTGCATTGACTTCTACAACAACGCACTGACCATCATCCAGCTACACAACTTCTGCCCGTTGCTGGAAAAGTTTGACTACACCTCCCGGAAGTCACTGGCTCTGTATCTGGTGATGAATATCTTGGACAACGAGACGCTAGTGCCCACTGCTGATCAGGCGGACAGCCTGCTGACTATTATCACGCCGCTGATTAAAGACGATGAGTCGAGCAAGGACAACCCAGCAGCGGCAGCAGGCAACAGCAGTCCAGATGCCGAGGAGTTTGCTGAGGAACAGGGAGTGGTGGCGAGGTAATATAACTTTTATTCTATTTTTCTTATTAATAAAATACTTGCCTCTCCTAGATTCATCCATCTAATGCGCTCCGACGAGCCCGACATGCAGTACAAAATGCTGCAGACCGCCCGCAAACATCTCGGAAATGGCGGTGGCTCGCGGCTGAAGCACGTGCTACCTCCGCTCGTTTTTGCCGCCTACCAGCTGTCCTTCAAGTACAAGGCCATAGCCGAGCAGGACGAGAACTGGGACAAGAAATGCCAGAAGATTGTGCAGTATTGCCACAGCACCATCAGTGCGTTGGCCAAGGCAGATCTGGCCGACCTGGCGCTGCGCCTGTATCTGCAAGGCGCCTTGGTGATCGGAGAGATTGGCTACACGAATCACGAGACGGTGGCGTACGAGTTCATGACCCAGGCGTTCTCCCTGTACGAGGACGAGATCTCCGACTCAAAAGCCCAGCTGGCGGCCATAACACTTATTATGTCCACTTTCGAGCAAATGTCTTGCTTCGGCGAGGAGAATGCCGAGCCGTTGCGAACGAACTGTGCGCTGGCCGCCTCCAAATTGCTGAAAAAGCCTGACCAATGCCGTGGCGTTGTGGCCTGTGCTGCGCTCTTTTGGAGCGGAAAGTAAGTAGAACCTTAATGCTTTCGCTTTACTACCTTCTTACGAAATGTCTTTGCTGTAGACAAAACGGTGAGGAGATGCGGGACGAGAAGCGCACCCTGGACTGCCTAAAGAAGGGTGCTCGCATCGCCTCACAGTGCCTGGACACCGGGGTGCAGGTGCAGTTGTATGTGGAGCTGCTGAATCACTATCTGTTTTACTTTGAGCGCGGCAATTCGCTTATTACCGTGGCCATGCTGAATCAGGTGATTGAAATTTTTAAATAGGGAAATCCCCACAAATTCTAATGATTTGCCCATATTTACAGCTAATCGCCAAGGTCAACGAGGAGCTGCCCAACCTGGAGCCAAGCGAGGAGACCAAGCAAATCGAGAGCCATTACAAGAACACACTGGCGCACATACGCAGTCGAATGGAGTCCAATGATTCGACGCTGGAAGTATCCTTTGCGGGCATCACTCTCAATTAGCCCAATCCACCCACATCGGACACGTCTAGCGGGTCTCGGAGAGCGAACCCACTGCTCGGCGAGAGTGTATACAAATTGCTTGTGTGAGAAGCGTTGAAATTCCATGGTTAGGAAAGTTGTGGGCCTTCGACCGACCAGTAGAGTGTGCTTGCTGACTTTTGTTTTGTCAATTTGATTTCGATTTCGTATTCGTAAGTGCAAAGTAAAAACATTCTTGATTATTTTCCTGATTTATCTAGTATGATAGCTACGCGTAAATAACTCCCACGGAAGATTTTTACTTTACTACATTTAACCCCCCTACCTATCCTACCCTATCCTATAAAATAATGTGAAAATATTGTTAAACAAACAAAAATTATACAATCTTATATACGATTATCGAATGGGTTCACGATGTATTACAATTAAAGTTAAGACCAAACTGATTTCGCGAACGATTCACCCGGATTTGTGGCCTGAAACCCGTCATCGGTAACATGTAAAGTAATTCGTTTATTAAAAATATATAAGCCGAACAGGTTCCATCGGTCTATCAATCAGTTAACTAAGCTTCCATTTACAATGCGCGCTGAGGCTGCGCACTCGTACGTATCCTACAGACTCTCGCCGATCCAATACTCTTTATTCCGTCAATGATCACATGCGCTGCAAGGGTGCTGGGTGGTCGTACTCTGGCTGGTGTGGCAGTATCCGGGGATGGAGCAGTGGTGGTGGTTATGTGGCAGTTTCGTGTTGCTTCGAGTCCAGTTAGTGGGTGACACAGAGAGAGAGAGGGGGTGGTGGCCTGGTACTGCGGGCAGTTAACTGTGCGTTCGCGCAACTTAAAGCTAATCATTTTAGTCACTAGGTTCTAAGCATAAACATTACAGATAGAAGCGCCTAATTCACTTTGAGTGCCATATAGCAAATGGAAAATTTTGAAGCATGAGATAAATCTGTTTTCGTTACTGCATACATAGCTCGAGATTGTTCTGTGCGAGGCGGCTAAAGGGCCTTACTCGGCGCCCTATTTCGGCGCCTTGGCGTTGTAGTAGTTGTAGACGTAGGGCCACGAGGCCAGGACGTATTCCTCGATGCCGCACTCGTTGCTGCCGCGCAGGATGCGGAAGTAGCCGCGCTCGCCCCACCACGGACCCCAAGAGTTGGCTGCAATCTGTTTTAAGAAAAAGAAAGGGATTATTATGGATTAAGCCAACTCGTTTGAGTCCTGCTCCGAACTCTGAACTCACCCAATACTTGTCGCCGTTGTGCTCCTCTCCCCAGCCGACCAGCTTGACCGAGTGGAAGCCCTTGGGGGACTCGCGGTTGGCAGCCGTCTTGCGATAGATGCCGCCCGAGTACGCGAAGAAGTCGCGGTACACATGCATGGTAGCCTGGACGGGGCCGGAGTGGTAGATCTCGGCCATGATGTCGCCCTCGCGATTCAGACTGTAGGCGGGTCCCACCGTGTACAAGCTGTCGCGATCCACATTGGGCGAGGGCCTGCAGCCGTTGGCACTCAGAGAGCGGCTGTTGTGGCGGATCTTGCAGGTGTCGCGGTGCTGGGTGTACGGGTAACAGTCCTCGTCGACAACGCCCTTCTTGTGCAGGTAGCGCCAGGCGGCGTCCAGGTGTCCGCCCTCACAACCCTGCTGGCGACGCGCACAGGAGAGAATATTCTGGGCGGAGAGCTTGACCGCCTCCTTGCCCTTGCTCTGGATGGCGAAGCGATCGCTGGCCACCGAGGTGGTGGACAGCACCCAGGAGGAGCCGCACCAGCCCTGGTCGGGCACCTCCGATATGTAGCTGGACCACTTATCCACGGAATTGAAGGAGGCGGGCAGACCGTTGGTGGGGTTGCTCAGCCGAGACATTGCCTTCACACGGAACGTGGGCTCCTTGGTGCCCAGTCGGAGGCGCAGTCCCTCGGCGTACTTGTGTCCCCACCACTCGTCATACTTGCGGGCGGACCAGCCAAGGCGATGGATGGAGTTTACACCATTGATGAGCTCGTCATCGGTCAGGCAGAGGTCCCTGTCGCACTGCACATGACCGCCGTCCAGGCAGCGGCATTCGTTGCAGTTGTCCCAGGTGCTGTTGAACTTGGAGAAGTAGACGCCGTTGTGTTCGCAGGAGAGGATGGGATCGGCCTCTCCGAAGCAGAAGGAGCGGTAGTCGGGGCAGCAGTCGCTGGAGTCGCTGCGGTCGCAGAACTCATCACAGTAGCAAAGGGTGGCTGCAAAATGCCAAAAGCGGAGTCATCAGAGAGCGGGAATGGATGAGTTTCAAGGGGTTACAAAACGTATAAAAAGTAAGGGAAGTTATTTTTAAATTACACAAAAGAACACAGTATTTAAATTAGTGTCTAAGGTAGTAGGGGTTTTCTTTTCCGGTGACTAATCTCTATGACAAATCTGCTAGATTCCATAAAGCTATTTATACTCACTGGAGATGGGCATCGAGCAGCCGTCGTGCCTTTCGTTGCAGCAGGTGTTTCGCAGGGCGCAGTAGGGACCCGGAAAGTCCTGCCTTAGGGTGTGATCGAAGGCGCTGACCACCCCCATCAGCAGGGCCAGGAGGCCCATCAGCTGGGCGCTCTTGATCGTCATGGCTCCTCGAACGGCTTCTCAGCAGCAACTAAACCGGAAGGGGTGAGGAATGCTCTCAGTTATTTAAATATTTTTCGATGCTTATCACAAGCTAAGTGAATCAAGATAAGGGGCTTGCAATTTGTCAGCAATTAGCCAGTCAAATACGCTAAATTCCTCAAATCGCGCATACGACCCGTGCAACACGGCCAAAAAATTAGGCAAATGAGGAGAGATGATAACCCGTTCGGGCGGGGGATAATTAATTTGTACATCTCGCGGATACGGGCTGCTCCTCATCAGAAATTCTCTGGCCGTGCACAGACAAGCAGTTAACAGTTAGCCCCTCGATATATATACTGCGATGACGCCAGCTACGATTAGTCTGTCGAACCACGATCCGCGATCCCCGAAACCCTGTCCGCGGCCCAAACAAAAACGTTTCTTTTCCCCCACTTTTTGGCCATTCTGTTTTTGTATTTTCGATTCGGCGGCAACGAATTCAAATTTGCGCACACACCAAGCGAAAAGCGAAGAACGAAAAGCCCGAAGAATCACTCTCAAAAGCGCCCCTTTATTTCATGTTTCATGTTTTTTTGTCGTTTTAATACGCTGATAATTCTGATTCTGATTCAGATGCTAACTCTGCGATGAAACTTGTTTATTTTTTGAGGCAAGAAGCCGAAGTTTCATAAATAAATGCAAATTGCAAATAGATTTTCCTGTTTCGCCTGCTGGCCACTGGCTCGGCCCAAAACGGTTCGTATTTTCGTTGAGAATTCAATTAACGGGCTAAAATACCGAAGATATTTTCTGAATCACTAGTGGCTGTGGCCAAACACAAAGGTATCTGGCGAAGGTGTTCAAACATTCTCCCCACCCCTTTGGCATATTATTCGGTCCTCTTTTTGTGTTGTTTATTTATTTTGTATTTTTTTGCTTATGCTGAACCCGTTTTTAATTTAGTGATAATTAATTTGAAAGTTCGAGCTTGATAATTAATTGCCAAGCCAATTGGCAATAAAGTTTTTGGCGTGAAAAAAGAAGCAAAAGGAGAATTTAATTGAATTGTAGTCTGGAAGGGAGTTGGCTAGCTGGAGTTCTCTGACGAAGATCTATTTTAGGAAAGAAGTAAGAACAATATTGGTCGAAGCCAAGCTCATAACTCGCTTCTATCAGTTGACACTTTGTGCGGTGGCTCTCCTCTAACAGGAACACCAATGTTTACCGCAGATACTCGGAATGCCAGGCATTAAATTGAACTCCAAACAATCTCCTGTTTGCTGACACAGCAGTCTGGTAAACAAAACTGGGTACTCTTTGGGGCTATATACCCCGTGTACGCAATACTAACATTTTGATAACTTTGCACAATTCCGCACTTGAAGGCCCAATATTTGGTTTTTGCTTTGCCTTCGTTTTATCGGTTCTTTTCGGGTTCGATTGGGTACGATTTTGTACGGATTTGGTTTGTTTAATTTCCTTATCGCGCTGTTCCTACTCCGATCGCGGCTCGCTGCTGACTGAATTCAGTTAGAATTATGGGCCACCACATAACGTAGCCGCTTCTGTTATTGTTGCTGCTGGCAGCGCTGCTCGGCGCCGCTGCTCGGCGCCGCTGCTCTGCTGCTCTGGTGGTCGATCCGCGGCGGCGGCGTAGGTGGGCGGTAAGGGAGGGATGAAGAAAGCGCTCGCTGTCTCACTGTCTCACTGCCTCGCTCGCTCGCTCGCACGCTCTCCCGCTGTTACTGTTACTGCCACTGCGGCGTATACGTCATGGGCATCCGTATCTGATGGGCCAACAGAACGTACCCCGAATCTCAAGGTATTTCGGGGGCAAAGTGTTTGCCCGAATTTGGCAAGTGGCGGCGGAATGAAAGCAGCTGCTGGCTGCTGTGGGAAAGTCTGTGGGTGGATATCTCGATTTGCACATCTATTTGGGTATATATGTACGCCCCAGGAGACAGGTCGGAGATCATCTCGAACCCCATTTCGAGGGCACATTCCTCGGGCATTTTTTGTGCGCAGTTTGTTATTGTTTGCTCTTATCTGGCCCCTCACCGAAATTGATAAGATATAACCGGTATGATAATTGGGCCCAATTCGGGTTCAAGGCCTGCAAACCATAATCAAATCAAATTAAATTGGCCCAGGCATGTCTTTATATATTTTTGGCAAATCAGTGCGAAATTGATATTGATATGGATAGGGTGTCGATGGAAGCCATCTGCCACCCTGGCAGCCGTATACCCCTCTGCGATCTGATCCAGTTCGGGCATGCGATCATCGGTAATCTGTCTGCTATTTCGCTTGGCTCCGATGCCGGCAATTATCATTAAGAGCTTTGCAATTGCAAATGTCTCCGCGGTTAACTGGCTTCGTCATCGTCGGCGGATGATGATCCAATTGGAGCGTTTCCATTAACCAGAAAACAAACAAGCTTTATTTGTTTATCGATGAGGCCCTCTCAGTCGGAGGAGTAAACTAATCCGAGTTATGCCCGTGGAATGCCAGGCGGGAATAGGAAGTAACGCACCAAAATAGCCAACACTAAAATGATTCACAACATTTCCTCTTTATTATTGCCTATTAATATGAATCACTTCATCGACGTACTCTAGGAATAAGCCAAACAAAAATTGGGAAAGCCGAAAGCTAAATGAGCAACAAGTCCAGGCCTCGATGTGTGAAATAAAGCCATCAGACGACATTAAGTCGCTCTGTCGCCCGACGGAGCGATTTGCATGACATTAAACTTGAGTTTTATGAGCGATTTCTGTCCGCTTCAAGCCAAATTACGATCTCTGGCCGAGCGCGGACAAAAGGCAGCCAAAGAGATGGATGGAAACCGGAGCGAATGTGTCGCCTAATGGCCAAGCCGAAAGCTGTTTTTGGCGGTCTTTAATTTCCCCTTTCCCCTGTCCATTAGCCTATAATCCCGCTAAGTCGACAGGCCTTGGATGAGAAATGAAAACGCCAGGGAATGCCTCAGATAAGACATGGATTCGCAATAGGAACTACTCGGTGGATTAGTAAGTCTTATCTGTTTACCAGTGCCAGAGTGGAATTTCAGTGTCATGAGTAATGCCTTAACATTTGAATCTAAACTTTGGGTATTACTAACTAACCGGTGACAGCACCGATGTGACTGCACTCCGACACTCATCGTTACTCGGTTACTTGGCATGTGTAATGATGTGAACGGTGATCAACGTGAGAGACTGATGACAATCTGGCCAGGTAATGAAGTTATTAAACACGCCCGAGTGCCTGCCTTATCATCGCGAATGCCTGACTTGAGCTGGGCAATCAATTAGCGAGTATTTATACATAATTATGCCACCATTTAATTGGCCCCTGATCAGCATTATTTGTGCGCGACGGCTATGCTGGGTGCTCGTTGCTGTTTTTTGTGGCCAAAAGGCGTTTTATTGATATTCCGGCTGTACGCACTCGTACGCCCCGATAGATTGCTGGCATTCCGAAGCATTTATGTCATATTATATTGGACGGACACGGACTTGGACCAGGCGCACACAAGTACCTGGCGTTAAAATCGGAATCGAACGAAGCGGAAGACTGGAAAGTAGTTCAAGAACGGGCCGAAACCAATGCCAATCCCACCTGTCATGTAACTTCCTTATCGCGAATGTTTATCAAGACGATTTACATTGTTCAATTTTGGGGACAGATTGATATTGTTTCGTCATAGCGCCAACCCCCATAACCGATAGATAAGAGCGACACAAAAGTGTGGAAACTTTGGCCATAAATCGGGAGATTCCCCGGAATGAATGAATGCCTCGTATTGTCTAGGAAGTCGCCGATCGGAATTTTAATCGGCTCCCTGTCGCCAGATTCCAAAGGGGCTGCGCGGCTTCGCATTCATAAATATATTATATTCGTTTGTAGAAATTTCTTTTGGCTCATTTGGCGGCGAATGCGGCTATTTACAGAAATTAATAACTGTGGTTAATCGTTTCCGAAGCAAATGAATTGCCAACCAAGCAAATATAACGAAAGAATGCATAAATATTTGGCAGAATTCATTGAGAATTTCCGAGGCATTTTCATCCATCCATAATCAATTTGCTGATCATTAAAAAAGTGTATTTATTTTAATGGGCTCTGTCTTTGTTTATGTGCAGTGGCGAATGGGAATTTTGAACTTGTTGGCGAAACAATTAAAGCCAGAAGGAATTTCTTATTTCAGCTGAAAGTGCAACCTTGATCCGATCGATTTATCGAATATTTTTCGGCTCTTTTCCCGTGAATTGCACTTGAAATAGAGGTCTTTGGATGTTTTCACAATTACGAAGAAATTCCGCTTAGGTATGCGATGAATTTTCCTCCATTTCGGAAATTCTACTTCTAGTAATCAATGTATCTTCAAGGTTTTACCCTCCGTTTGGCACGCAATATTCGCATCAACTTGGATTCCGGGAATGCGCTGGTCAAGTTCCAGTGACGAAATCGAACCAACTTGTCACCCAGTCATCGGGGAAGTGTGACGACCACAAACCCAATTGAATTAATTTCAGTGTGTGTAATTTGGAGAATTTCTGGTCAGTCGGCAGCCACAAACAACACATCTGGGGGAAGAGGTCAGCGGGCAATAAAAGACATCGCTTCTTTTTTGGCATATTTTTGTTTAATATTTCAAATAGTCGATTCGTTTCAATTACCCTCCAATTGTCGGGCGTCAAGTGCAGGGCGTTTGTTTTGTTTTATGCAATTTAAATACTCTCTGACATTGAAAACGAATTATTATATTAACACGTAAGCGGGGAGAGTCCGGCGACAGAGGTGTCGGCAGTTGTGTTTATTCGCCAAAGTATTTTATTTATGCGAATGCAGACAGAGTGCTTGGAATTTGACAGTTTGACAATTGGTTTATTATGGCCAGCAGCTGCCTGCCGTTAGCCAATTTATTGATCGGCTTTGATGCCAGATTTGTTTCCGGGTGCAGTTCCACACCTCCGTGCCATGCCATTGTGTGCAGTTACAGTTTACGATCTGTATTTATTGCCGTTTTGGCCATAACACCGAATCATATCAGCTGAGATCGCCGCGATTATACGATCCAAAGAAAGCAATTGGGCTATTTATAAGAGTTATTTCACGGGCGATTGGAAAGCCAGCCAAGCGGCCAGTGGCTAATTTTAAAACATTATCAAACACTCTTGACCCACACCATTGTTCAATGAGTTTGGAGCACTCACGACTAGCTGGAGGATAACTTATATACAAAATATAAATTCTGGTCTATGAAATTCTTGGTAGGTAATTAGTTACTTAACTTCTTAGGAACGACTGAACAGATTTCTAAGAAATTGATTATTGGGGAAATAATTCTTTGCTAAATTTGTTACATACAAATAGATTCTATAAGATTTTCGTTTCTCTGAAACGGCTAGACCAATTTCTATGTAAAATTATATTAAATAAATATTTTCTGTCAAATGTTATTAAAATAAATAAAGTGCAATAAAAAGTTCTAGCTAATGTTGTTATATTAAATAAATTAATACGAAATAAGGCAAGTCAATGTCCACATTTCTGATAATTGACAACTGAGCAAACATAATTTGCTCTATATACTAACTCCCACCAGTTACCTGGAAATGCTTATTAAAAATTGGAAAAAGCAGCCTCGCACTTGATTCTTTTAGTGATTAAGCCTTGAAATATTTTTTCAGGGATTATTAAATCCATATCTTGTCGCCCCGGAATCACCTGTTTCTATCACCTGTTCGCTGCGCACTACGCTCAAGCCCGTCGATATTTCCCTGTTTATGTCTGCTGTGTTTATTAAAATGATCGACAAAACAAATAAAGCTAGATGTTTGGATATTTCGCCTGTTACGTATCGATCTGCTTACGTATTTGCATTGTTTTTTTCCCCAGCTGGCCGAGAGATACACGAAATGAAATTGTTTTTCTTCACTGCTGCCCGTTGCCCATTGTTGATAATTAATAATTCGCTCATCACAAGCGATTCAATTCGATTCTCGGGATGGCATGTGTAAGCGTCTATATTTAGGCGTCTTATTAGCATCAGTGCAGGTGTAGCGTAGTCCGCAGTCCCCTAAAAAGTTGCACTCGAGTGCTCCCACACACCCACAACAAGTGTTACTGCCGTGTTTTTTTTTTTTGGCATGTTTGCAGTGATTAGTAATTATCGAACTCGACAGCCATCAGCGCGGTCTCCCCAATTAGGCGGTTTGTCAATCATTATTCGCATTCATCACTTGAAAAGCCATAAGTTGTTTCAACCAAATGCACTTCTCTATATATAACATGTATAAATTATAAAGCGAGATCAGATGTTCTCAAGGCTGTTCCGTAAGTCGTAACATATAGGTTGGGAGAACAAGGCCCTCAAGCATGTAGCGAGACCTAACCCAATCTTCACCTCTCGCAACGCGTAACACACGGCGAGTGGACTACCACTCAGGGGGAGCCTGAACCGGTTGGGAATCATAGCGACCGCTGCCGAGTTTGTTTTCTGATAGCAGCACTCTGTTATTCCAACTACAGCGAGCTGTTCTGCTGCTCCACTGTCGAGCTCCTCTGTCGAGTGGACGATTTTTAATGGGCGCTTTCCTCGGCGCTGATTTATGGCCGCGGCCCGGTCTTGTGTTTATTGTGGCCGCTTTGTTTGCCGTTTAATTTTCGCTCTGCTCTGCGGTTGTGTTGGCACTTAACTTAAATGCCTCGCCATCAAGTTCCTAGATTGTTGCAGCCAAAAAGGGAACCGATCGGATATAAACCGAGAAGCTCGTAAAACCGTGAGCGGAATAGACAGGGTGAAATGTTTACAAGCCAGCCCTCATATTAGTGTATTTTTCTGTGTTATATAATCCGAGCTATTTAGCATACGCCCCCGTATCGATTAATGACGTCAATTTTGGCATATCTATCGGATAAATTGAAGAAGATGCATTGCTCTGATCATTATAAACAAATGAGTAATAGTTTTGGAAAAATAGATACGAAGGTATTTGGGATTTTCATGTTTGATTAGTGCAGTTTTAGTCGGCATTGATTTATATTTATTTATTTCATTTCCATTTGAATCACTAAAAGAAAATAAACTTAGTAGAGAAATGTAAATGTGCCAGTATAGAAAAAATAACTACATTTATTGGACATTTCTTATAATAGTTTTCTTAAAATTTATAATTACTTCTCAGCAGATTTGAGATTTTAATTTACTTCTCAGCAGACTTATAACGACATTAATAAATATGACTTAGGGCAGTCATTGCTATTTAATGAAAAAGACCCTCAAGAAGACCTGAAATATTCACATTCTAATTATCGATATTTTCATATTGGTATTTTTTTTGTCTTTATTTTATTATAAACTCAGTAGAATTTGAATGGCAAATCAAAATTTATATGACATTTTGCTATCACTGGCATTTTGGAAATGTTGTGACCCCAAGAAGACCTGATATATTTAAAATTCTTAAATATCTGATTTTTTTGTTTAAACTAAAAAAAACTATAACTCAGGAAAAAGAAAATAATTTTCGAAGACTTTATTTCAGAATATAATAGAACCTAATAAATAGGGAACTAGTTAAAGGTGATTTCACATTTGATTTAGTAGACACTTAAATTACTTAACTTTATTGAAAACAAAGTAAAGGAAAAATTGTTTTTTTTTTATAAATAAAAAAAGCAAAAGGAAATTTGTTTAAACCATTTTAATATATCTAATGCGCTGATTCTCTCGTCATTAGTAAATGTATCAGCATACATTCTTATTCTTTACTTATTTTTTAAGAGCTCCGTATACTGTATTAAGCCAGACTTGTAGCAATTAATTTAATTTAAAGAAACATCAAAACAATATTCCATAATTATGAGTGACATCAACAGCTCATAATATTTTGCCGATTAATATAAATTAATATATTAATCATATTAATAACTCTCTTGAGAGGAGTAATCGGAATGGAAATAATTTATAAAATACCAGTTTAGATCCAACTCCGAGATATGAATAATACAAATGACGTCAATTAAGTTTGACATTTATATTGGAAAACATGTGAATACTATTTGCGGTTATTAAATTGGCAAATAAAAATAAATACAATAAGTGAGAAAACCAATTCCCATACATTTATTAACCATGCTGGGGAGTTGGACTCCTCCCCTGTCGCCGGGATTTGCACTGGCGGACATGTGTTCGATCGTACTTATTATTAATTGCCCTGCATGTGCTCGCGACAAATGTTTTAATTATATTGGGAGTATGGCTTTCGATACGCCGTGGCCCATATTCGACCGCCTACGGTCTCTTGGGCACCGAGCAGGCCAGTGGGACAAGTCTGGTATCTGCGTTCCGCGATCTCGCGGCAGCCTGGATTTGGCATCGCTTTTGGCCCCGCCGCAGCGCCGTCTCGGAATTACAGTCTGAACCCGAACCCGAACCCAAATGCGAGAGGGTTATACAAGCGTCTTGTCTGTCTGGAGACGGGCGTTGGTGTCACCCATGGATCAGTATCTGTATCTGTATCTGTATCCATTTCTATTCATAGCCAACGCTCGGTTCTAATTCTGTCTCTGATTCGCATGACGAATCTTTCTTGGCACTTTCCTCTGTACGCCAATCAACCGAAAAAGGTAGCAAATTTACGGCCTAAGGCGAGAATTTGTTTGAAATTCCCCTCACAGCTGACTGAATGCTATTTGCTAGCCGTTTATTTGCACTGTGTAGTGTGCCATAAACTGAGATCTTAAGCGAATTGTTTTGGGGTCTGCCAAAAAGTTTTCACTTAGAACAGATGGCATTCTGAGTGCGCCCCACAATTACTTTTACTTTTCGTTTTTAAATTGTCTGTCGTTTGTTTTTCAATAGCTAAGGATACAATCTACCTGCTCGTACATTAGAATATATTATTTAGCATTATTTCCATGGGTTAATTGGGTTAATAAGCCGCCCGAAAGAGTAGCCCTTAACCCAAAACGCGATGGCTTCGTGTTCGTGCTGCGGCAGTTGTCGCTTTCTCGGGACATTTCTGCCAGAAAGTCATTGTCAATGCCAAGTGCGAATCATTTGGCGTGCGATGGATACAGATACAGATACAGATACAAATACATGCTGTATCCGCCAGATACATGGTATGTTGATTCGCAGCTACGATTTTATTGCGGCCTCATCCAATGTCAGTGACACTCAGTCAGTGTCAACGTCTGCACGGCGCGATGACGGGGCACTCGCTCAGCGGGCTTAATGTGCCTTCTATATAGCCCAGAAACTGATTCATTGCGATGCTATTCAGCTACAAGCTGGCATATAGAAATAGATATAGATATGACGTGCCCCCATCGAAAGTCCGAGCCACGATCCACCTCTTTGACGCTTCGCCACCGCTCAACAATGTCGCCGCAATTGTTATATTGTATATTCATGGTTAGGTTTCGTTTCCATTATTTTGCGCAGTTAGCCCAAAAACTTTGTGTGATGTTAATGGGTGGATATGTCATCATAAATTAATTGCTCTTCAAATATAAATTAAGGCAGGGCCCGAAAAACAAATGGGGGAGCAGCGCACCTAAACTAAGTATCCCATAAATTAATTGGCAGGCGAAAAATGTAAATTTCAATAACCACAATGGGTGATTTTTTTGTTTGGAAAGAGACTGTGGGTTAAGTGTGTCTCATTGATGGAAAATGTTTGCGTAATTAATTGTAAATGAAAGCCATTCATTTGTTGTTCGTGAAAGTTTATATTTAATATCTTAATTTAACTGAGAAATGTTTAAGAAAATTCCAATGAAAGTCTCTCCATGGTTTAAGATATTTAGAAGTTCTTAAGAATTTATTTAGTGAGGCAAATACTTGGGAACTAAATAATTGTTATATTATTATATTATATTTAACGCTCAACTATTTTGCTTATTTATTAAGTTGAAAATAACCACATTTATATATACCGTATAGTGCAAAACAAACTGGAATACAACTGAACTTTGGACGTAAACAGAGCCACACTTTATAGTGTCTCTTTGATAAGCAATTTCCACTTTTTGCCTACGCCAACTAACTGCGATTCATTCATGAACTTTTATGGCTCTATCCGCTCTATCTCTATCCGTATCCACCTGTCGCTCTGTCACTTTCTGGACTCGGGCGTTTCACTTTGGCCAAGTTCAATTAGCATTCGTTGCATAATTGAAAGTGACAATAGGCAGCGATCGCGTCGCTCTGCTGAGGTGTGAACTGCTAATGGGGCACAAATAAATACAAGAGCTGTAAGTCGTGGCAGTGACCAGGCTTGGAGGAATGGGAAAAGCAAATAGCTCCGCTGCTGGAGCCGCTGTCCCTGACGTCACACAGATCCGTATTTGCGCTGCACTCGTGGCTGGCAATGGAGCGTAAGATAATCGGCACTGGTGACGTCATTTGTCAAGCCGATGACAGCCAAGTGCATTTTCCATTTAGCGCCATTGAATCGCTGACTGATTGAATTGGGAAGCCACCAAGAGGCAGCGATAGCCGCGCGCCATAAATCAAAATCGATGGCAGTGCCACTGTGACATCGCAACGGATCGTATTTCCCATTAAATGGCGATTAAAAAAGTGCATTCATCACCTGCCAAAAGGTCAGAGTTGATTGCCGCTGTGTGCCGTGGCGTGGGTGTGCCCCCCGCCGGCGAGTCATAAGCACACATTGTAATAATCGTAATAGACAGCAATAAACATTCGAATCAATTACGAAAATATGCAGAGATCGCTTCTAGGTGATATCTATGCCCGAACCGTGTCAATTGTGAATAAATAAATGTGCATTCTACATATCAAAATAACCTTAACCACGCGGCCAACGGTGCGTATGCGCCATATATCAGAACGATGACGGAGCAATTGACGGCAGAATGTAAACTGCTTGTGATGCAATTTACATTTTAATTGCCGCTTTTCGAGTTTTGTTGTTACCCAGGCCAATCCATTTAAATGGCGCTTTGCCTAATGACAGCGTCACGTTCCCCCGTACAGTGGACACCGGCTAGCACAGCCCAGCCGCCACTCAATTTCGTCGTATGCAAATGATCTCGAATCTCGAATCTGAGACAACCGAGCAGCGATTCGATTCATTGATTATGCAAATATCGTAGGTAATCAAACAGGGCCGAGGGTGGTGTGGGAGATACTTAGCGAGTCGTAAAGCCTCTGAGAATTATGTAAATGCAAATTAGATCGACGACGCCAAGCGATCGAAAGTAAGGCAGGGAAGGCATTACCTTAGTCTTGGCCAAAGTCTGTAAATGAAGTTGCCGCCCTGTTTGCTACACAGCCATCCCGCCAACAGAGTTAGACATGACATCACCTGGACAAGACCAGTAGCTCCATGACACGCTCATTCACCCATCCACTCACTCACCTTCGTCAGGTGTGTGTGTTTGTTTGCTTGCCTTTGTTTTTGTTTGCTTTTGGGAGGAAGAGAAGGAGGAGGAGGTGCCGGAACTGGACCGGATTGCGTGTTTGAAAAGATGAGAACTGACAAATTTATGGGATTAGCGGAGATTCGAATACTCTGGTTCTGGGTCTGCGTCCGAGTGCTTCGTTACAGATTGCTCGACTTCCCATTTAAATGGCGCTTCCTGTCCGCACTCTGGTTAACCTTAAGGCCCAATATAATTTGCATACTTGTGTTTCAGAACCTTTTGCGTTGTAATAGCTGACCCCTTTCAGAGGTTATGCCAAATATCAAAGGAGAGTGCATTGACGGGGCTTCTGTGTGTGGAAATCCATTTGGTCAAGTTCACGGTCAGTGGAGCAAAATACACAGAACGGGCACTGGAACGAGAATAACATGTTCCCCGGTCGGTAGCTAATGCCGAAAGTAAACACCGCCGGAGGAATTCCAGCTGCAGCAGATGGAAAATAAGACGCAATCCCCAGGTTGTCTATTTGGTTGCAGACACTCGTGCAGTGATCGATTGCATTCGCGTTGGCTTTTATTTTTGCCTGGTTTTTTTTTTGGGTGAAATGCATCGTGTCGGAGGGGTTGCCGTGACTAGACCATCTGTATCTGGTGAAGGCATCTGCATCTGCATCTCAGCTCGGCGGCACCCACGAACTGCCGGCAGCGCTTTTGGCCAGACCTGATCTTGGCCCGAACTAGCACAGCCATCTCCTCGAGACTTTCTAGTGCGTCTTTATGAAAAATGCAAGTTTTCCCAAAAGATCTCTGATAAATGCTTGGCCGAATTTCCCGAAAGCAAGAGCCAAGCTGGAGCGTTTCTAGGGGATTACCTTTGACAGCTTTTTATCTGCATGGAGCTTATATAGCGAGTGCCCCAACTCGAAGGCAAATATTTGAGACCGTAATCTAGGGGGATATAGAAGAAAGTCTTAGATATAAGCCTGTAATGGGCTGTTTACTCAGCTGATAAATTAGCAAGTGCGAACTCTGATAGCTGTCGGTGTGGCTTCCACTTGTTTTCGTTTGTGGGCGCACTCGGTAACCGCACATCCATCCGATACCCATTTCCCGCCAGGCCACGCATTCAATTACCATTTCAACACTGCAGTTCGAACTGGATTTGGATATGGATATGGTAAGTGGTTATCTAACCCGCATTCTCACCTGTCACCGGCAATCCAGTGGGCTAATCACGGCCCCCAATTCGCGTTCAGATACAAAGATACACACACGCGCACTTCGGGATGCGATTTGCACTTAGCAGTTAGCAGTTGGCAGTTAGCAGTTCTCAGCTCCCAGTCAGCAGAAATTAGCGTCAAGTTGGCTTAAAGACTGATCTGATCCGCACACGCGTTGGCTGTCGCGACGGATTTGGAACTCAGACTACGACTGAGACTCGGCCAAGTTAACAGAGCGAGCTGTTAGCGCTTAGCAGCTGGCTGCGATTTTAGGATCGCGAAACGAGCCCGACAAGCGGCGGCGCTGCCGACAAGCGAGCGCAACAAACCTCCGACTGCTTCCACTTTTCGCTGAGCCAACAAAACGCTGCAAAACAAGCAAATATTTCGGGAAGTTTTTGAGCGAAAAAGAGCCGTGAAAATAGATTCAAAGGAAGCCAGGCCAGGGCACGAGTCGAACTCTACTCTTCTGGGTTTATCTTGTTATGTATCTACTGTGAATTTCTGCGAAATTTATCTGGAGTTTTAGTTGAAAAATTGCAAATAAAGTTATACGAAATTTAAAAAGAATACTTTAAAAACCTGTCCTAAGCTGTTATACATAATAAATATTTAAAAAAATGATTTTAAAATAAAATGTTGCCTTTTTCCTTTATACTTCCTCAAAAAATTAAGGTTATAATGTGCTTTAAAGTTTACAATGATATTTTATAGCATTACAGACACTACATGCTCTCTTTTTTGTATAAATTAAATACAAATATCAATCTTATATTCCACATTCGATGTTTCTTTGTTGTGCGTGCCGAGAGAGTTATGAAGTTGTCAATGTGGCTGGGGCAAGGACACCGCCTTGGCAAAACGATCCTTAATTGCGTAAGCTGTGAATAAATATTAAGCTTAATTGTTGGGGAAACTGCGCCTTTGTCTTGCCTCGCCTCGACTTGCCTCATGTCAAGCGCATTTAAATGAATTCTGTGAAATAAGTAAACGACAAGCAAAACAATTGCAAGTCAAAGTCGGCCAGTGCGAGTGCGAGTGCGAGTGAAGGAGCTGCTCCACATGCGTGTGGGTGTCTATATGCCGATTGCCGATCCGATATATCCCCATATACTGGCAATGCCAGTGCTTGAACCTGACATTCAGCGAATTCATATTTATTCTCCCACTGACAGCTCCCCCTCTTCTGGCAACAAATCGTTGTGATCGCTCAACAAATCGTATCTGTATTTGTATCTCTCTTTGTATCTGTCTCCGCATCTGTATCTGTATCTGCAAGTGCTACATCGACGCTGTGTCTGGCTGATGCGTTTTTAATTGAAGTCAATTCGGCAGACAGTCGAACTGGACAGATGCAATAAATTATGGGTGTAGAGTCAATTTGATTATTGATTTTGCGAAAGTGCCCCCCAAGAACCACGTCAAAGTTGCGAGTGCTTTTAAAATACTCTATATTTTAGGACCATTCTGATGAATGGAACACATAATCTACATCTGTCTATTCCTGGGTGTCGCAGAGAGTGGGGCCATTGCCAATGCAGCCGGCGTAGGCCATCATGTGGGGAATGGTGCTCTGCTGGACGACTCCGCTGAAGAGATGGCTCTGAGGGCCAGTGGCAAAGATACCCACATCGTCGCCAGCATGCACACCGATAGCTCCCCGGATGTAGCTGGGATGAATGAAGTCTAAAAAGCAATTGGGTTAACAACTTTCTCCTATATAGAATAGCCAACACTCACCATCCTTTCCAACTTTATCCGAGATATCGTAACGCTGGCCATGCTCGTCCACGTACTGCTCCAGACCCACGGCGTAGTTCAGAGTGGCGTACTTGACGCCGTTCAGATCGGTGTCGTCCTGGTTGAGACCCAGGATGGGGGTGCCCCTGCGGGGATAGCCAGCGATGGTCAGAGGATGGGCATGGTCGGAAGTGACCACGATCAGGGTCTCATCGGGATTGGTCACATCAACGGCCTCCTGCACTGCCTGCTCGAACTGCAGCGTCTCGTCCAGCGAGAAGGTTGGGGAGTTGTAGTGATTGCCGTAGTCGATGAGCCCGCCCTCGATGAACAGGAACCAGCCGTCGCCGTTCTTGCTGACCATCTCAATGGCCTTGCGGGTCATTTCTGCCAGAGTGGGCTCCTCCTTGGCGTCGGCCATTTTGTGGAAGCTCATAACACCCGAGCGGAACGTACCGATCAGGTTGGTGATCTTCGAAGCGTTCACGCTCAGCAGCTGGTCGCGATTGTAGGCCAGAACGCCGCCGGGATGCATGCCCTGCCAGCGAGACAAAAGGTTCACGCCGTCGGAGCGCTCGCCCTTCTTGTTGAACGGATCCGTGACGGTGTTGGGCAGGAACTTGCCAATGCCGCCGCCCAGCATCACGTCGAAGTTCTTTCCGGGAGTCTGCGTGATCAGCTGAGTGGCGATGTCCGTGCAGGTGGCCGGGTCGTTCTGTCCCTCGCCGTAGGTCACGATGTCCGTATCGCTCTCGAAGAAGCGGTTGGTGGTCTTGGCATAGGCTCCCGACGGACTGGCATGGGTCAGCGTGGTGGTGGTTACAATGCCCGTGGACTTGCCGGCATTCTGAGCCCACTCAGCGATGGAGGTTAGGCGATTGGCGGGATCCTCGCTGCCACTGCAGTTGTTAAAGTTCACGGCAGCGGTTACTCCAATGGCCACGATATTGGTCTTCACGCCACACAGATAGGCGGTGGCCGTGCAGGCGGAGTCGGGCACTTGGGCGTTGGAGCAGTAGGTCTGCAGAGTGGATGAGTGATAACATAATTTCAATTGATTTTGAGTACTTCAGATACTATTTAAGTTAAATCGTTGCACTTACTCTGCTCAGACCGGTGTACGGGAACTTCTCGAAGCTAAGGGAGTCCTCCTCTCCGTTGTTTCCCTTCAGCTGACCCTTGTGAATACGAGCGGCCGCCACTGTGGACAAGGACATGCCATCGCCAAGGAAGAGGATCATGTTCTTGGCCTTCCTCTTATCGAGTTGCGGCTGCTCCAGTTTCTTCGCGATCTCTTCGTGGGCCAGATCATACCAAAACTGGGCATTCTTCTCTTCCTCGGGTCCGGTCTTGCCCTTGCCCATGGCATTGGGATCGATGAGGTTTCCCTCGCGTGTCTTTGAAACTGTGGCCGACTCTCCGATCAACTGCTTCTGGTTGTGAATCTCGGGCACTGGAAAGGAAGTGTTTTTTGTGAGATTTTGGATCACTTTTTGTCGAGTGTTACCACCACTCACTGTCCAGAGATGCAGCCAAGGTGACTGCCACCAGGGCGCTTAGCACCACAATAATCCCGAGGAATCGTGACATTTTGGACGGTTGTGTAGTTCGCTTAGCGTTGCCAATTGAACTGATTCCGGGCCTCTTCCCACGGCCTTTTATTAACCGCTTTAGGTGGTCTTATCTGGCTTGTCATATCTTCATGGCATAATCCTCTAACTCAAACGTCTTCCAAAATGCTCGGTTTATGGCCTGGTATTTGCCTAGTCTTTTGGCCATTAAACTTTATGATTATATGGGGGATCTTTCGGGCAGAAAGGCCCGGCTACCAGTCCGAGGACCTGGACCAATGGAAAGCTAGCTGGAGCGATAAACGAACACGCTTCGGGCTTTGGAGTTGGTGGGCACGGCACCCCGAAAATTGGGGACCACAGAACCTGACCCTCCACCCCCACACTTCCAAGGTGAAATTGGGGATGGCAGGTGCTAAATTCCACCTGAGTTCGCAACCATAAGCATGACCATTAAAAGTTACAGGTATTATATCTTGGGCAAAGAGTCACACTGACGTGACACCAATTAAGGCTCCTTCACGATAGAGGAGACACTGTGGCTGAGACTGGCACTGGGGCCTATTCAGTCTATAAGAGCAATGGAGTGTATTATACAAATTACCAGAGCACTGATATATATTACACATTTCACCAGCCATTTATAGTTACCTAACGGACTTTGTAATTATTGCCCTAGAAAATAGGGTGTGTCAGTGAAATTACATAGTTACAAGCTTGAATCCATCATATATTTTATTGTGATATAAATTCAAAAACTAACGAGATATTACTTACTATACATGGCAGTAAATCCATGAATTAAATTTATGAAAATTATTTCTATTAAATTATAACTAATATTTTAATTTATTAAATAACTTTCCGAAATAGTAACCGGTTAAAGCGTGTTCTATCTTACATTTTGTAATATCTTGCAAATATCAAGGCCTTAAAATAAACTACTTACATTGACCTTAACTCCGGGAAAATTACAAATATCATTTGTTACATTGTTTACATTTGTTAAATAATATTTAAGGAATGTCACCTTTCACTCAATATACAATATCGGTTTGTTGTGCTTCAAGATCTAAA
This sequence comes from Drosophila seguyi, assembly GCA_008042675.1. Classification (NCBI taxonomy): domain Eukaryota; kingdom Metazoa; phylum Arthropoda; class Insecta; order Diptera; family Drosophilidae; genus Drosophila; species Drosophila seguyi. Next base: position 535,497 of record VNJU01004981.1, on the reverse strand, counting down.
AACGATTTTAGCTTTCTTTAAAGTTAATGATAATTTTTTGCAACCAAGAATTTAAAAAGAACGTTAATCATATGTCTTCTTTTTAGAGTTCAAAGCAATATAATTATATAAAATAGCTTAGTGCATTTTTATTTAAGTTCAAAGCAATATAATTATATAAAAGAGCTTAGTGCATTTTTATTTAAGTTTAAAGCAATATAATTTTATAAAAAGCTTGGTAAATTTTTATTTTAAAATTTGTATGAGCATAAATTCTATGTTATCTGCAATATGTATTTAGTATCTTTGCTAATCCCACCTTCAAGGCTTCAAAATTTTCCAAACATAAAAGACATAACCCCTAATAAACAATTACCACATGAAGATTTCAAATTGCTTAGTACATTTTTTATTAAAGACTCAAATGTGGAGTCTTGCTGAAAAATAAAACAAAATTTATGCCTGGTATACTAGGTATACTCGGACACCGGTCATCAGTATCGGTTCGCTTGGTTTTCCCTGAGTCTTGTAAATGGATTTGCCTGCCAAAGGATCTCTCACTGGCGATCGCACACCTTCTGCCCGCTGCCCACGCAGGAGGCATAGGCCATCAGGTGGGGAATGGTGCTCTGCTGCATCACGCCGGTGAAGAGGTGACTCTGCGGACCGGAGGCCCAGATGCCCACATCCTCGCCAGAGTGCACGCCCTGGTCCTTGGCAATGTAGCTGGGCGCAATGGCATCGTCGGAGTTGAGGATGTCGTCCAGGGGAATGCGCTGTCCGGTCTCGTCCAGATACTGGTTGGGACCAGCCGCGTAGTTGAGCACGGCGTACTTCACGCCATTAAGATCGGTGTCGTGCTGGTTGATGCCCAGAATGGGAGTTCCACGGCCAGGATATCCGGCGATGCTGACGGCGTGACCATGATCAGCGGTCACCACAATCAAAGTGTCCTCGATGTCTGTGAGATCCCGGGCAAGCTGAATGGCCTTCTCGAATTCCAAGGCCTCGTCCAGAGCATAGCCAGGCTGGGTGTAGTGATTGCCATAGTCAATGAGACCGCCTGAAGGAGAGAGAATATAATCATAAGGATTGTAAATACTTCAGTACCAGTCCCAGAAACTGAAAATCTGTTAATATTTTGAGCTCTTTTAGCTGGAGCTCAGGCCAACCCACCTTCAATGAACACAAAGTATCCATTCTCGTTCTGGCTCAGCTTCTTAATGGCCACCTCGGTGAGCTCGGAGAGCGTGGGCTGATAAGCGGCATCCGCGTCCATGTGGAAGTCCATCAGCTTGGACTGGAAGAGACCAATGATGCTGGACACACGCGAGACGTTTACGCTGAGCAGCTGGTCACGATTGGTGACCAGGACGCCGTCGTCGTGGAGTCCCTGCCAGCGGCCCAGCAAGTTGACACCATCGGATCGCTCTCCAGCTTTTCCGTGGCTATCCTTGGTGGTCTTGGGCAGGAACTTTCCCATGCCGCCGCCAAACATGATTTCAAAGTTCTTGCCGGGCGTCTGCGTCACCAGCTGAGTGGCCATGTCGATGCAGGTGCTGGCATCCGCGCCATAGCTGGTCACATCCGTATCACACTCCCACATGCGGTTGGCGGTCTTGGCATAGGCTCCCGAAGGACTGGCATGGGTCAAGGTAGTGGTGGTCACGATGCCCGTGGACTTGCCGGCATTCTGGGCCCACTCGGCGATGGAGGTCAAGCGGTTCGCAGGATCCTGGCTAGCGGTGCAGTTGTTGTAGTTGACGGCGGCACTCACTCCGATGTTGACGATGTTGGTCTTCACGCCACACAGATAGGCGGTGGCCGTGCAGGCGGAGTCGGGCACCTGGGCGTTCGAGCAGTAGGTCTGGAAAGATATAATATTTCCGTTAGTTATTATATAATTTAACGCTACCCGAGATCCTTTATTGACGCTGAAACTCACCCTGCTCAATCCCGTGTGGGGGAAGCGCTCGAAGCTCAGCGAGGACTCCTCGCCGGTCTTGCCCTGACGTTGTCCTTTCAGGATCCGAGCAGCTGCAACGGTGGCCAGGGGCATACCATCGCCCAAGAACATAATCACATTCTTAGCTTTCACGGGGCTGGGTTGCGGCAGGGCGAGACGCTTCGTGATCTCCTCATCGGCGATCGAGTACCAGAACTGGGGATCCATCTCCTCCGGAGGGGTGTACTTGTCGGTGGCCACGTCCGTGGAGAACCTTGGCTGGATGGCAGGCTGGCCCGTCAGCTCGTACACGTTGTGCACCTCCGTAACGCCACCGAGGGCTGGTCCGGCCAGGGCCATCAGCCCAAGGATGGGGAGGAGAAACTGCCTCTGCGAGGAGAGCATCTTTCAAATTGTGTTGCTGCTGGTGAGGTCTCACTAACTACACCGACTCACTTGAATTCCGTGGGCTTATATGGCCTGCGGCGATACGTGTGCGGCGAATTATTGTGCCCCAGACAAGGAGTATCTAAATTTAGTTTATTCCCCTCGGTTTATGGACCTATGACAGACTTATCTCGGTGGATACGAAGCTGCCCTATCTCTCAAAAAATCATCCGAATATAGCATGACGCCGGGTTAGTTGAGAAAGGGTCTGTTTGATTACCCTCGGCTTAGGAGGGTTGACTCCGACACTATCTAACTACCACTAACTAACCGCCAGAGTAATTCCAATAAAAAAGTTCTTGTTCTGGGATCTTTGAGGTCATTTGAAAACCATATCGGTGGATGCCGAGCCCACTTGTCCCGCACATGCTCCCCAAAAAACTGAAATCACCTGTGCAAATAGTTCCCGTATCTATGTGAATCAGTGCAGTCACGTTTGTGGCAATAAACCTAACAGCCAGTCCCATGATCCTCTAATCTGCCCAGAACGTGTGCTGACTTATCAGTAAAATTTTGCATTTTCACAAGTGGACTTGCTCGGACCGCATCTCGTGGACTGTGGAGAAAGTTGTTTTTGTCTAATCTGACTGATATGGAGAACACGGGAATTACGGAAATCTTAAACTCAAACTAACATCAATATTGGCCTTCTTTTTAGTACTGTAGTGTTTTTACTGGCCTACAGATGCACATTTTCCTAGAATTCTGTCCTGATAAATATAAGAGAATTCGAAGGCTTACAAACTATTAAAATAAGGAAGTATAAGATCACAGCAACATTTTCCCCATTTTACTGGAACTATTAAATATGAGAAATATAAGTAGTTTTATCTCCTCATTCTCTGAGAAATCAATGCCACTGTTTTATGCTTCCGTACTTCAAAATTCTAAGAAAATCATAAGTAATTAACAAAATTCAGCAATGTTCAAACGCAGTTGCAGCCTTTTAGACAAACTACCCAAGCAGCAGCTTTCCAAGTGGCTGGGCGGCATCGAGACCGTTATATTCGGCACAGATGGGGTTTTGTGGCACGAGTACGAGCCCATTGAAGGATCCGTGGATACCTTTAACGCCGTCAGGGCCAAGGGAAAGCGATGTCTGATCGTGACCAACGATAGCATCCTATCCAAAGCGAATTTGGCCAAGAAGGCAGCGAGTCTGGGCTTCCAAGTGGAGGAGCAGGACGTGCTCAACTCAGCGGAATCCATATCAGGCTACCTAACCGACAAGAAGTTCGAGAAGAAGGTGCTCGTCATGGGCGGTAAGGGCATCTGTAGGGATCTGAGGAAGGCCGGCTTCTGCAGCATGATAAGCAAGCTAAGCTTGAACGGCAAAAGCTGGGTGGAGTTCGTGGCCTCCCTGGAGATCGATCCCGATGTGGGTGCCGTTGTGGTGGCCAGGGATGATGCCATGAACACAAATGAGATGATCGTAGCCTGCAACTACCTGCAAAATCCAAAGGTACTGTTTTTGACCACCGGAAGGGATGGTTCCATCACTTTTGGCAAGAATCGGATTCCGGATGCGGGCACTGTGGCGGCTGCCATTCAGGTGATTATCAAAAGAAAGCCCATAATCTTGGGCAAACCGCATCCCCGGATAATGGGCAAGCTGCTTGAGTCCGGCGAAATTGAGCCGGAAAAGACGCTGGTTATAGGAAACTCGTAAGACCTGTAAATCTTTTAATAATAATATACTATAAATCACTTTTTCAGGCTCACAACCGATATGGTTTTTGCCAGCCTCTGCGGCTTCCAATCTCTTTTAGTAGCTGACGATAAAATTCTTGAAAAAGCCCAAAGAATTCAAAAAGAGGGTGACGAAAAGAAGATGAAATTGGTCCCAGATCTGTTTTTATCCAGTTTAGCCCCTCTACATGAGTTTTTATGTACCGAAAGTAGTCCCGCAGAAAGCGAAGAGAAAGACGGGCCAAATTCGCAGCAAAAAGCTGCCAATGAGTAAAAACAAAATGTTTGTAATCAAAATTTCGCGCTCAAAAAATGAGAACTTTTATTTAGTGCTACCAGACTTTTTATTGACAGACAGCAAGCGCTGCCAGACCGCGCGGTCTTGAAAGCGGTGTTGCCAACTCTTCTATTTTCTGGCCAGATCTGGCTATTTTGCAAGACCCAAAACTAGAAAACACTCAATTTAGCTAGAACTAGCAATTTTGGCTATTTAACAAAATAAAATTGCTATTGTTTAGCTGTTTCTAATAAGTAAAGCCAATTAAGTTATTTTTCGGCATTGTTCCCCTTTCAATACAAATAACCAAAATATACCATCCAGGGTGACCGAATTGTATACTTAAAATGCATAAAAAGCTAAATTAAATAAAAAAATTTAAATAGCCGGTATTATTTTGAACATATGAAACATTTAGCGCTATGCATTGCTGTGTATAGCGTGTACACATTATTTAAGTGATCCACCGAGCTAATGGAGCAATGGACGTTCTAGGAAAGCAAATCGCTTGGTTTCCTCGGCGAGGACTCAACATTCGCCTTGTGGCAACGTTTTTTGCCCGCTTCGCTTACAATATTTATCTCACAACAATACCCGAGAAAGCGAGCTATCAGAAAATAGCTCTTCTTCTTTTCGCTCCTTTTTTATAAAGGAGCTTGGCCGCTTTAAGAAAATTTATCTTATCGCAGTACGAACCTTTATGTATTATTTTCTGCATTTTTTGAGGCCCCTCACTAAGTTTTTGTGTACTCCGGCATTTTCCATGAATTTGCGCAACTATTTACCGCAAATCACTATTTTCTGAATAAAATTCTCTGTTAGCAAATCCTGAAGATGGGAAAACACCTTAAAATTTACCGAAGGAAATTTAACTTTTCTATTTTTATTTAATTTAGCTATTTTAAGCTATTTTAGTTGGCCTGTTCGGCTATAAACGGCGACCGATAATTGGCAACACTGGTTGCGAGACAGAGCTGTTGAGAGCGAAGAGAGCCTAAAAACTTGGTGTTGTTAATAACACACATAAAATTTAATTCGAAACAAAGAAGCAAGTGTCAACGAAGAACGATAAGGATTTTCCGCTTCTTACAGAATTACAGAGTGCCAATACTCTGCGCCGCGGGTGCTAGTCGAGAGTATTTTCCCCAACATGCCCTTTAAACGGCGGTGCAAATAAAGTGCAGGCAAACAGCTTGAGTGCATCGGGGCTGCAAGTGTGTGCGAGTGCGTAGAAGGGAGTGTGCGAGTGTGTGTGTATACATGTGGATGAACGAAAATAAAACAACGGACCGCTCCCCGCCGCCTCCCGCAAAGCTTGTCCCAAATAGAATACGGAAAACTGCATCGCACTAAATCCCCCACTATCCCATCCATCTCCCCCGGACCAGTCTCCACTCTTCGTTCTGCGCTCTCCACTCTACACTCCCCTCGGCCGCCACCACCAGGAGCAACAACAACAACAACACCGTCACTTCATCCACCTCCAGCAGCAGCAGCGAAAACAACAACAGCAACCACCAGCGCCCTTACAACAACTGTTACAAAAGAGCGAGGCGAGAGACACCCCACCCCGCAACCCCCTTTACATCTCCTTACATACGCACGCTCGCTCGCACACAGCTACACGAAACATACACACACATACAGCCAGCAGCCTGGTGTCCTCGCCAGAAATTCAATCTCAATCCGAATCCCAATCGCCACCACAATCGAAGGCGTAATTGTAGTCCGCGAAGATGGACTCCGATATCGAGATGGAACTGGAATCGGACAACGATGATGACTACGACTACTACAACACAGGTGAGCAAAGGATTTCGGGCTACAACAAGCCCTCTGCAACCCTCCCTGGCCTCCGCTTCTCCTGACAACAATCAGCGCCATCGATTTAACTGAGGCTAAATAGGCCTGTCGCTGTGTTTGTGAGGAAGTACACACACAAAGTGCCCTGGGCCAGTGTGTGTGCGTGTGTGCATGCGGGTTGGTTATTCACCTTTTTGGAGGCCTAGAGAAGCGAGCATATTTGCATTCAGCACTTGACATTCGCCTTGGGTTCCGCCTGCTCCCCTTGGTGGGGACCCACCGCCTCCTCCTGTGCCCCCTCTCTCCTGAGGGCCTTCCGTTTCTTGGCTTGACCATGAGGCTGAAATTATGGAATTGAACTTGAAACCAACACACACGCACGTAGCTGCACAGCGAGAAAAGACTGATTAGGAGTGTACATTGAATAATAATTAAAATAATAATTCCAAATCGAAGCTTTTAAGATTCGTTATCATAAATATTTCAACAATTTTAGTCTTGTTTTTGATTTGTTTATTGATTTCAAATGTTACATTTCATTAAAAATTGATTCAGTTATTTATAGACCCTAAAACGTTTGCCAAACTTGCAGATCAGGCTTTATTATAAACTAAGGAATTATTTATCTTAGTATCATTCAGCTTTAACTAGCCTCTCATTTCTCTCCGTGTTCGAATAAGTACAATTCGTAGTTGCGAGCTGCGACTGATTGTGAGGTTTTGTGTTTTGTGGCTGGCTTCATTATTGCCCGCCTCTCTTCCCACGCTCTTCTTCGCTCCGCAGCACACCGTCACACACACCGTCTCAGGTGCGTGCCCAAGTACGTAGTTGCACTTTGTTTTGTGCCCGCTGTTCCATCAGCTCTGCCTTCTGACCTGTCCCTTCCGCCAGCGACTTGAGACCTGGCCAAGACAACTCGTAACAGCCAACAGCCTTCAATCAGATACCCGTACGAGCGCTGCTGAAATCGGGCATTTGTATGGCAGCCTTGTTGTGCAGCTTAGGGTTACGAATTAGCAAAAGTACGGTGTTCACAAACACTCGCAGCAACACCGATAATCGGTATAGGTATTTAGCAAATACTATCCAAATAATCCGATGAAGATGTATGCCTTTAAAGTACAAAAGTCGCGAAATGTATATCAGTTCTTTTAAAGTGTATAACAGTTCACAGTCAAATGTCCATAAGTCAAACCAGTTTATGTCGCAATATTCGTATTTATGCAACTGTAACTCAAAGTCATCTACAAATCAACCCTATTTTTGGTGGTAGATTGTGATTTCAGCAGTTGTTTGAACCCCTTCTCTTTTCTACAACAACTAAATCGATTTAAAATGAGATCTTACCTATTATAGATCCAAATATATACTTATGAATCCCAAAACTGATTTACTAACTTTTCCCTCTCCCTTCAGGCGAGGACTGCGATGTGGAGCGCCTGGATCCGAAGCGAGCCGATCCCGAGTACTTCGAATACGAGTGCCTGACCGTGGAGGACATCGAAAAGCTGCTGAACGAGCGCGTGGAAAAGCTAAACACCATCCTGCAGATCACGCCCTCGCTGGCCAAGGTGCTGCTGCTGGAGCACCAGTGGAACAATCACATTGTGGTGGATAAGTATCGCCAGGACGCCAACGCTCTGCTGGTGACGGCGCGCATCAAGCCACCAACAGTGTCCGCTGCGGATACGGCTTCCACGAGTGCTGCGGCGGCGGCGGCAAGCGCTCAGCTCCTCAGGCTAGGCAGCAGCGGATACAAGACGACGGCCTCGACGGCGCCACAGTACCGCAGTCAAATGTGCCCCGTGTGCGCCAGCTCCCAGCTGGGAGACAAGTTCTACAGCCTGGCCTGCGGCCACTCATTCTGCAAGGACTGCTGGACCATCTACTTTGAGACGCAAATCTTCCAGGGCATCTCCACGCAAATAGGATGCATGGCCCAGATGTGCAATGTCCGGGTGCCGGAGGATCTGGTGCTGACGCTGGTCACCCGGCCGGTAATGCGCGACAAGTACCAGCAGTTCGCATTCAAGGACTACGTGAAATCACACCCGGAGCTGCGCTTCTGCCCCGGACCCAACTGCCAGATAATAGTGCAATCATCGGAGATCTCCGCCAAACGTGCCATATGCAAGGTATGCCACACGGGCTTCTGCTTCCGGTGCGGCATGGATTACCACGCGCCCACCGACTGCCAGGTGATCAAGAAGTGGCTGACCAAGTGCGCCGACGACAGCGAAACGGCCAACTACATTAGCGCCCACACCAAAGACTGCCCCAAGTGTCACATCTGCATCGAGAAGAACGGCGGCTGCAATCACATGCAGTGCTTCAACTGCAAGCACGACTTCTGCTGGATGTGCCTGGGCGACTGGAAGACGCACGGCTCCGAGTATTACGAGTGCTCCCGCTACAAGGACAACCCCAACATTGCCAACGAGTCGGTGCACGTGCAGGCGCGCGAGGCGCTCAAGAAGTACCTGCACTACTACGAACGCTGGGAGAACCACTCCAAGTCGCTCAAGCTAGAGCAGCAGACCATCGACCGGTTGCGCCAGCGCATTAACTCCAAGGTGATGAACGGCAGCGGCACCTGGATCGACTGGCAGTATCTCTTCAACGCGGCGGCACTGCTGGCCAAGTGCCGATACACGCTGCAATACACCTATCCGTACGCCTACTACATGGAGGGCGGTTCGCGGAAGAATCTCTTCGAGTACCAGCAGGTGGGTTCCATAAGCCTTCTTTGCTTATATAAACTCTATAATAATCTGATTACTCCACAGGCGCAACTGGAGGCTGAGATCGAGAACCTGTCGTGGAAGATCGAGCGGGCCGAGACGACGGACCTGGGTGATCTCGAGAATCAAATGGACATCGCTGAGAAGCGTCGCACCACCCTACTCAAAGACTTCTTTCCAGTGGACGCATAGGCAACGATACGCTTCCAAAACCACCAGGACAGAATTAAACAGAACCGAACAGACAGCTTGTCCCGTTTAGCACAAAAAAGAAGAACTCGATTCGATTTGATTCGACCGACTGTTGAAGGGGCGCGACGCGACATTATAGACGCTTATTTAAATTAAATTATACAGATATTTACACACATGTATCCATCTAGAGATAGCCTAACGACGTGTAGCTAATTTTTAAACTAAACTAATAATCAAGTGCATATAGACTAGAGTACGTAGCGTAGAGCATAGTCGACTACTTGAAGTATAATATTTATAGTTGTGACATTCGAAATCACTCAAAACGATCGGTTAAACTGCAATACCACGCCTTGCGCAGAACGTTAACGATAGTAGCTGTAGCTGTAGCTATAGCCCTAGCGATAGCGATAGCGATAGCTGTACTATATAACTATATGAAACTAGCTACAGACAAAACCAGACGCATTTCAGTGGCCAAGTGTTCCAACAGTTTTCCAAAAACTAGCCCAAGCGACCCGACGAAGTGCAGAAACAATTCTAAATTTATAGCGCAGCAAGTCAAGCAATTATATAGATCCAATGGCCGGCCGACGGCCGGACCCTAAGTTTTAAATCTCGTATTAACCCGGAGCAGGGCTGAGCGCAGCAGCCGCGTTAACAGCATCAAGTATTCGCAATCTGTATCTCGTAACTAACCGCAGCACATCAATCGAACGCCAGGAGAGGTACTTCCCGCCCCCGTCCCGCAACCCCGTTCCTTTCGATTCTCACTCAATTCTCGATTTACTTTGTAAGCTGAACCATAAATTATATTATAGGATTACGCTATGTATGTATGCTTATGCGACTGAATTTGAATTAAATTTACACTAGATATTACTTAAACAATAACGAAGTGGTTTCCTTTGGATTGTGGACTGTGGGCTGAAAGCTTTCCAGGAGGGAGCTTTGTACTAAAAGTGGACACAAAGTTGATGGAATCTTGATGCTTTCCAGGGTGCAGCTTTAACTCAAAAGCTTTAATTTCGAAATTCGTCAGTAAATCTGACCATAATTTCACTCAACTTTTAATATTTAGACTCAGAATCAGACACTTATTTTTAAATAATAAATTACAATATAAAGTAGAAGGAAACTCACCTTAAGAATAAAAAGTTTGCTAAGCCCTAAATGAAATTAATTGCTAATTTTCCAAGTTATTACCTCTTTCCTTCACTTCGGCTTGAATCTTAATAATCTTTAAAACTAATACAGACATAATAATTTATTGTTTCATTAGAAAACAGATCTGTAAACAATAGTTTACTTTTTCTTGCCTTTCTTGCCCTTCTTGCCTTTCTTGCCTTTCTTGCTCTTCCTTTTGGCGGGCACCGGAATTTCCACAATGGGAATCTCTGGCGCCGCAGGCTTCGTGACCGCCAAGGGGAACATACGGCACTCGGACCGCTCCTTCAGGAGACTATTGGCAATCTTCTTTACACCCGTTATCTTGGCCACCTTGACGTTGTTCATCTCTTCAACCTTCTTGGCGGGATACACTTCCACGTCGCAGCAGTTCTGGAGAAGCAGGACGTCGGTGTTGCTCGCAATGGGATACCGAAAATAGAGATCCTTGCCGCAGTCCAGGCACTTGTTCTTCAGACGTTTCAGCTGGAATTTGATCGGAAAACATCGTCCTGCAATGGTGTTTTTGTCCAGAATAACCGAATGCTTGTATGTGGGCTTGGGTCGGGGTCTCTTGGTCCACTGTGGGTTAAAAGGGTTTCAAAACAGAATCAATCTCCAAGTTCACAACTAGTAACCCACCTCATCCAAGTGCAAGTAGGTATGAAGGGGCCTGCACGCCGCCGAGCAAAGGTTGGGATGAAGATTCTGCTCCTGGGCCGCGCCCAAGGTGCAGCATCTCATAGCGTCCCTGTCGGACTCGAGCAGCGGGCGCCCCTTGCTGCACTCCGCCCGGAGGTCGATCTGTTGCCGAACCGGTCCGTCCGTCTCAATGGCAGCCTGTATGATGTTCGCCTGTGGCTCGACCATGGCTGACGGAGGCGACGACACCTTGTAGTCCACGCATGGTCCGCCGGAGGGCTCAAAGCACTTTCGACAGGGGGCACTTTCGACGAAGTTCTTTCGGATCCAACGGTTACAGCTGCTTTCGGGAGCGGCCATGGTGCTAGCCTAAAACCGGTGTTGACTCGGCCACGAATAATTTAGAAATGTCCTAGGAGAGGCAAAGAACTGAAGCCTCAATCTAGGCCTGTTTATTTGGCTTTAAAAAAGTGTACATTTCTCATTTGTTCTGTAAAGATTTTTCATCAACTTTTTTCATTTCCATTTCCGCTACTGTAAGCTCCTCCTCGTCAAATATCTTGAGATCCTTGGCGTGATGCCAAACCGCAATGTTGAGAAAGCCGCCGACAAAAATAAAGGAAGCAGCCGTGAGATTCAAGGCGTAACTGCAAGGGAAAATGGTATATTCAGACCCAATTCTGGGCTAAAAGGCTTCTAGAGTGACTTACCGCAGGGACTCCGTGTCGTAGAGCCAGCAGTTTCCCTTGTTGGAACAGGTCTTGCCCCACACCAAGCAATAGTTGTCAATTAGCCAGCCGAAAAATATGGGACTCGGAATGAAGCCCAGTAGCGAGGCTACCATTGAACCCAAGCCCAGAGCGAAGGTCTTGTCCTCCGGGGGCATGCAGCGCAGGGCAATGAGCAAATTGGTGGACTTGCTAGAAGCTCCCACCAGCTTCAGGAAGCACATGACGCCCAGAAAAACGAGGAACTGATTGAAGCAGTCCACTGGACAGGTGCCATCCACAGCGAATTGGGACTGAAAAGAAGGATTTCGTAAAAAAAATGTATGGTTTAATGCGAAATTAAGCCTACCTCAGGTCCCAACTCTAAACTGGAGGAACCCATGCACTTGCAACCAGTAAAGATGGTTCTTCCCAGCGCATCCTTCGTCCTCTCGGAGCAGCCCGCATGGCAGGCGGATATGTAGGTGATGTTCTCGGGACTGCAGACCGGAGCATAGTGAACATAGTCGCAGTGGCAGGATGCACTGCAGCTGTTATCCGCGGACAATGTGGTCAGCGAGTTCAATCTATCACTGCTCTCGCATCCTATGGCCACATAGCAGAGAATTCCGGCCACGGTTACGAAGTCCACGATGGCATTCCAGGAGGCCATGGACCTGGCACTTGGCCTGTACTTTGAAATCACATAGCCAGAGATGAGGACTCCGGCGGCCGAGAACCCGAGGGCCACTGTTCCCGTGGCCATGGTGGCCATGGCCGCCGATTGTCTGTACTGGGTCTCGATATACTTCGGAGTAAATATCCAGTAGGCCATGTAGCCGAAAAAGTACATAATGGAGGCCATTGTGTTGTACACGTAAACCTTGTTTTTGGTCAGCTTTCTGACCGTCTGCATCATGTCACCAAAGGAGCGCTCTCTGAGATTTACTTCCTGTTTGCCCTCTGCCTGCCCCACCTGGAGACGTCTTCTTCTCGAACTGGGCAGCTCGTGGGGGAACATGAACAGGAAAATGGCCGAGACCAAGGTCATTGCAGCCAGTACAATCCAGCCCAGCCACCAGGCGCCCATCCACCGGGGATCCTCCCTGCCAATCAGAGGCTCCAAGGTGGGTTCTATGTACAGACGCAGGCACAGGGCAGCGAGGGAATAGCCAATAGCTGGACCCAGCATCCTCAAGAAAGTGGATAAGCCTGGGATAGACCATAAGATACTGCGTAGTTTGTTAAAAAATATCAATATACTCACTCAACATGGCAGGAGTCTTGGACTTGGTGCCATTGTCATCCATGTAGGCAATGCCCAAAGTGTAGAAGAGGGCCTGTCCCACGCCAGAGATGAGTTGCGCCACGAACAGGAACACCTGGGGAACCCACTGACCAGTCTCCTCTTGGATACAACCAGCGGCACTTGTCTGGCACAGCTTCTTATCCCTCTCCTGCCTGGCCAGAGTCTCATTCACCTGTCCGTATTCCCGTGTCAACTTCAGGGCATCCTCGCCGGCGCCATAAATAAAGTGCAGCGAACTCGTCAGCAGACAAAAGGCCACGATGGTCAGTAGACCTAAGTGGGAAACTATCAGATGTTGGGAGAACTTTGGGTGCCTAGCTTACCTATTCCCATCCAGCGGGGTCGATGCCCATTTCCCGCATAATAGCCCAAGAGGGCGGCCGTTAACATCGTACTGATATCATTGCCCACCGAGATAATGCCGGATATCTTTGTGGGTATCTTGTAGCGCTTCTCCAAGGTCGTAATAGTCCCATTGAAGTAGGCGAAGGTCATTGTCATCACACAGCCAGCCATTCCGTACAGAATCACATACATTTTCTCAGTTGCAAATCTGCAAATACAACTGATAAAGTTAAGATATAGATAGATGGACGCCATTACCTTTGCATGAAGGGACCCTTGAATAGCCAAAATCCGCAGGCAGTCTCCCCACTGACATCTTCCTCTTCAGATGCATCAGGAGAGTTCTTCGATTTTTCCGTTTTCTCCAGGAAGGGCACAGCTTCACTTGGCTCAGGGGGCGCCACCTTCTCGTCAACTTTCATCTCCACACAACGAGTATGCACTGATTCTGTCTATCAGCAGGGATCGAGCTTCCAGATATACATCTCAAGTGTCTCAGCTTGCTTTTCTTATCGCGGCAGTCAGATTAGACAAGTAAGGATCAGACAGGCGACAGGGGGTATAAATTTTAAGAAGAGCTAATTGATGGGGTTGCCTTATCATGCCTTCGTATCTTTTTCGGAAACGTGTGAAATTATGGCGCAAAACATGGGTGTGCCACGTATCCCCAAGATAAAAATAAATTGAGCTTGTAGCAGGGAAAAACCTTTAATAAAAGCATTTAATTATCTGGAGGAGAGCTGTTTACCGACAGGTATAAGGCTTTGTTTTTTCAAGATCTCTGGTTCTGAGTCTCCGCAGACTCCTCTTCATCGAAAATCTTTATATCCTTAGCATAATACCATATTCCGATGTTCCAAAAGCTTGCCAGGAAAATCAGAAAGGCACTCACTAGATTTATTGTTAGCCTGTGGAAGAGGAAATAATATGGCATTCCTTTCAAGTAACTTCTTGCTCACCTCAAGGACCTCGAGTCGTATATCCAGCAGTTTCCCTCGACCCCGCAGGTCCTTCCCCAGACCAAGCAGTAGCTGTCCCACATCCAGCCTGAGACAATGGGACCGGGAATGTACACAAGCACGGTGAAAATCATGGTGCTGAAGCCCATGGAAAAAGTCTTATCCTTCGTAGGGACACATCGAAGTGCCAGAAGCTGATTACTGGAGCTTCCTGTGGCACTTACGAATCGCATGAGGTACATGACAGCCAGGAACATCAAGAATTGCTTGTTGCAGTTCACCGGACAGGCTCCATCCACGACAATCTGGGACTGAGATCCCAGAGAGCTGGCCAAGCACTTGCAGCCTGTGTAAATAGTTCTTCCGAGGTCATCCACTTCCTTTTCCGTGCATCCCGCGTGGCAGGCCGAGATGTAGGTGACGTTTTCCGGACCGCAAACCGGTGCGTAGTACACGAACTCACAGTCGCAGGACGCGCTGCAGGTGTCGCCATTCGGAATAATGGTCTGCGAGTTGGCTCTATCGCCCTCGTCACACCCCACCAGGGCGTAGCATATAAGAGCAGCTACTCTGACATAGTCCAAAACGAAGTTCCAGGCAGCCATTGTCCTGGCACTTGGCTGGTACTTTGAAATTACGTATCCAGAAATAAGGACCCCGGCAGCGGAGAATCCGAAAGGCCAGGTTCCTGTAGCCAAGGTGGATGTGGACGCCGACTGGCGAAACTGGATCTCCATATACTTGCTCATGAAACTCCAGTATGGGGTGTAGCTATAACAGTAGAATATGGAGCCGACGGCGAAGTACACGTACACCTTATTGGAGGCTAATCGTTTCAGGGAGTCCATCATATCCAGGAATGAGAGTTCCCCTGTCGAAGCATCCACCTCTCCTCTGTCCTCTGCTTTTAAGCGTCTGATCCTGGCTTTTGGCGTTTCCTTGGGAAAAATGCCTACGAAAAAGGCTGAGATGAGTAGTATAAATGCAATGGGGATCCAGCCCAACCACCAAGCGCCCATCCAGCGGGGATCCTCGGGAGTGATCAGGGGTTTCTTAAAGGGATCGATATAAGCGCTGAGGCAAAAGGAGGCCATAGAAAAGCCCATGGCGGGACCCAGCATTCGCAGGAAAGTGGATATACCTAGAATAACATGAAGATAAATGTGGGATTGGTAAAAGAGATATTCACTTTGATTCCTACTCAGCATGCGTGGCGAGTTGGCTTTCGATAGATTGTCGTCCATGTAGGATAGCCCTGGGGCATAGATGAGCGAGCATCCAATGCCGCCGATGAACTGGCCTATAAATAAAAGCACAATTGGCTTGTAATCCACAGAGCTCTCTACGCATTTGGAGTCCTTGACGTGACAAAGGGTGTCGTCCTTTTGAGTGGAGTTCAAAGTTGTGTCGAAGACTTCCATCGATCCGTACTCCTCCGTGAGTCTCAGGGCCTCTTCGCCGGGTCCGTACAAGAAGTGTGTAGTTAGCATGAGCACACAGAAGAGGGTAATGATAAGTAGACCTAAAATATATAAAAAAAATCGATAGTTTTGTATGAGTTTTTTTTTTTTTGGCAATTTATAATTTTTGAAATATTATAACTAAGCCAAAATTCAATTTATTTCCATTCGGAAAAGTTTTCTTTGCTCGGTTTTATTAGCTTAACAAATCAGCAGAATAAATTTAAAATTTACAAAATTAAATTTTTTTTTTAATTTTTCAAAATTTTTATGATGTTACCCCTTATAAAATTTTGAAAAAATTAAAAATTTTAGTTTTTGAGCAGACATTGCCAGATTTACTTGGCTGTTTGTGCTGATCAAGAATATATATGATTTATAGGGTCGCAAATGACTCTGAACGAATATTTTCTACATTTTTCAAGCGCTAATTCATTGAAATTCACAAAAATACGAAACAGAAATTTCGTTTTTATTTGTAACTTTAATTGTACTATTCTAAATTAATTAAAAACTAACACAGAACTGAAAACAATTGTAAGTTATAAGCTTGCTTGATCAGTCAAAGTTAATAATCAAAGCAGCTTATCCACAAATCATGACAATTAATAGTTTGTTGTAATTAGATTGCTTTCGTACGTGAGTGTTTGCGTGTCGCTGTTTTTTGAGTATATTTTGGCATGCCCCAACAATTATTCTCACACCTTTTACTAATTTTTCTACATATTCATCTGGAAATTCCACTAAAAAATATATAGTTACAATAAATATGCCGTATATACTTCACCTAAAGCAACGCAACGCGGTCGATGTCCTCTACTGGCGTAGTAGCTCAAGGAGGCCGAGCAGAAGACAGTGCTTATATCACTGCCCACACCGATGATTCCGGTAGTCTTGCTGGGTATATTGAAGCGTTTCTCCATTGTGGTAATTGTGCCCGCATAATAGGAGGAAGCCATAGACAGAAAACAGCAAGCCATCCCATAAATTACCACAAACATACTCGCCGTGGCTAATCTAGGGAGCGAAATATGATTACTGCTGGGAAAACCCACTTGGCAGAAAGTGACACCTTTGAAGAGCACGGGCCTTAAATATGGAAAAACCGCAGGTAGTATTTGGAGAATCTTCCAGTTTTTTTGGATTCTTCGCTGCCAGCCCCTTTATCCTTAACTGAGGAGGGTAACCACTTTGCTGCCCAAGTCGACCATCCTGCTGTGTCGAACTACTCGAATGCACTGATATCTTGACTCAGAAGCAAGATTTAATCCAATTGCCAGACCGTATTAAATAAAAAAACGCTCAATTTCATGCAGTTAAGTTAAAGCGGGATCTGCCTTTTAATTGCCAGCAATTAGCATTTGAGTGTACACAGTGGCACGAGCATTATTACTAGACTCTATATGGAAAATCTCAAATGGAAAATTAAGGCAGTCTACAGAGCAGCGAGTTTAAACTGAAAATGACCAATAGAGCGTAGTCCTTCCTTATGCATCCATCCTCCTTTCCGAGCATTCCGATGAAAATTCTTCATCCAAAAGCTAGGTAGATGTGGTCACCTTTTCCTTCTATAAACTAAATCTGTCCATCAGGCATCGCTCGCCCATATAACTGCATCTCACTGCTTACTGTTCTTATCAAGGCTGTCAGATTAGACAAGTGTGGATCAGACAGGCGACGTTTATATACTATGTAAGGGTCATACATCTCAAGAAGAGCTAATTGATGGGATTTCCCTATCATATTTTTGCATACAAAATATATATCATTTTCGGAAACAAGCGAAATTCTGCCGCCAGCACAAACTCAAAACATATAAATTGAACAAGCTGCTTTATTTTTATTTACATTATTTCCTATTTCTTTTCCTTACGTTCTACTTGCTCTGCCTTTTTTCGGCATTTATAGAGTTTGGCTTTTCCTTGAGCTCTACCATTTCACCCTTGTTGCCAGCTTCAGCAGTCTCCTCTTCGTCGAAGATCTTCATATCCTTGGCATGATACCAGACTCCGATATTCCAGAAGCTTCCCAGGAAAATCAGAGAGGCGCTCACGATGTTCATTGTATATCTGCAAAAGAAAAATTAATTTTGCATAATCTTCCAGTAACTTTTAGACTTAATTGCTCACCTCAAGGACCTCGAGTCGTATATCCAGCAGTTGCCTTTGGATCCGCAGGTCTTTCCCCAGACTAGACAGTAGCTATCCCACATCCAGCCAAAGACAATCGGACTGGGAATAAAGGTTAGCACGGCATATACCATGCCACCGAAGCCCAGGGCAAAGGTCTTGTCTTTCGTGGGGACGCATCGAAGTGCCAGGAGCAGATTACTGGACCTTCCTGTGGCGCCCACGAACTTCAGGAAGCACATGATGCCAAGGAAGATCAAGAATTGCTTGTTGCAGTTCACCGGACAGGCTCCATCCATGGCGATCTGGGACTGGGATGTCAAAGATGTTTCGTTAGAAAACAGAGTTTGGTTAAAGGAGCTGCCCAAGCACTTGCAGCCTGTGTAAATTGTCTTTCCCAGATCGTCCAGTCCCTTTTCCGTGCATCCCGCGTGGCAGGCCGAGATGTAGGTGACGTTTTCCGGACTGCAAACAGGCGCGTAGTACACATATTCACAGTCGCAGGATGCGCTGCAGGTGTCGCCAGTTGGGATGATGGACAGCGAGTTGGCGCTATCGCTCTCGTCGCAGCCCACCAGGACATAGCAAAGAAGTCCGGCCACCGTGAGATAGTCCACCACGAAATTCCAGGCAGCCATTGCCCTGGCACTCGGCTTGTACTTTGAGATTACGTATCCAGAGATCAGAACTCCGGCGGCGGAGAAACCGAGGGCCCAGGTGCCCGTGGCCATGGTGGATGTGGACGCCGACTGACGGTACTGGATCTCGATGTACTTGGGCGTGAATATCCAGTAGGGCATGTAGCCAAAGAAGTAGAGTATGGAGGCGAAGGTGTTGTACACGTACACCCTGTTGGAGCCCAGTCGCTTCAGGGAGTCCATCATGTCCTGGAATGAGCGTTCCGCCAGCGGAGTGTCCACCTCGCCCTTGTCCTCCGCCTTTAAGCGCTTGGCCCTGGCCTTGGGCATCTCCTTGGGAAATATGCCCACAAAAAAGGCTGAGATGAGCAGGATGAATGACAGAACGATCCAACCTAGCCACCAGGCACCCATCCAGCGGGGATCCTCAGGAGTGATCAGAGGCTTCTTGAAAGGGTCGATATACAGACGGAGGCACAGGGAGACCATGGAGAATCCCATGGCAGGACCCAGCATTCGTATGAAAGTCGACATACCTAAATGGAAGAAAGATAAATGAGGCGTGGATAACGAGAATACTCATTTTGATTCCTACTCAGCATGCGTGGCGTCTTGGCATTCGATAGATTGTCGTCCATGTAGGAAAGCCCCGGGGCGTAGAATAGTGAGCATCCAATGCCGCCGATAAACTGAGCTATAAAGAAAAGCGCAATTGGCTTGTAGTCCGCAGTGTTTTCTATACATTTCGAGTCCTTCTCATGGCAAAGGGAGTCGTCCATTTGGGTAGAGTTCAAAGTTGTATTCACGAACTCCAGCGATCCGTACTCCTCCGTGAGTCTCAGGGCCTCTTCGCCGGGTCCGTAGAAGAAGTGTGGAGTTAGCATGAGCACACAGAAGAGGGTAATGATAAGCAGGCCTGCAATAAATCCAACAGACTCGCCAATATATACACACATATTAAAAGGTAGATGTCTTTACCTAAGGCAACCCAACGCGGTCGATGTCCCTTGCTGGCATAGTAGCTCAAAAGAGCCGACGTGAAGACAGTGCTTATGTCATTGCCCACCGTGATGAATCCGGATATCTTGCTGGGTATATTGAAGCGTTTCTCCATAGTTGTAATAGTTCCAGTGAAATATGTGAAAGCCATGGCCAGAAAGCAGCTAGCTATCCCATAAATAATCACAAACATGTGAGCCGTCGCGAATCTAGGGAGCGAGATATTGTTAACGCTGAAATAAACCAAGATGACTGAATAGTGGCACCTCTGGAGAGCAGCCCCCCTGAATATAGAAAAGCCGCATGTGGTATCTGAAGGATCCAGCTCCTCCTGCCTCTCGCACTCATCCCTGCCGGCCTCCTTGTCCTTCAGAAACCTGGAGGTCTCGTTCTCCTTGCTGCCCAAGTCGACCATCTTGCTCCGTCGAACTACTCGAATGCACTGATCTCTCGACTCGGAGGCAAGTTACAATCTACTTGCGGCACGGATAAACAGAAAAGCCCACAGATAACATGGAACGACCTTTAATTTAATATATACCCGTCTGTCCGTCTAGCATTTATCTTGCTAATCCGGATCTTCATTTAATTGCCAGTAGTTGCTATACGAGTGTACACAGCGGGACGAGGGGATACTGTTACAATACAGTTTATTATCGTACCGACGGGGAAAATCACACATGGATATTGACAAGTCAGGGCACCAAAACTCTCACTCACACAGCTCTTAGGAGTAATAATAACTTAGGTCTAGATCTCTGTATTTTTCTCGTTGCTGGCCTCCTCCTCGTGCTGGACGATCTGCATCTCCACCTCCTTGACCTCCTCGTCGAAGATCTTCAGGTCCTTGGCGTAGTACCACACGCCCAGATCGAATATGGCCCCAATGGCAATGAAGGCAGCAGCAGTAAAGTTTAGAGTGTACCTGAAAAATGGATCCGAATTGAGTCTGCTGTTCTTCTGTGAAGTTCAGGAGGTTTACCCACCTCATGGACAGGGGATCGTAGAGCCAGCAGTTGCCCTTGTTCGTACAGGTCTTGCCCCACACGAGACAGACCCTGTCGACGACCCAGCCAAAGAATATGGGGCTGGGAATAAAAGCCATCAATGAGAACATGGTCATGCCGAAGCCCATGGCGGCCGTCTTGTCCTTTTCGGGAACACATCGCACCCCGACCAGGAAGTTTGAGGCCCGGCCGGTGGCTCCCACGAACTTCAGGCAGCACATCACGGCCAGGAAGGCCACAAACTGCGTCCAGCAGTTCACTGGGCAGGCTCCGGGCATGGCCTGGCCATTCGCCAGATTCTACGATAAAGAAGTCTTCAGTTATTATGAATTCTCTTGAAAAGATTGCTCTCAGTCTTACCTCCAACTGGGTCATGTCCAGGCTGGAGTTGTCGCTGCTCAGGTCGAAGCTGGTTAGGCGTGTAAACTGACTCGTGGAGTTGCCGCCTTCGTTGCCCGGAATGCAGGAGCAATCGTAGAAGATCTGCAGGAATAGAAAGAATAGTTACTTATCTTTAAGTATTGAATTAAGAGTCTCACCTTCTTTCCCTCTGCATTGACATGCAAGCTTTTGCATCCTGCGTGGCAGGCGGAGATGTAGGTCATGTTGTTCTCGCCACAAACCGGGGAATACCGAACGTAGTCGCAGGAGCAGGCGGAATTGCAGGTGGTGGTGTTGCTCGCCAGCGAGCTGTCGTGGATGTTCACTATCACGGAACTTTCGTTTCCCGGGCAACCGATGAAGGCGTAGGCCAGGATGCCGGCCATCGTGAGGAAGCCCACAATCACGTTCCAGGCAGCCATGTAACGGGCACGGGGCTTGTACCTGGAGATGACGAAGCCGGAGAGCAGCACGCCCACGGCGGAGAAGGCCAGGGCCACTGTACCGGTGACCATGGAGGATGTGGCCGCCGACTGGCGGTACTGCACCTCAATGTACTTGGGCGTGAAGATCCAGTAGGGTGTGTAGCCCACCAGGTAGAAGATGCTGGAGAGCGTGTTGCACATGTATGTCTTGTTGGTGATCAGCCGCCGGAAGGTCTTCAGCATATCCTGGAACGAGGCTTTTCCCTCCACGGCGACCGATTTTTGGTCTAATTCAGCGTTCAGGCGTTCCTTCTCCGAACTCTTGAGCGCCAGTATCTCCTTTTCCCGGGCGCGGTTCTCCTCCACCTTCCGGCGGGCCACTGCCCGGGGCAAATCCTTGGGGAACATGGAGAGGAACACGCCAGAGAAGGCCAGCAGTCCGCCCATTACCAGCCATCCCAGCCACCAGGCGCCCAGCCAGCGCGGGTCCTTGTTGTTGATGACCGGATGCATCTGCGGGGCAATGTACATACGCAGGCAGACGGATGCCAAAGCATATCCGATGGCAGGACCCAGCATGCGCAGGAAATAAGAAAGACCTGCAAAATTGTGTCGACATGGGTTCGCATTTTTGTTTGTTAGAAAAACTAAAATAACTTAAAATTATCTTGGTCAATTGAAGGCTCTGCCTGCAATAACGTTTATCTGCTAGACGCTTAGTAGATTTTATAAGTGGATCACTAGATAGCCCGGCTGCTGAAGAATATTTTCATAATGTCATAAAGAAGATAACATTTTGGCATCTAACGGTGGGGGAATCTTGTTAAATATTAATTCTCTCTAAACAAACTCTAGATAGTGGCATGTTGGTATCACTTTCGGATTCGGAACCTCAATGGGTTCGCACAAAACAACCGTCAATGCTGGGATATCGCTGAATCAGCGTGAACCAACCCGTCACTCCCCCACTTGGTAGCTTATCACCTCGAGCACACAGAGGTTCAAGGTAGCCGAGATACCGGGGATTAAGAGATTGCCCTATTGTCACTCGGTTAGCACCGGTTACTTCTAATACTACTACTACTCACTCAGCAGAGCCGGGGTCTTGGACTTCTTGGTGTTGTCGTCCATGTAGGATACGCCCAGGGTGTAGTACAGGGATCCCCCGATGCCCGATATGAACTGGGCCACGAACAGCAGCAGCTGAGGCGCAAAGTTTCCCTCGCCGATCTCGCATTCCGCTCCACCGCCATTCAAGCGGCACAGGGTCTTGGAACGCTGCTCATCAATGGCCTCCATGGTGGCATTTTCATCGGGCATCCCACCAAACTCAGAGGTCAGAGCCAGGGCATCCTCGCCGGGTCCGTAAAGGAAGTGCGGAGCGGTGGTCAGCACGCAGAAGAGCACAATGGTAAGCAGTCCTAATAAAACGATTTGTATAATAATTACATTTGCTTAAAGAGTTTAACTTCTTTTAAGAAGCTCACCAAATCCAATCCATCTGGGCCTATGACCCTTGCCCGCATAGTAGGCCAAGACCGCAGACACCATTGTCTGGCTAATGTCATTGCCCACCGAAATGATTCCCGTGTTCTTCGAGGGGATCTTGAAGCGCTTCTCCAAAGTGGTAATCGTGCCATTGAAGTAGGCATATGTCATCGAAAAGATACAGCCAACGATGCCGTACAGCAAGACATAAGCTGTTTGGTTGGCGAATCTGCGGGAGAAGTTTAATGCTTTCAAGTTGTAGCTTTTAAACTGAGTTTATTTGTTTATAAACCAGTATCAGTTATCCATAAGAACCCACCTCTGGTAGAAGGGTCCTTTGAATATCCAAAAGCCGCATGTCACATTCTTCTCCAGCGGCGATTCGTTGAGGAGCTTGTTGATTTCGGCGGTCATGAGGCGATCCTGCTCGCTCTTCTGTTTCTTCTTCTTGGGCTTTGCCTTCCGCGGCGAGGCGGGCTCCCTCTCGCCCAGATTGATGCCCGCCTCCTGCTCCTTATCGTAGGTCTTTCCATTATCCAGCAGTCGGGTCTCTGCATCGGATTCCTCGCGCGATTCCGGTTGGCCGGCCTCCGCATCCTGCTCCTCGTGACCCAGGCTGCTGGGATTCTCGCTCTGCACCATCCTAGTTGCGTCTCGAGTCTGGTCGCGTTCTCACTTGGCACATGGGCCTCTCTCACAGGGGGGGCGGGCACTAAACTCACACGCGCACGTTGCTTAATCTTCGCCAGATCTGTGTGTGGCTGAATGGCAATTAGCTTGGTTCCGGGTATTTCGAGGATCAGATCGTATCACACAACAACCTGACGCGAGACCGGGCGCGGATCGAGTGGCATGATGTGCTCTGGTGGCGGCGGATCTTAACTGTGTCTTGGAGCGGCCGGCTCTGGCCCGAAGGGGTGACGACGTTCCACACACAGCTTGTGCCAAATATTTTTTATTTTAATATTATCTCAGACCGACTTATCTATCACTCGCCAGAGCCAAGAGCCATTGAGCTAATCTTCGTTTTTTGCTCCTCCGCCCCGTTCTCGTCCGCTCATGCTGCTTCTGTGGTCGCCTGCGAGATTTACGATTTGTTTGCAGGTTGAGTTCGGTGCTAAAAACATAAAATAGACAGGAAAAGTGTGTGATAAGAAAGCGCTCTCCAGACGGAAGATGTGCAGCGGACAGGATTATCTTATAGCGCCGGAGATTTGCGGGTTTGCACATTGATGAGCACGTAAATCTCGGCACCGTCATTGCCCGCCGACTTCCAGGGAAACAATAACCGCTGACACGTACATGTCCCTGGCCCCCCCCTGAGGCAAGCACTACATTTGCACGCTCATTGTTTTAGTTTGGGATTAGATACGGGTCCGGGTATCAATGTGATACTAGAGACTGAGCTGTGTTAGTGCCAAATTAGTTTAGTCGGAGAGAGGCGGAGAGATCTCGCCTTATATCGCCTGCTCGCTCGTATTATTATTGTCAGTAGTCCGATTTGGGTTTCTGCGAGCAACTAAATCTTCCCAGGCCCCGTCCCTCGATCTGTGTTCTATTATTTAATGTACAAGTACCCGTACTGAGTGTGAGTCTGTGTGTGTCTGTCTGTCTGTATGTTGGCTGAGCTTATGTGTCTCCACAATTCACTTAGAATATTTAAATTTATGCTCAACTTATCACTTGAACTTTATCTTGATTGTGTGGGCCTGCCGTTCTTGACAGATTTTCGGTCGGATCAGCCAGAACTTCGTCCCTTGAACTCTCTCCATCCGCACTTTCCGGCTAATTCTTGTAATTTATTTGCCCTTGCCAAACCTACGAGTGTTGTACTATTACTATTCCGATTTGTTTTGCTTCGATCGCGCTGTGACTGGGGCAGCTGGAACGATCTCGAGTCGCACAAGACCGTAAACGAACTAAACTAAACTAATCTAAGCGCAGCGTGCTGTGCGCTCAATGCTCATCTCAGGAAGAATTCTCCTATATTCATATTCGGCAAGCGGAGCTTTGGCTTCGGATTGGGACTCGGACTGGGACTCGGACTGGGACTCGGTCTCTTTGGCTTCGTATTTTGACTGTGTCACTGACATCAATTCCCCGTCAAAATAGTTAGCTTGCAGGTATCTATATATAAACCAGAGTGTTCCTTTGTAGTTCAAGTCAAAGCAATACTAAATTGGGCACTGACAAAGCGAATGAAAGTGAAACCATTGAGTAAATATGGGTAATTACAAAGGGCATTCGTCTCATGGAAGAGATTAGATTAGGGAAAAGCAATTTAAATAACATTGAGATGCTAACACACAGCTTAAGTTCCACGTAAATATACAAATAATAATAATAAGAGTGAATCGAACTGTTGTTCTAACTAAACAGTCTCCAATTCGTGGCTTTGCATGCTGAGTTACCCCTGGGGGCCTGCGGTTGCCAGCGGAATCAAGCAACCCCCCCGAGACTCAAAGATGTGCCACTGTCTCGGGTCTCGGGTTTCCAAGAAAGCTTTTTCGTCTGTTGTAGATCGTAAACGATAAGCTAGCTACCCGTACACTATGCCACAGTTTCCCCCCCCCCCCCCCCCCCCCCCCCCCCCACTCACCCCCAACAAATTGAATTCAAATTGCAATTACAGCGACCACATATGTAGACGCTGGCAGTAGCTTAAAAATAATCCTTAGACAGGACTTCTTGAGAAGACACACATGTAGGCGGCATAGGAACATCATATGTTCCGGCAAGGCAATAAAAATCAAAGGCATAATTTCATGATATCAATTGAGCGGCAATAAAACGCCAGCCCAACCATGTTTATTATTATTTTTCATTATTATTTTTCGTTTTTCCCACCACAGCTGCCACCGCCGTCCTCTTCCGCCTTTGCCACTTCCCGGCAAAAAATGGCGAGGCAAGAGCAAATGTGACCGCGGCTCTTGGGGGGGATTTCCATATACCAGCAGGGCTCAGCATAAATAACAACAAATGAGGCAGCCTTCGAGCGCGGAACGAGATGTAGACGTAGATGTGTTATGTTGCGGCCTCTTTATCTTTGTTGTTGCCTGGTCCGCCTGTGAGTATGCCATGTTTACGGCGGAATGCGCCAAAACTGGCAATTCGAGCTGCCGCTGCTGTGCCTTCTTTATGCTGCTGGCACGCGTCGTTCTCTTTTGCGATTTTATTTCCGGCCAAAACGTATGCAAATGTGTGCCCTCTGTCTTCCCCGCATTTCCTCACCCACCGAATTTTCCCATTCTTATCGCAGTGGCACACATAAAACGGCAGCGGAAGCTGGAACTGACAATAAATAATAATTTTGCGCTGTACTTGCAGTGAATCTGCATGAATTATATAAACGCGAATGCAAGACTCGCTTATCGCCAGGATATGGAGTCTGTAGTCTGAGTTGTAGTCTCGAGTGAGAGTCTCCAAGCGGAAAGATGGATGCTGAGACGGCTTAGTGACGCCACGGCAAACAGCGCGTACACATTCCCATGCGGCGTTTCCGTTTCCGGTGCGTGGGGGGAGAGAGGGAGACAGAGAGACGTGCCAACTAAACCGCTTAAGCACTCAATTTGCGCGTGAAAAGGAACTTGACGCCACACACCCACACCCACACACACACACATGTGGGTGTTAACAGACCGCATAGGCCCAAATGCAGCCCCCACCGCCGACCGCGGCACATGTCAGCACTTTGTTGTGATTTCCGTTTCCTCTGTCGCTACATCCTCCTCGTGGCCCATCACTCGGTTACCCCTTTGCAGTGCCAGCGTGTTTGTATGTGTGTGTTTATTGATATTGTTGTCTTCCCGGGAGTCGCGTTTAACGGCAGCTAGCATACGTTTCAGTTACTCACATGTGGCAGAGGGTAGCAAGGGGTCCATTGGGTGGTTTGAAATTAAAAGAACTATATTTAGAAAACAAGTAAATATCATGTTTTTTATTTTTACAATAACTGAATAGACTTTCTTTGAGTTTTGTTATTATAAACCAGCTTTGAACCTTCTCTTTCGCTCTTCAAGAATTCTCTACCCCATTTCCCTACCCTTTAAGAGGTATTCAAACTTCCCAACGCTGTCAGAGGCAACTCCTTTTATTGTGTTCATTGTTACCCTTGATATGCGTAAATGTATTTATTTGTGACTTGCCCTCTGACGCCGCATCCCCTTGCCGCTTGCCACCCCTTTTTCCGCCCGGCCGTCAAGGTTGCGTGTGTGTCAAATTAGGGTTAAATGCTTCTCCTTCTCCCCATCCATCCGCCCATCCATCCATCCATCCGCACACCCATCCCTTCCCCTGTCTTCTTACCTAATTTGTTGTTTTTTTCCTGGATTTTTATGTGCCGCCTTTGTTGGCGGTGAGGACTTTGCCGGCGCAGCTTAGGAGTTTTGAACGCTGCACGCCCGACTGCTCTTGGCCTTAAGTAGGTCTTAAGTCTTCATTTGTCTACTCCGGCCAGGGAAATTACGCTCCTCCACTCCTGGGCTCCGATGTAAGCGCTTAATATGCCGACCGCATGGAAAACCCACAATTTTCCAGTCCAATTTTTGCTGTCAATTTAAGTTGTAATTAACAGACCGACGGCTGAGCACTCCACCTTCCGAATAGTGGTCCAAAAACCCCCTAAAACAAACCAAAAAAGAAAAAAAAAAGTAGAAAAAGCCTGAGAGTCCTGGGTGAAAGCAGAGCATGTGGCATGCAGCTCACGTTCGCTCATTACGCATTTGATAAATTTAGCATGAACGCCGGCGGCAGGAGGCTCACACACACCTTGGCCTCCCATTCGTACAAAAAAATATCAAGGATACGCGGGGGCAAATGTCAAAATAGACAATGCACAGATTACCTGAATTACGCGCGGCAAAGATGGAGGAGAACTCATTCACTCTCGGCACATAATTAATCAAAAAATGGATGCTGTCCGCTTTTGGGAAGCCCTGGCCGGCGAAGGTCCTGGCCGGATTTGGGTCATTAAAAGCATCCCGGCCCCGGCCACTGGGCGTGCATAATGAGGTTGGCTGCCAAAAGGATTAAGAGCCAAAAGCTGCCCAACATTTTTAATGTTCTCCTTATGCGCTGCGGGTCGCTGCTCCCGCTCCAGCTCCAGGTCTTCCTTTCGCTTTGTTCCCCAGTCCGCCCGCTCAACCATTCACATTTTTAATTCCTTTGCTTTTCTGTATTTTGATTCCTTTTTGGCCCGCCGCCGTTGATGCATCTTATGCCACTTCGGCGAAAGCGGCTCGGAAAAATAAGCTTAGAAATGGAATGGAAACAAACCTCGGCTCGAGTTTCCCTCTTCCATTGTTTATATCTATCGTTTTTCCAATTTTAATTCCTGTTTTTTCCGCTTGCGTTTACTCAATTAGAGACCTTTTTCATTGGTTTAACCGGGCACGGTATTTGGCATATTTTATTTCTTTTATTCTGAGCCCAGGCCCGCGGCCACTTAAGTATGCTAAGCTCACAGCTTAATCTGGCTCTGGGGTTTGACCTCTTTCGATCACGTACCGCCTTCGTTTTAATTGTGCTTCGTTCCCTTTTTTTTCCGTCTTAGCCATTTTCCTTAGATACTCGCACTTCCGGCACAGAAATCGGTGTTTATATACGCCGCCACGTTGATAAATTTCCTGCAATATGCCGTAATAAGCTGGGAAAAAGCAAAAAAAAAAGCAATTTCAGAAACTTAATTTTTCAGCGATTATGTTTGTAAATATTTTCCTACCCACCCTCCCCGGAAAACCTTTCCAGAATCTGTGTCCAATGAGCGCAAACCAAAAGACAAGCAAAGTCTCCTTATCATCGGCAAACATAGCGGGTGTCCCTCGTCCTTAAAAAGCATCCTGTTATGCGCCCCCCACCCTCGATGGTCTCAAATATGAATTTATTTTCCATACTTTTCATCTCATTTCCCTTTGTGTTGTTTTTGTGCGCTCGTTTTTTGTATTTTAAGTCCTTGTAAAGTGACCCTTTTAATTTTTCTTGCGCTTCATCGTATTGTTGGCACTTAATGTATCTGTATCTGTATCTGTATCCCAGAATTCACCCTTGTTCCTTTGTCACTGAGTTAATATATTCATGCGACGCATTTTTTGCGGTTTGACACGCTTGTTCTGTTCGGAATTCCCCGATATATATCTTTTGGGAATGGGATGCAGATAGTCCAACTGATTGAATGTACCTCCCTGGACCAGGGCCAATCGCATTCAACTTTTTAATTGCATTCATCTGGGCAGAAAAAGTACAATTTTCACTCACTCTTCGTCGATGAAACTTTCCAAAAGTTTATTTCTTAATTTCATTGGAAATGCGATGGTGGAGGCAGCAGGAGAAAAGCCTCTCATCTTGGGAAAACTTTATTTCTAATCAATGTCCTGCGCCAGATACATAACTCAACTATTGAGCACTCTAACTAAATTAGTTGGAAAATTAGATTGTCCTTCCTCGTCGCCACTCTCGCATACCAATGCCAACTCTTTCGCAGGACCCAATCCTGGTCCTGGACCGAAATGGCTTCCGGTTGAAGGAGCCGAGTGCCACGAGGATATCGCCGAGGGGGCATTAAACGTTTTCTAATTAAGTGCGCCGCGGCTTCGTTGCTTTTATTATTTCGCTGGGCACCAGGATAACGATTGTTCCTGGGCCAGGACCAGCGATGCGTTTCTTTTTCGATTCGTAATACCCCCAAAAAAAGGGTTAAAAATGGTAAATTGGAAATGCCGCGGTGTCAGTGGCACGGTCTTATTGGATTAGATGGAAAATTGTCTCTGTTCTGCTTGGGATGCTTCCTGAAACCGAATACATTTAATGACCGAGGATTCTACACAACTTGGGATTCCTTTCCTCCCCTCGGTGGACTTTGTTTCATTAAAGAAATCACTGGAAGACGACACAAAAAAAAAAAAAAATATGAAAGACGCGATTAACGCTGTTCTTGCTTCTCCGAAAAAATTAATAAGAAAAGAAAAATTATACTCCTCCTGCGCTGCCCAAAGTTATTGAAAATTCCGTTTTGTGTTTGTTTAATTACCAACTTTTCTCCGTTGACAAATGCATATCAATGTCTCGAACGTTTCTTTTTATATTTTCCTCTGCTTTTTAATCTGCCTATTTAATTTTGGGGCAAGTTTCTCTTTGATGTTGAAACTTTTTTCCATTTAATTTCCACCCAGCGCACTTTTTTCTTCTTCACTATTTGTCTAGGCCATCTTAAGCTGATTTTCTGTTTAATTAGCATTTCGCAGGTGAGTGCTCTTAATTCCTGGCTGATTGGTGAAAAAATGCCCAGAAAATGTCGAGCTAAAAGCAGAGAAAGCTCCGCTAAATATATTTGTTTAACTTAAAGAACTTAATATATAGTGAGTCGCAGTCACCCCTTCTTGCGGCTGGCTTCTAATTTCAATTAAATTCAAATGCAGCCAACTGTGAAATAAACAAGAAATCACTTAATGCCAACAATTACATAAGCAATTAAGCCCCTCTGTCCCACAGGCAGTGTCCTTTCTGCCAAAGGAGTCACCGCAAAACTTTAGCGGAATCGAAGTCGATTACGCTGGCGGAATACGAAAACACAGCAGCGAGTACTTAACTGGTCAGACATCGAGGGGGTCCAGAGGTCTAAAAGTTGGACAGCTTACGGAGACAACAACTGCAACAAAAGATTTGGCCAATTTGTTGACTTGTTTGGCATTTGATACTTGATACGCTTACGGGGCGACCGACCGACCACCACTCTCCAAAGACAAATAAAAAGGGAAACACGGAAAGCTCACATGCGAGACTGATAAGCTACTTGAATGCTGCAGATTTCCCTCCACCCCCCCTCCGGCGGGATGCTTAAAATATTTATAAAAATATGAAAAAGCTACTGGAAGAAAGTCAGCCCTAAGCTGATATTGTCGAGCCAACTAGGCGTATGCGTGATGCGTGCTGAGGAAGGGGCTGATGCTCCTCAACTATAAGTCGAGCACTCAGTTCTCTCTTTTTTATGTGTGCCCCGGCCGATAAAGTCAGCACAATGATAAATCGTTGCAAGGGTCCGGCTGGTCGACAAGGACTGACCGTGTGTGTGTGTATAATCGAATTTTTATTGATACAAGCAGCTTAGGTTGAAAGGATGTTGTGTTCGCAATAAGTCGATACTTGGTCGAATAAAAAATATATACTAATACGTATTTGTATCAATTGCTCCTTATCAAGGGCCCCGGCCGTGGCCCAGACAAATTACCTTATGAATATGTTTAAAGGCGGCAAAGCCCCCGGAATTGGCCGTAGATTGTAAGCCGACTTTGCGACTAGAAAGCAGGGAAAGTTGGGTCAAATGGAGCACAAAGCTGTGTGCGAGTGCTTCACTTACTTACTCTGCAGAAGAACACTCTCGGGTAACTCAATTAGCTCAGAGGCAGGGCAAAAACGCTTGATAATTCATTTTTGCTCGACAACCCTTTGATTGACGACGGCTGACTGACTTGCCCCAGAGCATCTTGATAAGATTAATCAAATTTTCATAAATTTCTACGCCACGGCGTGCGGCACAAAGACACAAAGTAGCGTGAAATATGCCCGTCGCGCAGAAGGGATTTAGGCGTAATTATATAAGACGGGCGTAAGAGGCCGTGGAGGGGGCAGGACTCAGCCTTTCGGCGCGACAATCGAGTTGACAGCGCTAAGAAGTCTGTGCAGAGATGAGGAGGTTTCGCTATCACAAGAGCTCCCTCCCTCCGGTAGTTTCTTTTGTTGCATACTTTTAGGCAACGCACTTAATTAGCCGCCCCTGTGAATAAACCAATCTGAAAGGAAATAGAGTCTAGAAAGAGGTCCTGCCACTCGGGGGGAGGAGAGGGGGGAGAGACCACAAAATAAATCTTTGGGTAAAACCCCATGTATGCTTGTCGTTTTGCCGCCTCGCTTTCATTGAGTATTTGCATTTAAAATTCTAAGACGTCTGAAAGCTTCTTTACCGTGGTGCGCCTTCGGAATTGTACAAGTTGTGGGGAAAACTTGGGGATATTTACATTTTGTAGCCCACTGTAAGCAGTCGGGCTGATGAAGAAGTTTCCTCGAAAGCGAATATAAAATGTAAAACTAAATTTGCACGTTGCTCGGAGAAGAAGAAGAACACGGGTTCCTGGGAGAGAGCGGAAGCAGTTTTCTTTACCCCAAAAACTGCTTAAGAAGCCTCGGTGGATGCGTTGCCAGGACACCTTTTACCTCTACCTTTACCTCCAGCTATTAGCCCAGAGCAGACTGTGAAAGAAATAAGGACTTAACAATCTTGACAACTACTTTCCGGTTGACATGCAATTTCCACCGTAGATAAATTCAGGCAGCACTGAGGAGCAGCACTGAAAACTGAAAACTGCTCAAAAAACCAGTGACTGAAATGGGTTGGCACTGCAAATAATATTACCCACTGTCTCTCATTCCGATTTCTGCCTCATCACTTTTCATTGCCTTTATAATGGGAGTGGGGTTAGCAAAGCCAAACACAATTGCCATCAACGCGCGGGACATGAAGCGGAAGCTAACTTGAAGCCGGCACGAAAATGCATTTGCCACCCACTTCCACCTCCAGGATCCCATAAAAAGCCATCCTCCCAGGGAGATAGTTGACTCGATATCGGGCAGAAGCATCGTGTCGCAGCGGCAGCGGCAGCAGCAGCCAGCAGTTTCCGTCCGAAAGCAGGAATTTACTAGACATTTTCATTAGTGCGGCGCACAGCCACAAAACACTTTGCCAGTCTGGCGGCAAAGGAGCAGAAAGCTCCGCAGAGCAGCGACTGCTGAATGGCAACTGGAACTGGAACTGGGATTGGGAAGCCAGGAGCTGGGAGCTGGGAACAGGCATCAGGCATCAGGCAGCCGCACTTTGATAGAGGACTCACTCATGGCTGCGTTTTGCCTGCGGTTTCAGGCAGCAATAAAAATAGCAAGGATTGCCGGCAGCACAGCACACATGGGTACAGTGGTAGCAGGATTTTGATTCAGTATTTTTCTAGGTTAAGAAATTTCTACAAATATCACAGAAAAGAAGAAACCATTGAAGACAAGAAAGAAACTCTAAATCTTTCTTGTAATTATAATAATTCATTCAATAGATTTCAACAGTTCTTCCGCAACCAAGTGAACCATTTAAGTTCTTCGTTCAACTATAAGCTTGTTAATTGAGACTTCCACTGTACGAGTGTGACCAAGCAATTGGCAATACCCAGAGTCCCATTCCTATCCTTCCGCTC
The DNA here is from genome assembly GCA_008042675.1 of Drosophila seguyi. NCBI lineage: Eukaryota > Metazoa > Arthropoda > Insecta > Diptera > Drosophilidae > Drosophila > Drosophila seguyi. Next base: position 502,536 of record VNJU01004981.1, on the reverse strand, counting down.
CCACAGATCACGCACATAAACCCCATTTGGAATGGCTTAGTTCTTGGGGTTTCGCAGCCGCACGAAAACATTCCCGGCCCACGTCGACAGTTGTCACTGAGCCCCGCAGAGCTGGGAGGGTGTGGGTTCTGGTCCTGGAATGGGGTTGCGATGGATGGTGAGTCCGATAGAGAGTTTCTCATCTTGATTTTGCACTGGGCTCCTTCTGTTGCCGCTTTTTCTCGTACCGCCGCCTGGGTCTGTGTGCTCGTGCCTAATGTTGTGGGAAATTGCATTAATTATTCTATTAGCAGCGTAATTCGTTCTTAATTGCATGATAAACTTTATTGCCTTTTAGGAGGATTGCGAGCATAAGTATAAGTGTATATTGCACGGCCACCCTTCCCGGCCGGCAGGAGGATTCTTGGCATTCGATGAAATGTTGCGCATAAGTAGAAATTTATTTCACTTAAGTGGACATCTTAGTTGGAGTGTAGGACTTACGGTTGCGGTAGCCGTTCGCAGCTCTCTCTGTTTGCGGAAGATAGTGGCTATTTCCCTTCTCCCCCTCACTCTGGCCAACTGAATAACCGGCTAACTTGCTTAGCAACTTGAACCGATTCGCCCTCAAGACGACTGTTTACGACAACGACGACTCTGATTTCTGATTAGCCGCGATTTTGAACAGCACTCGAGGCGATCGATCGGCCGTCTATCGGGGGAAATCTAACGGCGGGCTGTTCAGGTGAGTTATCTAAGCGAAATCCAATTAAGCTTTATCGCCTCAAATTAATCAGAGCGGAACAGCTGAACACAATGGCTGAGCAAACAGAATCGTTCTTAAGTCAACATTAATCAAATCGCAAAACCAAATGAACTTATCGATCTCGGCTAGGAGGAGTAGCCGTAGTAGGTGTCCAGCAGTACCGGCTATATAGCCTCTAAAAGATTCCCGTTCGCAGATAAGCCCCTTCGAGAGTGCTGCACTCCAAACGGAATTCGAATTTCCAGCGATCAAAGCGAGTGATTTGTTTGTTTGATTTTCGATTTTCTACCCCGCGTGAGACCGGTGTTTGTTTAGGCCACGTACACGAGCCGGCTCTCCGTTTTTAACCAATATTTACCGTCTCCCATCTCTCCACATCCAGCATCCGCATCCGCATCTACATCTACAGCCACATCCCACAAAAAGTCCCCTTTCACCGAGCTCTGCATGCAATTAATTTAATTATGTGGTCATATCAAACTATCCTTTGGTCAGCCGGCGCCAGCCCCCCCGTCGCCAAAATGAGTTGCTTTTAGCGGAAAATGTTGGAAATTCTGTTGAAATTGAGTTGAGTCCGTTCTATAGTTTAACCACATTTTCTGCCCGGCCCATTGATGAAATTTGCGAAACTACAAAATTGTGGTAAACTCTCAATGAAAGCCTCAAATTGGGGGTCTCGGGTTGGAGTTCTACGGAACAACTTTAAATGAGTTGAGAGAGCGTGGTGGCATTTTTCATTTCTACCATAAATTGTTTTTATCATTTTTAATAGCATTAAAGAGTAAAAGTAACAAACTAAACATATTTCTTTTGCATACAATTATGTCAATAAAATAAAAGTTATCTTGATAAGATTTAATAATAATTAGAATTCGAAATACATTTTCCTCTTGTTATCCCTCTGCTTGAAAGCTGTTTAAATATATTGTAAAAATCTTTAGAAATTCCACATTCGCAGGGACCTTCCTGCATGTGTTTATTTGCCTTACTTTTGTGGACCATTTAAAAATAAACCATTACTGAAATGAGCAAATAAGGCGGGCAAATCACGTAAGGTCCCCCATTCGAGTAAAGGTGAGTGGGTGGGTCTCGGTCTTTGTCTTTTTTTTTTGCGGACTCGTAGACGAGACCGAGACCTCGATGGCAGGGCAAACAAAGTCAAGTGTTGCCCGGAGAGACCGGCACATGGCAACCGGAGAAGAGGCCGGGTCAACGGGCCATGGCCACTCATTTGGCTAAGGCGAGGGGTCAATATTTGCATGGGCGATAAGCGGCGCAGATATCAAGTATCTAAGTATCTGAGTATCCGAGCATCGGAGTATCTTTTTAATTAGGGATTTGTCCGAGCGGCGAATCGAGGCGACAATGTCAAGCATGAAAGACAACAGGCAAACAGGCAAACAAGACCGATATCGATTGCCTATCGGTCTATCGATCGCGATAAGCAAACACAAACACACACTCGTCAAACGATGTTCGGCGGCATCCACAAAGGAGGAAAACAATTTGCCGGTTTGTGGACACTCCGGCGACTCCATTTTGGTCTTCGATCTCTCGGTTTCATTGTCAAGCCACCAAAGTCGAGCTCCTTATCGACGGCGAAATTTACAAATCGATATCGTGTTCGCTGGGAGCTTTTGAAGATGCCGTCAATCAGGCTGCCACATCCGATTCGCCAGATACAGATACAGTGCCATCGAATTTATCTATTGATTTGAGTTTGAGTTTCAGTCTCGGTTCGAGTTTGTTTCGGCCGGGGGGCGGTGGTATCAGTTAAATCAATTAAGGCTTTCAAGTGGAAGTTTTGCCGATCGCAACACGCTTACCCGTGTCACTGGAACGGGTGGCCTGGGGTGCGGGTGCATCATCACGACACCACCCACCTCCACCCCTCCTTCAATTACTTGGAGTGGTAAATGTGGTTATTCCATTTAATCATGAGGTGCGACTGGTCCAACAAAGCCCGTACATTGTTTGGCTAATGTCTCACGCCGCGCCACTTCTTCGACTAATTGAAGTGCGATTCCCGGACCAAGGTTACGTTACCCAGCAAGTATACGTAAATCGGTTGGAATAGGGATCAGTATGAATGAGGATGTTTCTAGCTACAATTTAAATACAACCTTTAAAGGTGCATTTGTCTAATCGAAAAGGTTCTCCCTCTTTATGAACTCTTTCCAACTCCATGTGCCTGAATGATAACGAACAATATTTGACTGTTTGACATACTGATTGTTTCCATCTTAATCGAATGTGTTCGAATGTAGTTTCTAGGAAAAAATTAGACTTTATACCAAAATAAGTTGGAATGGAATGGTAAGTCGTGCACTCCATATGGTTTTCATAAATAAATTAATTTTTGAATATTTTAAGTGAAGTAAAATTCATTCCTGGGTACCATAGATATCTTGGAAATGTATTAAACAAGTTATAATAATCGCCTTGAATATGTTTATATTAGAATTAAATGTTTAACTTATTTTTTAAATGGAAAACGCTACGTATTCTCTTGTATTAATGTTATTATATTATACAGATGCTCCTTCCAAGGACCCTAATTACTTTTTAGCTGCTACTTAATTTTCTGTAATCTTTTCACGTCATTCTCTTGGTTGCCAAATCCCTACATTTGATTCGGGCAAGTAAATAGCACTTGAAGTACATAATCGCCTATATAAGGGACTCGGCTCGTACATATGTACATGTACAATATCCGCAGTGAGAATATATACATGTATATTGGGGGAAAAAATAAAGGAAAACCCTAAATTGGCGCAGGCGCAGTGCCACGGGGCTCTGGCTGATGAGCTCCAATGGCACCGCCAGTCGTGGTTATCCCTGCCCCCAGCTCCGGGCCCGCAGGACGTCGATACTTGAGCCAGGCGAATGGCAGCACTCCAGTGGCACACACATCCTGGCTGCAGGATAATACCGAAGCTCCCTAATCGGGCATTCGAATTGGTTGGCCAGCAGCCAGCAGCCAGGCTGCGACTGTAAATACTTCTGTACATAAGTCCTATGTGGGGACGATGTCCTGGCTGTCGGCTGGCGGCTGTCGGGCGTATCCTTGAGTGCTCAAGTGGGCTGATAAGCCAGGCAGGCAGGACCACCCAAATAAGGACGCCCCTGCAACGCGGAGCTGAGCGGAAATGTCAAGTTGACGCTCTCGCCGGAAGTGCTCAGTGCTCAGAGCCGAGAGAGCTGGGAGATAGAAACGGGACAATGCCAGCCAGGGCACTGTATCCTTCTCGGCATTACCCAACCCCGTGAACGGGCGCTGAAAAAAGGGGATGCGATGCGTTTAATCAACAATAAAATCAGAAATCAAAAACTTAATGAATGTCCTTTTGTCATTACGCCGACAATGACACCGAAGGATGCTTGGCCAGGGTATGGGCTTGCTGGTGCTGGTGGCTGATGATGCTGATGACGGGTAGTTACGGCATCCGTCTCCCTGCCCCTGTCCGTTGTCGTATCCGTGTCCCTCTCCGTGTCCGCTCTTGTGCCAGTGTCCGGATGATGGCTGCGATGATGTTGATGGGGCAATGACGGCAACGAGGGCTCTTAGCGCGGCTGATGGTCGCCACATTCCGTAATAGCGGTAAAAGGAAGGGGCCAGAACCGACCCACTGTCCATTTTCCATTTCCTTCCCCCCCACTCCCTCGTCAACGCCAAACGCTTAAAGTTGAATCACTTGCCCACACGTTATAGCGCCACGCAGTCTCCGCGGCACTGCTGGAAAAAGATTACCAGTAACTTTTTTAAAAATTTAATTCTTTTGATTATGTTTTATAAATGTTATAGTTAAATAAAAATATATAAGAAGCTATTGAGTTATTATAGCATCATATATATTTTTAGACCCCAAACTCTGTAATTTGTTCAGTGTGCGGCTCGTGGAAAATATTCAAAAAGTTCAAACTGAACCTTTGGGTACACGGAATTCGCCGAACGCCAAACTCAAGCTTTAATAGAATTATTGATTTTCCGCGTTCCGAGAGGAGATCTCCGGCTGCCCCACCTTTACCATCCTTACACTTGCACCACCTACTCCTCCCCCACAAATACACCGACACACGCCCAGCATGTGCTGCAGGTCTTTTTTAGCTCGGCAATGTCGCGTTCTTGCTTATTTTAATATTTCGCCGCACAATGTGGCCGGCGCAGGATGCGAGTGGCTGCGGGGGAGGCGGGAGTTTATGATGAGTTGGCTAACAGTAAATATAATTTACGTTCGAAGAATGGGCGGCCAGCCACTCAGACACATGGGTTTATTTTGGGCCCGCTGGAGAATTTTGCAGCGCGCTCGGTGGCCCAAAAGATGTCATCGAACCGGAAATTCGAATGTGTTTGCACATAAAAGGCAAAAACCCATGGGGAGAATTTTTTAAGGAAAACATTTTACGACAATAAGTGAAAGGTTAAACAAAATGTGTTATGCATTAATATCATTTATTTAATTTAAAAAGTTGAGTATGTACATTATAATTATTAATAAGATTGAATAGATATAAATATTCTACTGTCTTGGAATTTCCAAAGGGGGAAATGGTAATTATTAGATTTTCTTATGCTTACTTCTGTACATTTAAGTTTGTTAAACTAATTAAATAAGCTTTAAAGCGCTTACAGAGCATTGTTCTTATTTCATTACAATTCTGAAGTGAAGTCTTGAATTAATTAAGACATCTTACATACATAATATGTTTATAAAAACTATAATTATTTCTGAAAACTTTTCTATTTTAACTATTATTATATTTTTGATCGGGACAGTTTTCAGTGCAGGATCAGTAATCAGAGATTAGTATGTTCTTCTGAAAAATTATGATTATTAACGCTGTCGTAAAAATAATTGTCTGTTCACTAAATTCGTGGCAACAGAGAATAAATAAATAAAAATTAATTATTATTATTATTATTATTAATTATTATAAAAGGTCGTTTTTCAATAATTCGTAATTATTAATTATTTTGTCTTCTTAATTCTTAATTTATATTTACCTTCTTCTTATATATTATTCTTATCGATATCTTCGCTCTCACGCACCCGATTGGACCCTAGCGAATATCGATAGTCCTTCCTTCCTTCCTTCGCGAGTGTGTAAATTTCGTTGCAAAAATAAAAAAAAGTGTTTTAAGTGCTAATTCTTAAATTTAAAAAGCCAAATACTTGTGTAAAGTGTTAATGGAGGTGCGGACAAAGTGCGGGTTATAATAGATCATGAAAGCACCAAAGATTTAGGCGTATTTTTACAGTTTTCATTTTCGACTGCGGCAACTTGCGTTTGTTGATCTCTTTGGCTAATAAGAGTAAGTGAAGTGCTCTTTTGAGCGCGGCGACTGCGAAACCAAAGGATTATGGTATGCTATGTGTAAGTTTATATATCTCCTGGTAACTAAAGGTATTTTATAAGATATCTCTTATATATGTATGTAGATATGGGTATTAGTTGCTTTGATTTTTTCTTAAATATTCCCCAAAACATTACACTACTTACTTGGCAGTTGGGTTATTAACTTGACTTATGCTGGGGAATTAATTAAGTTTTCCTATTCAGGAGCTGGAATTACACGCCACATGGAAATGTATTTGTGTGCCACATAAAAGGATGCCCCTCTGTGTGAAGTTGTCTGTGTGTGTGGGCTTCTATCTAAAATGCTAAGAGCAGCAAAAGATGTTGAGCCCCGAAATTTGGTAAAGCTCCGCAAATAACGGCAACGTTGGAAGTTGGGGGGGAGCCATAAAGGACAGGGAAGGAACGGAGCAGGGGGGTAAGGGGGAGACAACTGGGGTGGGAGGCGATAAAACCGCAGTCTCGGAGCAACGGAAAAAAGAATATAGGAAATAAGAACAAGATGAAGTCGCCGGGGCAAAGCGCTCGCTTAGCCAATCAGCGAGCGACGGGGGCGGAGTCTATCCCGAACTGGTTTGCCGGCGCTTTTTATGTTGATTTCGTTTCGTGTTTTTTCTCTTTTTTTCGTATCTCGTATTCTTTGGCGTTTTTCGCCTGCGTTTACGCTTTGCTCATCTCTCTTTGCTCTAATTTTTTCGATGGGTTATCTCGCTCTGGCACGCGGCCATTGGAGCGACAGAGAGAGAGCGAGCGCAGTCGACTGGGTCGGTGAGTATGTGTGTGTGTGTGTAAATGCGAGAGAGCAGACGAGCGAGGGAGAGCGCTGTAGGTGAGCGAGGGAGAGAGCACGTTAGAGGGAGAAAGGGAGAGCTTGCGCATTGGGGAAGTGGAGAAGGCAAAGGATAGGGATATGGGATAAAATCATGATTATTTCAAGGATAATCCAAGGTAATGCCTAAGGTTTCTTAAGTTATGCTGAAAACTTGGGGTTTTTACTAAAAATAAATGGTTTTTAAGGCTTTTCAGTTTATTTTTACCTATTACAACTTTTATTGTATTCCTCTTTTTCCTGAAAATGTGTTCTTGATTATGTTACATTGCTCTTAACATTATTTATAATTTGATGATAGATTATTTGGAATTCTCTAGGAGCATAGACTTGTTTTCTTAGATATTTCCCTAAGTAACATCAGATCCCGAGATCTTTATGTATTACCCCACTGTAACTCCACCCAGTTTTCGATGTTTTGCGTTCTCCTAGCATCGCTGTACATAGAAATCCTATTTACCAGTTCCTCGAACGCGGTTGGCTAAATCCTGTCGCCCGGACGGACACCTAATCACATGTAATGCGCGCGCATTATCTGCGCTCTTATCTCCTGTCTTCCGGGGGAAGCCACTTCCACCTCCTTCACCCCAACGGTTCTACGAAATCCACTTCGTGTGCGATTTGCCGAGTGCCAACCGAAGGCCGTCGCCATTCACCGTTGACGGAGGTGCCAAGTGCCGAGTGGGTGTCGCCACTCCCCCGCCTCGAGGGGAATAAGCACGATTACTCTTTCATCCCGAATACCCGAATACCCTGTTGCCGCACCGCTCGCACTCGCACCTGCTTAGCCTACGCCCACGCCCACTCTACACGGTGTAGGGATACGTGTGACTGTGTGTTGGTGCTCGTGCCCCTGTGTGTGTGGCATAATTCCACCCGAATTTGCAGCAAATCCATTGAGTTTCGCCACAGCGCACAAAAAATAAAAGAAAACGCGCAGCCGAGGCATGGGTGGCATGGGTTGGGCGGTTGGGAGAAGCCAGCAAGCGACGACGACAAGTGCAATTCTGCGCCGGAACAGGTTTGCTGGCTACATGTGTGCGTGCGAGGGAGAGCCGCTCTCTGGCTCTCCCAAAACGCTGCTCTCAACTCGCTCTCGGCCCCTGTGTGTGTGCTTTGTTTTGGTCGCACACAAGCACACTCATTTGCTTGCTCTGCTCAGCGGAATGGAATTTCGTAGTATTTCTACTACTGCTACTACTACTGCCTTTTTGAATCGCTTTCCTGGTTCTGAATTTCAAGATATCATAATGGAATGAGCACTAGGAATCGAAGGCTTCTAAATTGAAGGAAAGGAAATTATCTCATTCTTCAGGATAAAATGTCAAAATGGTTCAAATTCCAATATAGTGAATATAAAACCAAAAGATTAGTTTCTAAAAAGACAACTACCTAGACACCAAGATTAAATTCTAAAATAAAGTTATGCCAATCCTATTAATAGAATCCACCCAAAAGGGATTACAAATCAAATTTATAGTCTCCGTTAGCTCTACTGATTATCTACTACTATTTCGCCCTACCTTTTACCAAATTCACACACAGTCGCAGTCAAGAGCCAGAGAGCAGCTCTCTCAATTTCTCTCACGCACACACCAACAGGAAACGGCAAATGGACGAGAGAGAGAGAGCCGTTTGCAGAGGGGTTGAGGTCTCAGCCGAGACCGAGAACGAGGCCGAGTGCCGGCACCGGCAACATCGACTGCGAAACTGACTGATAATTCAGTTGGAAAATAAAACTCGTGGCTAGTGGTTGGTACCGTGGTACTCTGAGACACACACCAGCCAGTCACCACCTGCGAGGAGATTCCAGGAGGAGATCGATCTACTGCGGCAAGGCCAAAGGACTCGGACTCTGCGAGCCATAAAGTCAGATAGCCAGCTCTGAGCTAGCCTGAACGCTCCGTTGGAGGCGCTGCGACCGACCATTGGACACGCTGCCAGTCCTGGTGACGCAGCGACGCGATCAGCTCCCGATTTCATGGCACTAATGATGTCGCGTCGCCCCCAACAACACCTACTTGGACAACTGCAACTGGCGTCATCGAATCCGTCACCGTTCCAGCAGAAAACGCGCGTTCTACCTTTACCTTTACCTCAGCGTGTGTGCGGTTGCGCGTGTGTGTGTGCGTGTGTCTAATTTGCGTCCAGAAAAAAAACCAAAACCAAAACCAAACAAAACAAAACAAAATACAAGAAAATAATACATATAGAAGGGGAGAAATCATTGCAATCGAAATCGAGCGGGAGAGCTCCCTTCCTTATCGCGGTCGCAAATTGCAAGTAAATCAAATAAATCACAGCGAACCATCCCGAATTGCAATTAATGCCAAAGCGCCTGCATCTGGCCATAAAAGAACGAAATACGCCAATTGCCGAGTCAGTGATTAGAACTTTGAGTAGCCAGCGAGATGGACTTCCAGAGCGCCATGGAGACCTTCGCCGAGGCCTGGGTGGCGGCCAATGCCGGCCAGCAGGTGAGTGTTCCATAAGATTATATCGAATCGATCTCTGGATCTTTATCCAAAAAATACAATCTCGAGACTCGCTTCGCTTTGCCGGCGGCACTTCAGAGCAATTAGTCAGAGATCGAGCATGTCACACAGCTGGGGTCAAGATGATAGCACTAGGGAAAGCTTTAGGGGAAATGATAATTACTTACAGTATAGTATAGTATATTTGTGATGATTTTGTGGTTTATTAAGCCTTGTACTTGAATTTTCAAGTTTAAATCTTTTTGTTTTTTCTATTAAATTTTATTGAATACAATTACCATACTCGAATAAAATAATATATTCTGTAGCTTAAATATTTCGTTATTTGCTTCAAAATGATTTATCATTAAAACTTAAGTAACATATATTTTAGTTTTTATACAGAGGTTTAGCATAAAGTTTTCAACAGAAATATTTTTTAAGAATAAGTAGCTTACAAGAGTATATTTTATAAAGAATTGAAATATAAAAAACCTCCCAGGAGTTTTTAAAATCAAAGTGCCATTATTTTCTGACCTCATCTGTGTGCAGTAACTCCCTGAACCCCGATCCCGAGTGAATCAGTTGAAGGCAAACATATGGCCCAGCGATGGTGATAAGGCCCTGGTGTAGATATGCGCTCGTTTCGCTATTTATGCAGATTAAGATAATCCTTATCGGCCGAGATTTTCGAGATCGGTGTTGCGATAAGCCCTGCCCTGCCCTGTCTTGTTCGGCCGCTAATTGCATTGTAAAGCCGATCCCCAAACCGAACTAGACTCCTGCTCCGGCGGAGGGGGAGCTTTTGCCAGCCAGACAGATAAGATAATCCCGACGGAACTTTGTCAAATGCTGGTAATTTCGGCATAAGGCGGTGACGAGCCTAGATATCGGAGTGGGTTCTGGCAGCGGGGTAACGCTACACCATAGGGCAGAGGATGTCTCATTTCGGGGCTTGGGGTTTGCCATCGCGTCATCGCTTTTTATCGCAGCCCCAGCTCGCGGCCCCTGTCAGCGATATCGCAATTAATCCAAATAAGTGCGATAAAATTGATTATGAACATGCTGGCGTGATTAGTCCACCTCCGATGCCCATACCCTGCTCGGACACATGTCCAGATATCTGGGTATATGTGTGTGTGCCCGTCGGTTTATTAGCAGACATAATTGATTATGTTGTGTGAGTGTAATTATCATTTATCTGGCACCGAGGTCTCAACCCATTGATATCGCTCCGAAAGCGGTTACCAAAAGCCCCGAAAAGGGGGGGTGACTAATCCAAAAATTTATGGATCTTATTTCCCTTTGATTTCGAATATGTGTCTGTGTTGTATATTAAACAAATCTGGCCGCCATTGTCTTTTGGCCAAGAAATCATGCCACAAGAATTATTGTGCTCGAAAAATCGAAGAGCTCTCGAAAACAAACAGCTCGAAAGCCGCTGGCATGGCAGCAATTTCGAATACCCTTTTGCCAGGGGGAATACTGGGGCCTCTAATCGCAAGTGCCCAGCGGTAGATTATACTACATAGCCGTGCTTAAAGTGTACCTAAGGAATCGAAATCTAAACCAATTGATCCCCTGAGATTTATTATTCATCCAAGAGGTCCAAGTGGGCCAGAGTCTTACCCTTTCGATAAGCTAATGCTGATTTCGAAATTTCTATAGTTAAAACAGTGACTCGAGTGGAGTGGTCACTGATATAGCTTCGATCTTTCTATTTTGCTATTTCGCAACACTTAACACCAATTTCCGTTTCAGTTTCTCAGAGACAGAGAGCATTCGATACTTCGATTCGTTTCATCTCTTTTCGGTTTTTTTTGTTTTCTTCTTTTTTTTTCAGTTCTATTTGTTTTTTGACAGTTTTATGTGTCGACGCATATGCTTAGTGAATGGGATTAAGATAAGACGGCGTAAGCGTACTCCGTTGGCCCGGCCAGATAGTAAACCAGTATGGCCAGAATGGGTATAAATAAATGGGAATTCTTTCGTAAACTATAACAAATCATTTTCAATAGCAAATCCGTGTGCCTTGTGTGTGTCCGAGTGACTTCTTTGGTTTTTTTGCAAACTAATTATAAAGCATTTAGTTTTATTGTTGTGATAATTTTATTTGGGTTTTTTTCCCCTCGAGGGGAGGGGGAGAATATCGAAACCGAATGCGGGACACAGATAATAAGGCCCGGCGGAGGCTCATGGTTAGATCACCTCGTCAGGCAGATAGGCCTTAGGTCTTATAAATTATAAATGGTTCGATTTTGTCTAATCTGAAAGTGTTGGGTGGGTGGGGGAGAGGTAGGAGTGAGGTCTTAGATAATGGAATATTTATTAATTGAAATCTTCTTCACCGCTGCTTCCTGCTCACCGTCATGATCATCGAAAAGTCATTTCCTCGGCAGCCTTTTTCCCAGTTCCCCAGCGATCTGCGCGACCAAGACTAATGATAATCGGGGTTAATCCGGTCGCGCATCGAATCAAAGTCGGAGTCGGAGTCCCAATCAAATGCATTCTTCGGCCAGAGCAGGGAGCAGGGGGCAGGGCCCCTTCCCACGTTTTCGGTTTCGTTAAATTCCGGTAGTCAAATGTCCATTAAATGCCGCTCATAAATGTCCAAACTGTTTGTCATCTTTGTGGCCGTTGTTAGGGCCGCCTTCTGACTTCTTCTGGCTTTCTTTTCTTCCTTAGAGGTGTCTAGCAGCTCTTTTTTCTTGCTCCTCAGTTCTTTAGCTGGGCTTAGGCCTGTTCCCCTCCAAACCCATCCCCGATCTCCTTAGCCACCTCTTGTTGATTGTAACACATTTTTAGCATTTCATTCGACGCTTTCTCGGCAGCCCCGCGCCCCGATCTGTCAGTTGAGCGGCTTTTTACGGCCCGATTATGCGCCTTCGCTGAGTTTGCGTATGAGCGATATATATATATATATATATATAGAAAGAGATATATACAGGCACAACAAATATCTCGTATTTATTAATTATTCAAAGCCGATTGGATTATAATAATTTATAATGATTATTATCATAAGTCGCCGGACTTGGCCTCTGAGTCGGATTCGGATACGGAGTCTGATTCAGATTCAGATTCAGATTCAGATTCAGATTGAGACTTGGCTTCAGTTCCAGAGCCTCGATTCAATCAAAGTAAGAGCTTTGGGACCTGAGATAGCAGATAGCAAGGCAGGAATATCGAAACACCGAAAAACGCTTTAAGTTAATTACAAGTTGTCAGTTTCTTCATTACTTGGAGTATTTTGGCACTTGCAGAGCGCACCTTAAATCAATTCCCTGCCACTATTACTATATTTCGTGATCGGTTCTCGTGTGCGCGCTCATGTTTGGTGTTTTCTATTCCCCGGACGGAATCGGAATCGGAATCGCTTTCAAAGGGGCCGCCAGAGGCAGCGCTCTCCTCCGCGCTGCGGCTCCTCAGATAATCAACAAAACGTGTTCGACTTGTTGAGGTTTTCCTTTCTGCACTTATCATAGAACACCTTTCGGCAGTTGTCGTTGTTGTTGTTGTTGTTGTTGGCTCGCAGCTAATGACACCTTGATAAAACGATTTGTAAGACATTGCGATAAAAGCGGTTCAGGCTTTGTAGCTTAAGGCGAACCGAAAGCTGATAAAAGACTGCGAGTACAAGAATCGAAATCGGGGTGGAAAAAAAGAAGCGGAAAAGTTCGAAATGATAGTGACAAGTTTTGGGTAATTAATTTGTAGGGCGGCTGGATGGATCCGGTGCCTCTCGGTGTTTGTTTGGGCATTTGTCATTCAGCTTAATCGGAATGCACGGACTGTGACAAAACACGAAAAACAGAATCGAATTTTATACAATTTACGCATTTCGAGACTCATCTCTTCTCAAACGTTGCCTCTCCCCCATTGTCACCTTTTTCATTCTTAATTAGTGGATTTAGCATGTTCCCCGTAGATATACGAGAGACCATCTGAAACCGTCCCCTCCGCAACTATTTTTATATGAACCAGACCGGCCAAATCCGTATATCTCCGGCGGACATAAATTTCCGAATGTTTATAGAATTATGACAAGTGGGTTGAGACAAGTGGAAATGAAATGAATATCGTCGAGATATCTATATATATTTATATATAGGTGATTTTATATATAGCGTAGAGACAGTTGAGGCGTTGCTGTGATTATAAACTTTGGTTCTGATCACGATGACGATGGCCGGGGCTTACACGAAGGTATTTTCGGGGCGCTGAAGATTTATTAGTTATCACTAATACGCCCCGTTGAAAATCATAAGCCGCCACAGCATCGCCGGCCCGGCGATTTCTACAAGTCACAGCGACAATCGGCTTCCGAGCATATTTCTTCAAAGCCCAACAGCACACAGACAAAATGTCGGTAACCTCGTCTTATTTAAAGTATTAACTGCTAACTAATGTGCGACACATTATAAAGAGCGCGAGACGGACGGCGGCGTACGGGTGCGGGGCCATACATCGATACACACCGAACAGGTGATCGCTGTAGCCGTCGCAGTGAGTAAGCGGCGATCATGCCTGGCATCGACAAAAGGGATTATATTTCCTAAGCGGGCCCAACAAAATGTGACCAAAGCTGGAGCGGTCGTAGCGTCTGGAAGCGTTTTTAATGCGACGACTCTGCCGCCGCTGCTGGTGCTGCTGCTCGCCGACGATCGCTGAGCTGCTTACCTAAATCCGGCTTAAGATCCAACACACAAAATTAATGTCGTTGAAAAACACAGCAAAAGTCACACATTAACAGCGACGGCCGCGGATCGCTCGCTTGTGTCCCCAGGAAGTGGCGATCACCCATCTCTCTGGGTGCCTCCGTTCCCGCCGAGTGAGCGACCGGCTGACTGGCTGACTGGCTGGGCTAATGGCTAATGGCGAGAGGAAATGCTCGGTGTGTGTGGACATCTTACAGGGGATTAGTTTGAATTTGCAGCGCAAAGCGGAATGCGGGAAAATAAGCCACTGGCACTGCTTGGTTCCCCGTGCTGGCCCCCGCTCTCGGCCCCAAATCGATTCAAATTACCAACGATTTATTGGCGATCGCGCTCAGGCTACTGTGATCGTCTAATCCACTTATCAGTCTGGAATCTAGGCACCTTTCGCGCTCTCTTGGTCTACATCAGTCAGCGTTTTAATCGGAATCGGAAAGGGGCAGCCGATAATAATACATTCGCACACACTTTAAAAGAATGCATTTAATTTTAAAAAACAATTGCTTTTTATGTTCTTTTGGTCACACTAAAAGTTTGCCTTCTTTTATATATGTATGTATCTTATAAGTATGAAACGACTAAGTAGAACTCATGTACAAATAATTCAGTATATATATAAAACGTTCATTTATCTCAATTCCATTTTTAAAACCTTCAAGATTTTAAATATACCTTGCATCATTTGTACATTTGGTCACACTAAAGGTCAAATTTTAAGTATAATTTATGGCTTTTTCTCATATTTTCCTCTGAAAATTTTTAAAATGTTTTTATTTCCCTAAATTATTCGTTATGTTATTCCGACTCAAGCTTAATCTCCACCGTAATCTATTTATCAGTCTCCCCGCCCATCCACCACTCCATTTCCCACCCTGACTTTCTTTGTCGCTCTCTAAAATCGAATGACATTTTCATAATTCATAATCGGAGTCGTAAAGTCGCCCGCAAGACGATAAATCGATCATTAACCATTTTAATCTATATAATGGGTGACCAGCCGCCTTTTATCCAAATCTAATCAATTTCACCAATTCGGCTGCCCCGCGAGCAAGGCCTCAAATGTATATATATATATATATATAAAGTATATGTATATCTAAAAATCTTGCGCCTTAATTAGTGCTTGTTTATCGATGGCCTTTCGACTGGACAGTTGGAAACCCAAAGCCAAAGCCTGACCAGCGTTATATCAAATGCCCCGCGACACTGTCGCCGGGTTAATCTAATCGCACGGGTCTCCGGGAATTATGCGTTCGCCTCGAAAGATAACCGCCGTACAAGCCCAAGAACGGAATTCGATAAATTCCCAATGTTATCATAATGAAGCGCCCCCAATTTTGTGGGTGCCGCGAGTCGGAGAGTCGAGTGTGTGTGCGCGGTTTTAAGTAAACAGAATTTGATTGATTAGACACACAATTAAGACAATCGCATTACCAAAAATACAAAAAATATAACATAAATGGGGGCAGTGTGAATATGCCTCATGGACACTTTTCTTTTTTTCTTTTTTCCTGCAGACCAGCTGCATCCCTTGGGGGTCAGAGTTGAGTGTTGACCCGGCTTGCGTGCTTGACACTAACCCAAAAAAAAAAAAACAAATCAATTCCTGTGCAAATTGAAAGCCGCCAGCCACCAGGTGGGAAGTGGGCTGAGTGGGCTGAGTGGGCGGTGGGCCATGGGCTGGGTGGGGTGTGAGCTGGGATTGGCAGCTCGCATGTCAGACGGCGGTAGCCGCTTATCGGTGTCATCGTATTTTGTTCCCCACACGAGGGATGCGATGGCTAAACTTTGCGTGTTAGCCAGACCTAATCCAGCGCTGTTAGTGGCTGCAGTTATAGCACGGCAGGTAATGCGAATGTCAGCTAATCTGCCAAGCAAATTACACAGACACTAATTAGAGGGAGAGCGGGAAAGGTAGGCAGAGGCTTTCCCCTCACTCTCTCTCTGCTGCAGGAAGTTGTCAGCCAGTCAGCCAGTCAGTCACTCAATCACTGCTTCAGTCACTCACTCACTCATTCATTCATTCAGTCTCCTATAAAACCCTCGTTGAGGGCCCCGAGCAGATCATGGAAATACGCTTATGTCGGATTATCCCATAATTTATGTTCGTTGGGCCCCGGCCAGACAATGGATTTGCCTCTGCAGCTCGCAGCGCAGTGCTCACCTAATTGCCACGATCATCAGGCGGAGCTACCTCTACGCTCTGGGTATTTCGTGTAGAAAGGAGGCTAATGACAATGGCCCGAGGTGGAGAAGCAGCGGAGGAAGCGTTCTCCGGCAGATGACAAAACAGAAATTGTGTCATTCGATGTGGCAGGATCCGCTGGCACTAAAAAGCAGTAGGGAAGCGGCCACCGGAAGCGTAATCGAGTCGGGGAAGTGATCAGATGTGCGACTGACTGTGTTGTGTGTGTGGGTTAACCCATTGTGCCAAGGAGGAAAAAATGAGCGGGAAGTGCTGAGGAAAAGTCAGGAAAGAAAAAAACACAACAGCAGCAGCGGCAGCAGCAGCACTACCGGTCAGAAGGGAACAGGAACTGCAGGGCAGAATAGGAACTGAAACTGGCAACAAAAAGAGAGAAGAAAGAACAAAAAAAACGGCTAGAAGACACAGACACAACCACCGAAGGTCCCCCACGTGCAATTAATAAAAAACGCTTGCTCGCCGAGAGGAAAACACTGGCGGAGGGGCGGTCGATCCCCGTTGCCATGGCAATGCAAACAGGTGAGGGTGACAGGGACCAGGGACCAGGGACCAGGGACCGGTCGAGCGATGGCGGTCCTAGACAACTTCGGGAACAGCTGAAATAATACCAGGGGCCCTGCAAAAGATACGTATCTGTGGGATGAAAGCAGTATCTGCTGGACTAATTAACGAAAAAGTCTTTCAAGTGATCGATATAAGCGCTAAGCGGTATCCTGGAGAGTCCTAAGATTGCAATCGAATAGTTAAAAAATGTGTAGATTTAATCTTAAATCGTTTAAGATAAATAAATATATCCCGAATATAGTTTAAGGGGTAGAAAAGTATGTCTGCCTAGAAAGTATATTATTATTGGTATCTTAACTTCTCAAATTGCTTTATTTCACATCTTTTATATCAATATGTTTCTTTATTTAAAAGATATAATATTCCGTAAACCTTAAATCCTTCACCTTCTCAGTATGCTGATAAATATTATAAGAATCCATAAGATTTTGAACCCATAATCTGCAACAAAGTCTCGAAACTAATAGTTTAACTACTTTATGGTTCTCAAACATTTCTGCAAATACTTTTTGGCCATAAAGATACACCTTTAAGAATTTTCTTCCGTTGCCGCAGATTCCCCGAAATACTTTAATTTCCCCAAGAGCATTTCCTGTTTGCCGATTTTTTTTTTTTGGGGCCTGGCAAAACGTTTTCCGCTTAAAAATAAAGACATATTCGAGCGTTTAGAGCAGGGCAAATATCAATTCCAAGTGTCGCCAAAAACCGTTTGGGTCTCGTAGAGAGAGAGAGAGGTGAATATATTTGGAAAACACATTTTTCAGCGGGCGGACTCGTAAAGTTCGCGAGCGGTAGGGCCTCGGAAAAGGGGGCGGGGCAGGGAGGACCATAAACTTACATAGTTGGGCCTGTTTAAAATGCGCTTAATAGTTCCAACATGTGGCGTGGAGAGACAATTAGGCAATAAAATTAATTCACACCAAGAAAAGCATTAAAAGCGACGCCAGACGGAGATGGAGCAAGGTGCCGCGCTTTCCACTCTGCTTTTCTCTGCCTACGTTTGCGTTAGCCGGAGTTGCCACTTGGCCATGCAACATTTTCGCACGCATAACTCGGAAATTGCAACTCCATGGTGGCGCGTGTCCGCTGACAGTTGGCGATGCCAACAGCAGCTCCCTTTGTCACCCGCCGCATTAGGTCCCCCCTCTCATTTTAATTGACTTTTTTACGTTTTTTTACGCCTGCCGCCGCGCTGCAAATGGCCAGGGCCATTTGTCTACGAATAATTAAGCCGATCTAACCAAACAAAACTTGGCGTCAGCCGGAGAACTGTCATCGAAGGCATAAAATCATTATTCGCAAATGCCGGAGGGTCCTAAGGCAGCGTTTATGGGATCAGGAAGTTATATGCTGGAAAGATAATAAAGTGGAGTTGTGAAAAATATAAAACTGGAAGCCAGAAGTACACCTGAATCTTATGTTTAAGTATTTTTAAGTGAAACTTTGGCTGGTTTTCTCTTAGAGTTAAGTAAGTTTATAGCTTGTTAGTTAATAATTTGTTATAGCTTTCACTGATGTCTAGTTTTAGGTTCTTTTGTCTTGCTATATGTTCAAGTAGTTCCGTTATTATCAGATTATACCAAGTTATACCTCTGAGGGGTGTTGTCCTCCTTGCATCTCCTGGCTCAGCAGCAGCACGTGCTGCTTAAGAAAACCAGAATTCGGAATACAGTTGGCACACGCTTCCTGTCAGACCTCGGGTTTCACTTTCAGAAACAGAAACAGGAGCTGGAGCTGGCTGTGTCTCTGGAGCAGGACACGCCGAAGTAGGACACTGCTGTTTCCTACGCAAACGAGGGTGCTCTCGGTGCTCGGCACGGCCTCTCCGCATCCGATGTGTGCTCTGATATGATAATCTCGCCATCGAGAGCTCGCACCTCATTTGTGGAACAGCAATTGTCTGGAGCTGTAGAGGTCTTCCCCCATTGTGCGCCGCCGAGCTGATGCCGAGTGCTTCCTGTCTCGATGTGGCAATAAAAACGGGAACACTTCCACTCCACTCCAACTCGAGTCCAAGGTGAACCTTGGCATGTGTGCAAAAAGCCAGAGAACAGGGGCTGTACGTCATTTGGGCTCTTATCATTAACGACTTTTGTTCTTTTGCTGTGTTGTTGTGAGTGTATCGCGGGGCAGCGATCTCAAGTCTGGGGTTCCTTCCCCCACACCCCGGTCATCCCGGCATCCCTTTCGAAGAGTTTGTTGCAAAAAAGTGAAAGCGGGGGCAAAAGTGACCTAACGCAATGGGAGCAAACATTTTAATTGACCTCGAACGGGGGGGCCACAGAGGATGTCCTTTGTCCTGTCTGATCTAATCAGCCTTCGTTAGCGCGTAACTGTAAAAGCTTACTTGCATTTTTAGCCGCTGGACAGGTCCGTAGCTCGGTTGTTTGAAGTTTTCACCGCATTCACACAGGCTCTCGTCACATCCTGTTTAGAAAGCATTTTGTTTTGCTGCCGCTGTTCTTTTTTTTCCGTGTCCAGTCTGTTTAGGCCAAAGCCACACAAATTAAGTTAACTTCCTGTCTGTCTATGGCTAATAGCAAATTAATAAGAGCTTCCGGTCAATTTGGCTTGCGGTTTTCTCTCGCAATTCCCTTTCGCTGGTCCTGTTTTATTGCTGATTGTCGTCGTCCTGGCCGGTGGGTGTGACCCCGTCTACAGACGGCGGACCTGGCGACAGCTGTAGGTTCCTGCGACTGCGACTTCCACTTCTTCTTGACTTCGCTTCATCCCTGTCTTGGCGCCCTGCCCTTGACACATATCCCTGCCTGGCCTGGCCTGGCCTTCCCTGCGCCCGGGGCATCCTTTCCACTCCGCGTGGCACCGCTCAGCTGTCTTGGCTGCACTTACATTGCGAATGCACTTTCTGCAATTGTTATCTAAGTAGGGCTCTCGGCTATCAGCGGTCCCCGGCCGAAATTCAGGCCGCTTCCTGTTCGTCCCTCGCTTACAGGACCCCTCAAGGTGCCACTCGCACTGGGCCAGCGAATGTCAAAGCGAACGCCGACGCAACTGCAGTTACAGGAGCGAGGACGAGGAACGGCAGGACTCGAAGATGCCAAGGGTCCTGCTCGGCTACCTTTGCGCACAGCTGTCCAAATTGTGCAATTGAAATTCAGTCTAGTTTTCGAAGTCCCTTTGTTTAGCTTCTTTGGCGGGATTAGGAGTAACTCAGGATTATCTTAAGGAGTCAAGTCACTTGGAAGGGAGTTCTGGGTTTCGATACCTAACTGAGTTAAGGGTCGTATAATCCCTAGATCTGTAGAAAATAATACTTTCATTTCGTGCAGCTTAAGGATTTCAATTCCAATTAAACATTTTTTAAATTGGTAATCGAGTAACTTATAATTTAACAAAAATTACCTGAGAAAGATCTTAATTAAGAGTATGCTGAGTATGCTAATTTATCTTTGTTTATCCAAGCATTTACTTCGATATCCATCCCCCTGTGCCCTCGCATCCTCCGCTCTGGCCGCAAATTATCTCATCAATTAATCCACTCTCTATCGCAGACCATCCACTAACGCCAATTAAAACTCTATATTCCGTACGACCTCCACCATTTCCGATGCAGCACCGCCCCGGCCCGGCCGTGCAGCTTTTATCAATTTGGAGCAGAGCGGAGGAGCAGGCATAATTTACATTTTTATTTATCGAGAGGGGCTACCATTTCTGGGCGCAGACATGGCTGCCACACGGAGGAGGAGTGTGGGGAGTACGAGGAGGATGTGTCTATCCAGGGAGCAGCGGCAGCGGCAGCACTGCTGGGGGATATTTTTCACATTTTTAGCTTAATTGCATTTGGCTGGCCGCACGTTCCGGCCTTCTCCGAGAGGCAATTGTTTATCTTACGCTCGTCTGCGCCGCGTCTCGTCTCGACTCGTCTCTCACGTGCAACACAGCAACTGGCAACTGGCAAGTGGCAACCTGCAGCCAGCAACTGGTATTTTCCTAGCTGTCTTTGCTAATAGACACAACCACACACACATATAGCCGCACACTCGCACACTTGAAGTGCAGTTTGCAGCTTGCAACACGGCTGCAAAGTCAAACAATCGTCGATGGGATGGCGGAGGGAGGAGGAAGACAGTTTGCCGCAAGTAGGGGGAGTGTGTGTGCTGTGTTCTGTGGCTTGTTAAGTTTAAGATTGTTTGATACAGGGTCCCATTCCACATTCCCCTGCCCCCTCCTGCAAAGTGCAACGTGTTGCTGTTACGAGGCTTTCGGCGCTAAGAGACATGTTTTCAATTATGATTGCTGGCGTGTCTTATTAATTACAACCATCGAGCGATAGACGGCATTTAGTACAGCGTTTAGCAAGGGAGCGGTTAGGGGTGTTATTAGGGTTTAATTGTGCATGGGAATTCTATGGGCAAGAAGCGGGCTTAAAAGAACTTGGCTGAGGTAATGAAATGAATGAAAAGATGGAGATCTGGGGGATACTTACTCCCCCCGCTAAGCCTGATCCTCTGATAATCCCAAGAGTGAAAATCTCACCAAGCCATGCTCTGCATCCATCAGATACTTGGAACGTGCGCATTCGCCAGGCTGGCAGAGCTCGCTGAGAACAATCTAACTGATTGCCTACAAATGAATCTCAATTAAAATTAATTCAAAACATGAACCGAGTATTATTTACGCGTTTGACACTCGCTAGAAGTGGTCGCGTATGGGTGCCGCACTCACAGATTGACACACATCTCCAAAGGCGATCGAAGGGCGGGGAACTGGAGATGGAGATGGATGGATGGATCATCAGCCAGAAAGAGAACTCTCAAGACTGGAAGCTGGCAGACTGGAAACTAACAAAACAAGGGAGCTGCGCATATCAACGGCATCAATTAATTTGGTATTCGTGATTCTACTTAACATCGATTGACCCCGACAGATTAGTGAGCGAGGCGAACGAAATGTTGAACTTTGCTTTCGAGCATTCCTCGGGCTCCACAGTGGCCACAGTGGCTCCCAGCTCATCACCCCTTAGGCACCCATCTCTCCCAGAGAACTGTGACGCAAATTGTCAAGCCGCGCAGTGCGATTATTTACATCTAGAGATATTTGAGTTAATTGAGCGCATATAGGAACCATTTCGGGGGCGCCTGCGGCTCTGGCCTAATTGGTGCGATTGAATTAAAATCGTTTGCTGCCACTTGATGGTTACACTACCTCCTCCAGTCTCCAGTCTCCACAGTCTCCGATCTCCGGACAGTGTGCATCGGTTTCTTTCGGTGTCGATTAGGCTCACAGATCACTTGATTGCTTTGCTCTTGGTTCGCTTCGCGTCGCTTAAATGATTGATCAATGGGCCAATTGTCCGCGAGAATCAGTTTAGAATTTGCATGAATCTCGGCATTGGCGTGGAGCGGTTTCTCGTATCTTTTATTGATTGATAGTAATGAAATATCAGGCGATTGCATAAGAACAGTAAACAGAGAAGAGCTAGAGCTCTTTAGCTCAGTCCAGGTAGCTCAGGATCCGAGGATCCTCTGCCTGGGAAGCTCCTGTCGTAAATTGTCCACCGCTCATTCGGCCGTGACAAAATGTGTCCCCTCTCAACCTGTTTATTTCTAACTTTTAACCTATTTAATTGACTTATAATTGGAATAGCCCACACAGTCGCACAGTCGCCATGTGTGTAGGTAATAATTTGCCGAGCGGGGAATTCCTCAAGCGCAACACGGACTCACAGGGGATGGGAACAGAGGGACAAAGGATCATGTGAAACAGTTAGCAGAGAGCCGCCCGTCCGGCCAAGAGAGAGTCACACATGAACGAGTTCTCCAGCCGCAGGGACAGGGTCCCCGGACAGGAGCGAAGAGGACAAAAAGAAGGAGGGGCTGCTGTCGAGGAAATTATTCCGCCCCGGCATGTTGAACTTGAAATTGTAATTTGGCATTCGGCATTTGGCATTGGCAAGGGCACCTACATAGGCCAGGATGTTGCTTAAAAAAATAAAAACAACACAAACACACAGGGATACCCTTGCATGCGGGGTTGTCACTGCAACTTACTCTTCCGTTAACGGTTCCCGGTTCCTGGTTCCTCGGAACCTCCAGGAAAATCGTCAGCTGTGCCCTGATCGATGCCCAGCGACACTATCAAATTATCCACCACCACCCTTGGGATATTGGAAATGTTAATGTACTGAACAGGCAGGTAGTTAGGGCATTTCTTGGAGTACTTAAAGGATTAGCCAGGGAGAAGGGTTTGGAAATGTGTCAAGTTAATATATTAGTTGCTTTTGAAAAGGGTTAAGTCGAACCTTATATTAGAATTAATAGATTTCTAGATTTATTGCAAATTAATTATGATGTCAACATAACCTTAGAACTTAGAATTCTTTAGTTAAGGTTCAGGGAAAACTATATTTCCCTCCTTTAAACACAATTCTTTTTTAATACTCACTTGCTTCCCCCTCTAGATCCTTCATTTAAAAACCAATAAATAGTAGACTCCTACTTTTTATTTCCCTTCCGATCGTTTCCAGTGGGCATCAAGTGTTAAGTTAATAATTTGCTCCCAGCTCCAATTTAGCAACTTCAAGGGGGGAATGCTCTCGGCAGGTAATTGAAAGAATGGAAAATGCCAACACACATTGTAAGCACGAGAGAGCTTTATTAATTTTTGTATTTAAAACATTTCAAGCACTCGACACCTTCTCCCCAGTGGCAGCTCAGAGCTCAGAGCCAGTGCCAGTACCAGTTTCAGCTGGCTCCAGAGCTGGGCTCTCCTCCAGTGGCCGCCGTAGCACCAGTAGCAATGATCTCAAATTGATGTCCGACGACGAGTAGAAATAATGAGGACGTTGCAGGGAGGACACAGGGCGAGAGGTGGTGCAAGGAACGCGCGCATAATCAAGGCATGGGGACATGGACATGGACATGGACATGGACCAGGGACCAGGGACCTGCTCCTCTCGACTTTGGACATGCCATTGCCATTGCCAATTGGCGATTTGCCTCTGCCTCGGCCTCGGCCTGCGCAGCTTCTCCCCTTTATGATTATTGTTATTATTGAGTGTAGGCCTGTGCAATTCAGGGCAAAGCATTACCGAAAAAGCCCTCCAAGAGGCAGTGTGTAGCAGCAGCAACAGCAACGGCAGCAGTAAAATAAAATGAAATGAAATATAATTAAATGTCGCTGTCCGCGTAGCCGGGTAGCTGCTCGTAATTTGGCAAGAAATTCTTCCGCGAGTTGAGTCTGGATCTGGCTATCGCTCAAACTGATCGCATACCAGTGTCCGGCGTATTTTGTGAACAGGTTTTCGGACTCTCCAAGCTCGATGCCCAGCGGCCGTCCCTTTCCCGCATTTTGTCTCTGCTTATCTGCGGCTTTGTGGCATCTTTAAATGGCGTTTTTTCGCACTCGCCACAGCGATCGCGATGCGGGCGTCGATGGAGACGGGGATTGGACTCGAACTGGGACTGGGACCTGGGACTGCTACTGGAACTGACACAACGACTGGTGGTGGCATGAGGACGAGGACTGGACAGAACGTTCGCTGATTTTTAATTATTTTGCACGTCGCGACGCCGATGTTCGCCATCGCTCTTGGCCAGGCCATCGCATCCCCTGACTGCCTTTGTGCCTTTCGTCACTTCGATATTGAAACACTTAATCACAATTTCGTTAAGGAGACACAAGCAGACATACTCGTAAATACATAAATGGCAAAGGCCAGCGAATATTCCAAAAATCTCATACAAATTACGAAAAGCAAATGCGAAGCAGACCGAAATCACGAAAATGATATTTCTACGCGCCGAATTCCGAATGATCGCATTCTCCTGCTCGCCCCTCGCTAGGGAATTTCGCGAACACGACACAACGCGAATTGAGAAATGCCAACGGAGAGAATTGCGAGAAACCTGAAGAAAAGCGAACCTCGGACTGCTGATCGCCTCCCGCTGATGATGATAATTAATAACAGGGGCCCGGCCCAGGGCAAAGAGCATAAAAACGCTGGCAAACACCCAATCGTACGGCCAGAAAAAGCCAGATTCTCGGCCAATGGAAATGGTAATGTCTCGGAGCGAGACTCCTCCCGATAAGCAAAAAAGCAGACAGACCAGTTGGACATAATCTGGGGATGTGGGGAATGTCAATGCGGCGGAGCACTGAGAAAGAAAACGGAAGACCTGAGAGGTTTAGGAAAAATATATATAAGGCTTTAGATATTATATTTTCTAGTGTCTAGATTCCTCCATATACTTTAAGACCCTTCTTTTCTCAGAGTGTGACAACTCTGTGAACGATTAAGATCCCAGAAACGAGATCTCCGATCGGTGTTTGCTGCTCAACAACTGATCAACACGCGAGGGCTAAGCACACTGACAGGGAACATGACAAGAACAAGGTCTGTGACAAGCCGAGGGATCAGTGCAGATAGCTTATCCTTAGGCGAAGGGAATTCCCACCGATTTCACCTCATTCTCACCAGATCTTATAGCCCAAAAACCCGATCCCATCAACGATTCCCATCACGCAGCAGCACTCGGGAAAAAACAATTAATGCCTGGCAGAGGAATCAAATGATATTTGGCCAAGGACAGGACAGCGCCATGGTGCCAGGCGCAACCACGATTTATAGCCCGAGTGGAATGTGCCATACATCAGTCGCAGGATCAGAGCAGCAAAAACCATTTAGCCAACGGAGGAGCAGTGCCTGCTGCTGCTGTCGATGATTAAAACACATTAAAAGTCCAGTAGCCAGCCCCGGACAGGAGCTTCTTTGGTTGGGTTCTGCGTTTCGCGGTCCCAAACTAATTTCATATTTTTCATGCAATTGATGAAATTCCATCAGGCCCCCAAAAACAGAGAGAGAGAGACTCCTTTTCTGGGGCCCCCGATGTATCTGTATCCCGATGCATCTGTATCTGTGTCGCAATCAGAATCCAACCCGACTGTCCGTCCGCTTGATGGCCGGGGACTACCTGTTGCGACGTGTTATTAGGCGACGTATTGACGACAAGCAAACGTCAACCCGAAACGTCAGCTCATCATATCATCGATTGATGCGCATCGCCTCCCGATCTCCGATCTCCGATACTCCAATCTTTCGAAGCTCCGCACATCCCTTTCCTTCTCATGTTTTTTTTTTTTTGGGGAGACTTGTGCATATTTTTGGGACTGAAACAGAAGCTCCCGGTGCTTGTTCTGGAATTTCGAGAGGGTAAAAAAGAACACGTCCAATGCTGGGCCTCTAATTTTGCCCAGATCCGAGCGGGATCCCCCCCGCGCCGAGGTGCTGGTGATATTTGTTAGTGTAAACTGTCCATCAGCGCGGCCCAAGTCCAAGTCCATGGTCTGGTTCGGCGTTCGCGTTCCTCATCGGCGGACCGACGTGATTTTGCGCTTTAATGAGGATTATTAAATGCGAGATTATTATGTGCTGCAATTACTTTTCGCTGCCACTGTGCTCCCCGAGCATCTTTTCGCTTCTGCTTCAGCTTCAGCTTCTGCTTCTGCTTCTGCTTCTGCCCTTTCGCATTCGGGTTTTTTCCCCCACTTTGATTTATTTTATTGAACCATAAAAATGTAAATTTTCGCGAGACAAAAGACAAAGTTAATCGTTGTCAATTATGGCCTTTGACAGGTTAATATTAAAATGTTCAGCTTGAGGGCCGTCAAGGGGGCTGGGAGTGCTCTCACCTTGATTGGTAGCATTCAGCGAGGATGATCGGTCAGGAGCGATCCGGGGATATTGATTAATGTCCCCGGCATGGCTATTAATATGCGAAGCCTCGGGAAGGGATTACTTTTGGGTTTTCTTGGGTCTTCTTGTATCTGAAGATTATAGATTGGAACTCATAGATCCCATTCTTCATCCCATAAAAACTCTCTAAAGATGAGTCTCTCCCCTCCCTCAGATGATGACTCATTCGGCGCTGCACTCCTTGCTGGAGGATCAGCGACTTGTGGCATTCCTGCGATCAGCCTTAATGCCAGACATTTGGTGGCAGCCCTTGAAATGTTTGATTATTTCGCAATTTGTGCCCGCTGGCACTTCAGTTTCCGGCACAGAGACAGACGAGCGAGAGGCGAGCGCCGTCGTCCTCCCCCTCGGGCGGGATGCGGAAACAGGAATTGGGAGGAATCGGGGACTGGGCATGGGGAGGATATGGGTGCACCTCTATTAACATAATCACAACACGAGTCGGTCGTCCGTCGATCTCTGGCCAACCGAAAACCGAAAATTACGCCAAGTGCCAGCGCGAAGAGGCGGCGGCGAACGGGTAGATCAATTTTTCGGGAACCCAAATCACTGCAGGGCGATCAATTAAAATTTTGATCGAATTTTCGTCAATTTCTTGACATGTGGCCAGGAACAGAAGCCACATAGCCACGACTGGGCAGAGGGGTAGAGGGACAGGGAGGGAGGCGGAGAAGCTGGGGAGCTGGGACAAGGCGAGATCAATGTAAGCTGAAATTGTTGGCTGGCAGGCCTAAGGCCAAGTTTCCTCTGTCTGCGGGTACCCATCATCCTGTGCACAGTGAGAAATTTCTCAGAATTTAGTAATCAAGAAAAAATATTATACAAACTTATATGGATTTTTGTCTTAACTATTTTGACTTAATGGTTAACGGAACTTTTGAAGTTTCTTAAAAGTTTATTGTTAAAAAAATCAGGTATTTTCCCCAAGTAAATCCACTTTCCACAGTGCACCTCCTCTCTGCCTCTCTGCTGTTGCATAGTGAATGAAATTGATTAAAGCGTAAATGAATTTTTGCGGGCCTAAATCGCCGCTGATGGCCAAGAGGAAGAGGTGGGGGGAGCCGGCGATGATTATAACACAAGATCGATTGCTGCTTGTCGCTGATCGCTAACTCGATGCGGCTACTGTGGAAAGCAGAGACGCCGCTGCCAGAGCTACCAGAGCTACCGATCTACCGAGCTCCATTCTGGAAGCCCTTATTAAGTTTTCTGAACATGTTTTCAAAAAGAAGAAGGATCTTGGGCTGCTTCAGCGACTGCTGTTTTTATGCCCTCATTTGACAAACTAGCCAGGGGCGACGATCGACCTGGACCTGGGATCTGGAACCTCGTCGAACCTGGACCCAAATGGGATCAAAATCTCGCTGGCTCGGCTCGATTTAAGTTTATCCGCACGATCAGCGCTAAAAAGCCAATACCGATCGAATGCCAATGCCATAATTTTTTGCCAATCCGCACGCATGGCCAACGGGAAAAAAGCGGCGGGTCAGGAGGAATCAGAAATCGGGAATCAAAAATCGGGAATCTGGAATCCTGCCTTAGAAGCAGCGCTGGAATTCCATGCGTGCTCAGCCAGCATAAACTGTAAAAACGGTAGCCACAGCGAGACGCTATAATTATGGGTCTCGATCTGGCATGGATAGTGGGAAAATAAGGTAGAACAAGAGTGGTTCTAAGGATTTATTTATTGAACAAGATCTAGAGTTCTTTGAAGGGTTTTTTGCTTATGGATTTATCTAACAAGCTTCTTAGATATTTTATAAACCATTAAAGAACTCATTCTTTAAGGAATCATTTACATACTGCATTAACCCATTTGATAAATAATTAAGCGCCAGCAAGTGAGACCATCAATGGAGCTGCCCCACTCGGAAGTCGGTCAGAGCTTCTCATGGACACAGTTCCATTGCCGATTTCGCTTTTGGCCCCCGGACTCTCCGTCGTCATCAATTGCCGCTTTGTGGGGGCTTGGTCTCCGCTTGGACTCGGGCTGGGAATGGGAGTGGGACCTGGACGGAGTGGACTGCGTGTGTGTCTGTTGTAGCTTTGTGACGGAGCTTTCTGCTCTTTAATGGACTGGAGACGAGAGCCACATTAATTTAGTTACGCTTCGACAACGATCTCGAGTCGGCGGAGATCTCTGCATCATTAAAGACAATTTCGTGATTCGCCACGATTTGTGCAGCAAATTACTTGCTAAATTATAGAAAGCAAACACTGTGCCGCCTGGCGTCGAGGGCCCCCGGCTCACAAATCAATAGAAATCAACGCCTGTCAGGGCTGAGACGATTCTCATGGCCATTGTTGACTTAATCAATAAAGCGAATTTGGGTTGTTTTCTATTTCTATTTTCTATCTCGAATCGAAGTGGAGAGGAAATTTCACCCGATAGCGTCGGCGATCATTTAGCCGGGCAAACAAATGGGAAATCTGGCCTTAGTAACTCATTGTGTCTTCTCTTCTCCTCTTTCTTTGCAGAGTCAGGCCTTGGCCCTAACCAGAGCTGCCAACGCGGCCGCCGTTGTGGCCGCCGCCAATGCCAAGTCGCCCGTGGCCTCCTCCGCCTCGGCTAGCCTGGCGGACCTGGCCGTCAAGAAGGAGCACTCGCTGT
Organism: Drosophila seguyi; assembly: GCA_008042675.1. Classification (NCBI taxonomy): domain Eukaryota; kingdom Metazoa; phylum Arthropoda; class Insecta; order Diptera; family Drosophilidae; genus Drosophila; species Drosophila seguyi. The sequence goes on along the minus strand of VNJU01004981.1, from coordinate 473,319 downwards.
CCCCGCCCCACAGCGTTGTAAGCGTGGGCGTGGCTGGTGGCGAGGATCAGCACCGACGCTCTTCGCTGCAGGGCGTGCAGGAGAAGCTCACCCAGCTGCAGATGCAGCAGCAGCAGCATCTTCACCAGCAGCAGCAACAGCAGCAGCAACAGCAGCAGCAGCAGCAGCTCCACCATCACCAGCAGCAGGCTCAGCAGGGCGCCGGAGGAGGAGCAGGAGTTGGAGTCGCTGGAGAGGTGGCTGGCCGAAGGTCCAACGAAGGGACACCACCCTCCTCGCACCCCACGCACAACCCCGAGGGCCAGGCGCTATCCACCTCGACGGCCTCATCTAGTCAGAATGCCACGCCCAAGAGCGACCGGGAAAGGGAGCGGGAGCGGGAGAGGGAGCGCGAGCGGGAGGAGCGCGTGGAGCGTGGCAGCATCTCCTGCCTGCCACCTGCCGCCCTGGGCATGGCCGTGGGCGTCCAGCAGGCCCAGCAGCAGACGGAGAAGTTGCTCAGCCATCCGGCCTTGGACTCGCGACGGGAGTTCGACGTCAGCAAAGTGAATCGTGAGTAATGGAAGCTTTTAATTAATTTAAGGATAGAACAAGCATTGATTTTATTTTAGTAACATTTTATTTAAGGAACTCTTTTTTCGCCCTTCGATGGCATTAGTTTTAAAATAGTTTCGCTACACAATGGCTTGCCTTGTTCATTATCGGGGCTTCCATCGGTGATTATGGGTAGATTATGATAGATATGGGAGCAGTAATGTATACATGGGAATCACAGATAAGATACAATCGAATGTCGTGATTCACTTGGGATTATTTTAAGTGTGTCATTATTAATTTTATATTTTTTTTTTCGTGGCTAATAATTGCTTAGAGCAGCTGGGATTACGAGCTGCCGGAGTGCGGCATTGATTTAAAATTAAAATTATTGTGAATCCGTAATTACAAAGAGTAGGAGGAGCGCCCATAAATAATGAAATTCAATATTATTCATAATCCGATGCAATTGAGAGTGAGAGACAGGGAATAAAAGGAAGGGAAAATATCTGGGAACAGGCTTTAAAGACACAACTTTAATCAGGCCAGCAGCTGGATGGCAAATGGAAATGGCCGAGGCATTTCCCTTTTGCCTCAACGGAGCCGGCTTAATCCATGAAAAGTTCATTTGATTTGCTCACAAGGCATTAAGCACGTATCCCACAGATACTCACAGCAGACACACACAAGCACGACTGCGTTCCTTGAGCTATGGCCATGGTAATCTTGTTTGGTTCATCAATAGTTTAGCCATGGCCAGAAGTAAACCTGTGCGGATGCATCCATCGGGTGCGAGTGCTAGTATCTGCCGGATATAAATGGAAACTGTGAAGCCTTTTGCATACCAACAATATCATTCGAGCGCAAGGGAACTTGCTTCACTCTCCATTCAGTCACAGATAGAGATACAGATACAAATACAGCTACGAGCACACAACACTCGTATATGCATCGAAATCCCCTGGATTAAGCATATGAAGCATTCATAACGTTTATTCTGTGTACGGATGTGTGTATCCTCCAGTCTGTTTCTGTTTCTATGGCCCCTCGTCGGTGTGTGCAAACAAACATTTCGCCGCTTCTGGTTAGAAAGCGGGTGGTGGGTGGGTTAGGTGTGCGGTGTGTGTGTGTCCCGTGTGCCGTGTGGGCGTGAGTGCCTGGGTGGGTGTTAAGTGAACACACACTTGTGGAGTCATTTGCGGGGGGGGGGCTTGGGCTGCATCCCGGGAAGCGTGCTTCGCTTCTGTTTGTCCTGGCTTCAGTCTGGCTCTCGGCTCAGCTCTCGGCCAGCCCCTGCGTATACGCAATCTGCACGTTGTTGTGTGTGTGTGCAACAGGTGGTGGCATCCGGATCCGTCGACTTGGGCGCCCAGTGTCAGGGCCAATTTGTGGCCTCGCCTTCGCAAAGTATTCCGTGCGAAACAATTGACTTGAGCGATAAACATCAGTGTTAATATTTCAGGTGCACTATTAATACCTTGAGCCATATCCTGGCGACAGAGGCGACACACATTCCCGAAAATGCTTCTCTAATAACGCATCCTAGCGACATGGCCGACATTGCCTAAAGGGGATTTGATTTGAATTTCGTTGTGAATTTGTGAATGTCTCTCTTCGCTTTTGTGCGTGCACCAGTGTGTGTGTGCGTATCTATGTAATGTGCTTTGTTGCATATTTTGAGGATTTGCACAACAAAACGGGGACGGATGGCAGGCGGGGGGTGGGGGATTCGGAATCCGACGGATGCAGGATCCAACGATGGGGCTCAGTGCAGTTTGGTTTGCTTATTGTTGCCATCATTTGGTGTCTGTTGTTGTTGCTGTTGCCGCTGTTGTTATTATTGTCATTTAACATTGCCATTTCGAACAGCTGTGTGTGAGCTCGATATGTAAATCTGTTTTGTTTCGTTGCGTTTTGTTGTGCACACTGCCCCGGCAGAGTGTGTGCTGTGTGTGCGTGTTTATTGCGCCTAAGCTGCTCAGCGACGCAACACGATATTTATCCTGCCCCATGATTTCCATCTCTTTTTTCCGGCCTCCGGAGGAGGGAGGGGATGTTGTGGGTGCTTCAGTTTTTGGGGCTATTTTTATGTGCTGCCTGCTTTTGCGATTTTGTGTCCCTCTGGTGCTGCTGCGTTTCGATTTATGCAGAGTTTAGTATGCAACATTTTCATACGTTAGCCTTAATAAATCCCCAGCCGGCTGCACTTGTCAATATGCAGACCTCCCTCTCCCAGAATGTCCTGCAGATGCCACACTGTTGGCACCTATAAGCCTATGCACACACTCACACACAGGCGTCGCGCTCTGCAATTGAAAATCACTGCGCCTTAGTTAACGACACGTTTGTGGATCAACGCGTTCGGGAAACGAGACAACCAACCGAACCACCCACCCACTCACCACCCTCCCACCCACTTGACCTGACCCTGCTGCTGCTGCTATTGAATCATTGTTGTGCCTCGCCGAAAGTGGAGCAACAGCGGCGCTTGCATCCGCATGTGTCATAAGCCAGCAGCGGCCGCCATGAATGCAGCAGGACTCTGTGGACATAAGCACGCGCTCAAGGATTCAAAAAATGGGCACCCGTTCGATCGGCTATTATGCAGATGTCATTGCGCCGGGATTGTATAATGAGATGGGCTGGGGATGGGGCTCCGGCTCAGAGCCGGGCCCAAAGAACGCCCCGATAAGCCATGATGGACGCACAAGTGTCGGCCAAGCCGGGGCAGTAACTTGCCACGCAGAGTGGTGAGTGGAGAGTGCTACTGGTAATCAAGCGACACAAAAGCATTGCACAGCTCCTGCTGCAGGATAAGAGATACTCAAAGCAGGGCCCCAGCAATTTTCGCAGTCACACTGGGAGCTGGTCACCGGTGAGAGGAGTTCCGGCTAAGTCCTGGGCCAATGGATTCGATGGGGCAAAAGAGCAGGTGAACAGGGGGGCACAGGGTGGGCGGCTGAGCGGCAGCAGCTTAAGTGTTAAGCGTTATGCACAGTGGCCAGTCCGGAGCTGAATGATACCACTCACCGGATGCCACCTAAGCCGGTTCCAAAACCCACAGCCCCAATCCCGGTCCCACTCGCAGTCCCTCTGCCAATCCCAATCCCAGCATATGTGTCGGCGCCGGGACATAGATGCAGATGCGGATACAGCTATACAGATACAGCCTCAGATTGAGATACAAATTCGAATAAATGCCAAAAGCAACAGGAGGCAACATTTCCGAATTATAAGCAAAAAGGGATTGGCCGGACCAACAGTAGCAGCAGCAGCAGCAGCAGCAACAGCAACAACGGAATAAAAGCCGGTTGTTGCCAACCAGCCACACTAACACACACACACACACCAACACGCAGTGGCACACATGCAAATATATATATGGCCAGGACATAGCCAGGAGCTGAAGGCAGGTGCTGCAGGTGATGCTGATTGAGTTAAGCCACCATCATCGAGTGCACTGGAAAGTTTAGAGGACTAAAAGGGGTATTATTTTGGGAGTAAGTTAGATAGAGCTAAGTGAAGGTCATTAATCGTAAATAAAGATAAGGATAGGGTTTATTTTTTATATATTTTGTTGAGTATGTTTAGGTGTTATGTACATTTAATAAAATTAGTTTGATTTCTTGTATATTTTAGAGCTTGAAAATACTCAAAATATAAATCTTTATATATCAATACTCCCCTTAATTTTCTCCGTGCATCAAAAGAGATATTTACTGGGTGGCTTGCACCTCCATTTTCTCCAGCTTGCCCCTTTATCCCTCGCACAAAGAGAGCTACAAATTTAAAGGATTTAAATGTCGGCAGGAAGAACAAATCGAACTCTCGAAGCAGCCACAACAGAAGATGAGCCTGAAAGCCCACATCCAGCGTTCACTCGCCACCGGCAACGTGCGACTTGCAGCATGCAACGTGCAGCGTCCCCGGAGCCAGCTCGAAGCTCGCACCGAGCGGCTTAAGGCTCTCTCTCTGTGCGCTTTGGTTTATAATCGAATAAATACTCCCTGTGTGTGCGCCGTGTGATTATCAAAACAGAAATGCATACACAGTCGTCCGAGGCGGAGGCAGTGGCAGTGGCAGTGGCAGTGGCTGAGGCAGTGGCAGGAACTGCAACTATAAATCACTTGCATTAACTTTGAGCGCTTTTGTGCGAGTAAATATACCGAGTGCGTATCTATTAATACGCAAGTGGCATTATGCCGGCAGCATACTTGTAATTAGAGCAGGTCTGCTTCGATTATGAATATTATAAGACTTCGAGCATCTGCAGCTGGGATTTGCCATAAGCTCCCCGGTGGAAGGTGGAAGGACACAGCAAGGACACTAACACATACTAAACACTTTCTTAAGCATCCTTTTGCGATTTTATTAAATCCCAAGGAAATGCCAGCGTGCCAATTAATGCTGCTGCTAAACCGTTTATTTCCTGTCACTTAATATTGAATTTTCCCCAGCTACTTGCCACATTCAATATTCCGCTTTAACTCTATTGCCACATAGTGGAAATATATGTCGCACACGAGTGTGTGTGTTGATACATAAAGGGTATTAGGGGAATTAGGAAAATCGCTGGGCGAATGCAACTGGGCGCTTCATAATCCACAAGCGAAAACAAAATCATCATCATCATCATCAGCAGCAAGGAGGAGGAGAAGGAGCCGGGGGCAGGAGCAACCACCACCCAAGGACATTAGGCGAAAGCATCAAGTTTGCGACTTATCCTTCGACCTAAGCCTCCTGAACCCGGTGAATATTCAGCCCCGAAAAGGGGTAGCTCCTGCTCGCTCTCGTTCCCTCTGCCTGCCGCCTGCTTTGCATGCGAATTTGGCGCCAAAAACTTTCGAGTTTCAGCTGAGAGGGCACGACATTATTTGGGAATCCCTTATCCCTTTATCTGGCTTTAGCTCTAATCCCATCAGACACAAATGAAGAGAAGTTTCACGTTTCCAGTTGCTCTGGCTCTGGGTCTGGCTCCTGCCACTGCCACTGTTCCTGCCGCTGCCAGTGCTTCTTGTGCCTCCTTAAGCTTTTGTTTTTGTTCCTGTTCCTGCCCCTTGCGTTTGAAGTGCTTTGGCAATGGCAACGACGTCGGGATTAGGCCGCCAGCTAATGCGTCCTTGTGCCTGCCACTGTGAATGTGCCTCTGCCGTGTCGGTATGTGTGCGGATTGTCTGCGTATCTGTGTGTGTGTCAGCCAGGTGGGTTAGACGACGGGCCAGACAGTTGCCAGTTTTGGGAGCGGAGTCGAGTCGAGTCGAGTCGAGCTGAGCCGAGCCGAGTCTTTGGGGATGCTAATCCCAATACGACTGGCAATCCTGCCAAACTGCCGGCAGACAAACTCGCAAACCTCGCCGCTTCCGAGCTGCAGGCGATGTACTGCGAGAAAAGTTAATGCCCGGATTTGCGGGAGATGTGAATAACCTTGAATCACTAAAAGTAGAGTTGCATCTCGCTGAGCAAACAGCATTCAAGGATAAGCAAGCACTGGGAGAAGGGATAGAATCTTTCGATAGATTATTTAAGGTATTTCTTAATTGCTTAATCGCTTTAGAACTATATACAAAATTTCAAAACATAACATAAGAAATAAGTTCTCTTTACAAATAGTTATAAAGTTATAATTAAATTTAGTAGGGCTGAGAATTGGTAATTTATTTAAGCCTTTAACATTTAAATTTAATTATAACTTTATAACTAATTGTAAAAAGAAAGTATTTTTGAACATTTAATGTCTATCTTATATAGATACTTGTACCTTACAGTTACTTTTTCTGTTTAATGTAATTACTACCAATTTATTTGTTTACTTTGCTTAAAATTGATTAAATTATCTTTAAAGAAAGCCCAAAATTCTTTGTTTAAAATATTTTTTTGGTAATTAGTACAATTTAATTTAAAAATATTTGTTGATATTATATTTATTTAATATTAATAACATATAATTATGATTATTTTACTATATTTAAAAATGCATTTGTTTCTACTACAAAATGTTTCTTAGTTTTTGTACATGCTTTTTTTCTGAGCACTATTTTCTGGCAATTCAATATCTAATTGTGTGAAAATTTCTCTCGGTGTACTGGTGGGCTTTATTGATCGCGCAGGGGATTATCCAGGGCGCTGGCATATTGGCAGAATGGCAGTCGGGCGGGCAGGCGATTGTCCATTTTCAATTTGTGCTCCGCCAGCGATTCGGAGCAGGAGAAGGAGGAAGGGGGAGTGGAGGTGCCAGTGGATGGAGATGGGTCGGGGTCTGGGTATGGGTCGGGGTATGGGTTTGGGGAATGGGCCTGTAATCCGTTCGAATGCCCGTCCAATGCTGCCTATAAGTTTGGGGATACATTCATATGTACATGTGTGCGTAAATACATACATATACACGGTAAGTGCGCATTTTGCATTGTTGCTGCTGGCTGTTGTTGTTGTTGTTGTTGTTGCTGTTGTTTAAAGCCAGTGGCTGTCTGGTGCTTTGTTGTTTTAGCCTCCATATGAATCATACGCAACGTAATCCCAATTCGTTTAAGTCACTGACAATCCATGCGATGCCCAGGCGATGCCGCAACGCATCCAAACACCCAAACGCCCCAAACGGGCGCACACACCAAATCGCACCCCCTCCTCCTCCTCCGCTCCCCCCACATCCCCTCTCTGCGCTGCCCCCACACCCCCTTTTCCGTTGGGTCGAGCATATTTTCGCAATAAAGTAGATCCCGCATTAATCCCAACGATTTTGTGCTCTGGGCATTGCGTGTGCTTTATATTGTCCGTGTATTGGTGGCCGACCGCTCTCACTCTCCCTCTCGCCGAGTCAGTGTGTGTGTGTGCGAGTGTGTCCGTGTTAATCCTTAAACCGGCAGAGCTAAAGCTGCCCGCGTCGACGTCGCTGCCAACTGCAACCGAAAAAGGCCCAAAAGCATGCCATGAGTTGGAGTTTTTCGGGGGGACGAAGGGAGCGAAGGAGCACGGGGACCACACACACAGACACAAACACAGAGACCCAGCAGCGACGCACAGTGACAGCCCGCCCCCTGAGTCACCGCCACCCCCTTTCTGCCGCCGTCCCTGCTGCGAGTCTCGGTTTGCGGATGAGTCGATGGCGACGGCTGCTGCTGCCGCCGCCGCTGCCGCTGCTGCTGTTGGGAGATTAACTTTTTTCCATGCAAACAGTGGCGGCCTGGAAGGGGGACGGTTTCCGAGGAGGTTACAGAGGGGGTGCGACGGAGGGCTGTGGGGGCCAGGGATTTTGCGTTTGCGTTTGCTTTTGGTGGCCGTGTGGGCGAGGGATTTAATTTCGTGCGGGATTATTATTTCGGATTTAACTCTTCGTTTTATGGATCGCTTGGCATTATAATGAACAGCGGCGTCGCTCACAGGCCATGGGCGTACCAAGGGGGATCCTTAAAGTGGGAAGTAATTATTGAAATTTAAAATTTATGATGATCCTCTTCCGAGGTTGGAATTTTTATCTATTTAATTATTGCGATTCAAATATAAATTATATAAATTTGCAATCGGTTTTATATCGAGGTAAGATTTTAAAATATAGGAATATAAATAGGTTATAAAAGATTACAAAATTTAATACTTATCAACAATATTTAAAAAACATTTTTATTACCCAAGACAATTGTTTTGCTATTCTCATTGCTTAAAGATGTCCCTTGATTTATATAATTTTTACTTTTCTAAAGAATTTTAAAGTAATAATAAATTAGCAAGAGATTGTTTTATACTTTATTTAAGTATTTATATTTAGAGTAAAACTTATTTACTTATATTCCCAGTGTATAACATACTTTTCTGAGTTTTCATAGTTATTCAATGGATATTAGTTCAACAGTGATCGTTTTTTGTTTTGTTATTATCATGTATTATTTATTTCTTATAATATTTTTTAAATTATAATTTACTTATTTACCCGTATTAATTATAGGAATTATTTAATATAATAAAATTAAATAATAAATCGGAAAATATGCAATTCCAAATATAATATGAATTTATAAGTTTAATCCCGACAAAGCATGGATCCCTTAAACCTCTTTCGAATTTAAAATAATATTTCATTCAGAACCAAGAATGTCTAATCCACTTTTTTCTTCCTTCTGGCCCTCGCATCCCTGGGGTTATCCACTTTTTATCCATCGCGGCACGCCACTGCCCTATAACCCGCTTTGGCATTATAAACTCCGGTGTATTTTTATAACTAAAACCTTCGCATCGCCTGCGACACAGCTCCAGAGTTCCAGCGTTCAGGAAACTGTGAACCCGAATCCATTATAGCTTAAGCTGCTGCCAACACCAACACCCAGATACACACACACACACCCAGGGAACACAGCCACAGCTACAGCCAGGGCATTATCCCAAAACGAAATGACATCCCTTGGAAATTAATCCTTAATTCCATTCATTTCGTATAATCCCAGAGATATACTTTGATAAGCGTAATGCGGGGCCAGCCGGAGAGCGCGAGAGGGGAGTGCGAGACTGTGTGTGTGTGAGCCAGAGAGAGAGAGAAAGGCGAGAGAGAGAGCCACATGTTGCTATCCGCCTGTGTGCGTGTATCCGTATCTGCGGCTCTGCCGTGCGCGTATCTGTGTGCCCTGCCCGCCTGCCGCTGTGTGCGTGCCATGCCGTCGCATGGGGGCGAGCTCTCGACTCTCCGGGTCCGTTTGCAGTTTAGTATCTTTCCAAACATGCTGGAAGAAGGTTGGTACTCTGCGCTCTTCTCGTGCTCTCCGCCGCTCGGTTCGCGCCGGCTACACTCGCAGATACACTTCGCGGCTCCGGCTCGTACTTGTTGTTGTTTATTGTTTATGTTTGATGGCCAGCAGCAATGGGATTATGTTTGAGGCGATGGATTATGAGTGGCAGCAGCAGCAGGAGTGTGGCCTAAGCCAGCTTGATTGAGTGTGTGAGTGAGTGTGTGGGTGTGTGAGACACTTGAAACCGAATCTGTGCCGAGTGCGAACTGTGAACTGTAAGTGAGTGAGTGAGTGAGTGACCCTTTCGATGGCAGGAAGTGAAAGTATATGTGGCGAGGACACTTGCACACAATGGATCCCCCCAGACCCGCCATTGAGAGCCTCCTTTAACACCGACAGCTGTGTGTGCGTGCTTAGAGTCTGCAGACCAGATTTGCCACACCACTGTCAAGTCGCATTTGTCAACAAAGGTTGCGTTGCACACACAGTGGCACAACAGCACACACAACCAGCCAGCAACTCACACACAAAGCGCTCAAATGAACTTAAAAAGCAGAGCGAAAGCTTTTAAATCTGTTGCTTTCGTGCAGGCTAATCCCTATGAAGTTCACTAGATTCTGTGCTGTGTTGGTGTTGCTGTTGCTGTTGTTGTTTGTTGTGCCCCCCCTTCAACAACAGTGGCAGACACCAGCTCACCAGCACACACACCGACGCAGACACAAAGCTGGCAGAGAGAGCTGCCAGCAACAGCAACAACAATGCACGGCGCGCTTTGGCACTTAAACCGAACTGAGCCGTCGGGCAGAGCTCATCCCCAGAGCCCGAGGGAAGCAGGTCCTCAGCTAGCCACCACCCAGTCCGCCCACTGACCTAAGCCACGCTCCAACCCCACCGACCCAGTCGCCCACAAAAAAGCCAGGGCAGCCACCAGCAAGGAGGCGAGGCGAGGCGGCAAGGCTGTGAAAATAAAATAAAGGCTAAGGGAGAAGGATAAGTGAAAACGGGGGAGCAGGGAGCTCGGGGTCTAGACGGGATCAGCCCAGTACGGGTGTGTGAGTGTACTAGTCGCCTTCGAAGAGCAGTGTGGCTAAGCAAACAGCATCTTAGCCGGGTTTTTTTTCAGCTGATTATTGGGTTGTTTATGAGAAGAAATATCGGGATATACAGGTGCTTAATCGATGTAGTATAGTACCTTTAAAGAGCCCAGATCAGATCAGATTTTTACATAAAAAGTTCATACTTAAAAGCACTATATCTTATAGGTATAGCAAATACCTTAACCAATTAGTTAATTAGACTTAATTCCCCTTTTAAACCAACGACCAGATGTTATCTTTGGCGTAACCCAGCAACGAACGTCTCGCTTCGATTTAGATCTTTAAATCCTTGATCCCAACTGTTTACATATCAGAGCAAAAGATGGAAATACGTTTCCCTCTAAGTCCTTACCTAGAGCTTTTCCACTGCCAATTTTCCATCTGCGATTAAGCCGGCCGACTCGCTCTTCACAATACCCTTTGAGGCATCTAATTACCCAACCCTTGGCGAAAGCACTCTGTCATATCGGATTATGTAACCCCGAGTGACTCCTCCTCGAGCGTGCTCGCTGGTGATTAGGTAGCGTGATTTCGCTCATTACGCCTAAAAAGCGAATTCCGGCTCGGATTAAAAACCAACTTGCTCGCTTCATCCCTTCTGCCGCACCACTCAGGGATTATTCCAACTTTTGACTAATTTGATTATCTGATTCGGTATTCATAGTCGGGCCACCTCGAACCCTTCAACTTGGCTAGCTGCATTTTTTCCGGATGCCCTGGCTCTGGTTCTGGCTCTGGCTCCACAGGCGGTTGGTTGGGTGTCATGTGCTGCTGCTGCTGGATCCCCAAAGACTTAACTGTAAAAGCCCCTCGGCATTGCTCCCACATTCGAGTGCTCATGCATACAACATACACTCACCCGTATGTGGCAGAAAAAAAAAATGCCAACTCAAATACCGCTGGCATTGGACGGAATCGCAAAAAATTAGCAGTTAATCCCCTTAAATTGAATGCCGCAGATGGTGTTGCCAGTGTCGCTGTGGCTGTGTTGCTGTTGCTGTTTCGCCTGGTTTAGTTAGGGAGCAACAGGGACTGGAGAGTAGTTAGCTGGCGACCACACCAGAGCGACAGCGAGCGGGTTAAGGGAACAATGGAGGCGACCGGTGGATGTTCGCCTGCCTGTGTTTGTGGCAATTAGCCAGAGTTGCCACATAATACGCGCGGATAAATGTTTAAGATTTTAAGTTGGAGCACCGGGGTGACTTGGCTTTATTCCCGCGACTGCCGACTGGACCTAAGCTGGCAGCCGTCAGTCCGAAAGTCCGAAAGTCCGTGTGTGTGGTGCTGCTGGTGTGTTTGCGGTTTGGCTTTTGTGGCCGGGGCTTAGGGGGATCCGATCCGATCCCACCCCGACTCCTCATCCGGCAGCACTTAATCCGCAACTAGCGAAGAAATCTGTTGAGAAATTTAACCTAATCCCGGACGGGGCTCAGAGATCTCTGCATCGAATCGAATCCAACAAAGGCCGCTGTCCCGTCCCTCTCCGGGGAGCAAGAGGAGGAGCACTGGCACTGGGACTTATAATGGCACTGCGTAAATCCCCTTCAAATTAAGCTCCTTGGCAGCCTCGCGTATCGACGTCTCGCACCCTTCCTCATCTCCGCCCAACTTCGAGGTTACGCTTAATGCAAATACAATGCTACGCGCTCACCGCAGCCGGATCAAATTTCATCCTCCTCGGAGGGCAACCCCGCCTCCTGCCGCACCCGCTGCCTCGCGGGCAGACAAAGCCCAAATGCCAAAATACCAATGCGATATGGCGACAGCGTCGACATCCTTTCTGCCTCCTGAGTAGGACATCGTTGTCGTCGTCGTCGTCGTCGTCTGTGGGCCACTAATAAACCCAATGCCCCCCCGCTTCCGCTGCCATTGTAAAGCCGCTCATCTGGCAGCTCCTTCAGCTCCAGCTCCGCTCCCTCGGCTCCCAGCTCCCTCGACTTCCAGTTCGCAGTTCGCAGTTCATTGGCAGCGGATTAAGCCGGCGCGCATTCGCAGAGGCAGCAAATACAAAAGACGCTTTTGCCATTGGATCGATTTAAAATACTTGAGCCGGGCAGGAAAATAAGCGGGACCGAGGAGAAAAATCAGTTGTGGGTATTAATAAGCACAGGAAGGGTGGCCGCGGGCTGAAGGCTGAAGGGTAATATGCATAAGCACCATTAACTTGTACTTAAAACTGTGGCAGGTGGTTGAGCCGGGGTGCGGACCGCTCCGAAAGCCGAGGAGGCGGAGGAGGTATTACATCCCGCTCTCTTTCGCTGAATGTAACTTAATTCGCCGTGTGGCTGGCAGCGTCTTCAAGCGGATTATATTAATCAATACAGTGATATATATGGCCTTTGTTCAGCCCTGCTCCTTGCTGCTCCGCGTTGCGCCCTTGCTTCCACTTCCTCGTTTCTCCAGCGACTTGGCTTAAATCGGAATGACAGCCACTAGGCGTATACTTATTTTACTCGTTGGGATGGCTTGAAACAGTTGAGATATTCAAGAGATACTGGAGATCTAAAGGGGTTTTCTTTTTTTGATATATTCATAAATAGCATTATTTTGCTATCTTTATACCATAATTTGAGAGAGATTTTAGGGATCCAGGTGCGTTAAAGTTTAATACAAATCAATCTAAAGGCTTTAAAGAATTCAAAATAAAATATATTTAGAGTATAAGTAACAAAATATAGGCAAAGGCTTGAATAAATTCGAATTTAAACGAACTGAAATAGTATAAACTTTCTTACATCAAGATTTATTCTAATTAGAAAACTTATAATCAAATAAATTTATAAGAATTTAAGAAGTTTTGCCTATCAAAATTTGCATTGAATATATTTTCATATACATAAATTAAACAGAATTTAATACGATTCCCTTCTAAGCCATTGGGTATCCGGCATTCGTCACCTGGTGGTGATGGCTTCTTGGCCTCTCGGCTCAGACCTGCTCCGGGTTCTTTTTGCCCGCTTTAATTGAATCAATGGCACAGATCGCATGTTGTGCTCCTTTCGCCTCCGCCTCTGAGAGACTTTGTTTGGCTTTAAGCAGGAAGATTTAAACGTAATGCTAGCCGGTGCCCTCCGCCGCCCCTCTCCATCTGCTGGGGCATATTCATGCATTTATGTATACATGCCTATAATTCAGTCGCACAGTCAAAGCGTCTTAAGCGCTAAGTAGAAGCAACGTAAATAAGTAATATTGATAACTAAAGTGATTAAGGTTGCCTTTGCCGTTGCAGTTGCAAGAGTCCCCCTTCCAGTTCCAGTTCCCTTTTGGCTTCGTGTGTGGCTTTGTCTGCTGGCAGCCGACTGTGGATCGGATCCCCGGGCGGAGTGGGTGGCCCCTGGCCATTCGAAATGTTTAAAACAAATGCAGTCTGGTCAGATTTATGGCTATATATACACACTCTCATTTGTAGTGGCCCCTTCTTTTTTGTGCTGCGGCTGCGATTACGTTTGGTTCAACTGGTTTCAGCTTGATTTTTGGCCACCAACCCCAGGGACGAGCATCAGTATCTCGGCTGCGTTTGTTTGCAGACATTATCGACATTTAAATCCCTTATTTGTGTCTGACGAGGCATTGTCCTTGTCCCTGTCCCGGCACTTGATAGTATTTGACAAATTGAAAATCCTTTTTGTGGCGAACGCATGTCCTTGTGTGCACACACATGGCATGGCCTTATCCTGCAGTTCATAACTTTAATCCTGTTTCACAAAAACTTCTGCTTATTTGCATTGCTGAGATGCGAATCCTTCGTCTTTAAGAAGAGAGATTCTTCAGCATTCTTTGTGCCTTAATTATTCACTTCTTGGAGACTCCGGATCCGGATTAAGTCCGGCTGCCATCAATTTATCATTGGCCACTTCGATTGCATAACTTTGCTCGGGTCGTCGTTGTTGGCTCGAGAGAGTCATTTGGCCGAAAAGTACACATCATAATCCTTTTGTAAGGATTTGTCCCTGTCCGCGTGGAGGCCACAGCCCCCTGTGCATTCAATTATCGTTTGGCCTCGCAGTTGGCCATTGTCTCAGGGTCCCAGTTCCACTTTCAGTTCCACTCCCAGTCCCGGTTCCGCAAATTCGCAAAACTAATGAAGTGCTGCAGCTCCTTGAGCAGCCTGCTAATGCCACTAGAGTCCTTTCCCCAGCCCCTCGGCCGGCTTCCTGCCGGACTCTTGAACTCCTCAGCCACTTGGCCGCATGTATAAGCATGTTTTCTGGTTTGCTTCACAGACAAAGCTTAGAACCACTTAAGAAAATCCATTCACAACCTGAAACTAACTAGAGTCCTGGCCGTCCTGCCTTCGGCTGTGCCTGTGTGAGTGTCCTGCAAGGATTTTCGAACCGTTCCGTCTGAGGTTTGCTCGGTGTCGTTTTTGTGCTGGCAAAAGAAAACTCACCTGATGACGGTCCCAAATCAACATATGAAGCAAACAACAAAAAGGATTAAGTCCAAGACACACACAGACACACACCCGCATCCAGGATCCAGGATCCAGCATCCAGCATCCAGCATACGGCCTGGCCTCATGCATAGTTTTACATGTCTAAGGACAAAAAATGAATTTATTGCGCAACAAAAACAAGACTTGAGACAATTCCAAAGCCTAACCCAAGAGGCCAAAGCCGAGGCCAATTTAGCAGCTGAGTTGGCCCGCAGGACGGGGTTCGGGGGCAAAAGGATTCAAATAAATTACCGCTACGGGCCATACTTATTTCATTAGGATTATTTTTGACTAACATTTACGACTGCCCCCAGACTCAGAGCCGAGAGTCGAGAGTCGAGTCAAAGGATTCCCTGATTTCCGGCCATATCCGACTGGACAGCCTTCGATTGGGTCGCCGGTGAGAGGGCGCTAAACGCGGACAACAGGCCACGTTACTCGTAAAAAGAAAGAAAATGCCTCGCGGCATTAATTATAATCCGCTTAAAAGTTTCAACATGTTTTCCCAGCCCCGAAAGCCCTATTCGAGAAAAATACACTCACGAATACAAATACGGCGGCACAAAAAAAGTTCAAATCTCGAAATACGCCGCTGACTCAGAGCCGAAGGGAAAAGAATCCGCCGGGCGGCAACTCAAATGCAAAGTGCAGAAAATTCGCATGTGCACAAGTGGAACTCGAACTGGTTAAGAGCATTGACTTTTGATTCTGAACAGAGTTCTCAGGAGATCAGTCCAAAAGGCAGCTCAAAGATCCTTGACTTACAATCGGAATCCTTGGAGTTAGAAAGTAGCTAGAAATTGTGTGAAAATTGTATTAAATTTTGTATGAAATTATATAATAACGTAGGTATTGTATAGGTAATGTATCTTTAAAAGAGACATTTATACTATACTTAAAGCTTTATTATTAACTCTTTGATTTCAAAAAAGATTAAATTAGTAAAGTTTAAAAAGCCCGAAATCTATGCTTAAAATTGCTGTATGGTTTCTAAGAGCTACATTTATATTTATGTTTATCCCAAAAATTTCTTTATTATTAAAGAAGTGTTTAAAGAACCTAAACAGAATAGAAACTAACTTTTAATGACATGGAATGTATATTAAGCTATTAAGAAGATTAATCTTCAATCTTCAAACTTCTTACAAGTTATAGAATTCCAAATTTCTCAAAATAATTGGTGTTCTTTGATTTCCCACAAAAAACCTAATCTCTCTTAGCGAATATCAAACGATCCACAACTAATTGGCCTTCCGACTTGGTTACTTTGGCAGTTTCCAATCGCTACACCGCTTAGGTTTTTTGTATAGTTAATCTTTCATTGCCAAGGTATTCATTATTCTGCCAAGAAGCAAAGGCAATTGTTAGCTAGCTTATATTACCCGTGTCCTGGGGCAAGGGACCGAAAACCACCCGAGGCAAGACGCAAAACGATTTTCATTTTATTGTCCTGCTTAATATGTTTGTTTTTCTTTTGAGAGTGCAGCCTGCAGGAAGTGCAGGGACTAAGGCAGGGATATGCCCAGGGAGCCAAAGGTGTGAGATGGCAGCCAAGCGAAAGGCTCAGGCTCAGGCGGGTGTGCTGTGTCCTGTGTGCTGTGTGCGTACGTGTCCTGGGGAAAAGTTCTTAAGTCGCTCCGAATGCTGCTCAAGCTGCCGAGCGAGAGCTGTCGGAGGCATTATAAATTAAAATGCACGCATTAAAAATTCTAGTAAAAAAGAGTTTGCAATTAAGTAGGACTTAAGTTGAAGTGTAAATAAAAATGCACACACACACACACATACACTCGGATGGATCCCTTAAGAAGGACATGGAAATTTGTTTTCTGGCGTGAAGTGAAGGAAAAACTTGTGGCAATTTCCTTAAGACTATTGCTTAATTTCCGGTCACTCTTCCCTGAATATAACATCCCCTCAAACACACACACGCATGCACACACACACACCCCCAAAAGGCACACACACGCACACAGAGAAGCCTACTTAAGTCCCCTGAAATCCTTGAGATTTTTTGCACTGGTCAAGCAATGATAAGCAAATTTCCCAACAGTTCACTTGGCTTAAGACGAACCCTTCTCCTGCCCGTCCGTTCTGGTTATTAAAACTTTTGGTCTGTTGAAATTTTAATTTCCCTAAATACCCAAATCACTCAAAATCATTTTAATAAGTAAATTATGAGCATTCTGCCTATAAATAAACAATCACACAATTTATTCCATCGAAAAAGTCGAGGAAAGACTACAAATATTTGCAGTCCTGAGAAGGATACTTGAGTAATCCTTTGCCGAGTCACCTAAATAGCTCCGTTCGCCCGAGGAGCATGTTTGTGTGTGTCTGTGCATGCAGGGATTAAATCGTTTTGATGTCCTTGCCAGGGCAATTTATAATTATTTGTTTGCCTCGGCCTGTGGTCAGCCAATTGGTCAATTTCTTAGAAGAAAGTCGAGTGGATAAAACTTTTCCTACCCTTGCTCCCGCTCCTTCGAATCCTCCTTATGCACATGAGATGTTTCTGGAAACTTTTCAAAAGATTACAAGTCCCCGGGGCCAGGGACCTGGGAAGGACGAGAGCTGGCAGCAGTCCTGTACCTTCCTCGCATCCTTGAGCCGGGAATTTTCCAATTTCAGTTGATTGCGATGACTGAACTTGATTATTTCTGCTGCCATCGATGCAGGTTAATAAATCTTAAGCCGCGTGGCGGTTCGCTGGCGGAGATATCGAGGCAGGAGTTCATTTACAAATCGTTTGCCGGCTTAGGAGAGAGAGACTGGGAGGGGGCAAGGACTCGTCTGGATGCTGCCTCGCCAAGATTTAATGCCGGAGAAGAGAACAGAACCCTGCGCATTTAATTCAATTTGTTTTGGCCCGACTTCTTCGGCTGTGTCTCGATTACTTTCCATTTTTTTGTGCGCTGCTGCCAGTGCCACTGATAATGCTAATAAGGATAAGCTCTGTCTGTGCCATCGTTGGCCGGGTGACTTAAAGCTGCTGATTCCGGTGGCCGTCAGTGGTGGCGGAAATGCCAGAAGGCTGGAGCGGGATACTGGGATACTGGGGCTACTGGCTGGTGCAACAATTAGTGGGTGCTCCATGGCTTTGGGCTGCACACTAACTCCACCGCACACTAAACGCACAGGCAGGTGGACGGAATCCGCTTTGTTTTAGCCCCATCAAAACGCGGCTCCATGGATAATGGATATATTGAGTTTATAATTCGGTTGCACGTTCGCCCCGCCGGTCATTAGCGACCGGGTCCGGCATAATGCCTGAATTGCGAATCAGAATCTGAACCGCACGGCGGCTAATTTCGTTTAAATTTGCACAATTTTGTGTAAATACTGAGGGAGTCGTCGTCCCGGCATCGATTGAATTTAATGGGATTACGGCCGTAACTACCGGGACCCCTTAAAGTTCCTAGACCCGTGCCGGTGGCGGTGACAAACAATACATTATAGTTGAATTCTTTATTCCTTTTCAACTCGCCAGTGCCAGTGCCAGTGCCCACGCACACGGCCCGGCCCGGGTCTGATGTATTTATTTTTAATGCCAATGGCCCCCAATGAGGTTTTCATGGCAATTAAAAGATTTGCATGGCCCGCACACCCACACACACGTATACACACGCTTGCCGCACAAAAATATGGCATGAAAATCGCACGTAATTGGGCTGAACTTTTGGTTGGTCCATCCACATTTCCATCCCGTACATCCCTCCTGGTCCGCCTTTAAAACGCTTCCAGCTGCCGGGCTCCCGGCTCCCGGCAAATGCCAATCGTTCGCCAATCTCTGGCTGCTTACAATTTTTATAATTGGAATAATTAATAATACCATTATGTTGGTCGGACTCGGACCTGGGGCGTTAAGCCTATTTGGTGCCTGGCCCCGCCCCCACGGAAGCCGCCCGGTCGGGGCTGTAATGGTAGTAAATCGCCTATAACTTCTATTTTCCCGAATTTTGGCAAATTTAATTTTAAGCCTTTGATAATTGGTCGGCCGGAGAAGTAGTGCACTAAGTTTAGAGTAAGTTTAGAGGAGAGCATCATAATTTATAATTTTTGTGAAATTTCAAGTTCTTTGGTGGAGTTTTTCAGAGGGGGGAGCACGGCGGGTGACTATTTAAGCGGCTAAAACCATTTGCGGTTAGCCGCAAACATGCAATAATTTATTTTAATACTTTGCTGCGTGGCAGCCAATCTGCATATAAAGCCCCATTTCGAATATGTTTTAATTGCTTATTTTAATTTGTCGATGATTTGCACTTGGAACTAGACGGCACTAAACCGATTATTAAACAGCACTCGAGTGCGTCACGGGCTTGAATTAGTCGGCATTATTTCTAACCATTATGTTTCGGAACCCCTTCTCTCTCCCGCAGCCAAATCACTTCCACTGCACTGTGTGGTGGAGTCGGTGCACTCCCTGCACGCCTCCCTGACCATCGACACGCGCCAGCCGTGGAAGCGAAGGCCCAACATCGAGACGGACAGCTACGTGATCATAGCAGCGGCCACGCCCTGGAGCGAGATCGTCCAGACGGCACTCCAGCGGCTGGGCTACTCCCAGGAGGTGGCCAACACAGCCAGAGGTGGGTCCTTAAGGCATAGAGTTTCTGTAAAGCTATACGACTCTCTAGAGCTCTGTGTGAGCAGCTCTGCTTATAGTATACATTATCCTTGAAAGGACTTTTCTTCCTTCGATATATTTACTAATTAGATACTATTCTCTCCCCCCTGCAGGCTCTCTAATAATCAAACACTGGAAACCCATACCCCTGGAACAGATATCGGATAACCCGGCAGTGACGGTCAGCGATATTGTGGGTGAGCTGACTTCGGTGATCACGCTGAGGATCGTTATCCTGCGCCCAAAGACCTCACCCTTTGGCGAGATCAAGGACAAGCTGCTCAAGCTGCTGGTGCTGCAGTCGCATGCCGTGCTCCGCTCCACCGGCTGTCCCCTGGATGAGGTGAGTTTCCACTACTGCCAACTCTGGCATTTCCGTTTTCACCCCCTTCTTCCGGCACTGCCAATTAGGGATTCACTTTGAACTTTCACTTAAAATTCTGCACTAAGACGACGAAATTCTATAATGATTCATAAGCGGTTTACCCGGAGCAGAGCTGCCTCAGCTTCCGTCACGTCGTCCTGCGAGCTCTTATCCGACTTGAAGTTGCCGCAAAACTTGCCGAAAAATGTGTCTCCGGATGAGAAGTGGCGACGCTAATTTGCGTGATGTGAGGCATACACACACAAGGAGCTCGGCTTTGGCATGTCCTGGCTGCCGCTTGTGGAATATTAAACGCATAACGCATTGAAAATGTTTTGATAGCGACTACAAAGAAATTTTGTTAAGCCGAGTTCATTTATTTGGTTCACTTAACTAATCCTTTTTTGCAATAGTTTTCATTTTAATCAGCTTTGCGCTGCCTTGTCCTGCCTCCTCCAGGATGTGTGCGTGTGTGCTGGCTTTTGTTTTCCTTATTGCAATCGGTTTAGAAGGCTTAGTTTAAATTCGGGGAGGAGCAAGCTGGGGAGGAGGAGCCAGCCAGACCACTGCATGGCTCACATGACCCAATTCCGTGGGCGGGCGAGGGCGATATCGGTGCATTAGCGCCATAAATCATAGGCAGCAACAACTCGCTATCATCGCCAGCGATGAACAACACGAAATCACGGCCAGAAATACCCTTCAATTGATATTGCGACTGCTATTTTATTGGCCTCCTCCAAGCCCCCACCGATTAATATTAGCAAAGCAAAGCAAAGCAAGGCAAAGCGAAGCACGGCAGTTGTCGTCCCGCCTAATCACATGATAAGCATTTACCATAATTTCCACATGCGTTGTCTCTGACACCGCCGGTGTCCGTCCGGCCCGAGGAGCTTTGGGGTGCGGCGATAGGAAAATCAATTTAATAATACCCCAGCACGTAAGAAGCGTCAACCCATTTTATTTACAATTAGGCACCAGGCACCTAACCCCAGTCCCTCCTCGGAGCAGCTTAAGTGATTTGGGGCGCCTCCTTAGCTGATAGGCAGAAAAAGCACCAAAACAACAGCAGACATTATCTTCGCCCAGTTGGGAGACAAAGCAGTATACGCCATACCTGGCACCCCTTGGAGCTTGGTGGCAACTCATCGCATTTCGATTCTATTTCTGTGTTGGGTAAATTCAATTTTAATCGCCATAAGCTGATGTGTCGCTGCCTATCAGGGACTATCTAGTTATCGCCTTCGATTCGAGGCACTGTCTGTTAATATCAGCTCGCCGCGGTATCAGTCCCGCTGCTCCCCAGACCAGACCCCGGTTTCTCTATATCGTAATAGGCAATTTCGGACTCCGCTGACTCGCCGTAGCACTCGCACATTTATGGCTAAGTAAATCCCGCCACTTGAAGCACAGTCCAACCCTCCAACGCCCCCCTTTCAATACCAGCCGGCGACTGTGATTTTTATGACAGCCGCTTAGCGAGCGGCGGACCCGGGGTCTTAGTGTAGCCACTGTTGACAGTCGCTCAGTGCAAAGCCAGCCCCGGCCCAAGGTTGCCCACTAATCCCTGGCATTTCGCTCTGATTTCCACACGGAACAGAATTTCGATGATCGAATCGATTGTGTAACTAAGCGAGCTAATACTATATAGAATTGATATCAAAGATACAACTCAACTCTGTAATTTGCTTCCTTCCAGGTCACGCTCTCCCAGATCTGCCGGAGTTCGCACCAGAACACTTATGCCCTGCCTGGCGGCGAGATCTCCGACGATCTGCGCCGCAAGTTCGACCAGTGGTGGTCCAACCAGCTCTCTCCCCAGGCAGCGGCCATGGCGCCCAAGATGCTGCCCTTCATGACGGGTCCCTCGGCAGTGCCGGTCCCAGTGGCCGTACCCGGCGAAATGGACTTCCCGGTGGGTACAGCCATGGCGGCGGCAGCAGCTGCTGCTGCCCATGCAGCCGCTGCAGGCGGAGCAGCGGTCGGTGGGAATCCCCTGGGCTCAATGGGCAGCCGGGAGAGCCTGTTGCTGGCCAATGAGGCGGCTCACCATGCTGCTGGCGCAGGACCTGCACCGGGGGCAGGACATCACGGCAGCATGCTGGTGCATCCGATGCACGCGTCCATGCACCACCACCATCACCATGGAGGCAGTGGGCATGGGCCGCAGTATCCCAACCAGAAGACTCGCATGCGTACCAGCTTCGATCCGGAGATGGAGCTGCCCAAGCTGCAGAAGTGGTTCGCCGAGAATCCGCATCCCTCGCGGCAGCAGATCCAGACCTATGTGGTGCAGCTCAATGCCCTGGAGTCGCGAAGGGGTCGCAAGCCGCTGGATGTGAACAACGTGGTCTACTGGTTCAAGAATGCCCGGGCGGCACAGAAGCGGGCCGAGATGCGGGGCGGGAGTCTGGGCAGCGCCATGAGCGCCTTGGGGCATGCCGCCATGAACGGCTATCTGAGCCAGCATGCGCCGCTGGGCCAGAACTCGAGCAGCAGTGCCGGGAGCCAGCCGATGAGCATGGGCAACCTGTCCATGTCGCACGACTATCTGAAGAGTCCGCTCAGCCTGAAGTCGGAGGACATAGACACCATGTCCCAGCACTCGGACGACATGGAGGACGAGCCCAGCAGGCCGAACACTCCCCAGCTGCCGCTCTCGCTGACCACGCACGAGCGCCATCGCAGCTCGCCGATGATGGACGACGACGACGAGGAGGCGTCCGAGCAGCAGCATCCACAGCAGCAGCAGCAGCAGCAGGACGGGAAGAGCTCTGGCAGCGATGGCATGAACGGGAGCCTCAATGAGGAGGAGCGCCACGAGAAGTCATCGCGGGATGCCGAGCTGCAGGACAACGAGAAGGAGAACTCTGGCGCCGAGGAGCGCAACCAGGACAGCGATCCACAGACGGAGACCGGTTCCAGCCTCAACAACAACAACAACCACAACAACAGCTCGCACAACGACCCGGAGGTGAGCTCCACGCCCAAGCGCACCACGCCCAAGGAGGAGGACGATGACCTGGACATGGACGAGGACGAGGAGGACAACGAGAACGATGCCAGCCATTTGGATGAGTTCCGTTCGCCCTCGCCGGACATGGCCGGCGGCGTGGTGCCGCACAAGGACCAGCTGCCCTTTCCCATGGTGCCCAACTCGATGTTCTCGCAGTCCTTCATGTACATGAGCCACTACATCCCGGCCTTTGGCCAGGCGGCCGCCGGACATCCGCACCACCATGCCGCTGCTGCAGCGGCGGCAGCAGGCATCCAGCCCAACGCCCTCATGGGCGGCGGTGGCCTGAACCTGTCCAGCATCTCGAACGAGGAGCGGCGGAAGCGGAACCGCACCTTCATCGACCCGGTGACCGAGGTGCCCAAGCTGGAGCAGTGGTTCGCCATGAACACGCATCCCTCGCACAATCTGATCCTCAAGTACACCGAGGACCTCAACACGATGCCATATAGGTGAGTTTTCTGCAGTTCTTTTAGTTTTGTTTCTCAGATTAGCTCCACATTATATTTAATATATTTAATTAATCCTTATCATCTACCTCTTTCTGCTTTTTCCAGGCAAAAGTTCCCGCGCCTGGAGAGCAAGAACGTGCAGTTCTGGTTCAAGAACCGCAGGGCCAAGTGCAAGCGCCTCAAGATGTCCCTCTACGACAGCAACCAGTGCGCTCAGCTGGGCGGCCTCGGCTCCTTTGTGCCCAAGTACGAGGAGCGGGACTAGGCTCATCCGGAGTTTGGCATCAAAATTAGCAGCATTTCTCCATGTAAATAGTCGGACGAGAGGAGACACACACACACCCCAATTGAAGCAGCCCTCAGCCGCGGCTGCAGCTATGACAAATACTATAACCTATACGATAGCTGATAAATATGTAATCCCTAGATTAGTCCACTCTAAGTATTATAGACCGAGAACTAACCCAGTTACGCGTTACCAGTTGCCGGAAGCCAGGAGCGTCTAGCGAAAATTAGAGCAAATAGATAAAGCCCCCTTAAATACGATCTTGCATGAACAGCAGTACGACTAACCTATAGCTGGCACCTAGCCCCATATATACTTCTATTTCTACCTAGTTCTAGCCTTCTAGATGTGGAGGAAGGGCCACGGAGGCCCCTTAAGAATAAGCAAACCAAAGAGAGCCAATTTTCGAGAGTCGATCTGCGATGTGTATATAGAGTATGTTATCCTAGGTACGCCTTCTTTGAGCATTGTGAATTTGTTTCGGCTTTAGTTGCCCGTTCGCGTATCTGCGAATTAAGTTAGCGCCTAAGTTTGAGTACCAGTTTTAGTTTTAGCTTTAGTTTTAGTTGTCCCGCCTTATTTCGAGCAGCCCCCCAGTCCCAGCCTAGCACATATCCCCCATGGAATGTATAACATATGATTCGTCGTTGCTCAGCCCCCAGCCGTGGTATCTAATACCAGCAACCCCCGCAAAAGCTGAGACACCCAATCGGCTGTAGTTTCCCCTTTCGCCACCCCCCTTTCGATTCTACTACTGAAATGAAAATGTTTTTTAAAAAATTGTTCCACTAGTTTCGTAAGCCTTCAGATAGAGAATACAATTAATTCAAATAATATTGTAATTTATTGCAAGCATCAATACACACACACAAGAAACAAAACAAGACGAAAAACAGACACACACAGCGAAACAAACACATCCACACATCTTTATATATAATATAAATAGAAATATATTCCCCAGCAATTATTAAATGATTAAATAAATACAATTTTAAATGTCAAATTCAAATGGTGACTAATTCATTAAGGTTTTTTGGGAAGTGGAAAAAGATATGTAAGAGGGGAAATGAGTTGGAGATTTTGTAAGGAGTTTGATTTAACTGGAAATTGAAGTTTAAATAAGAATAATAGGGAGTACTTGGTGTTTATTGGAGTTGAAAGGAATTTTAGTCTTCTGTAGACTTCTTCTTATTTGGGTTTTTTGTTTCTAAGATCATTTTTAGGTTATTGAAATCAATTTTGTGGCTGTTAACTGAAGTTGCAAGCTCAGTATTTGTCATAATTTAAAGGACTTGGAATATTATATCTCTCTTTACACTGCACATCATTAGAGGGAGTTCATAAATTACCATACAAGAACGCATTTGCAGTCTCCCAAAAAGTTGAAGGCATCCCTATTTCCGCTGGCGCCTGGAGCTAATGTGCTGATGCAGTCGTAATGGGTTTCGCCATTTCTCATGTGTGCCGCCAGATCTTTGCTTTATTTCTGGCTCCCATTCATTTTTTAGCTTTTTCTTTTTGGTGAGTCACTGATAAGCAAAGGGGAAATAAAGAAATAAATATGCATATGTACACGAGAACGAATGGCAGTATGAGCACACGGGGCGTATGAGTTATCTCCCTCAGCCTTCTCGCTCGCTCTCGCACATCTGCCAAGCAGATATGAAACAATTTATTAGCGCCAAAGTTTACTTATTTTCATTTCTTTATTTCGCTCGCCTTTGTTACATCCCGCAGTCACTCGCAGATAGCGCAGGGGGTGGGTCTCCGCGGTTACTAAATCAGCGCTCCACATTATTTCATATTTTGAGTAGGTGCCTTGCCACACCATCCATGTGTGTGTGTGTGTGTGTGCCAGGGGATGTGCATCATTTGTTATCGCAAACTTTTAAATTAAAACTCCGGGGAAGGAGTACAAATTTATGGCATATCTTTGGGCCGCAGCATATTGGACTAGCTGCTTATTTATGGATTTCCTAATAAAGAGCGAGACTGTTGCATATTTCTGGGCTGAAGAGAAAAGTCTTGAGGAAAATTACAAACTCAATGGCCAGGTAAATACTTGCCGGAATTCTCACTGCCGGAATTTCCCTTTTTACCGCATAAATATTTACGCAAAATATTTAATTCCCCGCAAAAGGGATGTACTGGCATTTCGCATAACTTTATCCATTAATTAAAATTTCTAGCACTTGGCCCCGCTCTGTGGTTGGCTCACAACCGAAATTACAGCCACGCCCTCACAGCTCCCAACTGACCTGTGTGTAGTTCCTCCATTTTCGAGGGGCATTAAGTGTAAATATATATACACAAACAGGAGGAACAGGAAAAGAAAACATTTACATAGTTAACTACGCCGCACTTGCGGCTGTTGGCCAACTTTCCCGGCTGGCCCAAAGGTGGGTCCTGCGCGCTCTCGAGTGGCAGCATAAATCTTGCTTTCGTAAAACTTTTTCGTATTGCCTTAATGACGCCAAATGGGGAATAAATCTGAATAATGCAATCATAATTAAGTGATGCTCACCACGAGCCCCAAAAAGATATCGAAGTATCCATTGAAGATCTTGGCTCCATTAGCAGATTCGATGGCACAGCCATCAAAGACCAATTTCTTAGCAATTAGAAAAGGGACACACTGGCAGTGCCAAAAAGGACACGCGGTGCGGTGTGGCAGAAAGGACAAATAAGCTCTGCTGCTGGGACATAAATAGTTCTGCGGCTTTGACTGATATGCGGGGCAATAAAACTAATGAGCGTGCGAGCCAAAATAGTTGACAGTGGCTCGGTGGTTGCTCCTTCGGCACCACCCCGAAACCCACCCCCTCGGGCTGTTCCGGCTTGGTGGTGGCGATTCATTTGCCAAATTGAGTGCGCAAACAAACCGTAACGAAAGTCAAATGAATATAACGCAAGTCCAATTAAATGGTCATAAGTAATAATAATTCCGCTTTGATTTGTGGCATTCAGTTTACACGAACCGCGGTGGGAAGCCAGCCGGACCGGGAGTGTAAGGAAGAGCCAGGCCAAAGGAGAGGCAGCGCTTCCTTTTCCGGTTGCACTTGGACAAATTAGTTAATGAGGGACTTGAATGAAAAGAAAGCAGGAGCGAAAGCGATGGGTAATAAATTGTTCAATCTGATTATATAGCTTATAGGTTATTTGAGACTATAGATTAATAGGGGTTTAAGTTAGAGGTTTATATAAAAAGTGACTGCAAGCTTGGGGTCATGATTTCTGACTAAGAAAGTACTGAGAATTCTGGGAAAATAAATACAAGTACAAATTAAGATTTCTTTAAAGTTAAGAACTTTCAATCTATTACCGGTTTCAGAACAATCAAAAAAGAATTTTAAAGATGTGTTTAAAGATAGGTTTAATAGAAGTTTGTAACTCTAAATTAATTTAAGGATTTTCCGTTTATATCAAGGCTTTTAATTGCTGTCTTTCACAATAAACCCTAAATGGTTCCATTTTCCTTTAGTTTAATGTAATGAGTAATGATCATTAAATGATAACAACCTTAGCCTGGCCAAGAAGTGTGTGTTGCCTTGACTAAGGAGCACTCGGATTTGCCTTGGGTCGCAGGAAGCACCCAAGAAACTCGGGTCAGCAGCCAGTAACTACTTCCATATCAGGATATTGCGTAAGAATATGACAAGGGGGGCTTAAAACGTAGCCCCAGGAAGGGGGATTTTCAAGGAGTGGGCAGCAGGACATGGGGCCGAAAACACCCTCGTACTCTCTGTCCCGTCCTGCATTCGGGGCGATTATTATTTATTATCTTAATTACGTCTTAAAATCCTCTGTGAGGCGGGACAAGCACCTGCCTAGGAGAAACAGGATGCGAGGGCAGACCAGGGCGAAGCCCCCTGCCAGTTGCCAGCGGAATCCTGTGTCCCGGCTCATGTGCTTTCCGGACCTGCAAGGAAATGTATTTGCGCGGAAAATTGTGCTTCCCCTTTTTTCGGGGGGGTGGGAGTGAGTGAGTGTGTGTGTGTGTGCCGTCGCACATGCTACCACTCTAAGCCTTCCCTTGTCTTGTCCTGTCTTCTTGGCACCTTATCCTGCTGGCTGCTGGCTGCATCCTTCGAGAATCCCCCTTGATTCCGCCCCCTCGCCACGCTGTCAACTGTCGTTTGTCTTGGGCGCGTAATAAAAAGACTTAACAACGCGAGTTGTTTAATTATTATTTATGACACCCCCAGATTATTGCCCCAAAAAATTGTTGCTCTAGGAATATGCACAAGTTAAGATTGCCGGCGCCCTGATTTACCGTCTCTCGCCTGTTTAAGGACTATTTAAATCAATTGCTCGAAGGTTGAGCTCTCGCAGAGCCAAGCCCGCCGCCGAGCTCAATCTCAATTCATTTTCATAAAATCCAAAAGTTTCGCTCGCCCATAATTTACGATGATAATTATGGCAACTGTGAATTACCCCCCAGGGAGGCTAAGCCAAGGCCCACGCCCCACGCCCCACGCCCACTGGCCAGGCGGAGAAATGTAAAAATAATAATCCCAATGTCAGGCGATAATTCACAGTTCCAGGAGGCAGGACAAGGCCCAGGCTCGCACTGCTGCTGGGCAACGTCCACGGATCAACAACTAAAGGTGCGGAAAATTACAATAAATATTCCACGGGGTTTTTCGAGGCATTTTCTTGAGTTTTTGTGAAGATTTTCGACGCTGCTTGAAGTGTTTTCAGTGACTTTTAAATGTAGCTATCTCAGAGGAAATTATTTAAAATGCTAAATAAATATACAAAATATTTCAAAGCTAACAAGTTTACCTTCTATGAAATATTAAAAAGCGAAATATATATAGAAATTCGATTTAATATTTATAAGATTCATAATTATTTCCTTAAGTTTAGAGCTATCTTTTACAAGTTACATGTTTCCAATCTCCGAAATGTCCTTTGTGGCATCCTGTGCTCGCTGGCTCTGGCTGAGACTAAGCCCTGTGAATGAATTATGCTTTTAATTGGAAACGCTTGGCGCCAAGCAAGCACTTTCTTCTCCTTTCTCTGGTGGCGTTGCCAAAAAAAGATTTGCTCATTAAACCGCCGAAGGACTTTCCCCCCTCCCCCCCCACCGAATCACACCCCCATCCCTGCGTGCTGTCTGCTGGCTGGTGGTGCGCCGCAGGTATAAATTTCATAAAACTAATACGAATTGATTTATGGCATTCTTTGCTGGCCTGGCGAAAGGCTTGCCTCCGCCTTGGTCCTGGTTTTTTATGCTCCCCCTCTCCCCTGCCCCCATGTCCTTGGAGCGGCGTTCCGCTTGCAGATGGCATTCCAGGCGACGGCGGTGGCTTCTTCTTAAATCTCGCCCAACCCCCGAGGAGGCTGCTATCAGTAGCTGGCATTTGCCTCGGAGTTGGTCTTTGTCTAAATCTTTGCCTGCTGTCACAGGACGAGCAAAGTTTTTCCGGGCAAGGTGTGCCCTCCGAGAGAAGGGGGTAAGTGGCAGGGGGAGGGGTTTCGCTTGGCGCGTCTTAAGCTTATAATTCATAAAGCATTTAAGTGGACGAAAATCGAAATTTATTGCTATTCAAGATATTTCTTTGAGTTCCAGAATGGCAAGCATTAAATGGGAATGTCTTTGCAGAGCACCCGCCCACCCCCTTCCCGCATAACTGAATAATAAATATAATTGTCTATAAGGCATTCTCAGCTGAGAGAAAGTATGCAAATGGCGGGGTCTCCACTGCTTTATCGCCACCATTCCCAACCCCCTCCTGTATCAAAAACGCTGCTCCTTGTGACGTATCGTCCTGCAGATAGAAGCAAATTGTTTCTCCCCATTCCCAGGACAATAAAAAAAAAATCTTAAGGCATAAAATATAATCAAAGCCCGGAATGCGAGGTCGTTTGTGTGTGTGGGCTCTGATGAGGCCGATTAGGAGGCGTCATAATGGCGGGATATCTTTATGACATCTGAGGAAATGCTAAGCTAGCAGGCTAGCAGGATGTCCATTCCGATGCCTCCTCCAGTTACAGTCACAGTCTCGTTCCGTGTCCATTTCCCTGCCTCCAAGGACTTCCTGGCCTCACCTGAAATCGCCTGCCACGCTATCAGTTCCCTCACTTTGGCCGCCTCTGGCAGATGGATGGACAGTTGGGTGGTTTTCCGGCGGCCCGGGTGCCGCCGTGCTTATCTCTCGACACCGCAGCTGTCATTCAACATGACTTTAACTTTGCCTGCACTCCGGGTGGCGGCGGGTGGCGACTTA
Organism: Drosophila seguyi; assembly: GCA_008042675.1. NCBI lineage: Eukaryota > Metazoa > Arthropoda > Insecta > Diptera > Drosophilidae > Drosophila > Drosophila seguyi. The sequence goes on along the minus strand of VNJU01004981.1, from coordinate 443,564 downwards.
GCGCTCCGAAAATAAATAAAAAGCACTTCATTCCTTATTAAAAAATCGCTGGAAATTGCCCCAATAAAGCGAACGATGGCGGGGGCCATGCAGGCGAGAGCTCTAAGTCAGCCCAGATTAGACGGGACGAGAAATTCAAAATCAAAATCAATCCATTAACAAAAGCACACAAAATGGACCCAGTCCTTGGACCGTGCGGCATTAACTTGTGATTTCAACTGCGCGAGTTCCCAACGCCAGCGATGACTTTGCATCGCAGCGGCCGCTAATTATCCCACGGCAAGTGGCTGGGAGGGGGACGGGGGCGGGACAGGGGCAGGACAAAAGCCAGGACTCGGCAACAAAGCCGTTGCGCTTCATTAAAACGGCAAGGACGCGGCGTGGAAAGCGAAGGAGTGGGAGAGAGCAGAGCTGCGCATCCCTGCTCATTATCCCGTGCACTTATCCGTGGCAACCGAATTCAAATTCTCGTGCCCCACAATCGCTTTCTGAATAGTGAAAAGTTCGGAAAAATCGGTGGGGGGGGGTCGCGTATCCTGGCGAGCTTATCAGTGGCGGCATTACGCCGACCTCTGCATTCTGCCAGCCAGTCTTTGTCTGGGGCACCCCTGCCTCCCCGCGAGCCGAGCTGAGCAACTTACTTTTCATTTTTGTATCGTCGCTAACCATTTAAAATCGGTTTCCTTTCTGTACTCTGGCAAGCTAGAGGAGTACATGTGCTAAGGTTGAAGTAATGTTGAATTTTGTATTAAATTTAATATGTTTAATTTTATATTTTATAACATTATTTACAGTCTCAACAAGAAATGAAGCGAGCTTCGCTAAGCGGGTAAAGATAGTCAAAAGACTCCTTAAATTCCATTTCTGACTACAATTATAATATCCTGATTTGGTATTAAGTTGTATATAAATAATCTGTTTTAAAGGTAAATTAATCCTATTACTTTTATTCCTTTCACTTCCAAGAGTGTCCATAATTCTTCTATTTCAATATAACCTTCCTATCCTTTAATTTCATTCTCCATTTTTTAAGATTCCGCTGTGTTTCCTGCTGCCTTTCGTCGTAATCAAGCCGCAAACATGTTGCTGTCAACACGTCAGTGACGGGGACTCCTGTTTTTTATACGCTTCTGCCTCCTTTCCAGGATTCGGAATGGGAGTGGCGCTCGTCCCGGTCTTATTTTTCATTTCGCACTGCATCTTTATCGCGCTGTCGTCTGAAGCGTCGTTTCTGTTTTGCTCACGCTTCATTACAATAAATCCGGTTACGGGTGTCTGCAGGTCGCAGCTGCACTCAGAGCTCCGAACTCCGGCCGAATCCTGCGGCGGAACGGGTAATTTTAATGCCCTATCAGCACCAGTCGGTGACGAGGGAGCCGTGTCTGGGCCCGCGTCCCGGATTTCCAGCTGGCAACACTTGCTGCAGTTGCACTTTGTCGGGTGACAAGTTTATTCAGCCTTAAACGACTCCATTTGTGCCCATATCCTTGTACTCACGGTTGATTTGTTGACATATGCTGAGTGAGTACTTGGGGAATTTAAGGGAAGATACTTATTTGGCAGAAGAAAGTTAAGGTAGAAAGTGAGTTGGGTATTTATGTTAAAAGTCTTTTTTCCAACAAGATTTTGTAAGTTTTATTTGCTTAATTTTTAGTATTTTCCCTTACTCTAAAACATCTAACTTGGCGCGGCAAATTACCTTTCGCTCACCTTGCCACACTCGCACTTACCCCATGCAAGCGGCGGGCTTATCAGCGGCTTATCTTATCAGTCGCCGTGGAAGCCGCTGCCCGCGGCCAGCCAGCCAGCAGGTGAGTAATTTTCCTCGGTGCCCAGTATTAGACAAGCAGTTGCGCCGAGAGCCTACCGAAAAGACCACAAAACTTGAAAGTTAACTGAAAATTCCAACGGAATTCCAGGAATCTGACCTTTAGACCGTACAATGCGTAGGGCGTGGCTGCGGCGGAGAGGCAGTCCATTTCTAGAATAGAGTCCTTGGCTCGAATCCTCTCTATTTACGTCGCGCCTCGCATTTGTTTTCGGTTACTGTTGCGCTGCTCCAGTTTTTCGCCTCCGGTGACAGATAAGATAAGTGCAGTGCAGTTCGAAAGGGGAAATACGAGTGATTAAATCTCCAGCAGGTGAATACTCAGTCATACATTGTGAAGGCCCAGGCCTGATAGTGACGTCACGGGTGCCCTGGAAGCGTCGCAGTTTCTGAACAGAGAGAGAGACACGAGAGACACGAGAAATCCAATGGAAATGCCTACGCAATACGCCTAAACTCATTCACCTTCCCTTCCCGTCTGTCTTACAGCCATGCGAACGGGCCTGGATCTGGTCTGCCTGCTGCTCCTGGCAACGGCCTCCACCGGCTGGGCCGTCACTTGTCCCTGGCCCTGCCGCTGCGCCTGGGTGGTGGACAGTCTGTACGCGGACTGCTCGCGCCGGAGCCTCCACACCTTCCCCAACTTCGACGGCATTCCCGTGGAGCACCTGGACCTCTCCGGCAACCAGTTCGGCCAGTTTCCCACGCAGTATGCGGACATCGACTCTCTGATCTACCTGGATCTCTCGAACAACCAGATCTCGGCCCTGGGCGGTAAGTCCCTGATCGGGTTCACCTCGCTGAGGACCCTGCTGCTGGCCAACAACTCGATAGGGTCCTGGGAGGCCCTCAGCCCCAACGAGGCCTTCAAGTACGCCCCGAGCCTGAAGCGCCTGGGGCTCGATGGCAACCACCTGGGCAGCTTCGGCAGCGGCGAGAGCTTCGAGCTGCTGACCAGCCAGTCCCTGACCGAGCTGGAGCTCTCCTCGTGCGGCATCTCCACTCTGGGCGGCGACCAGCTGATGAACACGCTGCCGAACCTGGAGCGCCTCAATCTGGCCAACAATCAGCTGGCCCAGATGGCGCCCCTGCCCTCGAGGAGCCTGCGAAGCCTCGACCTGAGCAACTGCAGCATCCAGCACCTGTCGGGCTTCTTCCTCGACTCCCTGCAGCACCTGGAGGCCCTCAATCTGTCCCGTAACACGGAACTCGTGTTCGGCGGCCTCGATGAGGATCCAGTGCTGACCTACGAGCTGCGCAAGCTGGACGTTTCGTACTGCAACCTGGACAGCATTGAGCTGAGCGGATTGCCGCAGCTCACGGAGCTGCGTCTCCGGGGAAACCTTCTGCGGACCGTCGATGCCACTACCTTCGCCAACAACACCATGCTGGAGACGCTGGATCTGTCGCAGAATGTGCTGCGCCTGCTGGGCCAGGACGCCTTCGCCAGCCTGAAGAGACTGAAGCAGCTGAACCTGGCCTTCAACGAAATAGCCCGGCTGGACAGGAACTTTATACGCAACAACGACGTGCTGGTGGAGCTCAACCTCAGCCGGAACGTGCTGCAGAAGCTGACCAGGATCGTGTCCAACTCGGTGCGCACCATCAACATGAGCTGGTGCGAAATCACAGCCATCGAGAGCTCTGCGCTGTCGAGTCTCTCGGTCATACAGAAGCTGGACTTGTCCAACAATCTGATCAGTGACTTTCCCACTCTCATGCGATCGGAGACGCTGCAGCAGCTGAACCTGGCCAACTGCAGGTGGGTTGGGAGTGGGTTTCGTATTTGGAGAGGTAATTAGGATATTGGTTTCTATCTTTCAGACTGACCACTGTGCGGAACAACACGTTCAGGGAGTTCCCCGAGCTGGCCGACCTCCACCTGAATGGCAACCGCCTGACCAGTCCCATTCCGCCGCACTTCTTCGGCAGCAACAAGTTCCTGGATCAGATCTGGCTGGGCGACAATCCCTGGATCTGCGACTGCCACAATCCACTCTTCGTGGAGTTCTACGACTTTCTAACCGCCAAGCCAGCCAAGGTGAGTAGCCTGCGGCTTCCTAAGGGTTTTCCTAACTTCAAATTGATTTTCCCAGATCAAGGACAAGAATCACCTGCGCTGCGCCGCTCCTGCCATTTTCTACGGCAAACTCTGGGAGATTGCATGCGGGGATGCGTGGGTCCAGAATGCCAGGAGCAGCAGTGGCGGCGAGAAGGCCTGGTCCATCATCATGATCACGCTCCTGCTGCTCGGCGGCCTCATCCTGGCCTATGCCTGTCTCCAGAAGTTCCTCAAGAAGCGCAAGATCAGGGACAGTCACCGGGAGTATGCGGAGAACGATGACGAGCTGAGACGCATGTGAGTTCCCTCTGATCATAAATGGTTTTTTCTTTATGAAAAAAAATGTATTCCCCAGACGAGATCTCAATGACCGCATCCTCCTGGAAGACGCCACGCCCAGCATCCATCAGCAGCAGCAGGAGATCAGCCTGCTGCCCTCGTACGAGGACGCCCTGCGCATGCCCAAGCTGGTCAGGCCGGTCAAGTCGATGATGGACCTGTCGGGACCGGAGCGTGCCCGCAACTCCCGCAAGTTGCGACGCTCCCAGACCCACGCCGAGGGCGAGGGCTCCCAGTCGGAGGCGGAGGACTCCAGCCTGCAGCTGGACAGCCGCCAGCGGTTCCGCAGCGTGGAGATGCTCTCCAACCGGGACAAGGAGCGCACCGCCCAGTACGGACCCTACCGCCGCACCGGCCACATGGAGTACAGCCAGTCGGGCAGCCGGCTCTTCAGCATCGAGGACTCGCGCTTCCCGGCCGCCCACCTCAAGACCCAGAATCTGCAGAGCGCCGAGCAGATCGGCAACTTCCAGAGCTACGAGAACAGTCCCTACACGAAGCGCAAGCCCAAGATCGCCGAGATTCCGCCCTTCAAGCGGGTCAACATGGCGGCCGACAGCGTGGAGTTCCTCACGGACCCCGAGTACGACGACGCGGTGGCCAGCAAGCCGGGCAGCCCGTTCGCCAAGAGGAAGCCGAAGAAGCCGCAGTCCCTGCCACCGCCGACCTCCATGAAGGTCAGCGCCCAGGTCTACACGCTGCAGCCGAGTCCGGTGCTGGAGCTGGATCCCGCCATCGAGGACTACTTTAGTGCGGCCAAGAAGCAGGCCTCCTCGTCCACCATCGCCAGCGACTTCCAGGAGCTGCACGCCCCGGAGCTGAGATCCCTGCCCGATGAGAACCGCTCGAGTGTGTCCCGCTCGCCCTCGGAATCGGAGCACGACCTGGAGCGGGCCAAGCGCCGGAAGCGGAAGAACTCCGCCAGCCGCCGGGTGAGCGGCAGCTTCACCGCGGCCAATGCTGGCGACGGCTCCTCCTCCAGCGACTCGGAGCAGCGCGCCCGGGTGCACAGGCCCATGCGCGAGACCCTATTCTAGACGCCGCAGCACACACAACATTTCCCTGTTAAGCATTTCCATAATAAGACTATTTAAACGCACCAAGAAACAAAAATACAAAGTAATGTTCTCTTCTAATTTGGCCACGAATGTGGCTGGAGTCTTTTCCTGGGCTTGCCGGGACTGTTGAGCTCTGACTTTCACTTTCTTTCCGTACATTTTGTCTTTTTCGTAAGATTAGATGTGGGAGAAATTGAGAATTGCGGGAAGCGGGAATTCTGGATTTTTTAAAACATCTACTCGTTTTTTTTTTAAATTGCCATCACTGCGATAAAAATGTAGCACTTTTTATGTAAATATATCTGCATGCAAAAGTGGTGCTTCATCGAAGATTTGTATATATATTTTCGAACTATCATCTCAAAGAGTGCGGTGAATGAATCCCTCACAAATCGTCGAAAAGGCTCGAATAGAAGCAACTTTTTATCGGCAATTAGCGTATTATATGTTTGGATTAAAATGAATTAAGCCTAAAATCGGAAATAATCTAAAATAATATTGTCCTTTTAATAGGTAGTTTTCGAAAGTTTGCCTACTGCTTTATAAAAAGAAACAATTTCATTTGATAGCAATAAAAAAAAGGAATAATAACTAACATCGTTTCGTTAAACATGTTTAATTAAAACAAGTTTATCAATCTTTATCAAATTATAAGCTTTAATTTTAAGAATATAAATTTTACAATGGCACACTGATACTAAAAATTTCAGCAAAATGATTTATTTGATTGAATTATAAACTAAAAAAAAAAAAAAAAATTTATAATTTTGTGAAATTGAAAATTTGAAATTTGAAAAATTAAAATAAAATAAGAAAAGATATGTTAGGAGCGGATTCGAACTCGGCCACCATGGCGGATTAGCGATGTCAAATATGAAAACGAGCAATCCTGACGTAACCCATGCAAATATCAAAGCAAAAGCAAAGGCAATGGCAAAACGCAACAAAATGTTGTAGCAATGGGTGCGAGTGATAGAGGCAGAAATTTCTGTAGGATATATTAAAACCGCTTTCTCTCCGCTTTTTGTGAATATTTTTATATCTTTAATATCAAAAACTGATTTTTTTTTTCCTCAAAAAGCGGCAGCACTGGTTTTGACTCGCCCTCAAACAACCTCGAAAAACTGAGTGAAAGCTCTGCAACTTGGAATGTTTGAGTGTGGTCTAAATTTCGAACTCGAAGTGGTTACAAATGGTTGCTAACAGCGCCATCTATGCGTGAGTTTAGCAAGCTGGCATCAGCCGCTAGATGGCGCTGGCAATGCGGACGTAACGAAAAACGATAAAAGTTAAACAAATTAAGTAAATTTTTTGCTGCTAATCATGATATAGGATCGGAAATGACTCCTTCACTACTTGGCAAGCTTATAATTCTTATAATACCCTACATTGGTAATTATCAATGCAAAAATGTACATCTTGTTTGTAATAATAGATTATGCCCAAAGTCCTCATGGAGTGTGACTAGCTGATATTTCCCAAGCACTCCTTCAATCTTGATGAATATCCCCGATCTTATATCCATTTTTAACTGATTAACCTTCAAACTCCCCGAAATCAAAGACCAAACATTTATTTATAATTGAAAAGTCGCTCATTTAATGATTTAACACATTGTAATTTCACAAGAGAAGGGAGCTTAAGTAGTTACAGTATGCTGGTAGGATATAAAAGTACATATACAGTAAGTATGGTGTGTACACATCACATGCAGAAGCAGACTGAAAGCATATATATATTGCTATTATTATTATTTTCCAAAAGAGTTCCCTCGGTAGTAGTTACTCGGTAATTTTCAGTTTTATTTCGCTTTTCACTCGACGTCGTCTGTTGCAGCTGGCATATATTTCTGTATGTTTTAGCTTTGGTATTACACTAGATTTATGCTTAGGCGTAATTAATTTACTTATGGCTAGACACTACTTCTCGGCTACACCTAGGAGGGGAGCGGGTGCTTAAATCGAATAGTTTGCTGTTGTCGTCGCAGGATGCCGGTTACCGGGATGCCGCACTGCATCCGTGGCTGCTGGATGAATACGCCCCTGAGTGTGCCTGCCGCTTAGCTCGGGCGATGGTGAAGCCACCATGGCACGGGCGTGTGGCAGGCAACCCGTTGGGGGTCGCGTGAGTCGGGCTGTGTCGAGAGCGGATGGCCGGGCCCAGATCAGTTGCCATTGAGGGGCACCGACAGGTGAGTGGGCACGGGAGTGGTGATGATGTCGCCGGCATTGGACTTGCTGCGCGTCACCAGCATGGGGGTCTTGGGCTTGGGGGTCTCCGTCAGCTTGATCTTGACGCGTCCCGTCTCCGGCGAGTAGACGGGCGAGTAGCGGCCGGACTTGGGGGACGAGGGCAGGTAGGAGCCGTCCGGCTCGTTGTTGTTGTTCTGCTCGGCAGCCGGCTGCTGGTGCTGGGCGTACTTGGAGGCACGCGGCGACTGGGGAGTGGGGTAGCGGGGACTGATGGGGTAGTACTCGTGCGGAGCGGGCTCTCCGGGAGCGGAGGCCTCCTTGGCGCCGCCATTGGCCGAACCGTTGCCATTGAGCAGAGGCTGCTGGTTGGCTCCGTCCTTGGCGTCGCCGTTCTCGTAGGGCTTCTTCACGATCTGGGCCTCGTCCAGCTTGGTCTTCTCCCCGATCAGCGGCGAGTGCTCCTGCCCGTTGCCGTGGCCGTTCTTCTGCAGCGGCTTGCCCAGCTGCTTCTTGTCCATGTCCAGGAGCTCCGTCTGGCGCTGGGCCTCGGCATCGCGGGCGGCGGCGTTGCTGTCGTACTTGCAGCGCTTGATGGCCACGAACAGTATCAGTCCGACCACGATGAGGCCGATCACGGTCAGCAGGTAGTAGATGGCACTGCTGTCGTCCGTGCGCTTGCCCACGCTGGCGGTCTGGACGTCCTCGGACTCCTTGCTGCTGTCCAGCGGGCCGTCGGTGACCACCTCGGACTTGACATCGGTCTCCAGCTTGGTCTGCACAACGGGCACAATGGCCTCTTCCTCGACCGGCTTGTCCTCCTTCTCCTGGCCCTCGAAGATGCCCATGTGGCTGGTGAAGATGCCGTTGCCGGGGCTCTCCAGTGGCTTGCCATCGTTCTCCTGGGGCGTGGGGCTCTCCGCCTCCTTGTCCTCTCCTAGGTCCTCCTCCGAAGCAATCCTAACCTTGGAGGGATCGGGAATGATGAGCAAGCCACCGCCACTGCCAGAGGCCTCTTCGTCGTCCTCCTCGTCCTCCACGAGGCTCTGCACGCTCTCCGGCTTGGTGGTGGTGGCCACCGCCTCGGAAATCTCAGATCCGGCAGCCTCCGGCTCGACGGGCAGAGAGAGTTCCATGTTGGTCTCGCTGAGGTCGCCAGAGCCCTCAACCAGGTCGCCGGGCAGGGGCTCCTGCGGAGAACGCGCCTTCTTGGAGGTGAAAGACTTGGCCTTGCCGTTGAGCGGCAGGAAGAACTTGCCCAGCTCGTCCTCGTTGTCGTGCTCTCCGGACGCAGCAGCAGCCGGCTGGTCGCCCATCATCAGCTCATTTTCCTCCATGTCGGGATCGGCCCAGTGGTGCTTCTCCTTCTGGCAGATCTCCTCCTGCTTCAGCTGCAGCCAGGAGCGGCCCTTGTACTCCAGCGGGTGGGAGCACACCACGGGGTGTTCCATGTAGACGATGCGCTCCACCAGCCAGTTGCGCACCTCCAGCGTCTGGCAGGAGCAGTTGATGGCGTTGTGGCTGAGCTCCAGCTGGCGCAGCTGGTGCATGTGGGTCAGCTCCAGGGGCAGCTGGGTGATCTGGTTGTGCTGCAGGTTCAGCACCTGCAGGTGCTGGGGCAGCTTCTTCAGCTTCTCGGAAGTCAGCTGGTTGTGCTTCAGGCTCAGGCGCTTGAGGCCCTTGCTCAGGTGCCCCAGCTCCGAGAGCTCGTTGTGGGACAGGTCCACGGAGGTCAGCTCGGGCAGCTTGTCCAGCAAATGGCCCAGCCGGGTGAGGCCCAGGTGGGACAGGTCGAGCGAGTGCACGGGCACCGACGACTGGGAGGGCTTCTCGGCCAGCCGCAGGCCGGCAGTGCTGTTGCACTTCAGGTGGTACAGCGGCTTGTGTGTGTGCTGGGCCAGGGTGCAGCTGCAGTCCGCCGGGCAGTCCAGGCCCACGGGAGTGGCGGCCACGGCCACGCAGAGGAGCAGGCCCAGCCAGGCAATAAGGTGAGAGTGCTCCATGGCTGTGACGTTGGCTAGTGCTGTGCTGTGTGTGTGATGGCAGTGGATCCTTCTTGCTTCCTCGCTGGGTGTCTTATCTAAAAAGGAAGACAAGAAATGAAGGTTATCATGGAGATTTTTAAAATTGGAACAGAATTTTATGGCAGAAATACTCGAGAATTACTAAGAAGTTCGTCGAATTCATGTATTGAACTTTGGTTTTCACTTGAAAATTATGAATGAATCACTAGCTAGCCAAAGCTCTCCAACTTCCAGAACTGCCATAAGATAAGTGTACTTTGAAGTCCAAAATGAGGCAATTACCATGCTCTCAACAGCACGGTGTTAAAGAAGTATTTTACTTGATTCTTTCGTGTGTCGCCTGGCTATAGATGTTCGATCCTAACGGCAACACCTTTGAGCGGAAACTAACAGAGCTTTGGCACTCTTGGTGTCTCTCCGCCTGGCAACCTGCCATCGTCATTGGTTGCGTCATCCCCGTTGCTTTTCTACCATCTTCCAGAGCTCTCGCTGTCTTTCTCCTACGCCCCACCTTATCGGCAGTCGTTATCGGTGTTAGATTCAGCTATCACCGCTGTATTTGACGCTATCTTCGCGAAGGGTAATTAATATTTCACCCGTTCGTTCCGTGACATCAGCAGCAGTGCCAGCAAGCACCTGACCCACCAAATCCCAATCCCTTTGAAAAGCCACCGCAGAGTGAGTCAGTGTCTGCGGGGAGAATTGGGTAGAATCGAAGGCGGAGAATCTGAGGAGCCGGGAGGCGAGGGCCTTGGGCACTTGCACTCGCACTCGCACTCGCTTAATCAGAGCAGATTGCCAGCGGCCCGCTTTTAATCCGCATCTTCGGCTTGCCAACGTCCATTGCCCGCCTTCCACGAGCCACGCTACGCAAACTGATTGACGGCTGTCTCGTGGATGCAATTTAAGTGCAACTGGCGCTCACTTTAAAGCACCCCCCCTTGCTCCAGCTCAGAGCCCCCTTTCCACTGATAAGCAGACGCCCTCAGCCTCTGACCGCAAAAGCTGAATGCTGGCGTGCACGGAGCCAAATTTTGATGAATTCGTGATATGGATTTGTGTGTAATCGAAAGATCTGATTCTGGGAAGCATAAAATCGCACTTTAAATGTTTAATTTAAGATTAGCTGTAGCTATTATTTGTATAAGTAAAACATAATTTCAATTCGAAAAGCGTTTCTGTGCTAGTTTTAATTAGCTTTGAAAAAAATTGCAAACTTTTCGAAACCAGTTATTCTATCAATTAATTTAAACAGACCCATAAAGCTAATAAGTTCAGCTAATAAATATTATAAAAATTATACAAAGCTCTCACGAGAACAAAGCTGAGATTGTTTATTTACATTTTTAATTAATTTCCAGGTTATATATTATCTGAAATAAATTTGTAAATAGTAAGGTTGAGGATTTCTAATTAACATTTTCAGCTTTAATGAAAACAAATTCTCCAGTATAAACCTCAACAAACTTATAAATAAAAACATATATTAAAAATAAGACTTTCACGAGCTTAAATAATTCATTTTGTAATGCCAATAAAAGTTTTAAAACATATTTTTAGCAAACAACTTTCAAATATGATTTAAGGCAAGCTAATAAGTCATATTTTAGACTGTAAACAAACTCCAAAACAGAAGCAAAGAGTGTAATAATTATTAGTGTACCCCTCTACACTTTTTGATATAAATTTATAATATACAAATAATATATACATTTCTCTCTCTGTTCCGCACAATGGCGATGCCCAATCCTAATCATGCGATAGACGAGATCTAGAAAAGATGCCGGATAGTCTGAGCTTGGCTCAGCCAGCTCAATTTGCAATTTGTAACGCGGATCTGAATTATTCAACAGTTGTGGACTATATTTGCATGCAAGTAGCAAGCTGAAATTGCCACTGATCTGCCAAGGGTTGATGCTGAGAGCCCACCTCCCTCTGTTTTCCCCCCTCGTGCTGCACGTGTCTCCCAACGGGGATTCCCTTCTTCCTTCGCCCCCTTTTTGAAGCGAAGCAATGAGGCTGCAAATTGGAAATGGTCACAACCCTAAAAACATGCAGATCTGCAGCTGCCGCTGCTGGGCAAGTAATTGAGGGATTGGAATGGGAGCAGGGATCGGGGCAGATCGCAGGCAGAAAATGCCAACTGGAAATGAGGCGTCACACGAGGACCGGGCAAAAATAAATCTCCGCAGAGTTGCCGCGATGCTGAGCTGAGATTCCCGCCAGATTCCGCAGAGGGGGAGCCGGCCCAAGGTCAGTGTCATTATGTTTTCAGGCGAGGCCTTGTCGACGGCGACACATGAGAAAAGTGGTTACCAGCAATTGTGTCACCTCTTTTGGCTAAACAGGCACCCGGCCATGTCTGCTTTTGGCTTTGGTGTTGACAAATTGCTTCGGGATGCTGCGGCATAAACGGAACTTTCACCTGGACATTTATCAAAATCTGTCAATTGCTGAATTCGTAATTTGCAGCTGCCACCTGTTGCGGCCAAAATGCAATCAATGCGGTTAATTGCCTTTTGCTAAAATCTCAGCACTCTGCTCTCGGAGATCTGCAATCTGGGCTGATATCATAATTCGATCGCGGGACTTGGTTAATTACTTTCAGACGTTCATAGAGCCTTTTGATGTTGTGGCGACAGGAAGTGGGAATTAGAGAGGGGGCGGAACTGGAGAGGGTCCACCAAATGCCACTTAGTGGCAAGCAGAAGAAGAAGCGAGATCAACTTAGTCTTCCAAGTTTGCAAATTGGAAGAAATCAGCGCCAGACAACGGCGAAATCTTAAACGATGACAAATGTTCAACCTTGACAGAGACGGCGACGGGGCAGAATCTAAAGAGTTCAACGGGAACGCAAAAAGACTCCCCTCTCTCTCAACTCGTTCTTTTTAGCACTCGAACAAAAAATAAATACAAATAAAGAAGCACCGCCGGCGAAAAATGTGAAAAAATTAAATCACGTCATGCTGCGATCGCCGGCGAAATAAATTGTTATATATGGGTATTTTTAGATTTGTGCAAATCTTTTTTATACATTTCAATTAGCCAGCGCTCGCGCCACAGCCACAATGATAAAATGAAAGTGTTTGTTTGGGCTTTTGTTTGGCCATATAAATATATATACCCGAAATGCTGATATTAAAATCAACTCGAAAATAGAGCAAGCTGCAGCTAGATGTGGCCTCGTTTAGCATGCCAAAAGTTTTTGCTTTTCTATTGAACCCTCTACAAATTTGCCACATTTCTTTCCATTTTCATTTCCATTTCCATTTCCATTTCTCTTTCTCCGCGAAATACACAAAACAAAAAATGGAGAAAAAAACTGATGACGCCAGGCAATTAAAACATCAGGTGATTTGGGTATTTTGCCGGACCCAGAAGACGCCGAGCGGAGCGGGTCTGAGGCTGCCGCAAACGTTAATGTGTTGACCGCATTAGGCCAGGGAAAAAAGCGGCAAAACTGCCAGCATCAGACAGAGATGACGTCTAAGCCAAGGCTTGTGAGTCAGTCGGGCCATCGGATTTGGCCAGCACTCAGCTCACAGATCTCGCACAGATCGCAGCTCCATTCACAGTGCTCACAATGCCCATTCAAGAGTCAGCGAGTCGTCGGCGGCAATGGAAAGACAAATTAGCATATTCTAATTTCCGACTGACTCCGACGGGCGGGTGACAGATCGACTGATATATATATATATATACTTGCGTATATATATACATTCGCCTGTGTGCGGTGCAGTTCCATGCATAATGACCCACATTGCCCGCGGAGTCCGCCGTCAACATTATCAATAAAGTGCCATTTAAGCATTTTGCAATTCAACTGTTCAATCAAGTGCAAATGAGCCTAAATTCTGGCGTAACCTGAAAAACTCTTTCCCATATTCAGGTCCCGCAGACGTTCTCTTTCGTCTTTTAACTGGAGGGAGCAGAGTCAAAACCAGAGCCAAGACCAGAGCCAGTGTTTAATTGATTTCCACGAAGCGAGAGAAAACCAATCACCGGGGCCCTCTGCATAACCAAAATATGAGCCCCTTCGAAATGAAGGTAAAAAAGTGCAGGGCGTAAGCTGAAATTATGTGAATTATGCAAAACGTGTATGTTGTGTTGGCCAGACCAGCAACCAACAGAGCCACAAAAAGCGGAGTCAATGTACCGGCTTCACAGCGTTGCGTATACGCCGCGTACACCCTGATTCCGCAGATAATCCCGTGCAGAGGAGTACGGCCGTACGCACATCTTACACTTGAACTTGACCTACGAAATCAGCGACTATCAGCTGTCGGCTGATCTTTTGCTGAGGTTCTGCCTCTGGGCAGGCGGCCAGAAAATGTGCTCGCTGACGGGAAATCAGGGCGCTAAGAATCTCGACATAAATACTCTCCCTCTCAGTCTCAGGTTCGAGAATGTTGCAGGGAATTCTCGAAATAAACAGAGACCAGAAAAAAAAAAGAACCAAAGAAAGAGAAAAGCAGCCTTAAAATACATTCCCCTTCTCATTCCCATTCCCAATTTATTTTGCTTTTTATTTTCGGGCTTCCTCCTCCTGCAATCTGTGCAAACATTTGCCACCCACGCCCCGTGCCACAAACTGAAATCTTAAATCTCTGCACAGACACACAACTGGGAAATTGATGATGGACCTGGGTGTCAACGAGTGTTGATTCTGATTAGTGCCAAACGCCAGTTCGGATGAGTGTTTCTGTCAGTGGCCGAAGGCCAAGGAAAAGAGATCGAAATGAGGAATGGGAAAAGCCACAAAAGAAAACTGAATGAATTTTTCTCAAACCCAAAACTTGGCTGTTATGCTTAATTGAAGGAGAACCACATAAATAGAAAGACTTTGGCAAGACACGTAATTATAATAGTAAATAATTAATATGGAGTAATTTCAGGGCTAGCTAATTATTCTTGATTCTTCCTTTGGTTCCATGGTAATTTAGAAAATGAAACTATTAGGTGTCTAGAGTGGCTTAATTAAAAGTTAATGTGTGAGTTAATTGAAATAAATAAAGAAGAAGACATTCACTATTATTATAAGAACTTTACAAGAGTTTCTTAAAGGTTATCTTCATTTCTTTTATTTACTTTTCTAAACTATGTTAGAGTAATAAATCTAAAGCCAAATAGTAACAATGACTTTGCTGGATTACTCTCTTCCTAGAATGATTGTGAAACCCATAATTCTCTGGTCATAAGTTGAGCGATTAATTGGTAATTGGCCTGTTGACTGATCCAGACAGTGATTTGTGCGAAAAGTTATCTCCACTTGGCGAAAAGGAACTGGGAACTGAATGATGATGACTGGGCCTGACTTTTCATTGAACTTTCCTGGCATTCAATTAAAAACACGTTAATTCCGTTCTCAGTTGGCCCCCCGATCAATGCCTTATAATTGTCTGAGGTTTATCAATAACAAGTTTAGTTCGGAGATCAAATCAGCTCAGCGGGACTCGCGCCACGTTGCCATAATTAGCTGCCCCGAGCTAGAGTGTTACGTATGGATACAGATACTTATACGTATTACGTATACGGATACAGATACATCCATGCTGTAGCTGTGCATACTAATAGCCGAGTTAAATAAATATCCACACTCTTGTTAATTGGCAAAAAACGAACGAACAAGATCCCTGCAGATCGTTCTAAAGTCATGAGTTTCGGTTTCGTTTTCGGTGTCGGAGTCTCGTTTTCGTTTTGGGCATTCGATGATGCAATTGGCAACCAAAGTCAGACTTGGCAATATTTATATATATATTTGTATCTGAACAAATTAACGCATTTTGTGGGGGTTGCGTTTTTCGGAACCGCCGCTGAAATGGACTCGAGTGTCGACCTTAGCCGCGCGAATTGCATCTCATTAACACTGCGACAGCGACTGCTGCTGCTTCCGATTAAAGCGAGCTACTAACAGCGTAATTCGAAAAATTACTCACAGCCCGAGGTGGGATCGAATTCTTTTCCCATAAATCCGTAAGTTGCGCCAATAAAAATCAATTGAAGATCCGCCGATCCATTCTATCTATGCCCGAAATCGGTCTTTAGCTTCAACAATTTTGTGTCTAGCCGAGAGGCATTTTTACTACATGCCATAAATGCCGCAATGACGCCTCTGAAAGAAAAGGGGGGCCTGCGGGAAATTATTTGCCAATCTGCATCTGCGAAATGCATTCCGCCGGCGTCGTTCTCTGGTTTATTTACACTGCACATCTCGAGTTCAAGTTCAACGCGACTCGCCAGCGACTTCAATTATGTTTGTAAACAAGTGACAGCAAGTAATGCCGCCGATGAGCAGCTTCTATGGAATCCTAAGCATTTAATTCAATTTAGAAATTGACAGTCACCATAAACTACATTTAATTGTCGGCTCTCATTATTCGTCCAATTTGTGATCGGAATTCCCAGAATACACATGGGGTAAGTAGTATATATATGTCCAAATCACTGGGAGGTGTTTTGCGACAGGAAAACTGACTCAAACTCATTGAGTTTGCCGGGTGATGTCATTACCAAGCTTGTGAAATTTCACGAAATTATTAAGGCCCAATGACGTCAGTTGAACAAGCCAAAATTTTTCGCCAAAATAGACGAAAGTATGGCAATGCCTCGTCATCGATTGCCGACTGAGATGTATACACTTTGAATTGGTTTAAACGTGAATTTCCCCAGCTGTTTGGTTATTTCCCTTTAAACCAGAAACGAACAACCATAAACCAGAAACCAGAAACCCTGTGTGCCCGGGGGCAGCGATTCAAGAGCAAGTGTTGACCTTCCCAGGAGTTGATAATGTGTAGTGCAGTGTAATTATGGCCAGTAACCCATTCACATTCCCACTGGCGGCGGCTGCTGCTGCTGTTTTCGATGCACAGAAGGCGAATTCCAGGCCAGAAGAGCCCATCAGTTCAGGCCATCAATTCGTGGACTCACTGAAAGAATGGTATCTTAAAGATACATTACAATATGTGCTAATTAACAAGTGCAGCAGTGGGAATCTTTATACTTAAAGCTTTACAAATAGTGTCTTTAAAAATCTCTAAATTCATAAATAAGTAAATAAGATTCTCAATTAGATTTCTGCCAGTGCACGACTGGGACACTCCTTTGGACAAATTAGCCTGCGGTTAGCTGTGGATGCATTCAAAGATCGCATGATCTTACGGCCGTTTTTCATGGCTTCGTTTGGCAGTTGACACGTTAAGAGCACGCACGTTTGCCGGCCATTTAAGTGGCCCCAGCGTCTCGGCATCCCAGCATCTCTTGGCCATTGCCACTGGCCAGAAGACGGCGCGATGGGGAGCGGAGAGCGGCATTTGACAGTTATGACCACTTGTTTTATTTTTAGAGCCAAAAACGGCTAGGCCAGTTGGCAGAGGCAAAGCTGGCAGAAAGCAAAGCGAAGCCGGCCGGCGGCACCCACAGACACACTCAAAACTGAACTGGTTTGGTTTCTGCCGCCGCATGAGTCTCTCGATTCCCGCTTATAGCGCCGAAAAATACCCCGTCCCTCGGCCTGATCTTGACCATGTTTCGGGAATGCCACTTCGCGGCGTGTGTACAACTCAATTCGTACCTTCTATAAGACATGCATACGATCCGTGGTCCTCGGTTAATGGCCAGTTCGGAGCTGCAAGAAACGGTTAAGACGAGACATTAGTATCTGAGATGCGATGCCAAATGGAACCTTAAAGCTTGACAACTAATCCGCGGCCAGAGAGAGCGCACTCGAGTGACTTGCATTGAGCGTTTTCGATTTATCTGTGCAATTATTTCTTGGCTTTGATTTTAATTGTTCGCAATTAAAGCCTTAATTGCCCGGCCGTCTAAATACATTTTTTTTAACGAACTTTGCCTCGCCGGCAGGCTGTCACTCAGATGCTGCAGCTGCCTCTAATCCCAGCCGATGGTCAGTCAAGTGTGAAAGTTTTGCCCAAAAACTAAGCACACTCCCAGTGAAAATGAAATGGAAATTTACATCAAATTGGCCCAGGGTCAGCAGAGTTCACAGCGATGGCACCAGATGAGGCCGATCAGCAGCATCAAGGTGAAGAATTTACGGCTTCCCTGGGCTGAAAATAGCCAAAACTTAGACAATAAAAGTGACTGACTGAATCACTTGCCCGTCGATTCTCAGGGCGTTGCTCGTCCATTGTTAGATCCAAAGAGCCAACAACCTGCTGCCTGATTACTATGCAAGGGACGTGCCCGAAAATACTGTCACGTAATCCGCGAACGCCCACTGTGTGAGTTTTGTGAATGGATTGGATCGGAGTCTTGGACTGGTCTGGGTCTGGGTCTTGGACTGGGTCTGGAGTGAGGTGACATTATATCTAATCTTCGAGTCCCCCGATGATGCCCGATCACATCACATGCAAATTAGTTGCCTTTGATGAACTCGTTGGCTTCTGTGAACTTTGGAATGCCACCTGCCCCGCACAGATCAGAGGAACAGATGTCCAGAGATCATGGCGAACTCTTCTTGGCTGTTGTTGAACTTGAATTGGCGGCAGAACGAAACTATTTGCCAGAGTTGTTTATTCTGGGGAAAATTGCGGAAAAAACGGATAAACAATCGCTGGGCCAGTAGTCTGCGTCATAGTTTCCATAGTTCTCGCCAGCGGAACTCTCCATATGCACCAACGCGGAATTCCTTTCATTTCAAAGAGCTTTCCACACTATCTCTGCGGCTGGGTGTTATCTTATCGCGGGACATTTGCTAATTATAGATAGAGCCGAACCCCGAAAAAGCACAGACACAGAACACAGAGTCATGTGCACTTGAGCCCTGGGATTTCGGGTATTCATTTGCGTTTGACACAAAACTTGGGCCCCGTCCTCCATTATCCATAAACTGAATAGAATGCAGCACTCCAATGTCGGGGCATTTCCAATTCCCCGCACTCTCCGAGTGGAGTTGCCCAATGATATTGTTTTGATTGCGCCTCGATAACAGCTTGTTTCGCCTTATCGAAACACATTTGCTGCTCATCCATCCCCTTGGCAAACATCGCCGCTATATCTAATGAGGACAAGGTTGACACATCCACCAAAAATGGGACCATGAAGTGCACCCAACAGCTAGGCAGGGTGTAAGAGGGTGACGTGACTGACTGCATTCGATCTCGGATTGCCTTGGATCGAGACGAAACAAAAAACGCGGAAAGCCGAAACCCCAGACGCGGGGCGCCAATTTGCGATCACTCACCCAGGCTGAGTCGAAAACGATCCAAAAAAATCTTTGTGGAATTGAACTTGAAACAGGGGAAAAAATGACCAGAGCTGAGGGTAGCATTGGGGGGTTTTTTTAAAGAAAGTAAGGGGGAATGTTCAAGAATTGCCAGGAAATTATAACATATTCTGTGAACTTGTAATCCCATTGTATTTAGCCTTGAAATAAATACGAATTGAAATTAATTTAGTACAGGAAACTGATATTAGTTAAAAATTAAAAGAACGTTTCAAATCTTAGTCAAATCTTTGTAGAATTCAAATAGAATTCAAACCCCAAACTGAGCATTTTTCGCTTTCTTTAAGCTTTAAAAGATAAAAACGGGTATATGGCTTGTCACCGGTATTCCGCGCATTTCCGATAACCTGACGAACCCCGGGAAAAAGATAAGTGTGTCTGAGACACACTCGCAGATAGATAGACAGACATTAGCACCCACCAACATGGGCCCGGGAGCTTCAGCTCTCTTTTTTTTTGGCTTGCCCGGCTGGGCAACGCCGAGTTATTGGCCATAAAGCCGATTTCTGGAAATTGCCTGAAAAACAGTTTCCAGTTCGCACTCGCACACCTCTGTGAATTATGCGCTGGAAATTAGCACCTTGGCTCTAGTCGGAGGAGGATTGCGCAAGAGCCGGGCTTTATGGCTCCGTTCCACCTTCGCAGATCTTGGCTTTCCCAACCCGGGATCGCTGCTCTCCCTTCCCCCCAATCTCTCTCTCCGGCTGATTGATAATCTCATTAGGCGGTGACGTTGCATGAGTGCCAGCTTTTAGAGCTGACAAGCAAAAGTTTGTACGCGTATTATTAATATTTCTTTTTAAACACACCACGAAATGTGATTCACCCTGCGTTTCGAGTGGGTGCCGAGCTGCGGGAAACCACAATAGGCATTGGGGGAAAGGTGAAAACTCGGAAAGAATATATCGCACGGATGGCAGTCCTATCCGTGTCTGGATGAATCAACCTGGTTGCCTCCGCCGTGTGCGGTTTCCCAGTGATTTACGTAAACGATTCCCAAGTGGCATACTGTCTATACTACATACACATCATAATATGGACAGATCTCGGATCCGGGGTTGAGTTGCAATGGCAGCCAGCCCGCGTAGGTAGCGGAGATTTCACGCGAATGCGTGCCTCTCTCTAAATATATATATATTTTGTATTTTGTATTTTGTAGTCTGTTGAGTTCGCAACCGGGGCTTCGAGTAGCTTTAAGTGCCCGCGCCCGGGGGTTAAGAGAGTAACCGCTTTATGATGTGCTTGGCTCATCCCCGGCTCTCGTATCTTTCTTACTTTTGGCAATTATATAACTCGGCCGAGTTGGGAAACAGGGTCAAGTTTGCCACAGACCGCAAATGCAAGTCGGAGATACATAAGTAATAAAAGTGAGGCGGCGAGTGAGTGAGCAACTTGTTTCAAAAATCCCAACCCCGAACCCTGGCCCTTACATGGCGCGGAATGTCCAGATTCCGCGATTAGTCCCTTGCGGATTACTATCTGAATTAACACTCGCGGCTCCCGTTTATTTTCGGACGTTGTTTTTTCTGTCGGTTTACTTATCACGTCCAGCAGTCTGCCGGGCTCTGTGCTAATCCGGGGGCTTATCAAGGCCCCAGGCCGAAGCCAAACTCACACACCACACGCAGAATTGCTTGAATTCTTCGCACTGTTTTCAGCGGTCTTTATTCTCCGTATTGAGAGCACTTTTGTTTGATCAGAGATATGTGTTTGTTTTGCGCTATCGCGCCTGAGTACGTATTTTTCACTGTCTTTTGTTCTGAAGGCACTGAAGATGCCAGACTGAAGAGTCCTTCAACACACGATGCGACCCAACGGGCTCTGGCGGTCGGACTGGCGGCGATCGCGTCTCGCCGCGATGCCACAGACCGCTATCACCGAATGTGTCGCAAAGCCCAACAAAAAAGAGCCCAGCTGCAGAGGAAGCATCCGAAAGATACAAAATTCGTATCTGAAATGGGAGAGAGAGCACCCAGAAATGCCGAGAGGGGATGGATGACAATGAGGAAAAACAAAAAAAAACAACGGCGCGTCACAAACAATTTAGCCTCGTAAATCGCCGAATGCAAGTGTCTTGATAGCTCTGGCGATTTGATTTTGGTTTTCGCTTTTATTTTATGATTTTCATTTACGTTACGTTAGTTTTTATTTTCTGCGTTCACGACAAGTGTGTGTGCCAACGGAAACTATATAATTTTTAATTACCTAGACGGCGAGGGGAACTGGGAGCGCTGCCTTTCGGATCGGATTGGATTCGCGCACGCACCCGACAACACGTCTCGGCACTGGAGTTGCCCGAACGAAACAAAAGCTCGGTTACCTGGCGAAAATCGGGGGTCGCACACCGGAGACCGTAAATCGGAGATCGGATCGACCGTTCGCGGAGAGAGCTGAGAAACGAATGAAACGCTATCGGAGCCCCTGGTTCCCAACAGCCGCGCTGCAAACTTCACCGGAGCGCGAGAGCAAAAGCCCAGGGGGAAAGCTACACTGAGAGGAAATTTCTAGCATTGAAAAAATATATTTAACTGAAAATAAAAAAAAGAATATGAGCTACAAATTTATGAAATTTATTTGGAAAGTAGAATTTTTTATATAATTATTATATACTATAGACTATATATTTCTTGTGAGATTTTTTTAAATTTCATACATAAATCTGTAACACTAACTTCCATTTAAAGTTCAATTGTTCAGCTATCCCTGTTTTTGTTCCCAGTGTACTGGATAGAGAGCGTTTAAAGAGAAAGAGATTTCTGAAAGAGAGTGCCAAAAACCCGTTGCCATATAAGCGTAATACTCGGAAACACGTGGATAACCAGCGGCACACGCGCCTTAGAACGCACACAACTTTGTTTGGATTACGAAATTCATCAGCGAAAGCTTGCTAATTGCAAATATTACTCTTAAAGAGCGAGCTGCTTTCGCGCTCTCCGGCAAAAGCTTATCACGGCACTCCGGCGTTATCAATTGATGAGCTGACTTTCCGATTTGGTTTGTGCGAAACGAACTTAAGTTCTCCTTTACAACGTTTGCATTTTCCATTTCCTGCTGTAAGAAATGCGACATATGTATGTTCTTAAAATATATAACTCTGGGCTTTTTATCAAGACTCCCCCCTTATATCTTATCAATCCGAATATTCTTTTCCGCCACTCGATAAACACACACATAGCACTCTTCTCGTCTCTTTTTGGCGACAGCTAATTAAGCCTAGGTGGGGGAAAACTCCAGGTGAAACTCCCACAACTGCGAGTTAATGCGTGGGTGGGTTTTGTTTACGTTTTATTGGGTTTGTGGGTCAAAGTTAACACAGTGTTCATTCGTGAATGAATCGAGTGAACTTCAAGGGGGGCCCACGATCACAGCTAGGAATGGCTAAGAGCGTTCGCATGTGTGTACCTTCCAAGCAGCTGAGTGGCAAAACTTGTGTTAATACCAATGTTAAATATTTGAGTTTGATTTTATCTTATCGCTATCGGTGTTTGTTCTCGATTGGGCGGAGTCCTCCGGGTGATATCACCCCGCTCAATGCTCGAAACCCCTCTATTTCGAAGTCGAAGCCCTTTGCCCAATTTTACGTGGAATGCTAATTAAACGGATTTCCATTTCTCACATGGTACAGGTACTACGTATGTATATACCCAGATGTTTGTGGAAGAGGAAGGGATTCGGGTGGCGGAACAACATTATTATCTCACCATTTAAATATTCGCACTCGCACACCCGAAACTTTTCTTTAATCGTTCAAAACTGAATGCCAGCAGCCAGGTCGGCTATTTGCTTACCTTTTGACCAAATATGTGGCAATGGTTCGACTGGGCGATGACCTGGCTCAAGGGGGAATCTGAAAGAAAGAGCATTAAAGTTATAAGGAATTCTTTAAGGCACTTTAATAATGACTCTAAAAGATTTTAGTAAAATGTTTAAGGACCCATTTCAGTGTAATTTTTTTTTTCTAAGACATTTTAAAACAGTTTTTTAATTTATTTTATATAGATCCTCAACGTTTATTTATGTAATCAAAACTATTGTAGTTTTTAAGTAATTTCTCTCTAATGTCTAGCAAAACAATTGTCTTAACCACGTTTAAAAGCTGAGTAATCCGCTGCAGCTATAAATATTTATTTAGAATCAAGCTGAATTGTTATTTATTGTTAATAAAGTGAAACGTGGAAAATAGCCAGCTGATGTGGTTTTTTGCTGTTTATATCCCCGTTCGCTTACTGGGTATCCCGTGGATCAAAAATAAAGTATCCGCTTGTTTATGGACGGATAAAAAGGCAGCTACTTTTGACGGGTTCTCGGTTCTCTGGGCCCGTTGTTTATCTCGACCGACGCACCTGCCAGCGATCCTCTCCAGCGCTCTCGTATACGTCAATTGATCGGAAGTGTCCAACGCCCCTCGGCAGGCTGATAAAAACTGTGAGAATCGCTGAATGGGTTTCTGTTCTGGCAATTGCCAAATTTTAATTGCAAATCCACCTAGAACTGACGTCAGAGTGAGGGAGGAGCCGCTGGCCGTGGGCGATTGTCGGATCGCGAATAATATATAGAGTTGCGAATAATATTTATTGGAAGGCCAGCCGGCAGATAGATCCTATTGCGAAAGCTGAGCTAATAGAGCAGCTGCCTGGAGCTAGAGTTTCGCGGCGCCCTGTTCTATCGCCTGCCGGTGGGCTCTGTTTGTCTCAGATTATTGTTTGGAGAACGGTCTATTTACCAACTAATTATATTACACATTCAGTCGCTTTCCGGCGAAGCCCTTGCGCAACCGGGAGGGAGGGTCATGCGTCACGGAGTTAGTTCATCGATTCCGGCGCGGCATGAACCATCGGAGCACTCGACGAAAATTGGCTCTGTTCTCGATTAGATAGTCGTGATATTTATTAATAACATTAGCCCTCTCGCCTGACAAATATATCACTTCTCACCTCGCCAATGGGCAATCAGCTGGCAACGAGCCGAACCGGCGTTATGCAATTTCCAGAAGCCCGCAGATTGTTTGTTTGTCCAATTGGGGGAAACCTGGTACTTCAAGGTGAAGGCGTTGCTGGCTTCCCTAGAACGGAACGGAGCGGAGAGTGTGCCCGCAGCTGACTGGAGTTCCAGGGTGTCGGGTGGTGTTCTCCGTGGAATACTTTCGGCGTTGACTTAATTGATTAGAGCACCTGACTAACTTTTCTTGGGGACTTTGCAGCTTTGACAATGCTTAATTTCTGTGTAAATATGTGATACGACGATATCTCTCCATTGTGCGTTGTGTGTGCATTGCCGATTATTTTTCGGCTCAAATGCAAAACTTATATAACTGGAGATGGCGGAAAAGTTTCCATTTGCCAGGTATTATTGTAAGGTTCTTGATGGCGATGAGATACCTCCATCAAATGACCCACATAGCCGGGTCTCGCTTTCATTGACTCACCGACTAAGTGACAAAGTGACGGACGAGTGACGGGGTACTGACTCTGCTGTGTCCCACAATGGATCGTCGATGGAGCTGGAGCTAAGCTCAGCTTCTGGCTAATGGGGGCCTGCAATGAACCGGAAATTCACAATTAACCGTCAATCCCCCAGCCGAGTTTCATAACCAACTGCATTTGGAGTCGACTCCCTCGGCTTGGGGGTGCACTCGGAATCCGAAATCCGTATATGGAAATCGCACGTTACGGCTCATTGGCCGCTGGACATTTATTTGTTTCTCTTTTCAGCCTAGGTGTAATTTTTCGGATGCCTTCTTTGGCCCGAACTGAGGCGGCGGCGGCGGCTCGGTTGGTTATTTTAATTGTTCGTACGTGTTGTTCTACAAAGGCTTGTTCGCTGGCTGGCCAAAAATTATTACATTATCATCTGCCTCGCTGGCTGGCTGTCTGGCTGGGGGGAACGTGATCCCCGATTTGGCTCCGGTTCGAAGACAACTATCAAAGTGGGCGCCTTTATTTGGGGTCGGGGCGATTACAGTTACGCTGACTGGGAGAGTTCATTGGAGTCGCCACACGCCATTATTTTTATTATATTTTCTTTATGATATCATGTAAATGCAGTTGGGCTTAAATATAGATAACTGTAGTTTCACTTTTTCGGCTGGGCCCATTCCTAGAAAGGAATGGGAACGGGATTGGATTCACTATGTGATACGTGACTAACCAATGAGGGGGCATTCGCAAGCTTGCTTCTGGCTATTTGGAATGTCAAAAGGGGTAATCAGATTTCCAGTTATAGAACTTGAACAGCAAAGCTATATAACTATTGGTGTCTTTGGAACTATCTAAAGTGCTCTTGAGTAGAAACTAACTTTAAGTTTACAATAAACATAAAGAGATTAATAACTATAGAGATCCCTGACTGATCTTCTCTCACATCAGTTATCCTGGCAAACCTGAATCTACCATAAAATCCCCCAAGTTACTTTGACAAATGCTCATAACCCCTGATTCATTACCCAAAGACTCTCTCCCGGCTTAATCACCCCGTTGCCTCGATAAACGATAACGATTTTTCAGTCTAAGCCCCGCCGCAGCATGTCCCAGGTTGCGAGTTGCGAGTGCAGCAGGCAAATGGCATTCGCAGGTGGTCGCTAATCAACGTAATCAACTTGCAACAAGCTCGTTAGGCGAGGCAGACGCAGCTTCATGGTAATCAGGCCACCGCCAAGTTCTAGCCAACTTCTGAGACGGCAGAGGGAAGCGAAGGTCGCTCTAACCAAATTGGTCGTGGTCTCAATCTGTGCAGAGGAAGAATTTTTGGAGAAACATAAAATAGTTCAGAGAGAAAGGGAAAAGTTTATTAATAAAATAATAAAAGGGATGTATCTGTTATATTATAATTATTATTTATTAATATGCTAAATTCAATATTATATTTAAAAGCATAGAAACCTTTTTCTTTGCTATTCTTTTTCAATTCATTTTGTGTACCTTGGTTACAGTCACTTATTTTTTCCTCTGCAAGACTGGTTTGTCTAGGCAATGAGCCTGGCTTTACCGTTGCCCGCGACTCGAGCGTTTAGCTGGGTCAAGGTCAGCTTTGGGGCTGGGAGTTCCTGGCCTATTCGCTGGCAGAATCCAGCTAAGAGGATCGAATCGCTGCGGCATGGTGGCAGCAATCTTCTCGCTATGCCAGGCACGCACACATCAAGTGGTCGCCATTCAACGCCATCAGAGCCATCATCGTCGTCGTCATCGTCTTCGGGCTGTTCCCATCCATCGGAGGCAGTCCTCCGATGCTCCAGAGATCGATCGATCAGCGCCCAAGTGGCGGCTGCTGCTGCTGCTGCTGCTGCATTTGGTGCTGGCATTGCAAACTGCGTTCCTCATTGATTTTCGTTTCGTTTTCGATTTGCTGCGATATTATTCATGACCAGGTCAGTGGTGGATTCAAAAGGGGGATTTAACAGAAAAAAAAGCTAGAAATCTCTTTAAAATATTATACATAAAATTAATTAATAATAAAATATATTATAGATTATTATTTACAATTTACTTCTTCAAATGAAAGGTTAACACTTTTCTAATAAGATATCCTTTTGAAACTGACTTATGTCAGTTAACTATATAATTTTAATCAAATATTTTATACACATCTTTATACATTTTAATTAATTTCAAGCTTAATTTAAACTACGCTCCTGTTCGCTTAAAAACCGCGATGCTCGACGAACACAAAGCTGAGATTTTTCACAAGAAAATATTCATGCGAAGGCGAAAACTGCGCAGGCGCATGTTTTGTCAACTGGCAAACGGCTGGCAAAAAGACATTCGGACATTCGGAGGCTAAGGCTGCGGCCGCTGACGTTTGCGTGACAGCAGCGGCAACAAAAACAGAAACAACAGCAAAAACCTCACATGCAGCAGCAGCAACAACAATAACAACAACAGCATCCAGACTCCGCTTCAACCAGTTACCAATTTTGGCAGCAAGACTTTCATTTATTTGCGATACGATTTCGGCAGTTTGTAAACCACATATCCCGATATTAAGAAATACAAATTATAAAGGAATTATGACAAATTTAATCAAATATTAAATCAAAATGTTTTTCAGAACGAAATGAATTAACAATTTATTTTGAATATGTAAATGTAAATCTATTGAGCCTTTCGACCACTCTAGGACTCACAAGAATGGCCGTTGCATGTATTAATAAACAAGATATTAAAATTAATAGCCAATAAATTATAGGTAAAATATTTCTTCAAATTAGAATCATTGCAAAATAGTTTCAAATTAAAATAAATAATAAAATTATAATTGGAAAGCTATTGTATGTTACGTCCGCGATGCAGGAGACAGCGTCAGGAAGCGGCCTCTGCTGAAATACAAACTCTATCCCTACATTTTATAATTAACAAAAAAAACTGAGCTTAAGATTAAAGGATCAA
The DNA here is from genome assembly GCA_008042675.1 of Drosophila seguyi. NCBI lineage: Eukaryota > Metazoa > Arthropoda > Insecta > Diptera > Drosophilidae > Drosophila > Drosophila seguyi. The sequence continues at coordinate 416,439 of VNJU01004981.1, read as the reverse complement.
GAATAAAGTAAGCCTAAACATAGCCTAATTTAAAAACTAAATAATTTAAATGACACCGTGCTTTTACAGTACTCGCGACATCTGGGAGCTTACATTTAGCACCAAAATGGTTCTTGAACATCCACCAGATGGCACTATAAAAATGCGGCTTCGTTAAGTTCTAGCCACAATATTCACCATAGCCCAATTTTAAACTATTTAATTCCATGTAACACCTAGAAACACCTAGAAATTAAATACATTTTGTTATTAATAAATAGTTGTTAAATTCTTTTGAATACCTTTTCCTATCCCTCTAAAAATATATTTTATTTTGTACAAATAAAGTGGTGGCAATCATCGCTATCCAGCCTTTTAGCAACGCATTGAAAACGCTCTCTGACGGAGAGCCGCCGAACTATAAGATTAACGTTAGTATCCGATAGAGGTACGAAATAAGAACTCCAACATATTTTTAAGTTAATTTAAAAAATCGAAAAATATTTATTTATTTAATATACCGTCTTACTATAAAGTTAAATCATAAATGTTGACATGTACATTTCTCTTTTCAAATATCAACGATATCGATAGTTTAATAGAGTTGAATTTTTCGATTCTTTCACCACCTGGTGAAAGACTGAAAAGAGGTGAACATGTTGAGTTCGATTTCGAAAACATCGATGTTTTCTTCTTGCTTCTTTACGGAAGCTTGCGGATGGATTTTAACAGAACTTGCTTCTTTATAGAAGCTTGCGGATGGATTTTAACAGAACTTGCTTCTTTACAGAAACTTGCGGATGGATTCTTACAGCGAAATGAGTTGGTTAACAGAATTAGGTGAATTTAGCAGAATGAGAGGGACGACACAGAAACATCGATGGTCAAAGAAAAACATCGATGTTTTAGAAAATTCGAAAAACATCGATGCATCGATGTTTTCATCGGTGTTTCTGCATCTCTAATAGTCGATCAGTTGAGTTTTAAACTTCTTCAACAGGTGTTGCACATCGCGGTAGAATAGAAAGCGATCTTACGAGTTCCCCCGGAATCGGTAACGCCAAAGACAACAACAAACAATACTCTAATTAGCGGACGTGAGCACGTGACACTAGCGGGCGAATAAATCCGTTTCATTTAAAAACTGCTCCCACAAAGGACGATACGATCCTCCGGTGTGAAAATCCTGGCGACTAAAAAGATTGTGTGTTTCTTGCAGCGACCATAAACCAATTCTTGGATTACCCCGCTTCCCCCCAGAGACAGACGTCTGCCCGCAGACCGTTCATAAGGTGAGTGTTTCGTATCCAGCGGATCGCATCGCATATCCCTCGCTCGGGTTTCGGGATTTCGTGACTGGAAGAAAAGTGCAGTGCAAGCGGGGGATGGGATTTCGTCATGCGAGCGTGCAAGTGGAAGCGTGACGACGCTAGTGACGCTCCGCCAGGCAAGCTGTTGTCTCGCTCGCCGAACGTATCTTTCCATGGCTCTCAGTATCTGTGTGTGTGTGAGAGAGTGTGAGCGGGCTACCTGTGGCTTTTTACCTGTGCCGTTCGTCTACAAAAAACATAACGAAGCACACACACTCTGACGGAACCCAAATGCAGCTGCTCTTGTGTGTGTCTGTGTGTTTGTGGTGACATATAATTTTCAAACCCGAGTCGCAATTATCTGGATAAGTTCTGTCAGCGAAAAACGCAGATACTTTCGGGTTGAGATACCCCCAAAGCGACCTTATCGGGCGACTTTTTCCCGCTCTTAAGCCCAGTTAATGCAAATGCACTGAAAACGACAAGAGCACTGTCCCAGAGTTGAAAGGAAAAACATTTACACGAGCGAGCAGTAAGCAAACCAACACGAATTCAGCCAGGTAGATAAGATTACACCTGTGTGGGGTATACGTATGCGAGACTGCGTGTGTGTGAGTGTGTGTGTGTGTGAGTGCAGAGAGGGGGAAAAACGAGAGGGAAAGGGGTGAACAAACCGGTAATGCATTTGCTCAAAAGAAGTCACCTTCATAACAAATTCAACGCTGCCGAGACGAGCTGCAAAAACCCAACATGCCCAACTGTCACCGAGAGAGAGATAAATCTATATAGTTTAGGTCCGGCCATGATCGCAGTTTGCATATGCCGCACGCTCGTCTTTAGCTATGGCAGATGGGCAGCGGAGCTTGAATAAATATTGGAAAAGCTGAGGCTCCGCTCGGGCCCAGTTTTTCAGCTCCAAAGGTCGCTGCATAAATCGACGTATTTACGGGCTTAGGTGCACGCTAAAAAAATTAAGTCTGCATCGATTTTTTGCTCATTTAAGATTAATTTTAATAATTTGAAACATCTACTTGGGAAATTATAATTTGAAAAAAGGGAAAATAGCTCCCATAGAACATTATTTTGATCCCAAACATTACCTAATTTGGATGTTGATATTATAAAAGATCAGCTTTATATGTGTCTGCCTTTTTTCGATAAGCAATCACTTCGAAATGGGATTCCTTTTATTTATTTTTTATTGTATAATCTCAATACAATCTGATATATTTCTTATATTTACGATCTGTGATTATATCATATTGATTTAATCTAAAAATCAATCTTCACATCACTACCATATCGGATCTCGATTGACCCTTATTTCATGCCACTTTTCTTTGCGTGCACGTGTTTAATCGGTTCTCAGAGCTTCCTGTAGTGGCGGGCAATAATTAATCAAGCGACCGAACTTCGATAACAGCCACGAAAAGTTCTCCAAAAATAAATAATTTATTTCTATGCATAATTCAGAACCAGTTCCAATCGATTTTCAATTTTAATGTTTGCTGTTTATAACCATCTCCGCTGGCTGGTTGGCTGGCTTTCGCGGGCACGAAGCTGGAATTTAAATGAAATGAAATGTACACAAATTATTTTACCGAGATCTAGGCAATAAACACACGCACACACACGTCTATCCGATTTTGAGGTGCGACTCAGTTTTCCAGACGTAATCAACCAGTTCGGAGGAGTGCACTGCGGATTCCTGGAAAGCGATTTTGTATGCAAATTCGCCTCCACTTTGAATTGTTCTCGGGACAGCAGGGACCGAAGGGACCTTTCAATCATATTCAAGTACATACACTATGTAGAGTGTCAAACTGTCGCCAGTTGCCCGACTGCGGCATTATCTAATCGCGACATAAGCCGGTCCGCACATAGGAACCTCAGTGTACCTATTTATACAGATAAAAAGCCAAAAGCAAACACGGGCCAGTTGAGACTTTGACTCGCTCCACCGAGAGTTAATGAGGTCACAGCACTCTCCGCTCTGCTCAGCCCGAGCTGCTTTCATGGCTGGTAATTGGCCGGAGGTAGTGGCTCCACTCCACTCCACTCCACTCCGATCCGATCCGAGCTGATTTCACGTAGAGCTCCGTCTCCGGCGAATTATGAATACCTGAAGCTGAGCAGCCGCACATCTTTTATGGCCTAAGTGGGGAGTCAAACATTTGTCGAGATCGTCGTTTTGTGTGTGGGTTAGCTTCGGTTGGAGCCGTGTCTTACACAGAACTTAAGTGTCGGCACATGCGGCGTATGCGTAATATCGTGCCTTGCTCTAGCTCGCTTAGAAGTTATTTGCGGATACACAAGCATGATTGCCATACGAAAACAGCAAAAAGCCAACTATTTCGAGCGATTTAACGATCCAACCTTATTGTTTTAACAGCTCGGCCAACAATGATGTCATTTAAATGGGATCCGAGCGGGAGGAATGGGCGTCATGGCAGGCGGTCGAGGGAAAGCCGCGAATGCAATTCGCTCGCCGAGGCTTTCCCACTTTTTCGCTGGCCAATTGAGCGTGACGCTCGCTCCGCATATTTCGCACCCACATTGCGTTGACGTTTTACCTTAACCCTGAATCTAATCGATCAAGCCTGACAGAGAGACCCAGAGAGGTAGAGAGTGGTGGTGGCATTAGCATTAATCAATTTCTGCCATAAAACATTAGTCATCGGACTCGTCGGTGGTCGCAACGAAAAACAGCTGTTTTGGCCCTATTTTCGGTTGCAACTTTCTCTGGGTTTTGCAATTGTTCTCGTACTCGTACCAGACAAAAGTTGGGTGTTGGTAGCTAAGCCCCTTTTCGGTGGGATTGCCTTGATTTGCTCTGGCCATAATTCAAGATCTCTGACTTAAGCCGATTTCACAGCGTCAAAGTTTGGGTTCAGGGTCTGTCACTGCCTCTGGCTCTGCCTCTGGCTCTGCCTCTGCGTCTGCGTCGCAGTCTCTGTGGCAGTCTCCCTCTCCGTCTGGGCTTGGATCGTTGGCCAAGCTAATGAAATGCAGAAACTCTTGTCTCTGGGATGTGACTCAGAGGAGTGTGTGTGCTTACGTGCCATGCGAGTGGCAGTGCGCGGCTCGGAATGCGGCCTGCAACTTGCCAGTTGGCCACGTTGGCAAAGGCCCAACAACAAGCGGAATTCGTAATTGCAACCCTAACAAAAAATTTGGGATAATGGCAATGGCAAAATATCTGAAAGAGAACAAAAAGTAGTTGAAGATGTTTAGCCTTTAATGTAAACTTGAAGCACAGAAGACAGTAACTTCTAAGGTTGTATAAATAAATTATTGTTAATAAATCTTTCAACCTTTTAATAGATTTTCTAAGATCTTCTGAAAACTATACCGGCTCTTATGCTCAAGTAATGAGTCTCAAATATATATTTTCATGATAATTTTGTATCTGCTTTCATTTCCGTAAATGTTTATTGTGCGTCTACAAGCTGCTCTCGTTCTTACAACAATATTTTCATTGCCATTTCCCCAGCGACTGTGCATATTAATTTGTTTATTGCTACAAAATCAGATTGCAGGCCTTTCGACGGCACAGCTTACTCAATTTCAATACTCGATGCTGATTGCTAGGTGCTAGGTGCTTAGCCCTCGACACTTAATAAATATATGGGATGGCTCAGCGAGTTGACAATTCCAGGCATTCGACGCCACAACCGCCCGCTCGACCGATAAACAATACGTGATGGCTGAAGCGCCTTTGTTGTTGACGGCGACAAAGCCCCGGTCGAGTGCAAAGTTTAGTGCAACAAAGTCGGAAAACTCACACTTTGGCGGCTAAACAAATCAGGTTTCCCTAGTCGAGGAGCACAATGAAAAGCTCTCTTTTCAGGTCGGGGAAAAGTCGTGCCCCAGCAAGCCTTCTCGGAAGCTGGAGGCCCCGAGGGCGAGGAGCGATCCAGATATCGCTAATGAACCGCCCTCGCATGGCCAAGAGCCGGTTTCTCATTTGCTCCTCGGGTTCTTAATTTATGCCCTGCTTCCTGCTTCAGTATCGGGGCTATATATACGATATATATACTGTTCGTTCGATCTGGGCGACAAACAAAGAGCACTTGCGAGGAAGCGGGCATAAACATAAGCAAATTAATGACAGTTTTAATAACTGAAATCCCCGGCAGGAACTTGCCCCGCCACGATATCAGCGAACAGCACTTTAAGAGCGGAAGAAATTTCAAGTACAAGTGATCGGCACAGGGATTACGGATCGATAAGTTGCGGCAGCTTCAGGTAAATTTATTTTCACACAAAAGGTGCCTGCCGCCAGCTGCTGCTGTGAAACTAAAATAAAAACAAAGCCCAAGTCAAGCTCCAGTGACCTTCTAAGATTAGCTTGGCGATTTCCTACATTATAGAGGCCTTATGAATCGATTGTGGCACAGGCCAGCCGTTAATTGTTGTCACAGCGATTGCTAGTGATCGTTCAGGAGAGTTCAAGCAACTTAAGCAGCGGCGGACTTTATGTAGAAATTCTCTTTGGAAATTGAAATGACTTTTAGCCAGAATTTTCGTAACTCGTAAAGTCATCTGCCTGACTTTTGGCTACCGCCGCGCAAGCTTGGCTTACACACGGCAGCTGCCGCGAGCCAAAAACCAGTCTGGCCATCTTTTCGAGCCAACAGTTTCCCCTTTTTTTAACAGCCAGCCAGCCAGCGAGTGAGTGTGTGTGTATATTTTTGTGTGTGGTCAAATGTCGGCATTTTTTTGTATACTTTTGAGTATATATTTTTTATGTGCCCGCCTTGGGCAATTTCGACCATTGTACACCACCGATCTGGCGACTGGCTGCAAAAATTAACGTTGCAGAAATTATGTTCCAGAATGGAGTCAGCCGAATAGGATACTCTCTCGCTGGAAACTGGATATCAGTGCGCATTTTTCGTGCGAAATCATGGTCGCAAGGCCCACAACTCGTGATGCTAATGAATCGGTCAACAAATGTGATTGAGTCGTGATCCGCAGATAGGCGTCACAAATCGGATGAGATCGGTTCGAGCCACCCTAATGAAGCCATCGTCGTCGTCGTCGTCGTCAGCTGAGTTATTTCCGCTCAGCCAGGGTATGCGTATCCTTTAAAAAAAAAGGAACAGAATGCCTGCTACCTACACACACACACCAGTCGCTCCTCTCGTTTCACTTCCTGTTCCCGCCGGCTATTTATACCCAGACAGCTCGGTCATTATCCACCCACGCTGACAACAGCAACAGAGATATGAATGCGTATTATTTTTGGGTATTTCTGGGTATTTGCCACAGAGACTAAGCCGGAGTCAAGGCGAATCTACCTGAGGTTCATCCAGCCATTAGCTGACCTTGCAGATACCGTTGCTCTCTCGCTGTGTTCCTGAGAGATGTCCCGACTCTGGTCAGGGATTATGTGATACTCGCAGGTCACACCCAGTTTCCAGTCTCTCCAATGCTCCAAATTACAGCCAGCGGGGCCCAGCTGCTCTCCCCATCTCCGCCATATGACAATATCTGTGTGTAACTTGATATAGAAATGGTGGCCCTTGGGAAAAGGCCATCATTCAAAACACCACATGCCTGGTGAACCCGTTGATAAGCACCGAAAAACATGAGCGTCCGAGTAATAATAAATTCAGACCTAATAGATGTTTACGTTTTAACAAAACGTCGTTAGTATCACGATTTCGGATCGCTCGGTTATGCGATACTCGCCGTTGAACTGTTTCAATAAATTCCCCCCCGAAGAATCGAACAAATCGAATGTGTTTCCGTATCTGGTTACAGTACAGGGCAGGGCGGGAGATCAGGGTTTATCTCGAGTCGAATGTCAAAGTGTTCTAGAAGCGGTTTCAGAAAGGCATCACTTCCCCGTTCCATTAACTAATTAGATGCACGACACTGCAATGCACTCAAAAAGTACTTTGCGACGGGGGTGATGGATACTCTCGATCGGGATCACATCGGATGTGTCCCGGACTGGCCGCCGCACTATGATGAATTGGTTGACTCACGGGTTTCCGACTGGAAAACGTATTTGCATACATGTACAAGTATGGCCAGTGCCAGTGCCAGTTACCGGTTTCTCTCTAAACTTGAACATATTCCGCTCCGCGCACACCCATGTGGCACATATAGACTGTATACAGATATCGCTGCAATGACAGAAATGGAATTAATTATGGTCGGCGTGTCGGCGGCGGCGCCTTGGCCCAAGCCAAAGCCAGTCAGCCCAAAATCCAAAAGCGTTGGGCTGTCGTCTGGCTAAGAAAATCTGTCGTGACTCGATGAAATGTTAGCCAAGAGACCTAAACACGTTTAATGTGCGGTCTCGCGACTGCAGTTTCCCTTCGGGATTTCCCCGCAGCCAGCTCCTCAGCTTCTCAGCTCCTCAGCTCTTAACCTGACACCCACACACAAAACTGCAGCAGACAGAGCTGAGCTCTGGCTAAGCGCCTTCTTAGCCTGCTCAGGCTATGTACGTCTAAATAAATGCTCTAACAGATGCTAGGAAAATGTAAGGTTCCTAGAGATTGCTATTAATCCAAGAAAAGTTATTTAAGATAAACTGAAACTGATATATGTATATATTATATTTCATAGAGTCTATCCCTTAAACTCCTTGATTAAATTCCAATTTGCCTTCTAATTAACTCAAAGAATAGATATAGAGATAAATAGCATTTTAACTGGAATCAAATTATCTACAGAAACCTAGGCAATTCCACATTTCTTGAGATAAACAAAGAATTCCAAGGTCTGAGTAAATCCCCCAAGATTTCTTACCTTGTAAAAATAGATCTTAATAAACTAATAATTAGGGACTAGGGAGACTAGGGAAAACCTCTCGTTACCTCTATTATTTTCAAGTGTTGGATAGATACATCAGAAATATATATATATATAGCGAATCAACTGGATAAATGCGATCTATTCTGACCGCCTTAACTGCGCACTTTGCATTTGCTTGTTCGCGGATCCCGCGGGTCGTTTGCCTGGTAACAAAAATTAATATCCAAAGCTCTTTGTTTGCGCCTGGTGGTGGGGGGCAGCGGTTTCGAATTATTTGTTTGCCATGAAAAAGCAGGCAAACACACGGACGAGCTCCATTAAAAAAGGGTGGAAAATGTGTGAATTTCATGAGCGAGTATCGCCTGGAGAATAGCGTTTGCAGCGTGGAATTTGGGATTTAAAAGAAGCGTTCAACAGGCAAACGGGTTCTTAATTGGCGTCAAGAAGCGCTACGCGTGGGGATTCCCCTGGCACTCGGCAGCAAGTGTGATTACTTAATTGATTTGTTAGGGTATGCAAATTAGTCGACCATAATCAAAGGGCAAACAGACTGTGAAAAACAAATAAATAAGCCATGGATTTCAGCTGACGACAGGCGGGCTCCGACTCGGACTCCAGCTCAAACTCAGTCTCAGTCTCAGTCTCCTATTTGGACCAAGAGTCAGCACTTCTTACCCTTTTTTACTGTTTCTAAGTAAGGCATACTTTCGGGTATCCAAGCGTACTTATTCACTCCCGTTTTGTCGAGGGAAATACATGACGGATGTGACTGCTTTCACACCAATTCTGAGTAACAGATCAAAAATAAGCGAAGAATCATTTGGTCTTGTTTATCGGGGAAACAATTGCCATTAAACGATAAGCACAAACATTTGGCAACTCGAATTTGCTGACTGAATTAGCATGGGCAATGATGTCAACTGGCCGGGACTCTGGGCGAGGTGCTAACTCCGGGAGTCAACATGGCTCACTATTTCGCCATAGAGATTCGCGTTTTTCGATTTTCGGGGAAATGGGTAACGACGCATTCGCATTCTGAGGCCAGCCCTGAGCATTTCCACTCCGCTTGAACGCTGTTGATTCAATAAACGTATTTATCTGCTTATCTGGCCCGGACAATTAGCGATAAGATACGGTTCCGTTGGGTGTGAGTCGTCGGGTTTGCACCTTCTTGGAAGTAACGTTGCAACAATAACTGTAACTGTACTGGTCCATATTCCGTTTCAGTTTGCCCATCAGCCGGAGAATGGGTCGCCAGTCGACTTGCAGGCTGGTCCTGCTGCTGGCCTTCAGCCTGGCTCTGATCCACGCCAGCCAAGCCACCACAATACCCTCCAAGATCCACTTAGTCCACGACGATCTGAAGGACAATGAGCTGAGCTCCGCCGAGGATACCACTCCCGCCGAGAGCCTGCCCAAGATCTCCACGCCCAAGGTCAAGGAACTGCCCGCGGAGGAGACAACAACCACCAAGAGCCCGGCGGCGAAGAAGAGCACGCCCTCGGGCATCAACGAGGAGGCCATTAAGGATCTTCTAGAGGCTGCCAAGCACAGCCAGGCCTTGGCCGAGGATCCGCACTTCAACAAGATGCTCAAGAAGAGCGAGAACGCCACCACCACGTCCTCAGCCCCCTCCGTCGGCGGAAAGAACTCCACCGATAGCGACGAGAACTACGAGTATGACAACTATTCCTATGACGATGACGACTACAATTACTTCGACGAGGACAAGGAGACCACCCCCGCCAGTGCCAAGAAGGGCAAGGCCACCACGGCGAAGCCCAAGCTGGTGTCCATTGACTCCGCCTCAAAGCCAAAGGTAATTTACAAAACAATTAAACTAATTATAATTAGTACTTTCGTGCCTTAAAGTACTAGGTGTTCTTAAAATATGATTGTAAACCAAAAATTATTATTTTTAGGCCAAGACCACCGATCAGAAGACCAAGGATAACACTATTGATAAGGAAAGCGACTCTAACTACGACGAATACGACGACGATGACGACGACGATGATGATGATGATGACGAGGACGAGGCCACCGATGATCTGGCGGATAATGAGCAGGTGGTGTTCAGCGAGGACGTTCCCTGCCCCCGGTTCTGCCAGTGCTCTCGCAATGTCAACAGCTACATGGTGGCGACTTGCAGCAGGTTGGTCCTTAAGAATCTACAAAGAGAACTCTTAAATAACTTTTCCAAAAATAATTACAGGCTGGACCAAGGCACCCAGAAGTTTGGCTCGGACATCACGGATCTCGTGGTGACCAATGTTGGCCCCAAGTACCCGATTCTACTCGGACCCAAGTTCTTCTTCGATCTGGGCCTCAAGAACGTGGCCTCCATCAAGATTGCCAACTGCACCCTGGAGTACCTGCACGCGGATGTCTTCCACGGACTGAACGAGCTGTACGCCGTGAATCTGACGGATGTGGGCCTGGCCATCATCAATCCGGATTCGTTTGCCCAGAACAAGAAGCTGCGCATGCTCACCATTTCGGGCAACGACCTGAGCGTCATGTCCAACTTTAGGTATCTGCTCAAGGTGGGTAATCGTATTATTTTGTGATCAGATTTATTAACAAAGCAATCCTACAGTCTTCTAGCATTGAGGAGCTGGACTTCTCGCGCAACAATCTCGGAGAGCTGACCCCCGAGGCCTTCTCCGAGCTGACCAACATTGTGTACATCAACCTGAGCCAGAACAGCCTGAAGAAGCTGCCCGAAAAGGTGTTCGAGACGGCCTCGTCGCTGGAGGAAGTGGATCTGTCCTACAACTCGCTGACCGAGCTGCCGCGCGATATCTTCAACGGCACCACCCTGTCCATTCTCCACCTGAAGTACAACACCTTCACCGGCGACCTGCACTTCGGCACCAAGGACCTGCAGCAGCTGGACCTGAGCTTCAACGCCATTGATCAGGTGCATCACAGCATGTTCGACCGGATGCCCGGTCTGACCAACCTCAACCTGAAGGGCAACGGCATCAAGAAGATCCAGCCGGACTCGTTCCTGCTGCTGAAGAACCTGCGCCACATCGATCTGTCAATCAACGAGCTGGACCAGATCTCGGGCATGCTGTTCTTCAAGAACTCCGAGCTGGACGTGATCCGCCTCAATGACAATCCCCGCCTGAGCCAGCTGCCCACCGACGGCTTCGTGAGCTACAGCGGAGAGTTCACTGTGTACTACCTGGACATTTCCAACTGCGCCATCGGTCCGATGGGCCACAAGACCTTCTCCACGATGCCGCATCTGACCACCCTGAAGCTGGCCTGGAACAACATCAACCACCTGCCCAGGGAGATCTTCAGCGGCCTGCACAAGCTGATTGACCTCGATCTGAGCAACAATCTGATTCCCCGCATGGACGATCTGCTCCTGATGGACAACGGAGAGCTGACCAAGCTCAATCTGGCTGGCAATCCCATCAGCCGGCTGTCCGTGCGCCTCTTCATGCCGCTGCACCAGCTCCGCTCCCTGGACGTGAACGACTGCGAGCTCACCTCCCTGCTCTCCGATCGCCAGCTGGGCGAGGGCTACAAGATCTTCGAGAGCCTGCGCAGCTTCAACGCCTCCGGCAATCTGATCAAGAAGATCTCCTCCGCGGACGTGAAGAGCTTCAAGAACCTGCGCTCCCTGGACATAACGAACAATCCCCTGAAGTGCAACCGCGACTTCCAGGACTTCATCAGCTACGTCACCCTGCAGATGCAGATGACGCCCAAGCGCCTGCCGGTGCTGGCCAACCTGGAGGACGATGCCACCATTGTGGAGCTGGAGCATCAGGCCCAGGCCGGATGGGCGACCCTCGCCCATGAGGTGTGCAAGCACGCGGAGGCGGCGCTGGATCTTCAGGACGAGAAGAAGGCCGACAGCGCCGAGGCCAAGCTGGAGAAGCGTCTGAAGGAGAGCGAGAAGAAGCTGGACGAGGACGAGGAGAAGCTGCTCAGTGTCCTGGACAAGAGCGTGCTGGACAAGAACAAGCTGAGCAGCATGCAGAAGATCATGAAGGGTTCGGACAGCGCCAACGAGAAGAAGGAGGACGACAGTGCCGAGGAGGATCTGAACAATGGCGGCGAGGACAAGGACGAGGACAGCAGCGACTACGAGAGCGACGAGGACGATGAGGACGATGATGACGACGACGACGATGATGACGATGATCGCTTCGAGGAGGCCAAACTGAACGCCAAGGCCAAGGGCGAGTCCGACCAGGCCTTTGACAAGTTCGTGAACAAGGAACTGAAGCCCCTGCTGAAGGATCAGGGTGTCAAGGCGGAGGAGGTGGAGCTTTCCCACGAGACACGCGATAAGTTCCTGCTGGGTGAGTTATATTTTTTAAGTTATATATTCCTAAACTCATGTTGTATCCTTGACTTATTCCAGAGAAACTCGGCTTCGAGAGCGACGAATCGGACGACAGCAATGACGAGGAGATCTTCATCGAGCGCGGCCGCATCTACTACGGCAACTACAACATGCTCATTCCGGTGATCATTGTGGTCAGCTGCGTCGTCATGATCCTGCTGGCCATCGCCCGCGTGGTCTACGTGGTGCTCCGCAAGCGCGGCGAGCGCTATCGCATGGCCCTGCTGGCATCGAAGAACTCCTTCGTCTACCAGAAGCTGAGCGAGGACATCGTGAAGCCGGTCGGCAAGGAGCAGAAGCAGCCCAAGGCGATCAAGCAGCCCAAGGTGCACCGGTACGCGCCGATCAACCAGGTCTAAGTCCCCTAGAATCAGCAGTTCCGGGCCGGACACCGCGGAAGTCGAACGAGTTGCGCTGTTTTTCTAATTTATAAGTTTATTGATAGTTGAACAAGTGGAAAATCGCATCAGACAATTGACTACACACACACACAGACACCAGAACGTATCCAGGAGACAGCAGGAGCAGACCAGGAAGGGAGTTACAAGTATTAGCGAAATGCGAGGAAACAAAGCAACAACTGAGAAATACTTAAATCCAAATAAGAGCTAAGAGTGAGCGAGGAGAGAGATAGAGGAGAAAAAATATTGATATAGATCGATCCCCCATATCCCGGAAATAGCTTATCCCACCTAACGTAGAGGTGGCCCCACACATCCCTCCGCGCGTATGAGAATTTCGGAAACAACTTGAAGATTTAGTGCCATTTTGCCAAATTCCAAACCGAGCGAAAAATTACGTAAAGAAACACACACTTTCCAAAGGAGTCAATAGCAGAGGGTAGCAAGAGTCTTAGAGATCCGGATCTGTGTAGCTAGCTGTTAGAGGACTCCCTAGAATGACGTCTGATTTACAATCTGATCAAGAGATGAGAGAAACAATTAATGCATAAACTATGTTAAGTCTTTTTTATTACCTTTTCTTCCAATCGAAATCAAGTAATCGCTTGACTTATTTGACTTTCAACCAATTCCGAAAACAATAAATTATTTTAACCAAACCGATCGTAATCTTTACTATATATGCATACTTAGTAGACGTATGTACGTACACCTTAACCATAACCAGCCGTTCAATAAAATTGAATATATTTTATCTGCGTTCAATAAACGATTCAAGTGGCCGACATCCTTATCATCGATGGGATTTTGAAGGGTTATCTTCTAATGGAAGTCGTCTGCCTGTTTAGTTCCGGGTTGCGGTGGAGTGTCTCTCTTAATTAATGGCTTTTCAAGGCAGTGGCTCTTATAGTTGAAGTGCTTTAATGTGAAGGAATTCCCCAGTTTGGGAGCTTTGGGAAAAAGGTTCAAGTGATCGAAGACTTTTTTTAAGAGAGTATACAAAGTGAAGAACAAGAAACTAAGAAGTTCTCTGAAGCACAAGGATTCAACTCTCTTTTGCAGCTTCAAAAACAGAACTTAAAGCTTTACCCCGCCTTTGACTCCGAAATAAATACCAGGTAACAAAAGAGAAACAAAACTCACACACCAAAAGGCACTTGAAAAAGCCACCTAAACCCCAGCAAGAAAATACACAAAGCCAGAAATTAAATTTTAACAAATTCTCTAAAGAGTTTAAATTTTTTTTTGCATAAATTTATATTAAAAAGATCTGGCAGCTTCCATAATCTCCCAAGCTTTAGTGTGATCTTGTATCCAGACCAAGATCCGTTAGTTAAACACTTTTTCTCAAGCGAACCAGTTGAGCGTGGGTAAGTTGAGCTGCCAAATTAATAGACCTCCATGGAGTTCTCAAACAATTGCGCCAGGTTCTCCTGGGTCTGAGCCCTGGGCGCCAGCTTAGTGATCCTCTCCTGGGGCAGAGTTCCCTCGACCAAAGCGGGCACATCGCTGCTCGAGAAGCCAAGCTCGCGGAGGCCATTTTCGATGCCAGCGCGTTGCATATAACCGCGCACAGTGTCCGCCAAAAGTCGACCGGCGTCAGATTTCTGCACTCCCCTCACCTCGGCGCCCAGCAGCTGGGCAGCCTCCAAGTGGCGTTCCGGACAGGCGGGCGCCGTGAACTCAAACACCGCCGGTGCACTGATCACCACGGACAAGCCGTGTGGGATGAGGGCGTGATCCGGCGAGTAGCCCTTCGGCTTGTAGTCCCTGACATTTCCGGAAATCGGATAGGAGAGGCCGTGGCACAGGTGGACGCCGGCATTGCCGAATCCCACGCCCGCCATTGTCGATGCCAGGTGCATCTGTGATCTGGCGCTCAAGTTATCCGGCTGATAGATGGCATCCACAAAGTTATTTCGTATCGATTCCAAGGCGAAGCGTGCCCAGACATCCGACACGGGGTTTCTGCCCTGGTAAGTGGGTCTCAGGCTGGGATCACTGGGCGCCGGGCCACGTTCCCTGTAGTCCACCGCCGTAAAGCTTTCCAGGGCGTGGCAGAAGACATCGAAGCCAGCAAAGGCCATGACACGTTCCGGCTGGGAGAGTGTGTGCAGGGGATCAATCAAAGCTAAAAGAACTAAGGTTTAACAATCATTTCAAAACGTAAATCTTTAAAGTCATACCCAAAGTAGGTTTCAGGAACTTGCTGGAGATCCCAGTCTTGGCATGCAGCTTTTTGTAGTCAAAAATTGCCACTCCAGTGGTCTCCGAGCCAGTTCCCGAGGTGGTGGGCATGGCTATCAGGGGCTTCAGCTTTACAGCTATCTGAGGAAATCATAAAAATTAGTATATAATTTTTTTAAATTAAATTTAAGTATGCAAACCTCCTTGCCCTTGCCAATGGGACAATTGACATAATCCAGAAACTCCGCTTCCCGATCGCTGCTAAAGAGATTGGCTGCCTTGGCTGTATCAATCACAGATCCGCCACCAATTGCCAGAAATGCATCAAAGTTGTTGCGACGAGCAAACTCTGCGGCCTGCCACATACTGCCGTCGGTGGGCTCCACGCGGGTTTCATCGTACACCTCGTAGTTGATGCCATTGCGGGCCAGTGAGTCCAGAGCCACCTTCACGGAGGGCAGCTTGGCCACATTGCCATCGGTCACCAGGCAGACCTTCTGGGCTCCCAAATTCCGTAGATCAGCGCCAACTTCGGCACTTACTCCGGGTCCAAAGCGCACAGTTGAGGCGGACATCTGAAGAATATTGTATAAATATTGAAATATGTAGAAATATTGTATAAAATATTATATTTGGTGATCTGAGGATTCATTTAATCAAGCAGGACTTTAACTTATTTTTTTACTATGATTTTTTGACTTTTCAAAGCTTAAAAAATCCATAACTCAGTCAAAAAACCACTAATTTTATTTTGGAAAGCTTTTCTGAGCTTGTTTTTACTAGAATATAAAATTTGCATACTAAATTTAAGTTTTAAAAAAATTTAATTTTTTTCCAATTTTTCACAAATTTAATGAAAAAATTTAATGAAAAAATTTTTAATTTTTTTTTTCTTTCAAACATTGCTAGATCGATTTGGCTATTGATGCTGATCAAGAATATATATGGTTTATAGGGTCAAAAATGATTCCTTTGCTTAAAATTCTTCAAAACTAGTAAATTAAAAAAAAAAAAAAAATTCCTCAAATTCGCTAGCCAAAAACGGATGATTTCCAAATTGATAAATAAATTTAAAATATTTCCCTTATTTTTTCAACAACTTTAAAAGATTTTTATTTAAGATTATGGGATTAGATTTTAAATATATCTCACTAATTATCTGTCCACAATAAATTAGCTTCTTAAAATCTGTTAAATTTAGAAGAAAAATAAACACAAAACTCCCTAAAGAGCATAATGGGTTCATTCCCAGACCTTTAGTTCTCAGATTATAGAAACCATAAAAATTCAGAGATTGCTATCTGCTCCAGACTTTGGCTGACTGTCGTCTGCAGGTGATCTTGCCTAGCTATCTGGCTGCTGGCCAAAGTCCAAGGTAAATACTTGCCTCAAAGGCGTACTCCATGCGTCCAGTTTGGACTGCGGTGGGGGCGGCGGAGCCATAGTTATGTGAGTGGGCGGGGCACTTGCAGCTTTAATTAAATTATACAAAATTGTAAGTAATTAATTAGCACAATACTTACGAGTTGGCCACGATCGTGTTGATCAAACTCAAGACATTCTTGCGCGACATTTTGTACACAAATGAGAACAGATGTTCGAGCTTTGCGTTTGATAAGAGCTGGAATCGATGACGAAGCGCCCTCCGATAGCCCTGGCCAATCGATAACTAACCATTTGAATTTCTCCTCTTCTCTTTGCAGTCTTAAAAACCAGAAATATGTGCGACTACCAGCAAGAATACTCCTTTGTTTTCGAGGACAGCTCCTGCGAGGGCGACGTCTCGATGACCGCCCACGACAATGGATTCGAGAGCCTGTGGCAGCAGGTGGGCGAGGAGCTGCGTCGCGAGCGGGAGATGAACGAGCTCGGCCAGCTTTTCCAGCAAAAGCTGTCCCTGAGCCCGCCGCCCAACGCCGATCAGTGGATGTTTTAAGTGGCATTCTTTTAAGGCATTCTTGTAGAAGTCAATGTGATATTTGTATAAATAATTTATTGTAATTAAGTTTAGCCAGATCAGTCGTAAGAGCATTTCTGAGAGATGCTTGACACTTGTTGTATTATCAGTCCCCACATGGAGTTTTTGTACCCCTGTTCGAGCTGAAGTTATATTTTCCGTGTTTATCCAACGTTTCCGTTTGTGAAAAATCCGCGTTATTGATTTGTTTACTTATTATCCAAGCAATCCAGTCCAGTCTTAGATATATTTAAATGGCAAATACTTGCTGTCGATATCGTAAACTACATATTTGTATTTCGAAGAAAGATCGCATAATATATATATATTAATATACATAACTATTACCGTTTTAGCTCCTTTAAAAGAACGATTCTGAAATATATGAGCAATAATACTACAATAATGCTAATTGTTTTCGATGCAAGATCCCACACTCAGATGTGATTGTAATGGGAACAATTGTTCGCTGGAGCTAATTACCTAAATGATTGTCCGCCCATTTTTAGCGCTAGATTTACAACTCAATTTGGACGGCTATCGCGGCGATCAGCGAACATAAACAACTGCGAAGGGTAAGCGATGTTGACGGCTATTCCCTCGATTAGCATTTGGCGCCAGACCATAAAACGTTCGATTCCCGGCCGATCGGCCAGCAGTTCGCATCTGATACTCAGCGTGACGACATGAAGTGGTTCAGCTTGTTCCTGGTTTTCGGCATCATCGCCCTCATCGGCAGCCTGGGCACCCTGACCGCCGCCGAACCGAATCCAGATCCCAATCCGGAGCCCAAGGGTCGTCCCTACACCACGCGACGTCCACGCAACGACAACGACGATGATCGACGCTAGCAATCCGAGCGAATTGAGGAGATGGAGATGGAGACGGAGTCAGGGACCCAGCCCAAGCCTCCGCGACGCTGCACCGAACCACAAAGAACACAGGAGGCACATCAACTCTCGGTGAAGGTGAAATGTTTTGGAGTTGAGAGAACGCAATTCGTTGAGATCCTACTCATCTAGTGGGTGGACCTCCCCGCAGGACACAATAAATGCAGTTCCGTTTACAACAGAGTTTTGATCATTGGTTTATTCGATAGTTTGTTTGTCATAGGTCTACAGTTAAATTGGTCAGCTTAATAATACCCTGACGCTTCTTGGGGATTCTTCGATACTGAATAGATTGGCGGATTAAGCGGGCTGACTTTGACTTTGACTTTGACTTTGACTTTCTTTGGTTGTGCGAGGGTTCGGGGGAAGTGCGTTTGTCTGTTTGTAATTAGCTTATATTTGATTCTGTTTACGTTTCGGTATTTCGAGTTTAACCATTACCATTTTACCAATATTGAATGCTGCTTAGGGCTTACTGCAATTTACAAGTTATCAAATTTAATTCAATAGTTTCCGTTTCCGTTTCCGTTTCCGTTTGCGTTTCCACTTCCGCTTCCGTTTCCATTTGCTTAGCTACGATAGTTTCGGTTACAAAATAATTTCAATTTATCTAAATTGCAATCGCATCTCCTCCAGTGCCTGCTAAGTATTCTGTGAGTATAGTGTCTGCAACGGATCGGTATCCGCCTCCTCCTGGTATTAAATCGGTTTAAAGCTAGCTTTACAGTTACCATTACAAATAGAATTACAATTACAATTACGGATGTGATTGATTAAACTATTCCCGTAGTGTGTGAGTGTGTTTGATTCGATTTCTGGCTTAGTCTACTCTAGGTTTATGTAATTATGGTTAGCATATGGTTCGTAGTTATATCTGATTTGATCAAATGCTTACTCGCTTATTTGTATTCTCGACGCATATGTATCCGTATCTGCTGAATGCTTGTATCTCTTAGGTGGGTCTGACACTGACGTGAATGTGGAAAAGAGTTTGCTCGTTGAATCTAAGCTCAAATGCAGCTGGGAAGGTATATAAGTCGGGGTCCTGCAGCTGAGTATCTTTGGTAGTCCGGTTCGCTATCCTATCCCTAAGCCTAACCTATCTAGCTAGCCCTCCTACTCGGGCGACTCTGAGGAGGCCGATATGCCACCCAGGCTGCAGGCTCCCACACTGCCGGCACTCGTCGAGGCCCCAATATCGCTGATGCTCTTCACGCGCCGCCGACTCTGCTCGTAGAGCAGCTGCGCCTCAGCCACGCCCGCGTCCAGCACACCGCCCACGGGCGGAGCACTGACCCGGTGACCAGGCGGCGGACCATAAATGGCTCCCGCCGAGGGAATGGGTGGCGGAGCCGTCGTCGGCGGCGGAAGGAAGTGGTGATAGTGCTGCTGCTGCTGCTGCTGCTGAGGATTCTGATGGGGATGGGGATACTGGTGGCCTATGGTTGCGTATATTCCTCCGCCACCCTCGCTGCTGCTGTACGAAGGCGTTGGGGAGGTGGAGTTGCCGAAGGAGCTGCGGTCGCCGGTGCGATGGGGTTTGGTGTTAAACCGAAAGGCTTTTGAAAGGGAGCTCTGAAATGAGAGAAAACCAGCCATTAGTATAAGTTCTTTAAGCTGAAAAGAAGGTTGAACTTACCTGAGATCCTTTCCATGCCGAAATCTAAGTGTTACAAAGAAATGAAAAGAATAAGTTTGTAATATTTTAAATTAAAATAGTTGTTACTCTTTGATTGCTGATCATTTCCTGTTTCTGGCGTGAGACTTATGTTGTTGCTAGCTGCCTTTACTTACAATATCTTTGGAAATCTTTATGTTTGCTTTTAGTTGGGAATTCGTAAATACTTGCATTTTAAGTTGGCTTAAGGTTTAATCTGTATAAAACCACTGACATGCTTTTAATGGGGTTGAGTGTAATATTAACTCAGATTTCCTTAATCAAAGCAATAATTACGATATTCAAAATATCGTCAAATAGGTTTGACACTCGATTAATAATCGAACTAAACGTTGTAATTTTATTGGTGAGTAACTTAAAAGTTTACTAACCAATTGTACCGAAATTTCAATATTAATTTCAATAAAATTATTAATATAATATTATTCATAACATTAGACACCGAGCAACAACAAAAGCTTCACGTCAATACAGGCTTAGGAGACAGTAGGAGACAGACATTTGGTAGCGTATTTATATCGTGTTCGTAAACATAATGGTTATAGACTTGAGATTATGTTAATATTTAAAGTTCTGTACTTACCCTGAGGCTACCGCTCGAGCGGCGATCTGTTGTGGCATAGTGCTGCAGTCCGCCTGGTCCCGTTAGTGGCACAACGCCGCAACCGGAACGGATGCCCTGACCGAGAGTCGCTCTACACAACAAACATGGCAATTTCGATTTGCGAATTTTTGCATAGGTCGTATGCGTGTGTGTGTGTGTGAGTGGGTGGTAAATATCATGTTGTTGTGGTTGTTGTCGGGTGGGCGGGTGGTTGGGTTGTTTGTGCATGTATTTTCGATTTTCATAGGCAGGCAGGCGCAGGCAGCACATAGAAGACAGGACACAGACAGCAGATGACAGGAAGTGTGGAGAGTTGGAGCGATTGGTTTGGTGAATTGGAGAGTGCGGGTGGGCGGGCGGTCAGGCAGAGCATCAGAGATAGCGATACAGGGACACAGAGAGCGAGAGAGAGAGAGAGAGCAGGCAGGCAGCAGGCACACAAACACACACAGAAATTAGTTTCATTGATGTGTGTTGTTGTTGATTGTTGTTGTTGTTGTGTTGTTGTTGATGTTGATGTTGATGTCGTTGTCGAGTTGTTGGTATTGTTGTCATTGTTGTGTTGGCAATCGTGTTGGACAATCAAGCAGAGGTTAGCAACAACAACAAGTCGTTGATTCGATTACAATTGGAAATTGAAGAGGAAACACATACGGATGGCAAAGCAAAAGAGAGTGGATAAAGTATAGGAAAGATGGAATAAAAGAAACGGGACAAAGACGAAAAAATTCTGGTTAATCAATGTTGGAGAGCAATTACTTTTATTTGTTTCGTATTTCGTATTGCGTATTCGATAATTAGCACAAGTGACTACTCGTAGCGCAAAACAACAACTAAATATTGTATACAAAAAATATCCAAGATCTATGGTGAGAGAAAACCCCCCCGGAAAGGAAGAAAGAAAATGTATAACTCGAGAAAAGAATATAGTATCGCTAACAGAGACACGAAACCAGAGCAGCCAATAAAATTGTATTTTTAAAGCCTTTGAGTTCCAATCACACAGTTAGGTTCGATTATCGATAATGTAGTATATAGTAAGATGACAACGTTTAGACTAGTTCAAGCTACTTAAGAACATTGATAACACATACATAGAACTTGTTGTCGAGTGTCTGCATTTGCGTGTGTGTGTGTGTGTGTGTGGTGAGTGTGAAAGAGAGACAGAGAGATAGGCTACTTAGTAAGCAAGTTTTACTTACAATTGACACTGTAGTTGCAAATTGCAAAACCAAAACAACGACTTCTTAAATAAATTAACTTGGGCGAGCTGGCCCTGCGGTTGCTCTTATCAGAATCTCTTGGTAATAACAATTTTGTCGTAACAGCGAATTCGAAACATTTCGTAGCACAATTTTGGGCGGCTGAGATATTGTAGAACCACAGGACAAACTCATTAGAACGCTCCACAGTATGCAACACCAAACATGGACTAAGTCAACTAACCACGGAAATGCTGATGTGTATGTGTTCACGTTCATGTTCATGTTCATGGACTCGTGTGTGTGCGAGCGTGTGGTTATGTAATTGGTCTTTAAGGTTCAATTGTGCGTCGGTGGCCGGCTAACCGAGCTCAGAAAACAGCTCCCTGTATCACAGTGAACTTCTTGGGTGACGAAAGCCGCTCGCGTGGAAACATGTATGTAAGTGTGGCGGTGGCATTCGCAATGCCCCCTATATGGTATCCTAGACTGGTAACATTTAATATCGTATCCGAGGAGCTTTCACTCCTCTCTCCCGATTACATTGACGCTAAAGCCTTAACTCTACTCGATTCTACTACACATTAAATGCTTGACTCGTGAACCAACCTAAGTAAATGCAACGTTAAGCGCTCCTCGGGGAAATATCCTCCAGTAGGAGTGTATCCTAATAATATCGATATCGGATATGCAAAGCTTGGACACTTGGTTTGGATGTGTGCGTTCCTAGTTCGATGCCTACAGCACTTATTAATAAATGTATCTATCGTATCGGTATGATTACTAATTGGATGTGTGGCCCTGCTGCCGTGTGGATCTATCGACTATTCGTAATGACGAAGTGACTAGCGCTGTGCTCCAGTTATTGTTCTCTCCCTATAGTTATTATCGTATCATCATCATCTCAGCTTGGCTAAACAAATAATTCAAGTCCTCGCTAGGGGCTCGTGCGGATTTAGTGGCCCTGCAATTTGGCCAATTGTCTGGAGGCTTCCATTTGAAATTCTTCCATTTGACAGTAAATAATGTATCTGCATTTCGGATATAGAAAGAGCACATGGATATCGGATCGAGACATTTTATTTTGTGTGATGGTTGGGAAAGAAAGAGAGAGAGAAACATGGCCACGGGGGCCGCCATTAGTGCGATTCGCTTTATCGAGGCATTTTAATTTTATTTTTTTACTTAAGTTCGAAAGTTCGTCTAGGACACGTTCACAAGATCATCATCAACAATGAAACTGAGTACAGTATTATCTAAGAGATACAGGCCGGAGACCGTTACGTTACATACTTATGCACGAGTTGACAGATACAGATATAGATACAGATACAGGATATGACGTCGCATGATATGACACATCTAATGAGCCGCGAAGCTGCCACAGTCGATTGGGGATGCGGAAGATAGAAGATAGATAGATGGATGGATGCACATAAGAAGCAGCTGACAAACGAATGATCTCAAAGCACTAAATACATAATAGCCAGTGAGGGATGAGGTGTGATGAGTGTACGTATGTTTGATGATAATAAGCAGGTGAAATGAGATCTGAAGAGCTCCTCCCTCTGTAATGCCTGCCAACGAACGCCAAACGAAAGACCTCTATGAGGAACACCACGCCTGGGAGGGAGGGGTGCAGGAACAGAACACACACAACAAAACCCGTTAACGGGAAAGTTAATACATAAACTCGAGGGAGAGGGGACTGATGGAAATACAAAACGGCAATAACTCAATCAAAACAAAGACAACTCTAATCAAAACGCTGTATTACGCTACACATATTTATGTTTTCACATTTCACATGTCAAACCCGGGGGATTACACAAAGGATACTCACACGCACGGGCACAGCACTCACTCACACGCTCACACACACACTCACACACACACAGCACACACTGATATCCTAGATATCCTAGATGGTTTCTGTGGGGTCGCTAAGCCCCTTAAAACTTACCGTGCGGGCAAAATGAGGGCATCGAATTCCGTGTTGAGATGTCGCCGTATTATGTTCTTCGAGGGCGGAATGCCCAAGGCAGTGGCCATGGTGTCCCCGGAAAATGATGGCTCCAGCACCACCAGGCCGCCGTGCACGCCGCTGTCTGCAAATTGGTCAAAATGGCCAGAGCAGGGGAGGGAGGGTAAAGGGAGAAAATCTGGATTAGAGCGGGTCAAAAAGTTGAGGAGGAGCCCCGTAATTGCAGCCCTGAATGGCGCAATCAAAGGGCCATCGATACGGCATACACGCACCCTTCAGGTTGTCCGCATACTCGCCCAGGTCGATGGACCGCACCCAGCGGATGAAGCGCTGATTCGTCCACACAATGGGGTCCGTGTCCACCGACTCGGATTGCACGCGGCGCATGGCCAGCGTTTGTCTGTCGTACTTCACGATGCGCAACACGTGAATGCCTTTCATGGGGAAAAGGGGAAAAATATTCAGTAACTGAACGGAATAATCCGCCTATATGTTCCCTTACCGTGAACAATGCTGGCCTGGTGGAACTTCCGCGTGACACCCAGGAACTTCTCCAGCTCCTTTTTGGACAGCGTGTCCAGCATTCGGGCATCGACCAGGGACTGAACGAACGGCTCTGCGTACTGGGGCAGTCCTATGTCCGGCAACCACTCGGTGGCCACCCAGGTGTGTCCCAGCTGCGTGATGAGCGGATAGCGCACCAGTTCCGGTCGCCGCTGCTCCTCAATGGCCAGTCGCAGCTTCTTGCGATGCATGGGATGGGCCAGGCCCAGGCCCGCCTCCAGCTCCACGTCGTTCAGCTCCAGGAGGACCTTTCCACTCTTCACATTCTCCGCACACCTGGCGCTATACTGCGGCATGCCCAGAGCCACCTCCAGCCAGGCGAGCACCTGGGTGGCCCGCCAGCGGTCGATGGGCAGCTGAGAGGCCTCGCGCAGCAGACGCAGCTTCTCGGCGTAGCCCTCCTCGGACATGGGATTCCAGGAGTAATCGGCATCTGTTAAGGGATATTTATTTAATTTTATATATTTATTTATATTTTCAGAGCTCACATTCAGTCACTCCATCGGCGGACAGGGCCTTGCTCTTGTTTCTGGAGCGAGCAAAGACCCGGGAAATGCTGCCCCAAGTTCCGCCGCGTCCATTCCGAGCGCCCAAAGGTCCACTCTTGCTGGCATTGGCGAACTTCCGGCTAATGGCTCCACCGCCAGGTCCTTCAGGGTCCACAGGTGAACCCAGCTGCTCCACAGACCTAACGGAAAATGTTCAGTAAATACTTATAGTAATTTCTTATAGTTTATTTACTATATTTTCATATTAACTTAATAATGTGAGAAATATAATTTATATTTTGGTTATCCATCACTGTCAACACAACACAAAATCTAAGCTTAATTCATTTAAATTTATCGCAAATATTCGTGTAATCTCAGTACCCACCATTTGCAATTAATTCTGTTTTAATATTGGTTTTCAAAATGTAATTAATTACACATGGCCACTGGCGAAGATTAAATTAAGCGTGTAATGTAAAGGTTCTCGTTGCTAAATTAAGTTTATTTGCAATGCAAATAATCAATTATATGGAACAGTACGCTCTAAGGCCAAGGGGAAACTATAAAAACAATTAACAAATAAATGTGTGTTGATGTAAAATAAAAAAAAATATAAAAACATATTAGTTGAATTGTAAATAGTTTAGGAAATGTAATAAGGCATTTAAATAACAATTGAAATATGCTTAAATTATTAAATTACCTCGAGTAAGCAGCCGAGTTGAGTGGCGACAATGTGGGGCTGCGTTCCTTGGGTGTTCCGACTGAAAAAGATATATAAATTCTGAAAACTGAATACTTCATCCTTTTCCCACTCACATTGATACATATTCTGGCTGGACACGAGCGAGATGCTGTCCGGATCCACTGTGATGCAGGGACCATTGTCGCAGGTGCCATCGCTGAAGTTGAGCTCGCCGCCCGTGCTCTCGCGGTCGCTGCTGTTCCTCAGTCCGGAGTCATTCGAGCAGGAGTTCCGATCCCCCGCCGTGGCTCCCGAGCCACCGCTCAGGCTTCCGCTGAAGGCGGACAGAGAGTTGCCACGCCCACTATCCTCGGCGCCAGTGCCCCGCAGGCCGGCCAATCCGCCGCCTATGCCAGATGTGGCAGCCAGCTGGCCGAGCATACCCGACGTGGCCGATGGTGGTGTGAGGGGTGCGAAGGAGTGCAGGCTCTCCTGGTCGGAGAGGCATCCTGTCATCTGGCGGCGGGCCTCCTGCAGCTGCTCCTGCAGCCGCTGGAGCTGCAGATCTCGCGCGGAGAGCTGCTGGGCCAGGGCCAGGGATCGTTCGGCCTCGTCCCGCGCCTGTTTCAGCAGCTGGAAACGCTCCCGATCCCGGTCGCCCGAGATCTTAGCATTTGTCGTCTCCGTAGCCCGCACCCGCTCCTGGTAGTTCCGGATAAAGTCGCGCAACTCTTGCTCCTTCTCCTGCAGCGAGGCGCACAGCTGCTTGACCTGACCCAGGAGATCCGATTTGTCCGTGCGAAGCTTCTTCCTCTCCAGCCGCATGGTCAGCAGTTGGTTCTTCACGGACCGGAGCTCCGATTCGAGGCGTTCGATGCGCTCCTTGGCCGCTGATCCTTCAGCACCCGGACTCGTCTCAGTTTCCGGGACGGAGTCCATGACGCCACCGACTGCACCATCTGTGGAGAGCTCGAGGTGTCGCCTCAGCCGCAGGAGTTCGGCATTGAGGCGATCGTTTTCCTCGCGCAGCTTGAGGGCGGTTTCTGTAAGAGATGGTGTGACACATGACATACAAATCTTGGGGAATTCTCTCGATTCCTGCATAAGGAGCTCTCAGCTACAGCTACCAAGCTGCGGACAAGCGGTGATCGTGGCAGGTGTGCAAGCCAGTAATTGGTTTTAAATAAAGCCGGAAAAGGGAGCCTTGGCAGAATGTAAAATATAACCTAAAGTATGCTCTTTAGCAAAGTAGATTTTAAGCTAAAATATTTGTAATCTGTTTTTCATATTGAATTTATCAATGAATTTTTAAGTTTGTCGCGAGCATTGGTAAAGCGGTTGCCTCTATAATAAAGCAAAGCAAATTAGTTTAAATTATAAATTGAAAATCTAATAACAGCTGTATCACACGCTCTTTATATTTTCTATTCCCCTGAAACTACCCTTATTAATATTATATTATGTTCTCCAAAGTTTCTGTTCCCATTCAGCTCTACAAAGTCCAATAAACTGGCTTGCACGCCTCCCCATCGATATTCTACTCATAATTAGCGTTGATGCCATCCTCTAGCCCACTAACCCACTACCAGTTCGGGCTGCCGCGCATTTATACAGCTCCTCCCCCGCCAAGTTTCAGTTGCAAGGATATAAAATGGGAGCTAAAGCAATCCTTTGGCACACAACCAAAGACCAAGTGCCAGCTGATGCCGGGTATAATCGCATTTAATATGCAAAATGAGAACTGAAAGGCGCACGAGAACGGAGAACACATTCAAAGTTTTGCAGGCGAACGACTAAATTCAGTGCAATTATAACTTAACCAGGCCAGAAGAGCAATGAATCGGCAGGCACTAAGCGGATGAATGGGGATCAAGTGCAGCTACTACATATGTATATGTATGTGTACATAAAGGATAATGGATAAAGGCTGTGTGGGATGTACCGGGGGCATGCGGGTTAATTGTGACTGCTGCTGCTTCAATTAAAAACACAGAGCGGAAATTGAGATGAAAGCGAAATGAGGGGGGTGGGGGGTCGGGGTCGGGAAAATAGATTGTTCGACTTACCTGGCCAGTGGTGGAACCTTGACTCGTCGTTCCGATTGCCATCGCAGGACGACGACGACTCCAGCAGGAGCAAGGCCGCACTGGCCGCGGAGGTGGGCGAGTGCGGTGGTCCCAGTGCCACAGATGGATTTATATTCAGATTCGCATTCGATTTCGTTGCAATGGGAATTGGAAAGTCCGGATCCGGCTGCGTTAATTTGGCCATCGAGCACACATCATTGGCATTTCGCTTGTCGACTGCTTATACACGGCATTGTTCGGATACAGATACATACATAGATATAGACGCTTTTCAGAGGGAATTTTCGGGGTGGGAAGTATTGGGGTGGATGGAGTGGGGCGGGGGCAGGTAGGCAAACAAATTCGGGTTGACCCAATAAGTAGTTCCAAACAAAAACAAATAAACAGCAATGGCAAACAACGACCACAACAGCAATAGCAAGTATAAGAACAATGCCAACAAATGAGGATAATGGTAATGGGGCTTGTCTGTATGCGTGAGTGGCTCATACTGAGCAAAATGGCCAACGAAAAAATATATAGATTTATGATTTGGATAAGCCTGAAATTCCTAACTCTTGGATTAAAATTATATCGAGTGTTGCTGAGTTATAAACCGTTTAAAGATAAAAATACATGGTGTCTGCAAGCCTCCAAAATTCTGTTAGAAATATTTTGTTTCCTATATTTTGGGATGTCTAAGTGACATTTTCATTTGAGGTTTCAAACTTATAATATTATACTAGTATTAAAGTAAATGTTTAATTGTGAACAAGTATTTTAACATTTGATTACATAATGATAAAGATTAATCCCTTCCTTTATATAAAACCTTCTTAAAAAATATATAAAGATAGAATATATCCTATTTTCTTCCTCTGTATAGTTATGTCTGACTGACTGATATATATGTATAATCCGGTCAGGTGACAGGAGAATGGATGGGGGGCATACAGTGCGGCGTGCAGGACTCGAAATTAGATTTTCTCTCATCGGAACACAATACGCCCGAAAACGGACAAATAGGATTGAAAAGTAAATAAACAACAATTATAGCAGTCGAACAGGGGAAATAAATTAATATTGATTTTTGGAACATTAATCTAAATGCAAACGAGTCAACGAGTAATGCCAAAAACAATGAGAATTCATAAGAATGCATTTACGAGATGAATAATTTGATTATCTATTTATTTCCCGAAAACATCATCAATTCCCCATCCAGGTCCGTCGTCGGTTCAGTCATGTGAATAACTGATGATGATGATGATGATGATGAGTCTAAATTGATTGCACACACACACACTCCACATACACACGATTGGAAAACAAGGATTTTCCTTTCGCCATCTTTTTTTTAATTTGCAGCTTTTGTGCTTATTGAATGTCAACATGGATTTATTTTATGGCCAAGGATTTAAATTAAAATTTAATTAGCATTTAATGCGACGCTTTTAGTCCCCCTGTTTACAGTTTATACGGCTATATCGAGGTCAAGCATGAAAAAATGGCCAATTTAAAAAAGTAAAGTAAACGTTTATTTAAATTTTCAAAAACTCAAGTGGCGGCCAGGCTGGCAACAGAGAGTGCTCTGTCTAATTTTTAGCATTTAAGTACCCGAAGCCCAACTCGACCGCAACCACTTTGGGATCCACCGACTTTTTCACCTTCCCCGGAATGACCGGACTCTGCGCTCCGATGACTTTTCAACTGCAGCACTCAAAGTGATGGGTTCTGGCTTCTGGCTTCTGGCTGGGGCGGGGGCAGAGGAGGAGACAGAGGAAAGATAGTGCCTGCACCGAGGCCATTACCATCCATTTGTCAGATTTTTGAAGTGTACATCACTTTGCCATTCTGATATAATCCGATGCGTCGGCAACCCGGGGAAACCCCATCTAAAAAAGGCACTCTCTCATCTCTCGAAAAACCCCAACACACCATTCGTCCTGTATGTGTGCTCTTCGTCCTTCCGTCCGTTGTTGCATGTGCAGTGTCTGTCTGTCGGTGTGGCAAGTTGGATGTCCAATGTTTGTAGTTTAAGCTTGTGGCTTTTATCCTCTCTTCTTCCCGTATTGTCTTACTGCATTTTGGGTAATGTGACTGCTTGCTTAACAATTGCGTTAAAAATGAACTGGGGATGGCTTTCAATAATTTACCCATTTGGGGGATGGAATTAAGTCAGCATGGCGGCTGAAAGGATTCAATCAGGAACTCTGATTTAATTCCTGGTTGCGTTGGTCGCCGCCCATTAGCCATTCCCACAGTAGCCGCCGCCACTGGCCGGCATTTGCCCATTCATGCTGCAAAGATCCCCCTTCCTGGGAGGTCCTTTCTTTGCCCGCAGCAATCTGCTGATTGCTGCCCTCGCCTCGCCCAGTCCCCAGGCATTTACACATTACAAATGCATGTTTATGCACTGCGAAAAACAATCTCTAAAGTCTGAAACTTATTGTAAATTACTGTAAGAATACTGAAAAGGTCTACGGTCTAACATTGTGTCTTGTAAATTCGCTGTTTGTTATTGTTTTACCTTTTTGAAAAATCTTGACTTTAGAATATGTTTTTGCTCCCAGTGCACACACACACCCCTCTCACTAACACACACACACTTATCCCTGGCACACCCTCAAACCCTCACACTTACCAGCACTGAGTGCACTGCCGCCCGAGGGGGCGTTGTGGGCGGGGCCGGCTGCCTGGGCCAAGTGGCCTGCGGCAATTAAATTCGAGTTATTCGCATGGATCATGGCTGTGCTGGAGTTGCAAGTGCCGCTGCTGCTGTTGCTGTTGCAGTTGCCGGTGCTGCCGATGCCATTCGGTAATTGCTGTTGCTGTTGCTGCTGCTGGGGTTCCCCCTTGCCGGGATGAGCCGCTGCCACTGCAGATGCCGATGCAGATGCAGATGCAGGTGCTGGTGCAGGTGCTCGATGCTGGTTCTGGAACTGAAGCGCCTGACTATCGGCGGTCATGGGTGGCGTGAGCGTTTGGTTGCTGCCATTCGAGCTGGCCGGCGAGGAGCTGCTGTCGTTGCTGGGCGTGAGGTCTCGCTTGTTGGCCAGAACCAGTGGTGAGGGCTTGGCAGGAGTGACTCCTACTCCTCCGCCAGCTCCAGTGACACCCACCGAGGATGTCGAAGCCGTCACTGTGCTGTCCAGCGAGAGCAGCGGCCTGATGGGCTTGTTGTTGTTGACGGAGCCGGCGACCCTTTCCTTGCCAGAGTCCAGGGATTTCACAACTTTCTGGAAAAGTTTAAGTGCAGTAAAACGATGTTAGAAATTATCCGGAAACTTAGCACCAACTAGAGCAGATAACAGAGGGAAAGTATATAAGCAAGGAGAGAAGAGATGATAAAAAATCTACGAGTACCAAAGTCCATTTTGCAAAATCATTTTAAAGAAGCAAAAGCAACGACCTTTTGTGCAGTTAAACGGAGTCACTAAAAGTGTTGAGCATTTAAGACGGGTAATTTTCAAACCGTTTAAATGGGATAAAGTTTAAGTTAAAGATTTAAGCTTAAGGCGATAAGTGAAGAAAATTTGTAGGAAAGGTAAGGTAAGTCCTAGGCATTTAATCTATTTTCTACTTAATACAAATAGGTCTTCTTAAAGCTTAAAATATTCATATTAAAATTGATTTTGCAAAATGAGAAAATCCCTGATTTAAGCCCCAAAAACCTTTAAAAGCCAAAAAGATAGAGAGACCAGGAGATAGCAAAATATACATCTACAGAGACAGAGAGGAGGAGAGCCCAAAGTTGTCAATTAGTCAATGAGGGATGCAGATTGTGGGGATTTCTTTTTTTTTGTATTTTTTGTGAAAATTCAGTTTACTTTTTGTTCATTCAGAAAGCGAGCAAGGCGAGCAAGAAGAAGTAGTTGGTGCACCAAAAAAGAGGGAAGTGGCGGGGTATATCTGAACCGGAGGCATGCAATCTGTTCCCCAGCAATGAATGAGCCCCAATTAGGTTAAACATCAAGTGCGGATTCGTTGGGTGAGTTTTCGTATCGTGTTTGCGGGTGCGGAAGGTGGAGGGTGGAGGGTTAAAGGGAACGAGCACGAGTATCTGGTATCTGGTAACTGGTATCTGGTTTTCTGGTATTCTGGGGAGCGGATTGGTACTTACGGATTCGCCCAGCTTGTGCAGCGAGGCGTTTATGCGATCCGGATTGCGCGGCGGCGGCTCTGGTGGCTCGGAGGCTGCCATCGTGGGTCCGGCAGCGAGACCGTTGATTTGCATGCTAGCCACCACCAGTCCAGCACCTCCACACACACTCACTCACACACACACACACACCCCCTTCGCTCACACACCCACACACACACACACGTACGGGGGTAGTGCGAGGGACGTAGGTCGAAGGACGAAGCGGTCTCGTGCTCCTCTTGGCGCCTCAACTGCCACAAATCTGAACTAATCGACGCTCAAACATTCTGACCTATCACTACACAGAGAAGAAAACATATAAAACAATATCAATTTGAGGCGGAGATCTAGGTAGCCATAATTTAGATGTATTTAAAATTAGTTAAATGAGTGAGCTTGAACCCTATAAAGAAGGATAACTTTCAGTAACCTTAACTTATTTAAAATCGTTTGTTTCAAAGCCTTGTTAAGCCATTGTAAAATCTACAAACCCTCGGGAACTTTAGAAAATGATTTGAAGTCTTTGAAAAGTAAGGTAATTATTATAAATATCCAATTTTCCTGGCCAATTAATTCTATTATTAAAATAAGGAACACTTGTTTAACATTCCCAGGCCAAAACTTTTGTGCTGTAAAATCTTTTCAGAGACGAATTCCTTTGAAAGTTTTTGGCCAACCTATAATTTTTATTTAATCTTATATCTTATAATGTTTAATCTTAAAATAACTAAAACAAAGTCTAGTTTTTCTCTGTGTAGGGCCAAAAAGAAAAGGATATGGGGATTTCATACGTACTCTAAGCTGTCTCTCTCTCTCCTTCTCTCCTCCGCTTTCGTTTCAATTTCCCATTCAATTACGAGTTGTCCTGCAAGTAAACAAAAATGAAAAATTTTCAGTCAGCGCCTTTCGGGTATGCAACACGATTTGTTGCTCCTGCAACCCTGCAACTAATTTGGACGCCGCACAAAGATGGCCATAAAAACTGAAAGCTTCGGATGGGATTCCCCGGCGGGCTTAGTTTCGCCTGCATGTATGTAGGCCAACACCAGACATAAACCTCCATTTGGGTTTTTTTTCTGTATAGTTTTGTTTTTTATCTTTCGCCACCGTTGCATGTCGGCGCTCAGTTCGCAGTTCCCAGTTTTGCAGTTCCCAGTTTGCAGTCCTCCTGCCGCAGTTGTCACTACAGCTGCCGCTTCTGCAGGGGAAGTTAAATTACAGCTCCGAGTCTCAACGGGGCGGAGTGACAGCTGTTAACTGAGCACGAGGCATGTGACAGGGCGGACAGACAGACGGAAGGTGTGACTGCCCCCAAGAGGTACTCGTAACTTGAACTGGTTGAAAACCAAAGGTGACGGCTACATATGTACGCTTTTGACCAACAAATAACTCATTACCGGTAAAGTCAAAATTAAAGAGTCATAAGGGGAATTGAAGTCAAGGGAAAATTGTTAAAAATATAGTACTTTAACAGGTTTTTTTTATAGATTTGAGCACAGTAAAGTTTCTATTTAATTTAACATTTTGTACAAAGAACTCTTCAAAGTATTTGCATAGAAATTCAAAGTTAAATTAACAGTCTCTCTGGTAGTTTTACCACCACCTCTGCCGTTCACAATGAAGTCCAACCATTTTGAGATATCTCTTAAACCCGGCTAATAGAGCCCAGCTCTCTGCCATATGCTCAAACCAAAATTGTCCCTTCAATTGACAGCTGCTGCCGGCCTCCAAAAACCCATGCCGGACCACGCAAATACTTTAAGTTTAATCCGCTTTAGGATCAACTACAACAAAGGATGACCGGCAAAATATGTTGCGGTCATGTTGTGGCTTCTTGTTTTTTCTTTCTTCGTCTCCGAAAAACCCATGGTCCAAATGGATGCTGGCCCTGGCTACATATGAATATGTACTTGTGCTCGTACAGTGCCGGGCTTAAGGGCCACGGGAGCGCTTCCAAAGCACCTTGACGACGAAACCACAAACATTTATATTAAAGCCGGAAAAGCAGGAAAAGCAGGAAAAGCTGGGAACCCTGGGAAACCGGGGAGAGCAGGCTAGCTGTGGGCGTGGCCACACTAATGTGGTGTGGGCCACACACTATAGTAGCAAAAACTTTAATCATAATAATAACAAGCAACTTTTGCGTTACATCCGTGTGCCAGAAGCACACACAAACACACACACCCAAAGTTCGGTGGAGTTGAATAGGTATTTGTGCTGCACATAGACAGGCCGCAGATAAATGGGGTGCTCTTAACCCTTGCTGGCCCATGGGCAACACTGCATTAGCTGTGTGTGTGTTTTTCTTGTATTTTCCGCACTCTATGCTTGCTCCTTTTAATTGTACTTTTTTAATCACAAAATATGCTGTTGAACTTTTATGGTTTCGTAATTTAAATGTTGGGAAATTTGAGGAAAGCTAGGCAAGGGTAATTAAAATATTTTTGATGAGTGTTATTTTTGGGGATTTAAAATGTTAAGTAATAAGTTTATGTTAGTTCATTACAAAATTGCAGGTGAAGTATAATTATTTTCTGCAATAATTTAATCTTTTTAATAGTAGTAAAATGAGAACCCTTGGAAAATTCTGCCACCCTTGGCTTTGTTGTATATTGTTTAACCTTTCGGTCTATAGTCAAAATTGTAGCAAAACCTTTTGTTTTCTTGTTTTG
The DNA here is from genome assembly GCA_008042675.1 of Drosophila seguyi. Classification (NCBI taxonomy): domain Eukaryota; kingdom Metazoa; phylum Arthropoda; class Insecta; order Diptera; family Drosophilidae; genus Drosophila; species Drosophila seguyi. Next base: position 382,479 of record VNJU01004981.1, on the reverse strand, counting down.
TAAATTATGAGTTATCCTAAGAAATTGGAGGAGAAAGCCAATGGCCGGCCTTCCGTGGCCTTCTACCAGCATATAGCGGATCCCGCCAGAGATGATCAGCCCAGCCTTTTGCGCCTCAAGCATCACCAGCAACGTCCACGGCCCAAGGAGCTGAAGAAGCAGCTGGATCAGCGCCAGGTGGCGGTGGCAGAGCGGCGCAGCCTGCTGCAGGAGGAGAAGGTGCAGAAGCTGTCCGTCCGGCTGGCCCGGGTGGCACTGATCACGGATCGCCACCAACGACAGACCACCGACAGCTGGAAGAACGCCCAGAAGCGCTTTGCCCGCGACATAGACGAGCACATGCGTCGGCGAACGGAGCAAATCTCGATGCGTCTGAAGAACCTCACCAATCACAATCTGGCGGTGAAGGAGAAGAGGGATGCGGTCATGCGGGAGCGGTACCTCCAGAAGCTGGACCTAATGTACGAGTCCAGGAGTCCCAAACGCCTTTCGAAAGTTTTCAAAAGCACTTCGGGGAGACTTAATCTAAAGTAAATAGTATTTAAAAGAAATCTATTGAATTTTAAACACAAAATATGGACAAACTATAAGCTGCAGAAAAAATACATAAATTAAAACAACTTCCCATAATTATGGATAATATAATGTACTTAAGTTTTGTTTCTAATTTAGAAGGTAATATTTTAACAGAAACCTTTTTATATCTTCTGAGCAACAACAGTTTACATATATTTTCAACACTAAAATGTATAATCCTACAAAAAAGCATGAGTATAAATCTAAAGTTTAAGTATGTAAGGCTCCAGATTATTGAAATTCGATTTGTAGAAAGCCATTTTGTATTTTTCGCACATTTTATTTTATTTTTTTGTTCATTTTGGGCGTGTAAAAGACTAAACTTTTCGCTTAGAAACTTTCGCCTGTCGCCGGGCTTGTCAACTTCCGCTTGACACTCGCGTCTGTCTTCGACATAGTTTGCTGAAAATCGCTTGTCAACTTTCGAGGGAACAAGCCGGCGAACTGCGTTTTTATCACTCAACTTTTGGGGGGCTTTAACTTGGTCCAGGTTGTCCGGCAATTTGCATCGGAATGAAAGCGGAAAGTTGGAGACGCAAAATTAGTTACAATTTGTGTCGGATCTGCACAAATTAGCCGCTGTGGCGATTTGAAAGCATCTCCCCGAGCTGAGAGTTGCCTCGCTCAAAGGCGGATCCGGATTATGTGCACTCGGCTGCAAGAGGACCCGGACTTGGACCCGGAGTGTGTGTGTGTGTGTGCACATATCACGAGTCAAAGGAGCGTGCTGGTGTTGGCCAACTAAGTGCTTTCCCTTTGTCCAGGAGCATCTTGCTCCCACTCCCATCTGGCAGCTGCAGCAGCGGCAAGTTCAGGCTGAGCACTTGACCTGTTTTCGCTTTACTTATTTGATTTGTGGTCTGCTGGTGACGCTGCTTATGTAGTTGCCTTCGCATTCAATTAAACTCTAGGGTTTTCCGTGTGTGTCCCCTCTCGAGGGGAGATGGGAGAACCGGAGGAGGAGGTTGATTGCTTTTTGTGTGTGGGTCCCATGTGTGCGTTTGTGTGGCTTACGAAGTCCTCAAAAAATAACAAGCAACATATTTGGCATTTATTGAAAATACTTCTAATACAATAAACGTGCTCCTCGGGCTTAGAACTGGCTCAAATTAAAATAAATCTGGCTATGAAAAATGTATAAATGAATTTTTGCCAGGCCCAGGCTAATATTTATTGAATACATTTTGGCCTGTGCAAAATAAATGCAAATGAATGCAGTATTTGTGTTCAGCAGAACAACTCGTAGAGACTTAATTATACTAACCACAGCTCATCGAGCTGCTTTCGTTCCCCCAATTTCCCCGAGGCCGCAGACCCCTTTGGAAAATGACATTGACAGTGACAGTGACAGTGGCAGCGGCAGCCGGAGGGAATTCAATGAAAATTAATAAGTTGAATTAACAGATTCACGCCGCGGGCAGCCATCCAGGCAGCCAGCAATTGAAATCCCATCCGCCGCACACGCCAAGTGAGAATTTAATGGCTCACTGCCCAGTGACGGGTGACCGAGTGAGCGCTGTCCGATGATCTGTCCTGGCAGTGGTCATTAAGGCCAGTCCTTGCAAGTCCTGCCAATCGGATTGACTGCAAGCGGACAAATAATTTCCGAGCGACTAACTTCGTTGGTCGAACAAATCTGAAGCTGACATACGGCTCCCTGGACATTGGCCTGTGTGACTCATAATCTGATGATGACTCAAATGGGGAGCCTGGATTCCTGCACGGAGGGAAAACTGTCACACTCTAAGATATTTATGGAGTTTTAGCCTTGAATATTTATTAAGTTTGAACTGAAGATAGTCTTTAGGCACTTATAACTTATTTTAGATTTATTTTCAATGGCTTTAATACTTAAAAAACTACCTTATACCTTTTGATTATATCTACTAAATATACTTTTCTGTAGCTAGGTCTTATTTTAATAAAAATTAGGTATAAATGGCTCTCTGAAGTAGAATATCAAGTATTTAGGTATAATGTAACTTCCATTCCTGGTAATATTTTCCCCTTGTGTTGGCCCCTAATTTCCTGAATGACTCGATAGGATCGCCTCCACATTTTCTGGCCAGCAAAACCTCGATGGAGCGACTGGAATGTGTGTGCGAGCAGCACAAATTCCAATTTGTGTATGCTCCACCCCCTGCTCCTCCTCCTCCTACTGCTCCTCTGAAAAGGGGACCACGTAAACCATCTCCGCCACCCTGTTGTCTGTCGGCTGCAGTCTGCAGCCCCTTCTCCATCCACAGCCACAAACTGACAGCAATCAGCTTTGCTGCGGATAAAGTTTTATGCCGAGAAACTCATTTAGTTTGCAATTAATTAGTGGCAGCCGGCAGAGCAAAGTTGAATTTGTGTTTTTAATTTGACTAAATAGATGCAGCTACCAGGCGGCCGAGAGAGCGTGTATAACACAGCGGGTAAGGATCGGGTTCCAGGAGTTGGTAGCTGACAGAGCCTGGGTGGAGGAAGCCTGGCATAGTTTCGCCCGCCGCGAAACTTCTGCCGGAATATTTTCACTAGGCGTGAAATGTAAATGCTTGACCCAATTGGAAGAGGGGTCAGAACAAAACAAAAAACAACAAAAAACAAAAAAAAAAACGTTGGAACAACTAGAGAGCAGGAAAAATCCAACAACAACCGCCGACAACAAAATCATTTAAAATGTTTTTCCGTGGGGGGATGCCGTGCCGGTGCCGATGCCGTAAAAACTTTTCCCCGGGGCTTCGGCGAAGACAACTTGAACACAATTTGATAACCTACATTTCGGGGTCTTGGCAACATTAAAAATTTACACATGAGGGGCGGCGGGATGGGGTAGGCTGGGGTTTTTGGGGCTCTCGGTTCTTAGCTGTTTCTCGCAAAAAAAAAAAAAACAAAACTGGAGCGGAGTGTCCTTGAGCTCTTGTTTTTATTTGGTATTAAGAGCATGTCAAGTGAGTCTGGCGAACAGAGAGGCTGAGACGCTGAGTGCCAGCCAGCTAAGTGAGTTTTCGTTGTTGTTTTCTTGTGACAGGAAACGGATGTGAGTGTGTGTGGTGTGCGTGTGTGTGTGTGTGGTGTGTTACCCACGCACAGTACAGAGAGGCAGTGAGGGTGGAGGCAAGACAGTCTCCGGTTTTTGTGGGTGGCAAAAAGTCTTTAAGTCCTTTGCCTTAATAGCTTTCAGTTTGTGACTTTCCTGGTCACAACACGGCCTTATTCCGTACCGTTACCCCCTTCTTGGGGCCAAAACACCCCCCATTTACCCCCCTCAGCCGTCTTTGTAGCCTTCCGGTTTTCGCCGTGAGTTATTGTCATGCGATTTATTGCGCGACGCACTGCTGGTGGTCTTTGGTTTTCCCCACATGGCGTATGCGTAACGTAACGTATACGCCGCGTAGAACCTCACGTAATGTGCAACATTTACCCCCCCGCACAGGGCCCCGCTTTTGATTTATTCAGCCAGGTGGCATACTTTTGACCCATACGGCTTTGATTTAAAGCACAAAAAAAGAAAAAAACAGAAGCTCAGACCAACAACAACTGCAATTTATGGTGTATTTCATGTACTGAAAAATGAAGTGTGTCTTGGTTTTTGGTGAGTTTCAAATATAGGTCTTGAAGTAAGTAGCTTTACTTTACAAAGAAAGAGTATTTAAAAGCTGGATCAGATATTTTTTGACTGGATTTCTATTCCTTTTGAAGTTTTCCTTAAGATGTTCCATATGTCTTGCTACTGTTAAGTGCCTAATATCTTTGAAATATATTATAAAATATAAATAAGTATACTAATTATTATTAAGGCACCTTATCTTTAACTCCTTCACCCCTATTAAACCCTATCTTAACTATTTCCGCTTGTAATCTATGTTTCCCTTTCAACAATCCCTGTTTTTGTCACCGTGCACCAATAATGTTGGCTAAGTGCCTGTCGTGTCTGTCGACAATTACAGGTGTTGTCATTAGTGGAAATGTCAGGCGGAAATTAATAAAGATTCGCACAGGCGCAAATTGGTTTAAAAAAATATATATAAAATATATATATGCGGGCAACATGATTATTCATTCACAAATCCCAAGTGCCCCGAAATTCCCACTGAGATAGTGCGTAATTCATGACTGACACAGATTTTTTTCCCTGCTCTTTGCCATTTTTTCCTGCTATTTCTTTTTTTCTTTTACTTTACACTCCGACACACACATACCCACACACATACCTAAGCAATAACAAAAGCGGCATAAAAATGGCCAAAATAAAAATTTCCCTCTTTTCACGCACACTCGCACAAATATTGACCGAATTTTACTGGCGCTGCTTTTCCCCCAAAAAATTCAATTGTTTTTCCACCCCGCCAGTTTTCGCGTTCTTGTTGTTGTTGTTTTCGGCGATGCTGGGCTTGGGTGCTGTTTGTTTTGGAAAAATTTACCTCGGATTTTGGAAGGAAAAACAAGCAGTGCAGCGGCCACGTGGCCAAGTTAAAGTCAATGTCGGTTTTTCCTCGATATTTGTTGTTGTTTGTATGTCCGTCCGCCTTTCTAATTTGTTGGACACGTTCTGGTCGAAAGTTTTTTGGTCATTCTCTTGTTGATTTTTATTGACACACACACACACACTCACAGTGAGAGGGGTGTAGAGGAGTAAAAGAGAGAGAAAGAATAATTTTAGACGCTTGGGAACTACGTCTCACTTGGCGAAATTCTCGAACGGCACTGAGCTGTAGTCCTTGGCATTTGGCTCGAGTGCCGTTTTGGCGGCGTCCCTGTGACGTCACAAAAAGCTTAAACAGAGAAAGAGAAATAGAGAATGAGAGCGAAACAACAGCGCATTTGCGCAGTTGAGAAAAGCTCGAAAAACTCTCAAAAACACGACCACGGACAAGTGTTTGTTTACGTTTTCGTTACGGCGGAGAGCAGCCTCCCAAAAAGGGATTTCGAATCCTTGTTGCTCCGCTCCCAGAAAATCACACGAAGGTCAAAGTCTGCATCGCCCAAGTAAATTCACACAATTGCAATGACACCACCCCCTCGGTACCCACTCGTTCCCCCCCTCAGTTTTCAATTAATCAGCTAAATAAATTGTAGTCTGTTTGGCAAAGCCACAGGAAATTTTACCAGCAACTTCACAAGCCACAAAGCAAAATTTTACAAAGCCAAAAGTGTCAGTGTTTTTGAGTAGCCCTGAGAGGATCCCAGGAAGGCAGGAAGGAAGTAAGATTCTTCACACAATTACAGCTCCAGACTTATATTATATTGTAATTCAATATACCGACTGCACCGCAATTGTACCCTGTCAGTCGCAGAGGAAATGACAATGGCTTGGCGAGTCTCAAAGCCAACACATAAGCAATTTGACCCCGACTAGCAAAGGTTCAACTTATTCTGATGAAAGACTCAATAAAAATTTGCAGCCACAAAGGAAAATGGCTGAGGCTGAAATGCAATTTGATTTCAATTTTTGTCACTTTTACTAAATGTTATTTTGTCTTTGAGGTTTATATTACATTTTACATTAGATATTCTTTTGTGCATTCTTCGTTCGAAAATGCTCCTTTGATTAGTTGCAATTTGTGTAGCAGCTCAAAGGTACTCATATTTTAAAAGAAAATTGCTTTCATTTCGTCTCAAATCGGTTTTTATGTTGATATTTTCCTTGGGCCTGTTTGTTGCATATTTCGATATTAGGAAGCTGTGCTACGTTATTATTTTTAATGTTTGTTTTGCAAAAATGCTACCAAAGGTGGTCTAAAATTTCCACAGAACAGAAAAGTATTTTTATTGCCCAAGAAATATATCCGCTTTGGTATTACATTTTCAGAAAATTAATATTTCAAAGAATGCGTACCTTAGCTGCCCTTATTTGGGTTCAGGAAAATACCTTTATACGGTTCAACTATTCAGTCCGGCTTTCCACCAGCCAAAGGCAACTCTACACACAACATACAAATTCAATTGCCATATCAACCAACCGGGTGGAGTAATCCAAATGAGAGCCATTGCAGCATATTATCCTGTGGGCAGGACTCGAGCCCAGCAAATCCCCCTGGCACTCGTAATGTAGTTATACACTGTGGAGTGCCATTCATAAATACGAGTGGCAGACGTGACTAGCCGCAGCCACGTACGGAGTTTTGCACCTGTCAGAATCGTTCGCCGATATATCCCATCCTGTGCAGCATCCTTCCTCCCCCCGTCGTCCCTCGATGGACCTGGCAACTGTTTGTGCTTATTGTGACTGACAATCATTGTAGCTATCTGTCTGGGGCAATGTGAAATGCGAAGTGCAGCCGTGAGATAACCACCGTCTGATGCTAATAAAATGTTATCAAATGAACGTCAAGCGAACGGGCCTATTCTCCTGCCATTTCGGGCTTATCCTGGCAGGCAGGCAGGCACCATCAGTGCCAGGATATATGCAAGCGATATCCAGCCGAACAATGGCAGGCAGGCAGGCAGGACAGACCCAACGGACGCACAGAGAACATCGATTACGGGTGGGTTCATTCAACTCTCGCTCCGTAGGCCTAGAAGCCTGCACAATTCCCGAAGCCAAAGACATCCTGCTGAGCAGGAGCAGGAGGTGAGGAGCGGGTATGGGGGCACCACTATCTGCCACAGGTGACGCGTGAAAAATTCCACAAGCGATGGGAAGCCCAAGGAAGCGAGGCTGCCATGCAATATCTCGCTTTGTCGTAACTCAACTGCCATTGACAGCAAAGTGTCCCACTGACAGACATCTTCCTCTGCCCTCCAGTTTTTCCCCCTATACCATATATTTTTCTCATATTTCCCCCCAGTTTCTCCTCTTTTTCTCTGCCCCCGCATCCTGTATCCCGCAGAGTTACAGAAAATCAACGAAGGCGACCTCAACCTTAACATTTAAGTGATTGAAATACAGAGGGAAAAAAGGATTTATGAATGAGTTATATTGTATTAATATCGAACTTTCTTTAACTATAAAACCTATTAATTCAATCAGAACTTTAAATTAAGCAAACATTACAAAAATTAGAATAGTTTGCAAGGGTTTAAGATTTTTTACGGAAGCTAAAAAAAGGTTTCTATAAATAATCCCATTTCATTTCCCTTTTAAAATAGCAAAAATCAATAAAAATAATCCTAATGCGACTGCTGAAAGTATTACTCTTCGATAAAAATCAGGTCTTCTTTGTAAACTATAAACAGTTTATACCTTAATGTACAAAACTTAAGGTACTTAAAACCCCTAAAATGAAAGATTTAAATTTGTATGAGCAACAGAAAAAAAATATTTAGTAGCTTAGATAGAAAATCAATTGTGCTGTACGATTTTTTACAAATTATTTCAAATCCACTCTGATTTCTGTGGCACTCTTGATTATCTATAGTTATTACAAGAACTTTTGTAATATATTTACAAAAGCAAATACCCGTTGCCAATCATCTCGCGGGACTTATTTTACCCCCCAGTGTATTACTTTTTCCCTATAAGTTCTCCATGGGGCAGTCGTTTTGTCAAGACAACCGATTGTGAGCGCCGCATCGCTATTGTCGCTGACTGACATCCAATTCATCCTTGCCGTAGCAGGGAAATGCGGGAGACATAAATGGAGCTGGGAGGTGGGAGCTGGGAACTGAAAGCTGGGAGCTGGGAGCTGGAAGTTGTGGTTCCTAGCAGGGAGCTGGGATGTTTATCAATGCTCTGCGCGCTTATCGCCGACAGCCGCCGCAGTCAGACAAGTGGAAAACTATACACGCCCAACATGGCAAACAAGAAGTACATCGGGAAAGGGAGTGGAAGTGGAAGTGGGAGTTTGGGTGGAAAACAGCCGGATGCGTTGGCTTGACAACTTATTTCAACATCTTGTTGTAGCTGCTCGTTCTGGGCTTCCTATTTTCATTTATCGCAGTAAACTTTCCGCAGATGGCACTGCAAAATGTTGACTGAAAAGGAAGAGGAGTCGCCAAAGTTTTGCCAATACTTGCTGATGCCATTGTTGTTGTGCCAGGAGGACGCTTTGTGAATGTTTTTGTGTGCATATATGAGAGCAAATATCTTATTGCGAAATATTTGCGTACATTTCTTATATATTTCTCGTTATTGAATTTGATGGCGGTTCCAACGATGTTGATGTCAGCTGCAGCTGAATTGAAAATGAAAAGCAAAGGAGCAGAGTTGCTGCTGCTGCTGCATTGAAACGTAAGCTGATTGGGGCCAAAGAAGAGCGACCACTTGAAGCAAATCAGCTTACAGATGCATTGATTACCTCAATTAAGGGCCCAGAGGCCGGGGGCGGGTAATGAATAGAATTAGTATGCAAATTTAGCCCGATACAGGGAGACACAGAGAGTGGAATGAGCAGAGAGAAACAGAGAGCCAGAGAAGCAATTTCCTTGGAAAAGTGTTTGACCAAGTCCTGCTCCTTGTCCGGTTCTCCCCGGCTCTCCCCGGATGTTGCTAAACGGTTTATCGCACTTGCCACTGGAATCGGATGAGATGTGGAGTCTGGAGCGGAAGTGGCTGTGGATGCGGAAGCGGCGATATATTATTAATGTCTATTATAAGGCAGACGACCAGACGAAGCCAATGCGGCGTATGCGCATTTTTTATACATTCTTTTTTATTCCGTTTTATTCCCCGTTTTTATTACGGTCCTGCCCCGAAGCAACGACGACACATTTCTGCCAAATGTTTCTCCATTTATCCTTTCGCCCAGTCCCTCGTACGTCCCTCGGTGTCCCAGAGCCCGCTCTCTCTCTCCGGGTTTTATGGCAACTTGCGAGTCCTGCGTCCTCAGCATCGCTTAATAAGTTTTTATTGCCCCAACTCACGCCAGTTGAACGTGTTCGGGCAGCGGTCGAGCAGATAATCAGGGACGATTTCGGTCTCGCTTCGGTTTTGGTCTCAATTTCAATTTCGATGGCCACCTGGAAGCCAATTAACAGACAGGGGAAATTCCAGAAATTCTACGCCGGGTTTTCGGCGGGGATTATTTCATTGCGGTCGATTTGCGTGCGGCAATCGGTCGTGGTTTACTCGACGAAAAATCGTTTAATGTTTTGAAACAATAAGCGATGCCACGCGTTGCGAAAACTGTCCTTAATTGCCAGCCTGATGGGTTTATTAAGCAGGTTTAACGAAGAGGTTACTTAAGTCTCTCAAGAGGCTTAACTTGAGGGTTTATGCGGATTATTTAAATGGAAAGTCTGCTTAAATGTTCAACAAACATATATGTACCTGATAGCATAACATATTTTGCCAGCACTCTAATATGTGGCCCCCAAGTGGGTCTCAAATCAACTGGAAAGTCATAAGCAAGCCCAGTGCCTCCCCAGGAATTTGTAGTTTCCTAGTTTTTTATTCATGCCAAAATATTTCGCTCATATTCGAATTTTTATGGCAAAGGGACGTGCTCCCATGAACAGTTTATGTATGAGTTGGCACGGTCATCGATAAATCTTCTTCGGAAATAAAAAAAAGGAAGAGAAAAAATAGAAAAAAGAGGAGAAAATAATAGAAGGAAAAACAAGTTAAGCTACTTTTGTCATACTAGTTGAGGCAGAGTAGCAAAATGGAAAATGGGAAATGGAAAAAGGGAGGTTGCTGGCTGGAGAAAACAAAACGATGAGAGATCAAGATGGAAAGACTCCTCGAATGATGAGGCAATTGAATGATGTTGAGTGCATACTTCAAGGAATTTTTTCCCCTTTTAATTGGAATTTATTGCCGATGCACAACAAATCAAATGAGCTTAAAAAGAAATAGAGAAGATTGATTTGAAGCTTACTTCATAAAAACAGCGATGAATCAAGATTGGAGAGTTTATTTGTATACTTTCTAAAATTTACTTCTTTTAACTGACTTCTAAAGAAAATAAAATACAGTAAAGACTCCTAATGCGAGGCTTTAAACGCAGCTTAAGAACTTCCCACGCTGCGCCCTGAATTATTTAAAACCATTTCACGCTCTTCCACCGCCGAATAGTTACAACTAATCCCCGGTTTCCTTGGCTCCATCAAATCTTTATGAATACTTCGCCCTGTGGCATGTACACTCGTACAATGTAAACTCCCGACAAAAGGAACGCAACCCGGCGGGACAAGATTTCCTATGGCTTTGTCTGTGGCAAATTGCCGCCGTAAAAGTAGGGGTTCGGGTCCGGTAAGCGGTGGCTTAACATCCAGCCGGATACGGATACGGATCTGCTGTAGCTGCGACCTTTATGCAGCCAGAATGCACTTAAGATGTCACACGGAACTGCAACCGCGGTGGCAACAAAAACCACATGTGATGCCACTGCCCCTGCTGCCCGTCCTGAAGGCTACCCTTTGCCATTTTATGGGGCCCCATAACTTTATCCTTTCCCCCTTTTATGGCTGACCAGCGATTAGTCCTTCTGCCAGCACTTTATGGCCCAAAGTAATAGAGAGACCGAAAGAGAGAGAGCGGGAAAATTGGGTTGGGCAACTGCTGCCGCTGCTGATATTGATCAAGGTTCAAGCTGGCATTTCCATAACGCTTCCATCCACTTTCGCTAAAAGCTTTCCCGCAAAAGGAGTGCGCAACTTTACTAAGCACTTGACCAAGTATTTGTCAACCGGCTTGAACCAGTAACCCACATGTTAACTCCGGATCCCGGGGTCTCCCCTATGCCCCCTCTTTAAAATGGCTTCCCCACGATTGAGCAGGAGCTCAATAAACTTACCAGCCAGCAATAAGCATTCAATTAGTGACACTCTCTGCAAAGAAAATGGAAAAGGCAAACATGAGATGATATTTATGAGTGCACAAGGAGAAAAATGGGATATTTTTAAAGGGATTTTAAAATATATATTTTAATTAAATTAAATAACTCTCTTAAGATGGGAAATCTTGTAATTTGGAATCAGAAAATTTTAATTGTTAAGTATTTTAAGGTATTTCAAAGGTACTTAAGGCTACTTACATAGCCCAAGGACCTTTTCTCAGTGCGATTATTTATTTCCGCTTTGCCCCTGCTCTCGGAAATATATTGCATACCCCCGGGGGCGCCCCAAACCAAATTCAAATTCAAGTACGCCCCCCGGGTTCGGGACGACTGAGCACCGGGCACAGCTGCCTGCATCGGGCCAAGAGATTAAACTTGTCTGGGGCCACAGCCCTGGAATTATTCGAGGCTGCTGCCGCCATTCCAGCCATTGTTGGCTGCCTTGTTCCAGGTCCCTTGTCTTGGCCAGCGTTTTAATTGGGTTTTCTGCCATATTAGATTTCAGAGCCCGTCTCAGACTCAGCCTCAGCCTCAGCACAGCACAGCAGATTCTCAGTGCAGTCGCATGCAAATCCTTAAAGGAAGGCGGAAAATTCTTGAAAAATAGTTTGAGCAGAGAATCCGCCCATGGTTCAAACTCAAAGTTAAACCGCTTAGCAGGCACACGGATAAAGCTTTCAGATACTTTCAAGATGGATAAACATTAAAGTGTTTATGTAGAAGATTTAATAAGGTTAAATTAACAACAAACAGAGCTTGTAAGAACTTGAAAGTAGTGTAATTTGAATAACATTTGCTAATTGTTTAAATTCAAGAAGAAAAATGAGGGAAATAGGTATACATTTTGAAGGGTTTTCTCTTTGTCCGTATTGTTTTCAAGAAAATAAGAAGTTAGTTAGTTACCTGAACATTTCATCTTCACATTGATTCTTAATGCTTATAAATACTTTTACAAAGACCTCCAAATAATTGTATGTTAACAACATCTTTCAACGTAAATTCAAAGCCTTCAGCCTTTTCAGCAATTTTCTATTCAATTTCCAAAGAACTCAAGAAACTTATATTTACAATCTAAAAATATTTAAATAACCATCGCTTGCCTGGGTAATTGATGGCTCACACACAACCCTAACAATCGGCCAACAAAGAACTCGTTTTCAGACCATTTGTGTAAATAATTCATTTATGGCAGTAACTACATTCTTGAGTATCTAGTAGGTGGCTCTTAATTGCAGCTCTCGTTTCAAACATTCCACTTGAAGGCTCTTCAAGCCGAGCCTCGTTATTGAATGGCAAAACTGAAAATATCCTTAAATTTTAAATACACACAAAAAGGGCGAGGAAAACAATTCCCTCAATGCAAATTTCATGCACTGGAAACTCAATCAAAAAGGGAAGAACAGCCCGACAGACGGAATTTTTCAGGGCTTTTCCTTCACGTATGTCTGCTTAACCGCACAGATACAAACACACACACACACGGGAGAATTTGCATGCTCAGATACAGAAACATTCATGTATTGGAATGCATATTTGGAGAACGCTGCCTTGATTTTCCTCGCCCGCCCGTTGCTTTTCCTCCTCAGCCTTGTTTGACTGACTCATTTTCTTTGCAGCTCCTAACCAGAGGAATTTTCCAGCCACTTTGTACACTTAAAGGGATATATCTTTAATGGGAACTAAATAGGTAAATAACCTTCCATCTTTCTGCTATATACTCTAGGCTTTTAAGGATATATTTATTAAACCAACTCAACTAGACATGAAATCTGCAAAAAGTTATAGTTAATAACTAATTGAACCTGCATATTTCTATCCCATTTTTCCCTCTGCACTCTCGACACTCCCCAAGGAGTGTTTATGGCATTTCCTTAATGAGAAGTTACCCAGCATGAGCATCATCACCATCGCCGTCATTACCTCGGCGGGATCATTCCTCCGTGCTCATCTCCGTCGCCTAATGCCACTTTGTAAGTGGTTATTTAGCGTAAGTAATGCAATAAGTCTGTTCGTTTTCTATCCCCCCGTATATATATACATATATTTCCGGCATCGCCTGCACCTGACTTCTGTCCGTGCTCCATGTAATCCTCCGTGTCTGCCATCCAGCACGGAAAAAAAGAAAGAAACCCAGCAGGACCAAGGCGTGGAGGAGTCCGGGAAAACTATTTTCCACGACTGGCGGAGAAGGTATAAAGTAACTAAAAGATGAAACTGCAAAGTGAATTAGCGTGACGCGAATGTGAATGCAGCCTGCACTCTAATTCATTCCATAGAATTTTAATTGGCTTCATGCCGAACCCAAAGTTTAAGCAGAAGTTAACTTTTTTGCAGGTGTTTTCCAATTGTTGATAACAAAGAGCAAATGTTTTTGCAGCTTGTCGTTTTTTCTTAGAGCGAGAGTTTCGGGTTGGGTATTTTTTTTATTATATTAAATGAATGCTGGAATTAAATGACAAAGTTTTCCTTCTCAACGCCATTCGAAATGCAAAAGAAAACGGTAGTTAAAAGCAGCCAGGGAGATGCCACGAATTGTTATAGTTTTTCCTCCAGCAGTCGCACTTTTTTCCCCACTGCATTTACAGTTTAAATGCAGAATTTCTTTAGTTCTTAACTTGATGGCCATTAGGAACTTGGCAAATTAAATTGTATTTATAAGCAGAGAAAAAGAGTAGTTCGGTTTTTAAAGCTTAAAAGATGGCTGAAGATTAATTAGTAGTTGAGCTTAAAATTAATAATAAAACCATTTTCTATTCCTGGGATTTATGTAAATATTTATTATTTAGTTTGCACAATTTCCTCTGGAATTGAAATAACTTTTTCTGCAAAAATTCAACTGCTAGTTTGATGATTTCTTTCTTTGTCTTTGCTTTAGCATATTAAAAATCATAATTACAAGTAAACAACCAAATCCAGATGCTTCTCGAATAAACAAAATCCCTTTTTAGCTAGACTATTATTAACAAGACTCCATAGTTTACACAACTTTTGCCTTGGCAAAACATTACTTCATCAGGTAATTAACTTAATAGGCCCACAAATTGACACTTGACCGTGTAAGCTAATAGTTTGCCACTTTATGAAAGATTTAATCAAACAGAGAACAGATGTGCAGCTCTTGCAATAAAGTAATTGATATTTAATACTGTTGCCCGTTGTAGCAATTAATATTTCCGTGTCTTAATTAAGTGATGTAATGCTGCCACCATGGTTTGCAGACTGCCAAGACTTTTCGTTTTGACTGAAATAAAGCGCAATTTAAATTCAGCCGTGGCCACACCCAACGGATAGTTAACAACCTTCGACGAGACAACTGTAAACTATATCTATATATGGCGGCCAGTCAATAGAAATCGGCCGGCGACGGGGAGGAAGGGCGGCCATATATAGAGACACTGCGTACGTGACAATAAAATGAAATGTGTTATAGCCGCCGCTGATGGCAAAAGCTAACAAACTACCGAGAAGACGGAGCTCACGTTGCTCTTTTTCTTTTCGTGGTTTTCCGAGCGTTGGGGAAAACTAGCGAATTGCGAATTGCGAATCGCAAATGCAAAGGCAAAGCTGGAAAGACCGGCAACTGCAAGTTGACAAATTTATTTTCCATGGCGATGGCAGGCGGCACAGAACGCGACTCGCCTGCAAATGAGCAAAGAAAACACAACAAACATTCGAGTGAGAGATGCAGAGAATTTGTCGCAATGTGGCACTATATATATGACAGTCAAGGCACTGCAAAAAAATATGGTTAGTCGAATGGGAAAAGTAAAAAAAAAGCAATGAGAATATTGAAAATGATAGCTAACAACACAGTATTTTTCTGTTAAAGTAAAGGGATGTAAGCTGGAGTAAAAATTCAATGAAATATATCAAAAAATAATATCACTCTCAAAATTATATCAAAATTAAGGTAAATTTTAATGATTCGAAATTTGATATATCATTAAAATAGTATTTATTTATTATTTTTTTATGGCTGCATTAAATCAAATGTGGTCACAGTATTTTCTGCCATCCCTATCTAATATAATATAATGACACACACGAACTCTTTTTTATTAAAATATAAAACCCATGTCCTTTAGATATTATAGAGTTTCATTTGAATCTGACTTTTTTTGTAATTATTAAACAGCATAAAAAAGCGCATTTATAGAAATGAAATTAAACAGAGTTTCAGTTGCACAAAGACCCCTTCTGATATAAAAATTCCCTTTAGTGGAAATCCAGGATATATTTACACAAAATACACGCATGTGAAGCTGATAACGTTTAATTGTTGTTTTGCCCAAGTGAAAATGCATGGATTTAAAAAGTAATAAAACGGAATCCTAAAGGCAAAATAAAATGAAAATAAATAAACCGAAATGCAAGCGGAATTAAAATGGCTTAAAACGTACCTGGTTTTAATTTAACAAGCCGAGCTTAAATGCGAAATGTGAAATTCGTTTAAAGTTTAAATTTATTTTAGCCACAAACATATGAGTGCCATCTTGCACTATATAAGTTCGTTTAGAGAGTTTTAGTATGCGAATTAAACTTAATTGCTTCCAAGAAAATTTAATATGCTTTTTACTGGCCATTTCGGTTAGAGTCTGCAGAGCTAAATGTTAACAGAATTGTTTCCAGTCCAAACCAATTAATATTGCATTTGACCGGGCTATATATCTCTAGCCTTTCTCTCTCTCTCTCTATCTCCACTCCTGTGTCAGTGTTTTTCCTCGAGACTACATGAAAAATGAATTGTGCCTGCAGCGGCGGGGCCAAGGTTGAAGCCAGTCCGCATCCAAGCCGCTCCCACTGGCGGGAATAAGTTCCTGGCCAAGACCATGACTTGGCCCGCGACAGACAGACAGGCACGAATTTAATAAAACGAGGCAGAAAGGATAGCAGGAGCAGAGCAGCACCAGCTGAAGGGAGCAGAGGAAGGACGAAGGCAAATATGCGAAACATACGAGCGGAAGGCGGCAAAGTATGCAGCCCACTCCGAGGTGTGTCCTCCTGAAGGGCCACCTGTTGCTGCCCGCATGCCGCACTTCAATCCAATCGAAATTGCTTAGCGGAAGCCAGGGATACAGGATATAGGGGTATATATCCCGGCCAGCCGCCAGGAGACAGGCGACAGGAAGCATAGTGCCAGTGAAAATTTCATTTAAAATGTGCGCCATAAGTACGCATTACACACACTCAATTTCCTTTTCCATTTTCCCCTCTCCGAGCCCTGAGCCTCTACAAGCGGAAGCTTTTGGCCCACACATGAGGCGCTTTTCCTGCTGCCTTTGCTTATCACATTCACATTTTCCCACTAGGGGGGAAAACGAACCAAGCCCCCTCCTCTCCAAAACCAGCGACGTCGGCGGTAATGTCGGCATTTTATGCGTTCCTGGCATTTTGTGGCTGCGGCTGCTGCTGCATCTGCATCTGCATTTGCCACCTCGCCCCCCGCCTCTCTCTCCCTCTCTCTTTTCCAGCTTTTCCGCCATGTGTGCTTAAATTCCTCACCAGGAGCACCACTTGTCGCCCAGCTTTCGGAGGTGTACGTTTCACATTATCCTGACATTTTCCAACTGCACGGCAAGAAAATGTCTAAGGAATTTTTTGGCAATGCAAAGAATGTAAAGAAAATAACTAAATAAAAATTTAAAATCTTTAATAAGACAAAGTAAGATCTATGATATTATTAAAGGTAAATTACAGTGGTTTCTTTTTGTTTTTATTATTTTTTACAAGGAATCCCCCACTTTTATTAGTTTATTCCAGTGAAACATAGACTATTGACTCTTTTAAGAATTTTTTAAACACTAAAATTTCCCCTAAAAATAATCTTAAACTAATAAGAACCTACACTCCCCACAAAACATAACCTTGGACACCTTATAAATGGCGATCATCCGTAAACAAATCCTCTCGTACCCACTCTATATATATGAGACACAATTTCGGGCCTGCACATTATCCTTCTGGAAATGTTGAATGTTACCCCTGGGGCCAGAGATTCGCGTCTAATGGGATTTTGGGCCACTCCCCAGTACATTTCAATTAGAGGACACCATTTCGGTGGGAGCAGCAGATGGATGCTCTCTGGTGCGGTGAGCTGGGATTAGGTGATTAGAGAGGGAACAATCATTAGGGTTAGACCCGTGACCAGGAAATTGCATCTGGTGGCAGAGGAATTGTCCAAGCAATTTAAGCCACAAGGAGAAACCCCAAGGAAAGTACTTTAAATTTGACAACTGCTGAGGCGAAAAAAAGAAACCCCTGGGAGGAGGAGACAGAGAGCTTAAAGTCAGTGTGATAGAAAGCCATGAAAAAGGAGACGAAGAGGAAGCTGAGGAGGATGACTTTATGGCTTTTCAATCCACTTGTGCTTCCTGCTCCTTGTCTGGCAGGAACCCCCGCCAAAGAGTCATCCTTTTGGACCACAGATAACAGGAGCTAAAACCGCATCAAATCATTTCGTGCTAATGGAATTGCTCCGATGCTGATGGAATTTTTATGGTCCAACTGGGTTTAAGGGCGCATTTTTTATATACACAAAAAATGTATAGCAGCAGGGGAACAGCCACAAATATTTTAAAATTTTCCCACAGTTTTTCCAGCAGCGACGTCGCGTTGCTTTGTTTATGGTTATTTGTCAATAATAATGAATGAATGAATGATTGGAACGAGTGTTTGGAATTTCTTGTTGCCGGTGTGCAGCTTCTCTTTTTGATTGAATCGAATGGTCTTTGGGTCCGGCGGAAATTGCTGTCCTGACCCAGCCGGGAATAATATACCTATCAAATGGGAATTGCATAAATCTGCATATAAAACACTGGGCCAGATAAAAACCCAATAACAATTCACGTCCGATTGCCAGTGTCAAGGCAGTCGTGAAGGGTGCCATGGTGCCAGGGTGCAGGGGTGATATCGATGGGGGTGAAAGGCCCAGCGAGGTGTCTGGGGATAATACATCAAAAGAAATTAAAAACACAGTGGACCCAAGGGGAAACAATAAAACAGTGGTGAAGTGTCATTCAAAAAAGGTCAAGGGGCAATTAAAAAAAGCATTGATAAAACCGAAAAGTCGAAGAGAAGGTAAGTATTAAATTTATTTGGATACCTACATACTTCTATGCCTTATTTTTACTTTAATATTTTTCTGACACAATTTATTATATTTTCTGCATAATTTTAAATAATTTTTGTGCTAAAATTTTCTTTGCCTTTTCCTGTGTTTATTATTTTGTAAATACAATTTTCCGTTTATTTATGAAGCTGACTGTAATTAAATTTTGCCCACATTGTTTTCCTTGTATTGTTTTCAAAAAACTTTTTATTGAATTATTATTTTTCTCTTATTCCATACATGGCGTCCATTGGTTTCGCATATGAGTTTGGCTTTGTTTTTCTCCGAGCTCATAAAGTTGGGCTTAAATCAATTTGAAGCATATTGTTTTTGGAAAGTTCAGCCACAGACTTTATTTATTGCTTAAAGGGAGTCATAAAGTATATCCAATTTATTTCGTGACCAACGTTTTATTTAGTTTTCTGTGCAGGAGATATATATTATATTTTTTCCTTTCGTTTTACAAAAAATAGTGCGATTTTTATATGATTTGGCACCACAGTGCCTCCGGCTTAAAGTAATGAACAAACTCTCGACTGCGGCTAAGCCAAACCCAAAAACAAAAAGGGGAAAGTCCAGGAGGAGGGCGTGAGAAGGGGAGTGAACACGTCGACTGCCAACAGCACGTGTCATTCTGGGTCCTGCGGGCAACCGGGGGTTAAGAGCAGGGGCAAGGACAGTGGAAAGAGGGGGCGGAAGTCCGCCAACGTCAGCCAAAATGTCACTCGGCGACAAGCAAATAGAACTACCGAAAAATGAACATGAAACGAGGAGGAGAGAGAGAGAGTTGGGGGGGCAAAAAAACTGGCAACTGAACGAAAACCTGACAACCCTGCCAAGTGGGCCATGTTTAGCAGACTGTTGCATGTTTCTTCTCTATGTGTCCTCTCCTTCTATCTTAACATCTGAATCTTCCTCCTTTTGTGCAGCTATATAGCCAGGGGAATTGTTTCAGAGAGACACAAGGATACAAGCCATAAAACATTAAGACAAAATTAGATATAAATTTAAAGCTGTAATGGTTTTTAAGACATTGTAATTCTCTTATTTTTTAAGGAGTTAAATTAAACTTGGAAATAATTAGATCTTACTTTAAATGCTCTTTATAAACTTGGATATTTATCACCTTCTTAGATAGATTTTAATAACGATTACAAGCTTTTAAGTCGGCAAAGATACTTTTCTTTCATCTGAAGATACTTTCAAAGTATTTTTTCTTGTATCTAGATACAATATCCCCCGGATCTCCTTATCCCTGAGCTGCCTTTGCTTTGTTTTTGCTCAATTTAGTCTTTATTGGCTTCCGTTTTTTGGCCCTTGTTGGCCGACAATCACTCATGGTTCCTTTTGCCAGGATGCCCGGGGTTGAAAGTGCATGACACACAATATATGTACCACCTGACCAGCCCCTGCCCCCAGGTGGCAGCACCACCCACTCACCGGTGGGCATTAACATGCACATGTATAGAGGTGAACCAAAATCGTTTTTGTGGTTAACTGGGTGGTTTATGGTTACACATTCGCCACCGCTGCTCGTGCCTTTTCGCTTTTGTGGCTCTACTTCTTTGCTTCGCAGGCCATCTAATAAATGAGGGCGAATGGTGGGCGTGGCCGGCCATTTGCTGACCACATTCAAAAAGAGCTGGCCTGGCCTCCATTTGGCCTCTTTTGTCTCCAATTAAAGGCTGGCAGCTCAAAGAAACTGAAGCTAATTTCACTGGGAGAAAATAAGAAGGTCATACTTCAACATTTTAGGAGAGAGTTTAATAATTTATCTTGGAGAAATTATAAATTATTTCTGTGTCTAATCAGACTTATAATTTAGTATAATATTTAATTTTATTTAAGCTAATAAAACATTATTTTCAGTGCAGCCTCAAATCTGTGCGACTGTCTTTATGGCCAAACAACATCCGCGCTCGCTGTCATGGGGTTTATGACAATTTCCCCACAGATGTCATCGGGATGGTATTTTAATTCATTTAATTAAAAGTTTAATTACATTTTTGTTTTGGCAGCCATGAACTCCGTGACATCTGCCAGGCCCATTAGGGCTCTACGGATTTCATAATGCCAGCGGCCAGTGACTAGCGCAACGCTTTTCTGCCCACTAATTTCGTTTTGATTTTGATTTCGATTCGGATTTGGCTTTGGCTTTAGCCGGAGCTGTGGTCATTTCTGAAACGGTGACGGTTTAATTAATTCGAGATTCGAGTCCATCAAACAAAAGCTGGCAATAATAGAAAGGGAAGCCAGCGGAGCGCGAGTACAATGAAAATTTATTTGATTCGCCTGCCACCCACCCACAGTTGCCCAGAAGTGCCACCCACTGGCCACTTGTGGGTTGAATCCATCCCCCACACACACACCCGGAATGTATGTTTGTATATAGTACATGCCCGATGTCTGCTGCTGCTGAGCCCGGGTTTATCATTCCGATCACGTAACTTGTGTGTGCCACCAGCACTTTTTCATTTTCATTCACTTAGGCCGCACAGGCGGCAACGGCAACGGCGACGGCAACGGAGACGGAGGCGGGTGCACGCTCTAGAAACTTATAGAGTCTCAGGCCCTATAATGAAATGATTTCTCTTGACGCTTCGCCGATTTGCGTGGGTTGTGATTTCTTGCTCTGGTTGCTCTTGCTCGCCTCCAGCTTGAACCTGAAGCTGGGAGCTCTGGAAGTTGGAGCTTCTTGGCTTTTGCTTTCGTTTCCTCACTCGTTGCGCATCATTAACCCACTGGCGACCAACAGCCGACAGCTGACATTGAACTCGAACACTCGAACTCACGCTGGTGTTTGCTGCTGGGTGAGTGCCAAGGCATTCGGAAAGTTGTAATTCAATTAAAGTTTAATTGGTCAGCGGGCAAGTGGCGTAACTTGGGCACTGAATATTTCATCACAATTTTAAAAATCAAATTCCACGAGCATTTCCGAAAAAGAAACTCAGCGGAAGTGAGTACAAGAAATATCAATCTTTGGGGTTTTAATTTGAGTTTTTAAAAGAAATTAAATTGTTTCAGGTGATATAGTAACAGAAGTTGTAGTATATAAGAATTACAGATGTTTATCAAGGAGAAAGTTAGAAATATTGTGGAAATTAATTAATATTTAATTATACCCTAAAAATGATTCAAATTCAAACAAATTAATGTGCAAAGTTTTCCATGGCTTTTCATTCTTCTCCTTTGTAAGTTCTCATTAAAAAACCTAAACTAAAGGGTCAAAAATAGTTAAGAATTCAACTTAAGCAGCTTAATATTTTCCACCTTGCCTCTGGTCAAATGAATAACTCATTGAGTTTAACTTTTTAGCAGTTTATGTGCAACATTTTATCGAAATGAAGCTGGTTCGGTATAAAGTTTTATGTTTGCCATTTTTCTTGATTATGTTGGCGTTGGCAGAACATTATTAATTTTCAGCCAGGAGATTAGCAATCCAGGCATAAGTTTTTCACAGCAGAGGCGAGACCTGCAGTCAGTGGAAAACACGCAACGCGGAAAATGGGAATAAATGTGGCTCTAACAGTGGCAATAGCAGAAGAGGTTTGGCTCAGAGCTAGCTGTCGACAGCGCAGTTTGCACCTGCTGCTGCTTCGACCTCAGCCGCCGTCTTTGTTACCTGTGTGCCACATGCCACACGCAATCTAATTTAGCTGGCAAAATACGTGCTAAGCGTGGAAATAGTAAAATGCTAAAATGGAAACACGGCAGAAGCGCCGAATGGGGTTAGGCCAGGCCACGCCCCGAGTGCGCCTTCGAGTGGCCATGGCCCGAAGGGGTTATTATAGGCAACGCTTATAATTCCGCCTAATGTCCCAAAGCTTAAGCTGTCTCTAATCGGATGTAAGAGGGCGAACTTTAATGATTCCTCTGTTTGGGGAAAAACTCGTGTCATCGTCATAGTTGGTCGCTGAATTTCCATGCCACGAAGGGGGTGCAAGCTCAAAGCAATTATTTCAAGGGCCGTGGCTCCCATAGCCGGGATTTATGCTCGTTATTCCGTCAGCCGGTGTGTGTGTGTGTATGGCCGAGCAGAGCATTCTTTGACTGTGCCTCGTTGCTTGCATCTTCGAGCTGAATTCTCCGTCTGAATTATTCATGCCTTTTGTCGCTTGTTGTTGGCCGTGCATTACGAGACGCCGGAGCCCGGCTCAAGGGTTGCAGCAGCAGCAACGCAAAACGCAGCATCCTTGAGGGTTGGCCGGGCAACAGGCACACCCGCCCGCTCGCAACCCCCAGAGCCGGGAGCGCTTTGCCCCTTCTTTGGCTTTGTGCATTTGCCAGTTTCACATGCACTGGGGGAAAAGAACTAGGTTAAAGGGGGTCTAAGTACACAGTTTAAATTCTTTTTAGAATTTTTAAAAATATAATTTAACTCAAAACAGAAAATACTTTAAAAAGTTCAGATTTTAAACGTGTTTTATTAGTTTTTTTAGGGTTTAGTTTTTAGTACCTATTTCTCTCTGTGTGACATCTCCGAAATCCGGCTGACATTCAAGACCCCCTCTTCCTCCCCTGTAGCTGTTGCTCGCTGGCAAATCCGAAAGCAATTTCTGCAGCATTAATCATGCCCCAGCCGCCGCCCCTTGGAGCGGCTGACTGACTGACTCGCTTATCTGCCCGCCTGGCCCGTCCGGCCATTTCGGGTTAATGTTGACAAAACGCATTTTAAGCACTTTAGCATTCAGCCTGCTCTTATTTTCTTTTGTTTAGAGCCAACAGCCAACCGCACACTATACACACACACACACCACACACTCCCAGCCGCCACATGTGCGTCTGTTTGATTCTGATTTGAAATTTGCATTGGAAATGTGTGAGCAGACAGACTATCCTATCGCATCCTGGCCAACAGGCTGGAAACCTTTTCCCAGCCTTAGTGCAAGTGGCCAGCACCAGCTTTTGTCCATTGGTCACTCCACAGTCATTGTGTTTGTTTGCTTCTCCCGCTTCTCCATCCTCGTATCCTGGTGTCCTGGCATCGCCTCCCCCCCGCAGGCAAATAGCTCCTGTTTTGCCTGCGTGTGTGCCTAACCTTTTGAAAAGGTTCTACTTTATGGCCCAGAACAAGGGCATATAATCGAAATCCGGGGGGGATTGGTCGAGGAAAGGATGTGTGGCTCCGACTAGATATCTAAAATTAAAGGTCTCGGAGGGTGCACAGCATAAAATGTCCGGATGAAACTATTGTTTACAGGCATTTCCAATTAAAATTGATCTAATTTGTTGAGACAACATCCCGGGGTAGAGAATAATGGTTAAGAAAAGGTGGCTTTATTAGTTTATGCTGGGATTAATGCAAATTAAATCTGTTGCTATGGGTATCTCCTTAATTATACAAACTTTTAACTGCGGAAACTATTTTCAAATTTTCAGAGTGCTTTCGAAATTGAAATTCCCCAGCTTTCCAATCGAATTACGCGGCCAAATTCGGCCACTAATTGCCCGAATTATTTCGAGTAATTTACTAATTTGTACTCTCCGCCGTCGGAGAGATAGTTATAGTTGGCAGCCATTCAGTTTCGGCCAGGCCAATTAATATTCATTTGGGCCAAACTCACCCGCTCAACACTTTCCAGCTGGATGGAGGAAATCCTTTATTTAGCGAGCAACTTTCCGAGCTTGTTTTTCCTCTTTCGCTTCGTGCTTTTTTCCAAGTTTAGTTTTTGGTTTTTCGGGCAGGGGGGTTTCTGTTATTCCCCAGTTTGTCCCTGTTGACGTTGTTTCTCCAGCTGCAAATGCACGACAAATTAACACAGAAAGAGACAGGGGCGGGCGGGAACCGCCGAAAAGAGAGAGGGTTTGAACAAAGGAGCCAACGAAAACTGAAATGCTGTTTTGCCGTGTCCTTCTCCCAAAAAAACATAAAATAAAATGGGGAAAACGCCACGCCCGCGGCTTGGCCGCAAAAATATATTGAAAAAGTGTGGGAAAAGGCGGAAAACTAAAACTCTGTCACTTGGCTGCTGTGTGAGATTTGTTTTAAAACAGAGAGGAAAAACAACTGTGGTCGCCAGAGTTTATTTAAGCTACGAAGCGCTTGAAGCACACTGAAATAAAATGCCCTATATAATTCATACTTTGTTATTAATGAGCTTTTCAGAATGATAAATATATAAGAAATAAATTTCATAATAATGCCTAATGAAAAATGGCATATGCAGCATCAAAGTTCAAATATATTTTGCAATAAATTAAATTTTTTTTTAAATCAAATATATTATCATTTATATAAAATATTCAAATATAATGAAATTTATAAATTAAAAGGAGTTAAGAGTTTTTAAAATTTTCAATAACGTATATTTTCAGAAATTTGAGTAATTTCATAAGTTAAGTTTTCGTTCTATTTTCCTTAGAGGATTCAAAACTTCCAATCTTATTTTTAAGCTTATATAATTGTTTTCTTTAAAATGTACTGTGGTATTATTAATTATTCCAAAACGTTTTTTATTTCGAAATCGGAAATTAACCATAGACCTTTTATAAGTCCAGGCTTGTCTTAAATACTCGTGTACATTTATTTATTTATTTATTTTAGTTTTTTTTTATAATTTATTTATTTAATTTGTTTTTTTATTTTTTGTGCACTCTTACCTTTTCTATTATGTGAGGCTGAACGCACAGCCGGCAATGTTTTTATTGGATTTTCCTCTTATTTTCCTTTTGCTATTGTCGTGGGATTTTCGCACCGCACAAAAACACTGAACTAACAACACTTGTGTTAAATATGTATTTTATCGCTTTTTCGCCAGCTCTCTTTGCGTTTTCTGACTGAGCAGCCAAACTTTGGTTTTTTATTTCGTATTTTATGGGCCTATGGGTTTCAACCCCCGTCTACACTTCACTTCGGAGCACTGGGCTACGCCGCACTGCACTGCACTATGCTACACTACACCACTACACTGTGCTACAAGCCTGCGTCGCTGGGCTGATATTCAAGCTGCCGCTTACCGTTAGCAGCTACCGCACTCGCGCGAGTCTTTCTTCAAACTTCGCAAACGCGCATTTTCACGATTGAACTTTGCTAGTTTTTACAACAAGGTGAGCCGAGCTTTTCAGCCCACTCTCCCACTTGCTTTGCTCTCTCTCTCTCATGAGAGACAGAGATTCCCCCTCGCCACCTCCTCACTCTATCTGCCACTTTTGGCAAAACAACCGGCGCAACGCAACGCCAACGCAACAGCGCCGCCGGCCGAGAGCTTCCATCCCAAAAATGGCAAAACAACAATGAGTCGGCGGCCATGGCCAACCCCCTTGGGCGTTCGTCTCTCGGGCTCTCTCTCGCCGCCCCTGCGCATGACCGTAAGCTGAGCTTCAAAGCTCTGAATGTTTCGGGGTGGATCGACGGGGGTTGGGTGGTGGTTAATGGTGAACTCAAGTACAGTGAGCACTCGGAGATGTCGCTGAAGTCGGGAATTTTCAGATCAATAAATAAATCGTAAAAGCGAAGAATTTTATATAACAACAATTGAAACAATCAACAATTGAAAAAATTTTATAAAAAAAAAACTGGGATAAAAACTATTTAATGGTTGATATACTGCTTAAGAAAATGTTTACTAATTGTTTAAAAATTATTCAATTTGATTATGATTCTCAATATAATAAAATATTAAAAAATTGTGAAAGAAATTAGCATAAAGTGATTAATGTCGTGTTACCGAAATTTCTGAAACTAAAGGATTCTAAAGTTAATAATGTATAATATGTTTATTTTCAAGCCTGTTTTTAATATTCCCTAAGACCTTAGTGACTTTTTTCTGGCTCAGTAGTCCTGTATTGATGCAATCCCAAAGTATCCTATATCATAAACATATTATTATTGAAACAAGAATAACAAGAATATGATTTTGTAATACGTTTCCCAAAAAATTAGTTCTTTAAATATTAAAAAACACTAACACCTTACTTAAGAGGTAGTCAGAACATCCATCCAAAGGATGGAAAGGGCTTCTTAAATTATTAAAATATTTAATTAAATTTCTATACTTCTAATAAATAAACAAATTTTGAAACAATCTTTTTTATTTAATATATCCTTTGATTAAAGGCTCCACTGTTGAGTAATATAGTTTTTCGAGCGCAGGGTGGGCCTGGGCCTCGCCTCGCTGCTGACTGCTGGCATCGAGTGGGTTGTTTTCATGCGATGTCGCATTGCTTCTGTTCTGGTGCTCTTGTTGTTGTTGTTCTAGTTGTTGTTGCTGTTGAATGTGCACTTTGTTGAATGTGCAATGTGCGCTTCCTCTAGCCGCTGTTATTGTTGCCACGACTGCCACTGCAAATTGCCTTGCAGCATTTAAGTCGAATTATGAAAGTCTGCGTATGTGGACGGGGAAGTGCAGCATTTTACCCTCGCCCCAAAAAATAAAAATCCCACAATTTACCCCCTCGATTCCCCTCGCGATATACCCAGCAACTTGGGGAAAAGGCGCTCTAGGGACCAGGAATACGGCTGCATTTTAATTAATATTGATTGTGAGTTATTTCCAGTGGGGGGCACACCACCAGCAGCAGCAGCAGGTGTGGTTTTAATTTAGTTTTCAAAATGTGCTGGCGCGGGAGAGAGAGAGAGAGAGCAAACAAACACATTTGCGGGGAAGCCCCATAACCCACTTACACTGGCCCATGTGCGGATAAATGTTTGCCTATTACAGGGTACACAAAGTCAGCATCCTCGCGAAGAGATGAGGCGATGCGATGCGATGCGATATCATGCAAATTGAAGGGGGTTTGCCAAATTTGCATTTCAATTCAACAGTCGCCGGCGCACTCATCCCTTTTACACGCCTCTTCCCCCTCCTTCTCCTCCCTGTCCGCCCCCCTGGCTCTCTGTTTACCTTGCTCGAACAGCTACGCTTTATTTTTTCAGCTCTGCTTTAAGTGTGATTCAGTGTTGCGCTCGACAGCGCGGCAAAATGTGCACGTGCTGCAACGGCCGCAAGGCATATTCTCCCTTTTCTCCCGCGGCGAAAGCGTCTGTATGTCCAGGTGGTGGAAGGTCCTGCTCCCCACTGGGTTGTGTCCAAAAGGAATTGAACTAAAGTGTAATATTATTCAGGCTCCTTTTTGGGACGTTCAATTGTCATATGGTTGGCCTGACACAAAGCCGGGATTACACTTATAAAGCTGCTTTTTGCTATAAACACTATTTTTACCACATAAACGACTTAAGAAATGGAAAAATTTTTATACAGTAAAGGTGTATATTTAAATCCAGTCAATAGTTTAATGATAACTTTAGTTACAAGGACATTTCTTGTTTAAAATTAACATTCGAACATCTCAAAGATATTATCGTTTTCCTTTTACTTTCAGCTGATCTATAAACAATTGTATTTATAATATAACAACAAATTATCAGCTTTAAAAATAAAGTAGTAGGTTTTGAATCTACTTCAGTCCTCGAATACTTTATCGCGAGCTGGAACCTCAACACCGTCAGATTTGTTGTCCTCATCGTAGCTATCCTCCTCCTCCAGGATCTGCACGGTTTGATCTGCGCAAACCAGTTTCCTTAGATATCCTTTGGTCTTGTTTAATTGCATCTCTTGTTGGTCATCGAACTTGTCGAACATTTCGTGGTTGGGCTTCATGAAGGGGTAGGCGCTGAAGTGCAGCGGATCGACGGCGGCTATTGCCTTCTGGACACTGAGGTAGACGGTGCGGCCGCGCTGGCGGTGGCTTAGAGAGATGTATGGAAAGCTTAGGTTCAAAACGAATTGATGCTTGAGTTCTGAGGACTTGCAGGTGGCCCAGAATAAGATTTGTCCTTTCTCCAGCAAAGCAGCATACTTGTCGACCTCTTCGGGCAGCAGCACTTGCAGCTCCAAAGTGGTATGGGTCTGATAGTAACTGGTTTCCGGTCGAGCCACATTCGGCGGAAGCTGTACCTGAATCTGCTGTCTAAGATTCTTACGAGGTGGCTCTGGTGCCGTTTTGGTTTCCTTTGGCTTTTTCTGCTTCTTTGATTTGCGAGAAGTTTGTGCTGCTTCCCCATTCAACACATGATTAAGAAATGCGGCGGGAGAGGGTGATGATGAAGGACCAGGATGTTTCTCCGACTGCTTCTGTTGCTTGTCTTCTAGATCGAGGAGGGAGCATCTCATTAGACAATCGTACAGCTCGGCTAGGCTGTCTGAATTGGGTGGCTCAGCTACGGTTTTATGTTGCTCCTGCTTATCCTTCAGCAGGTTCTTCTTGCCCAATTCGAGAGTTTCGCTCTTGTCTTTTCCCTTTAAAGGTGCCGGAGTAGTGTTATGGGGCGACACATTCTCCTTTTGGTCCTCCTGCTTCGTCCCCAGTTTGTCTTCAGCCTGGTCTTTCACTTCCTGCACTTCCTGCTCTATAATTTTTTGCTTAGCATTTTCCACTTCCCCTTCGGCCATAAAAAAGGCCAGTATCTTGTTCTTTGTCTCATCACACTTCTTGGCCAATTTTTCAGCGATTAGTACATGGGAAAGGCTAAGGTTGCGCACGTGCATCTTTAGGCTGGGCACATATGACAACGCCACCAGGTTTCGAACGAACAGGGTGTTTGTGGTGGCGAACTGAATGTAAGCCTGCAGGAAATGATCCTCGGGCAGTTGCTTGAACCTTTGCTCGAAGCCTCGGCGATCTTCTTCCGTCCAGTCGAGTCCTTCGGCGGAGGGCACCAAGCCCAGCAGACGCATGTCAATTGCCATGGGCGGCAACTGCTCTAACTTCGCCGGGCACTTGTAGAGTCTGCCACTATTGGCCGTAAAAATGCGAGTATCCAAGTCGATGGCTTGCACCAGCACTGGCAGATCGACCTGGGCCAGATTCTCGCTCTTAATAGGGGGCACCTGAAGCACCCGGACTCGCTCGTTGATGTAACTGTGGAACATGCATATGGCCCCGGGAACTGGGGGCCAGAAACGTCGCGGCTTTTCGTCCTGGAGCAACTGGACCCGCATCTGCTGAGCCGCCACGTTGGGAAACGATTGCCAGGAGCCCTGAGGCGGTAGGTGCTCCACAAGATAAACACAAAAGTGCGTCGGCGAGTAGATCTTCACAAACTTCACCTTCACGTCTCCCGACGTGGGAACAGAAGGATGACATCTGTCCAAATCGTTTATATGGTGACGGTCATTGCAGCTGGGATCGATGCAACTGCCCTTCACCATGATCTGGCGGCAAAGAGCGTTCTGGTTGCCTCGCTCCTTCTCAATCTCCAGCCGCATCTTCGTAACCAGCTCCACCACTCCGGGCTCCACCTTCTGGTGCTGTTGCAGGAAGTCCACAAGACGCGGCAGTTGCCTCTGGTTCTCCTGGTCCAGCAGCACCAGAGAATGAAGGGGAAGAGATTTGGAATTGGGCTCGGCCGGGGCCAGTTGGTTTTTCAGGTTCCCTGAAATGGTGAAGTGACGCATCTTGAACTTGCCCCAAGTATTGCCCATGCCGTAGTGTATCAGCGTGTGCGCATGCCGGATGTTCAGCTCCGGGCAGTCGTCTGTGCACAGCAGGATGATGCCCTGACTCTTAGCCATCCAGCGATGCACTTGCTTGCGCACCACCAAGTTCGAGTTCTGGTAGTAGGGCAAACAGGCGTGGCTTCGTTTCTCCAGAGCCAAGACCAGGCGACGAATGTCCAAGTCGTGGCTGCAGTAAATCACCGTGCGGTACTCTTTGGGCGGCCGTTGCTGTAGTGCCTGGAACACCTCGTTTACCTTGTTTTCCGATCCGCAAAAGGCGATTTTAATGCGAGTTCCGCCATACACAGCCGCCTCCAAGATGTCGCCAAATATGAGCGCCGGGTGATTGTTCGCCGCCTTCAGTTTGGCCATTAGCCGGGGATTGTACGACTGCGAAACCATCACGAGCTGTGGATAGCGCTCCCTGGGCAGCAGCTCTTTTAGAACCCTTTCTGCCTCTTTCACCTGTTCGGGCGGCATCAGATCTATGTCATCAAATACAATAAATTGCAGGCGAGGAAAGCGCAGCACTCCTGGAGCCTCCTCCTGCAATGCCACAAGCTGGGCTGGTGTGACCACTAGGCATCCAACGCCGTTGAGAAGGCGATGGATAAGCTCCACCTTCTTCGAGGCGACATAGGTCAGGGTG
This sequence comes from Drosophila seguyi, assembly GCA_008042675.1. Lineage (NCBI taxonomy): Eukaryota > Metazoa > Arthropoda > Insecta > Diptera > Drosophilidae > Drosophila > Drosophila seguyi. Next base: position 352,005 of record VNJU01004981.1, on the reverse strand, counting down.
AGCGTGAACCACTCCTCGTTAACCGCCTTCCGTAGCAGGGCGTGGCAGAGGGCACTCACTTGGCTCACACGCTCCGTATCCGGCACCAAGATCAACGCTAACGCACCCTCTTGATCGGGATACCACTTCGCAGTGCCGCGAAGATGCCGGCCAGCTGTAAGAGCGCGACACACAAGGTCACAGAGCGGCGGAATGTAGCCGAAGGTGCGACCGCTACGCGAAGCACTAACAATCATCAATCCGTGTCCATTTCCGCCACTCAAGTGAGGCCAGGAGTAGCTCTGGAGGCGCTGCAGGCGCCTCATGCCCAGCTTCTGCATCGTTTCCATAATGTGCGGCAGCAGGGACACCTCGACAAAGTAACGAACTTGACGCAGACCGAACTTCGCATGCGCAACCACGTTGTCAGAACAGTTTGGGGCCACAAGCGGACGGATGATTTCGCCCGCGCAGAAAGTGTCGCCCACTTCGTAGTCATCGTGCTGAACGACCTTGGTCATCTGCTTTACAATAGAAGGCACATTCTTATGTTTCTTTTCCATTTTGCAATACCGGAAAGCCAATTTCCTGTCTAGTTCGCTTCACTTCTTGAAAAGGCCCTTGCGCACGACGATCACCGAAGAGCTTCCGTTTTGAAGGACTTATCGAGACTATCGGTACAGTAGGCTCCGATTTTGCAAAAAATAAACAGAATAATTAAAATATTCCCGAATATAAAGTTTCCATAGGGTAACCAAGTAACTTTATAAGGATTTTCTACAAATATATAGTTATTAAACTACTTTCTTACGAAAATAAAACCAGAACTAAAAGCGTTAAAAATGTTTGCATTTGCTTTTATATCAATCACTTTTTGCCAGTCAACTTTTGTGTGCTGTAGCAAGCAGCCTAGTAGTGCTGCACGTTTTCGATAGAAAATCCCACTCTTCATAAGCAATCGATGTTGCCAGTCGATAGCCAACTATCGCACTCGTCTGCCATCCCTAACGGCACGCACTACAATTTTTTCGTACTGTTTGGTTAATTTTTTTTTAAGACAGGTAAATTATTTAAGATCAAATCAGGATGGGCAAACGGCGGACGCAATCCCTGCTGGACTCGAACTCCAGCGACAGCGACTCGGAGTCGGACACCAATCTGGAATCGGTAAGTGGCGTGAAAACCAGGCCCTCGCCCCTTTGTCCTAGCAGCAGCCATTTGCGATGTAACGAAAATCAATGGCCCAGCTATAGTTTTTGTTGTGTGCGTGCTGCTTTCATGTAATTTATTCTTTTTTATAATCCCCAGGACCTCATGTCGCTGGCCAAGAAGCGGAAGAAGCCACAGGCCACGACCAAGGCGAGCTCGCGCTCCGACTCCGACTCCGATTGGGCCAACAACAAGGCTGGCGCTCCGTCCTCGAAGAAGAAGAAGCGCCAGAAGAAGGCCAGCCGAGACTCTAGCTCTTCGGAGTCCAACTGGGACGATGACAGTCAGGATGAAGAAGAGCAGCGGCCACAGGCGCCACAGCAACAGCAGCAGCAGAATCCACCTGCCCAGGCCGAGGAGAAGGCGCTCGAGCAGCAAACGCAGGCGGCACAGCTTAGCGAACAAGAGGAGGGCGAGGTGTCCGACAGCGATTCCGACAAGTCAAAATCCAATTCCTCCTCCTCCGGCTCCGATTCGTCCAGCTCGTCGTCCTCCAGCTCCGATTCCGAATTCGACGATGGCTTCGATGATGACCTCATGGGCGACGACGAGGACCGAAGGCGGCTGAACGGCCTGTCGGAGAAGGAGCGTGAAACGGAGATCTACAAGCGCATTGAGCAGCGCGAGATCATGCGTACTCGCTGGGAAATCGAACGCAAGCTAAAGCTAGCAAGGCGAGGCGAGAAAAACCAGGAAAAGTCAAAGACAAAGGGCGAGCGGGCAAAGAAGAAGAAGGAGAAGCGGGAGAAGAAAGCGAAGAAGGCCAAGGAAGCGCACCCGCCCCCACAGCCTCAGGCCTCCACATCAACGCTGTCAGCGCCAGAGCCCAAGTCGAGCGTCGAGGTAAGGTCCGCGAGTCCGCTCTCCTCGCCAAACCACAACCGAGAGATGGCCTCCACCTCAGCGGCAGTGGCTAGCATTCTGCCAGAGGATCAGGGAGCTGCTGCCGGCGTGGCTGATTACTTTGATCACAAGGAGCGGTCCAAGGAGCGAAAGAAAAACGTTGAGGCCAACAAAACGGATGACAAGAGGAGCAATGCCATGGCCTTGCTAAAGGCCAAGCGGGAGGGCAAGGCCAAAAGGGGTAAGTTGTGGCTTAAGTATAGTAAAAGATATAGAACTAACGTACTTGCAAACTTGCAGAGGAAGAGGAAGCCAAGCGTATGGCCGAAAAGGATCGGGATGACGACAAGGAGGAGCTGGAAAGCGTCTCAGGTTGCAAGTCAGCCGTTAAGCTGAAAGCCTCAGAGATTTACTCAGACGACTCGGGCAGCAGTGATTGGGACGAGGAGGAGAAGCCCTCAGGCAAACGGTCAAGATCCAACAGCAGCAAAGCCTCCAGCGAGTCCGAGGATGACGAGAAGGCCCCCAAGAGTCCGGTGTTTATAACCACTCGAGAGGATCTGAATAAGCTACGACTTTCGCGCTACAAAATGGAGCGTTTTGTGAACTTGCCCATCTTCGAGAGCACCGTGCTTAACTGCTTTGTGCGGATCAGCATTGGCAACAATGGCCAGAAGCCAGTGTATCGCGTGGCGGAAATTGTGGGCGTCGTTGAGACGGGTAAGATCTACAGTCTGGGGACCACACGCACCAATCGCGGACTGCGGCTCAAGCATGGAAGACAGGAGCGGGTGTTCCGGCTGGAATTCATCTCGAACCAGGAGTTCACAGAGAACGAGTTTAACAAGTGGCAGGAGGAGTGCCAAGAATCGCATGTCCAAATGCCCAGCATCGACCTCATCGCGATCAAGCAGGCAGACATCAAGAAGGCGCTGAACTACGAGTTCAAGGACGAGGACGTGGACAAGATCGTGGAGGAGAAGAACCGCTTCCGCAACCGGCCCACGAATTACGCTATGAAAAAGACGTGCCTGATGAAGGAACGCGATGCGGCCATGTTGAGGGGTGACTACGATATTGCCCAGGATCTGGGCACGCAGATCGACGAGCTGGAGAGCCGGGCCTCCGAGCTGGACAAGCGGAGATCGCACACGCTGAACCTCATCTCCTACATCAACGATCGCAACCGAAAGAAGAACGTGCAGGATGCCGAGAAAGCGATTTTGGAGGAGGCGCGGGCTAACAAGGGTCAGAAGATTTCGGATCCCTTCACCCGGCGAATCACTCAGCCACGCATGGGCTTCAAGGGTACCAAGAATGAGGAGGAGGACATGCTGCAGGCGCCGTTGCCGCCGCCGCCGCCGGGCAAAAAGAGGCCCAGCGAGGCTGGTCCCTCGGGTGCCAATGCAAGGCCGACGGACTCGAAGGACTACAGCCTTTACTCTCTGCATGACTTTGACATCGACTTGGATGTGCCGCTGCCGGGTAAGTCCTTGCTTGTCTCTATTAATAAATTAAAAGACTTAAAAATGAATTTTGTTGTCCCTCAGTAAGTACGAATTCAGTGCCAAAGCCGGCCAATAAACCAGCCGAGACCGTTTCGAAGCGATCCCTGAACCTGGAGGACTACAAGAAGAAGCGCGGCCTTATCTAGGAACTGATATCGCTGCACTGCACATATTGACAACGCCTCACACGTTTGCGTCCTAGTTAAGTGTAGTGCCTACAATTGACCACAGCGAACATTTGTTAATGCTACGACCATTGTCCCAAACCAAGCGATGGGCGGCAGATTCACTTTGCGTTTTAGTTACAGTTAAAATTAATGCGTATCCCGATCGAGGGTACTTTTCCTGTTTGTGTGTGTACGGTAAGAACCACTTAACCTAGCGAAAATTCACAAGGTCAGCAGACGGACAAACGAAGAGCAGTTAGAATTCTTATGCAAATAGGGAACTCATTACATCATAAAACTAGATTGATAAAGTTCTATTGTAATTTTAATAGCAGTTAAGATAAAAAATTGTATTACAGCCCAGCCCGATTATATACATCTATATACATATATATATATAATCAACCCGATGTTTAATAAATTAAAAACTAACATAATTTATGCAGGATAGCTAACACAGCGAAAACTCAATTGTTTACTCAGGCAGGAGATTCCAAGGACATTTAAACATAAAACAGGCTGATTAATCGGGATGCGAGATATGTATCCGTTGGTTGTAACCGTTCAATGCTGTATATGCTTTAGGCGACGTTCATGTAGCAACAGCATTCACATACTTAAATATACACACATTACATATAAATAATGATTATTTATAATAAAGAAAGCAAACAACCGTTGTCGGTGGAGTTAAATATAGAAATAATCAATTCAAAAATGAACGGGTTGTATTAATTGATGGGAAAAGGGGTTGATCTGTTTATATAAAGTCAACAATTAGATATAAACTAAAAACAAACTTATTAAATAGGGGATAGGGGTAACTTTACGATCCAAATCTCCTTTGAAAATATGTATGTTTTGTGTGCTCGCTTGGCGCCTTCTGCAAACTTAAATTGAAATGTATACTCTTGGGTTGGGTTCCCTTGAGTTAGGTTAAGTCAGCGGCACTTGGTCATTTTTAATTGGTTTGCTGGCTGTTTGTGCAGCTGGCTGGCTGACTGACCCTTTCCTTTCATGTTCACACAAAATTAATTCAATTAATTCGATGAAATTGTCTTTTAATTGAAAAAGATCGCGTTTCGCGTTGTTTCGTCAGTGACCCAGCACACATTTTCGAAAGATCTGCAGATATAGGAACTTTTAACGGTCAAGAAATACATCTAGATTCTCTGATGGGAAAGAAGCTGGCAAGTAATTTGTTAATATTTAAGTTATGAAGCCATCTTGCTGGACAACAATGAGATATATAGGAGGTTTATTTGAAATAAACTTGAATTGATTGTTCTATAATGCACTTCCGCTTGAATATTTTGAAAGTTTTGTTTCCTTTCCTCGTTCCCTTCCTTTTTGGGAACCGAATCTCGGTGCCCCGAACCTACATATTGTTCCCGAAATGGTGAATGCGACCGACGACGACTGATCCGATCACAATGATGACTACTCGGATGGGGGGCACACATACAGTTCCCATTGATGGGACAATGACATTTTATCTCGGAATATGCAACAGCAGCACGTTCTCTGAAGCGGAGAGTGTAATAGATCAGCGGCGGAATCTCGATTCTGAATCCGAAAACTACCGATGCGTGGCCCATGCAAATGTTCTTGCAGTCCGGCATCGGTGTGGGTGCATTGCATCCGACAAATACTAATGTATCTCCTAGTGCACTTAGAACTTTTATAATATTAAATACTACTAAATAATTAGCTTATTATTATTATATATATTTTAAAATTATTTTTTTGTCCCTGTTTTAGGATAATTATAGATTTTTATTCGCTTTTAAAGAAGCCATAATAAATATGATCTGCGAGCTTCCGTAAGCTTACTTTATAGCACAAATCAGTAAAAATAGGATTAAATAAATAGATAAAGCACTTTCTGGTTTTGTGTTTGAAACCGAAAATATTATAAGACATTAACGATATAGTAAATTCGAAAAAAAAAAGTAAATAAGCTGGACTGAGGGGCTTTTAATATATTTTAAAATATGCCACAAGAAACGCTCTACTTTAATAAATAAATTTTGTAATTAATAATTTAATTTCACTTATTTTCTTACTCGCTATTTAAGGAGATTTTTTTTGTAGTGTGGGAGAATCCCCTTGGCGGCGACTAATCAACCGGCTGGCCATATACACAAGTGCTGGGCTGCTGTCGTCCAACGGCGGCGGCTTCTTCATCGTCACCCCCGGACTTGGGCATCTTTCATTGGGAGCTCCACTGTACGGGTGTATGGGTGAGTATTATTTTCCTTGAATGCTGCTATATGTGCGGCTTAGGGGACAGCAGCTCAAGCGATCAGTTCAAAGTTGACTTCGCTGCGGACCAGACCGGACCGCTCTAATTCGGACACGCGACGACCGTGAATTATAGAATTTTCAAACAAATCACAGTTTAATTTAATTTAAAAATTATATAAATAGCCTCTTTAAATAATTATAATAAAAATAATGTTAGCCACCAAGTGCTCTGTGTTGTGGTGTTTATTTATGAGCCTTATCCCGGGCCCCGTTCAGGCCGCCTTGGATTTTAACAATGATCTCGATAATAGCCAAAAATTCAAGAGCATACCGACAACAGTGAAAACCTACGAAAATGACACGGTCCAGCTGCCATGCACCTTAAATAGTAAGTTGCCTGAAAAAGTATTTTTATAATAATGTAACAGTGCAGTGCATGTCATGAGGATATTTGGCGGGGCCTTGAAACGGCCACCAGCAGCAGCAATTGGCCATAACAATGAGATTTAATTCGATTTAAGAAATGAACACACAATGGGACAAATGAAGGTATTATCCGACAATAATAGAGCAGCACTGAGAGTGAGTCCAGAAACGGAATCTATTAATTGAATGCTTAACACACTTAGCAGCACATTGAAGTCACTTTCAAAGAACCCTCCCCCAAAAGCGCATTAAGGGACCATTAAAGGATTGTTGACAGTAGAAATAACATTTTGAAGGGGTTAATAAGATTACATGACCAGTAACAAGCAAAACACATAGGGGTAATATATCTTATAAGCATTGTAAATGTCTCGATAATTTTATTTGATTATTCGTGTTGTAGCACCAAAAATAATTCATGTGACATTAAATGCATCGATTTCATATCTAGTGTTCTTTATTAAAGTTATTAACTAAAATGATACTAAATTTTAAAATTGGGAACTTGTACAAATTCCCTTTAGAGAGTGACTCGTTTAATTCTTGCGGCCTTTCTCTGAACCAATATCGATTGCGGAATCCAGGAATTTCAGATCCTGTTTGCACTTTTTGCAAACTGCACGCTTCTTGCGTAGAGTGCTGACTTTGCAAGCCTGTGGGAAAGAGATAATTGTTTTATTAGAAAGTACAATTTTTCATCTGGTTTATATAAAATTATAATATATAAGGTCTCTGCAAAAATAGTATTTTTTAAGGAATAATAACTCAGCCTACCATGCGCCTATAATGATCTTTTTTACTTTCGCATAGGCGATTCCAGGATCGGGCTGCCTTCATTACCATTTCCCGAGCCAATAGGCCACAGTGCGTCTTCCGAAAGTCGCGCAAAAAGTTAAGATATCCGTTATTGGTAACCGGACCCGGCCTGCTGCACTTCAAATGTGAACTGCTGCACTTCAACTTTGCACTGCTGCACTTTGAGTGGGTCAGGCTTTTCTGGTTTGGAGTCTGTTTATTTTTAGAAACAAATCAATTAAGCAAACATAATATACTTAATATTTGAATAGAATAGGCTCTCCCATGATATGGATTTATGGTTTCACTTACCATATTGCTATTTAAATATAAAGATAGACCCCAAATTTGCTTGTAGAATGGAAACTTTGGAAAATATAGTACAATTTTTCTGTCGATTTTATGACGTGAACTAAAGCTGAATTATAATGAGTGTTTATATGTATTGAATGTCAGGTTGAATCTCTCTGACAAACTACACAAAGTCCAAAGCCTACCTAAGCAGGAATAGTGCTAGATTTTTACATCCAACTTACAACTTACAACTTTATTGTCTTATAGCTTTCAAGATTCCCATTAAATATAAGTTATTAATTATTTTATTAATATTTTAAGTTTATTTTATTATTATTTATATATTTTTACGTATGTATATTACATTAAATTACCAAATGTGCTAAAAACCCTTCCCATTTCATACCCAGCACCCTTTCGTTATGTTCGCTGGCACCGGGACGATGTGGCCCTGGTGGACTCCAGGCACCCGGAGATTCCGAAGCTGGATCGCATTATGCTTTGGCCCAACGGCAGCTTGCAGGTGGCAAATGTGCAGTCCAGCGACACGGGTGACTATTACTGCGAAATGAACTCGGACTCCGGGCATGTGGTGCAGCAGCATGCCATCGAGGTGCAGCTGGCTCCCCGGGTCCTAATCGAACCCTCCGAGCTGACGGAGCAGCGGATTGGAGCCACCATGGAGGTGGTGTGCGAGGCCCAAGGAGTTCCCCAGCCGGTGATCACCTGGCGGTTGAATGGCAATGACCTCCATCCACAGAGCAGCTCAGGCAACCGGCAAAGTCTAGTGCTGGAGATCAAGTCAAGGAATCAGGCGGGACTGATCGAGTGCCTGGCCAACAATGGAGTGGGTGAGGTGGCGGTGGCCAGTGTGTATCTACATGTGCTGTGTGAGTAACACAAAAATATCATCTTAAAAAAATTGTAATCGAAGTGAACTTAATCTTCAGTTGCCCCCGAGGTGAGCCAGCCCCAACCGGTGGTGTACACTAAATTGGGCGCTCGGGCCCATCTCGAGTGCATCGTGGAGGCGGCTCCGGCGGCAACGGTCAAGTGGTTCCACCATGGCCTGCCTGTAACCCTGGGTGCACACTCCACTAGTCACGAGTCGGAGTTGCAGGGAAATCGCTCACTGGATCACTATGTGAATGCGGTGCGACACCTGCTGGTGGTGAAGAGTGTCCGAAATGCGGATATGGGCCAGTACGAGTGCCGGGCCACTAATCAAATTGCGGCAAAGAGTGGCAACGTTGAGCTGACAGGTCGCCCAATGCCTTGCCTCTTCAAGATCAACCCCGGCATCCAGAGCTCCACATCGCATGTGCTCGTCTGGCAGACGGAGAGCCTGCTGCCCATCATGGAGTTTAAGCTCAAGTTCCGTCAGATTCCCTCCAACAATGCCACCCGGCAGATACGTACCAACTGGACGGAGCTCACGATACCGGCTCAAGCCACCAATGGTAAGGAGAAGCTTTTATTTCACTTACATTTTAATTAATAAATATGTTTATATACATAACATTTCGTTGTGAAATTTGTAATATCAAGTTCTTTTATATATAAAAAATCCTCAAAGCAATAATCACAAATTCTGTCAGAATATCAGATAACAAACTTTCCCACAAACTTGGCTTGTTCTTTTTTTAAGAATAAGTAAAGGCACCTGGTTTCCCCTTATTCCCGATTCATTGTCTCCATTAAATTTCATGGAAAATAAAATTGAGATTGTGACTTTTTGAATACTCGACAAATTCCTTGCCTGTAAGTTTATTCAAAAACCTTGACCTTGTCTGAACCTCTGAAAAAAAGGTTTAAGCAAGTCCCAACGAATTTTACAATGCTAATATAAATTAATTCAGAGTGTGATAGGTAATAGTTTTTTAGTATATTCCCTAAGAAACATCTTTGTTTACTTTTGACTTTATTTAAAACTCATGGATAATAGTTTTCAATAGAAACAAACTTCTTACATAGACTAAGTATTTCGCAATACTTTAAAATTTAAATATTAATATTTATTTCAGAAACATTCTTATATATTATATAGGATTTATTTCGAACTATTAATTTTTTATAGGCCTCATCTACATTACCACATATACCTTACATGGCCTGCAGCCCGCCAGCCTCTATGAAGTTTCCGTGTTGGCCAGAAATAGTTTTGGTTGGAGTGACAACAGCAAGATCGTTCGCTTCGCCACAGGCGGGGAAGGTAACTTGAATTAACTTTCATCCTAAGCTTCTTCTTATTTGCTTAATTTCTTCTTCAGTTGAACTACCCAATTACTCCACGGAATCAGAGCTACAGGAAGACCTTGCCGACGAGGATTTTCAGAACGAAATCACCCAGAGATCAGAGATTCTATCAGCCAGCATGATGTTCAACTCAGGTTCCACAAGTGGCAATGGAATCAGTGCCTTAATATGTCTTATATGTCTTATAAAACTTGTATTACTCTTAAGTTAGGCCTAACTATGCAATATAAATGTACTGAACTCGATTCCATGCTACACAAAATAAACAAATTTCCATGTATTCACCTGAAAAGATGTCTTAGGTCATTGGTGAATCATATCTGTTGATTCAGACGACAACAGATAAGATTGTGGGATTTTATAAAGACTAACTAGAGTTTACTTTTCCTCTTATTCATTTCCTAAAAATTTCCTTTCTATGAAAATATATTTTTATATATTCAAACTACTTTAACTCTTCAATTGGGCTTGATAAAAAAATATATCACTTTCAATGAACTATCTTTAAATACACCCTAAGTCATAGGTGAATCAGATCAGAACTTCAATCTTTCGATTGCAACGGAAACAGATAAAAGAGTGTATCATTGGTAAACATTCTTAAAAAGCTTATCTCTGGCGATATGGATAAAATGGAAAGATCCGGAATATAAATATATATATAAATATATTTTAACCTCTAAAAAATATATATATTTTTATGTTTATCTAATAAAGTTACAAATTTAAGTCGTTTTCATATGAGAAAAGTTCCTATATATTAGGTTTTCATAAAGTGTAAATTACGTATACGTATTTTTTTTAAACTTTGTTACGGCATTTAAAGTAACTATTATTGGCTCTTAAAATAATTTTTTTTTTAATTCTTATTGTGTTATTTAATTTGCCCAAACTCTTCGCATATTGTTAGGTCATGAAATTTGATACCACTTTTACCTGGCTACGCAAACCTATAGGCCTTGAAAATTTCTAGCAGGGGATTCTTTCAGTATAGGGCTTCCTCTGTGTGGACCGCCATCAATTGGCAGTGACATTGCGGGGAGGCAAGGCATCTTTTTGGCCCCAAGCCCCAATCTGCCTCTCAGCCTCTCTCGCTCTCTCAGTGAGCCAACTCCGCAAAGCGCTCGCTCTCCGAACGAAGCAGCAAGCGTGCTGTGTTTACCTCTAGGCTCCAAAGCCCCCAACGCTGAGAGAGTAGAGAGAGTTGCCCGCTCTCAATCTCTCTCTCTCTCTCTTTGGGGCCCGTTCCGTTCCGCAGTGCTTTTGGCATCCACCGCAGCACGCGCTGCTCGGCGTCAGAGTTAAATCGAAAAGCAACGCGTTCGGTCGCACCGCCCCCAAGGATCCCCAGCGCCCAGAGGTCTGTCTGCATCTCGGAGTCGGAATCCGTGAAACGCCAAGTCTAAGGCAATTAAAGCCAGCTGTAAACGCTTTTCGTTTTGAGCGACCTGGCTATAATGTGTATTACAAATCGGCCGAAATGCGAAGTGTGAGCCAGCGAAAGCGTTGCAGTGCAAGTGCTAAACGCCAATCGTAGAGAATCGGGGAAAAACAAAAGAAAACAAAAAATCACAACAACAACCTCAAAAAAAAAAGGCTTTTGTAACGTTTTAACCGAATTTTTCGTCTCATCTCGCGTCGGTATCTGGGGACCAAGCCAGCTAAAAAACCAGTTTCCCTCCTCTAGGCTCTCGGGCAAAATAAATACGAGGCGAAATACTCGGTAACAATCTTCAGCGCATCGCATCCATTCTTTAAACTCTGGCCCTGAAGTTTTAAGACTCTGAAGATGTTGTGATTTTTTTACCAGGCGATGAATCACCACAATTCCTATGAATACAAAAAAAAGTCTATGCTGCATCCAAATGCATTAGCAGATGCGTGCTCTATATCTTCACTTTTACTTTATTCGCAAAGAAACCATTTTGGCAAAAATTCAAATTCAGTTTCAGTTGCAATTCTTCATCGTTCTTCCTCGCTGCACATTCTATAAATATGTACGAATATGTAAATTAGTTGTCGTTGTGCCGGCAACGAAAATACACCAAACAACACGGGAAAAATAGCATAAGAAACTAAAAAAAAAACAGGTAACCCAAACGAAAGGGAAAATGATGCAGGAAAGGAACGAGACACAGTGAGAAAGAAGTATATTTAAAACAAATATATTCAAAAACTAAAGGTTTCTAAAGAATGTAAGAAATTTAAATAGAAATTAGAAGACAAATTTTTCATAATAAAAAAATTTATTGAAAACAATTTTCATGCTCCAAAGAAAATAAAAGTGAAGGAAAATCACAACTTAAACTGAATTATAATATTTTTTTTTATGACAACTTCTTCATTAAACAATCTAATTGAAAAATACGACCTTTGACTTGAATCATTAATTATTAAATATTAAATAATAATTTTTTTAATAAATGTACAAAATAAATGGATTCTCATTGGGTATCAGATAAAATTAAATTTAATATCAATCAAATTTATACAATTTTGTACAAAATTAAACTGTAGCTCAATTAGATTTATATAATTTCCTGAAAATGTTGTAATATTGATATCATGTTATATAAATTCAGTGATATCCTGGCAAAATTCTTTGTCTTAAATTCTTTTTCAATATTATAATTTATTTAAAATCCCTACATTTTTTCCCGTGTCCCGGGTGTAACCAATTGGGGGCAGCTGCTGCCCCGGGAAAAAGGGAGGATGTGCAAACAAAAACGCTGAATGGAAAACAAATTTTCTGTACTTGTTTTTTTATTTACAGTAGGCGCAAAAAAAAAGAACCCAAGACGGAACATAACAGAAAAGTTTTCAATTCAATTTGTGGCGGCAAAGTGCAAGCGTTGATCCCCAAAAAAAGCATTCCTCAGATACAAGACAGCTGCACTCGCTCCCCCCTCCATACACACACACAAGTGCAGTCTGTGACTGTGTGTGCGTGTGTAAACTTGGAGCGCAATGTAAATAAACAAAGCGCCAAAGACAACAACAATCGAGGCACTGATTCGAAGAGGAGCCAGCGAAGAAAAGAACCAAGTTTGCACCTTCTTCTATATATTTTTCTTTGATTTTCAAATAGATAAACACACGGAGCCCCCCCGAGAGGCGGTAGAATCTATCTTCTTTTATTTTTTAGTGATAGGCAAAGGTGTCAACTGTCGTAACTTACGTGCTGCAGGCGTCATATATCTAAGGTGCCGTTTAGTTAGATGACACCCCGTAATATATAGACTCTGGGAAAAACTCTATTACACAAGCGAGTACGGAAATTGCCGTTCATTAGGGGGCCTTTGTTCGGAGATGCTGGAGTGGAGGCTACGAGGGAGTCTGTAGGAGAACTCATAAACCAAATAAGCCCAGAAACGTGCCTGATGTTCACAGAAATATCTGCTTCTTATGGGTGGATTTTTAGATATTTTAAAGGCTTCAAAAATATTACAAAAATTTTAAAAACAAAATGTATGGGAAATAATCAAGAGTTTTAAGTTAATTTCCTAATAATTTACTTTTTTTCTTAAAATATATAAACAATAATATATAAACAATCTCCCAAGTTAACTTTCAAGAGCATCTAAAAGCCGACTATTTCTTTCACGAATATTGCAACATTTTCAATTTGCTTGCAAATGCATCAGCCAATGGATTATGATCATCAGGCAATTGCAAAACTGTTTGTTTTATGAGTCGGGCATACAAACAAATACAGATATATACTATATATGTTTGCGTACGGATGCAGATCGGCGAAGCTATGCCCGCCATTTGCAAACAGCTTTTAGCAGAGGCCCGAATTTTGTCGGCTGGTGTGCTGCGGCATTATGTCCGAGTACTTCGGCTTTTCGTGCTGTACAATTTTTTCGCATTTGCACATTAATTTATTTATATGCATAAACATTTGCATGCTATTCGACTTGGCACACCCTGACCCAACAGAACCCCCAAAGCCCCCCCCACTTCGACCCACTTTACTGGCCGGCTGGCATTGAGTCAGCTCCGAGAGGAGAAAAAAACACAGTCGAAATTCCTTAAGATTAACTTCAAGGCTGGGAAGAGTTTAAGCTAGGGTTTATGAAATTATTTTATTTAATATTTAAAAAATATGGGATATAAGCAAATTTTATTTTTAAATATTTAATAGCACTTAGGCTTCCTTTTCATTTTATTAAGAGATAAATATATTAAGATTAAGATAAGGGAAATATATATCCTTATTTCTGTTGGGAATAATATAGGGACGCTGAAAAAATCAAAATCCTTTAAAAGGTTGTTTGCGATACAAAATTAAATATCGTACAAAAAATAAAATATTTACAGTGCATTTTTAAGCTTTAAACATTAAACAACAAAATTTTTAGCCACCATTTTGAAAGAATTTAGAAAACTAGTACCTTCGTTGGTTTAATTTCTGGTAAAATAAGCTTAAATTATACTTCAGAATACTATTAAATTATATTTAACTAAATATTCCAAAAATCCGCCTTATACCAATCCTTACTGTACCTAGAGAGAGAGGTACTCGATGTGAGCTGTAAATTAGCCAGCGACAGCATCGGTAGCAAAAACTAACAAATGGCGATTTTTCGCATAGAGATCATAATATCTTCAAGATACAACTTACCGGCCGAGAGCAAATTCGTACAACTCGTGGCTTGCATAACGCGCGCGGCTGAGCGAGTGACCAATATTTACCGATCGTTCGAATATTTTCGCCTCCCCAAAAACCCCCCTGCAGCAATTTGTAGTTGCAAAAACAAAAATTTGTTTGTAGTAAGCGCGCGCGCTTTTCTTTTTGCTTTTTGCCCAAGTCAATTAGAAGTTTCCGGTCCACGACGCGTTTCGCATACAAAAGACACTATCAAAGAAACAAAAACGAGACGCGAAATTAAGAAATCATAAAGCCAAATAATTATATAGACATTGTAAACGTTTTCGGCGGCCTTTGCGGCTCCCTTTTGGGAGCATTATATTTTGTTTGGGGGGCTGGCAAATTAATTAAGTACAAACCCAACATATTAATTGCAGTTAACGACCTACCTCCGCACCGAACTCGAACCGATAATCAAACGCACAAATCAAAGCCAGCAAAAGGCAATCATCATGATCAAAGCGAAAGACACGACGTGGCTGCTGCTCATTTGTCTGCTAATTGGACAACTCTCTGGTAAGTCAAGGACTCGCCCAAATGGCCCATTAAATCAAAGAACTAATTTCAAATAAGACGATCAGATATTGAGCCACCAAAGTGGTTTTTATCGCGAGCTTTGCTGCAGTAAAAATTCCGGGGAAATCTCAGCCTCGGAGAGATACAGCAGAAAAACCGAGAGGGTTGTAATGAATGTGTAATATTTTTATGAGTACTTGTAAAGATAAGAAAATGGGAAGACCCGAAAGTGCAGCAGAAGAAGCTTTGATGGTCTTTAAAAAGGAGGTCGTAAAAATGAGGAAAACTTAAGTTAATATTTGAGTTGGAAAAAGAGAGAAAAAAATGCATGCTAAGGGGTGCTGAGAGTGCTTTCAATTAATTTTGACATTATTTTTAGATAGATTAATTATTTAGTAATTTTAAAAAATTCTATAAAATTCCTTATGTAGAATTTATTTCTCTGTGTCATAATTATTTTTGAAAAATGCTTAATAAGCTTGTGAGCTCATTAAGAAAATCTAAGGCAATCTTGACAGACATTTCCTTATTTTGTATTAATGATTACCAAATATATATGCTCTTCTTGAGGTATTAATTCCTTAAGTAAAGAATATATAATTTAAAGACAATTTTTAATGCCACATTTTATGGGCTCATTAAAAAAATATAAGGTAATCTTGACAGACATTTCCTAATTTTGAATTTGCTCATTTTTTTTAAATAAGAAACGATTCTTTAAAGGCAATTTTTAATGACACATTTCCGTATAAACGTAAGATTTTTATGAACCATTTTTTACTAATAAATTTAAGTTTCCTGTGAAAAAATTCTGCATAAAACTTCTTTTGGTAATTTCCAAAAAGAGATTTCCTTAACCATTTCTAAATAATTAATTTACTAACCAATTTTACTAACCTGAATTGATCTATATTTATTGTTCCCAATTCACATTTTTTAATTTAACTTAAAGTAATCCCACTTCGTTTCCTATCCTGACGTAATGAGATAACTTCCAATGACATACCTCCTATATAGCTCCTCTTCGTCAGGGCTAGTTCATGGAAATGAGTGATTTATGTTTTCATTACATTATTCTGAATATTTCCCCACACCAAATGCTGAATATCAATGGAATTATTTGAGGCACACCCCGGTACCCTATCGGGAGTGTACTTAATTGATCCCCTTATAGCCTTAACTTTTTGATTTCTTTTAATTTTCACAAAATGAACGTACGAAAGTCAAAGTCTGTCGGCGTCGTTGCGGTTCAATGGGTCTACGTAAGTTTCCAGAAATTATGAATTACCGAATATCGGCGGACAGAAATAGGTAATGAGCCGCCGCCGGTCTTGCTATCGCGTTCGAGTCACGAACCTCCCCACGCACACACACACTGGGGCGCCGCTGGAAAGCTTCCAGATACACTCGTTCCCGTATAGGTGTGAGCCAGGGCCAGAGCCCGAGCCACGTGCGTTTGTAGGGCTGCGAGGGGCTTATCTTTTGCGTAAACTGAATGTAGGTGGGTATAGGTGCCAGTTGGAACAACAAGCATATCTTATCGCCGGAGAGGGGCACACACTTATCTCTCCGCTCGGCAAGTTAAAGTTAAATTTCATTCGCTTTTGGAATTATGGCGCAAATTGCTGATAACGGTTCACATTCCATCTGCTCCACGCACGCACTGGCTTGGAAACTCTTCTACTTTCCCCCATTTTCCTGACTTGCCGCCAGTGGAAACTCAACCAGACTTTCCTCCCGTCATTTTCCCGGGTGCCATGTGTTCTGCAATAGGAATAGGAAGAAAAAAATAAATAGAATAAATATTTGCCATGCACGAAGCGAAACGTTGTGCACAGAATGCCATTTTGATGTTGAATTTTTGCTCGTAAACTTGTTTTTTGCCTTCTGGCTGTTTCACAGAGAGAAATTTGTTAGGACTTTGTTGCTGTTTTGATCGAATTGGAATGAGATGTCCTAAGGAAGGAAGTTTTCTTTGTTGAATAAGTTCAAACTTGCTCACAACAAGCTGGTAGGATTCTGGTAGGATTAAAATTAATATTAAAATATATTTAAATAACGATTGTTGGATATTACAATCGCAGGATATTACAATTTAAATTATACTTTTGCAAAGTAATTTTCTCTGATAATTCCTCTGAAACATTATAGATTTTTACAGAATATATAAGATTATTTTCAAAATATTTTGATTTCAAAAATTCCCCATACTTACAGCTTCAAATTATTTAATTTTAAACCAATTTCAAAGCCTTCTAAATAAAAAGCTCTCTGTGTAAGCGAAACGCCCTCTGAATTTCAAGTTATCTGTTGTCCCAGGGCATAGGCCACCACGATGTGTATTCGCCTAGAATATTCCAATATTTATATACTATATGCTTTTTAATTAAAACTGAATTTCATCCAATTTTAGCCATGAGATAAGGCAGCGGATAACCAAAAAATTAAACACACACATGTGGGGAATTTAGAACTTGCCGTTCTCATATGTCAATAATATTCTAGCTGCTCCAAAATATCCAAGAATGTTTGGCCTACAAACAACTTGCCCCAGTCAATTTGTACAATCTTTCATAATACGGCAACGAGTACGAGTACGAGTGCTCGGTGTGCGACCCAACAAAAATATTTGTTTTCATGTTTTGAATTCATTTTCAGTTGCAGAACTCACAAAAAGACTTGATAAAGACTTGGCCCTAATGGGAATTTGGTTTATTTACAACGAAAACAGATAGACAGTCTCAAGGTTAGCCAGCTCCAGCTCCAGCAGTCCGTCCCTTGGAGATCTAATAAAACAATGTTCCCAGAATTGGCGATACAGTGTAGACTTGTGTACATATATAATATATATCTGTACGATCTGCATGCATAAAATGCTTAGCTGACTTTTCGGCGGCTCCTTTTTTTTGTGGTATTTTCCGAAAAACAACGAAATGATCAAATTACGCATTCGCAACGTTGGCTTTTCAAAAATAAAGATCGCATAATAAATCAGTGATTTGATCAATCAAAATGCTTCGGGAGCGGCGGCTCCCGAGGGTGCGGAGGGAATGCATGAGGCCCCACCCATGGCGGGTTTGGGGGGGAAATCGATTTGCCGATTCAATTGATTTCAATTTAATTTTCCATTTATTATGTGTTTGTATTTTGTCGGCAGTTGCCTCCGTTTATTGTGCGTCTCTATGCAAATTCAGAGAATCAAATTATGTATACAGTGGAGTGTCTTTATAATATATTGCTCTCATTGACTTTTGATCTGAAGTCTAGTCTAGTCTATAGCTTTTTAGAGTCTTATAAAAAATTGGTTTTAATACTATAAAAATTAGAAGTTTTTATTTAGCAGTATTTTTATATTATACTATTGTCCATATTTTTACAGAATTTGTTTTTTTTTTTACTTATTTCTGTTAGGAAATATGCAGCATATAAATGGTCGCTAGGACATGTCCTTTTCTAATTATTATATTTTTTGTAGCATACTTTTATGCACCATTTTAAGAGATTTAAATAAGTCTGATGTTGTTTGAAGCCTTTAAGATACAAAAAAATATTTTAAAATCTATTAAAAATCTCCCTTTTCATTAAACATTAACAGTTTTTAAGCGATTCAAGAACTCTAATCTCTAATCAGTTAATATTGAAATATTAATCTATAAATGCCACATAGAAAAGTTCAGTTTATGGAAGATCAACTGTATGCTCTGACCACTGCCCCGATGCTTGGAACTCACCCAGTTCTGGGCACTTTTACGACCCCCATCACAATCGGACTTCTCCATCGACTTGGACATGACATGTCGATTAAGGAATGTTTCCCCCACTCGTCCAAATCTGGATGAGGTTTCCTTTTCGAGTTGCGAGATTTCAAAAAAGTGTTCTGTGCATTTAGGATTGGCGAACGAGCGGTGGCGGCGAGCAGAGATGCCATCATTTATTTATACACATTTCATTGACTCAGCAGCAGCAGTCTGGTGGGGCTCTAGCGAGGATGTGTCGATGTGGGCCATTCTAGATTTGTTTACTTATTGACCCCATAACTCATCCGTGTCTGTATGCGATATCTCATGCAACCAACCACAGGCGGGACATCAAATAATGTAAAAAACAACAGCGATGTGATCATGAATTGGCAATCAAAACGGACTCTATATAGCTTCGGAGAATCTTGAACTGAATCTTGAATGGGAGTTATCAATGGACGGTCGAGACGACGGTAGAAGGCGATTTTTCCTGTCCAACCTTGCTGATAATACGGCTCGAGTGGAGTGCGTACATATTATGTATATGTCTGAGGCGCCAGGAAACCTCGTTAATACATAAATACTCACTCGGAATCTGGGGCAAAGTAATGAATATAAATAATTGCATTCTCAGGAAATAGCAAAAGCAATGACTTTTTAACTTTTAGCAAAGAAAAGTTAACTGGACTATAACCACAATGCAATTAATGCAGCTAAAACCAATTTAAATATTGATGGCCAGTTTTAATTTTTATCAAAACCTTTTAAAGTTAATTGAGATAACTACTTTTTTGATACTCTATAGTTTGGTGTGACTTTCACCAAGTAGTTTAAGCTAGTTAACATTTACAAGAGCCAAGATGGGGATAGGATTTTATAGGTTTTAAATTAAGAAGAGCCTCTTAAAAGTTATAGTAGTTTGGTAAAAGCCACACAGAATATTACAAACTCCAAAGCAAACTCTACAATCTATAACATAATGCTTGGCAAATCAAAGAGCAGACAAAGCACACATCTTTTTTTTCCAAAATAACAAACATCTGCACAGAATTCCAAGCAAAACCCACGCGAAAAAACTCTTGCGAGTCGCCATAAACATTTTAACATGACTTCATCTGTCAGGGAATGCAAAGTCATCAAAAGTTGGCCAAGAGTGGAGGAATGTTCTGCAACAATTTCCCGACGACGTACCAATGCCAATGCAGGCCACAAATGGCCATTGTGTGTAACATTGAACTCGAGTTTAGAGACAAAGAAGGAAGTGTGGCACTCGCTGGGGGGTCGAGGACGGGTCTCTGGATGAGAAGCTGGCGCCGCGATATCCTGACGCCTTTGTTCCACTTAAAGCGATTGCACTGAGCTGGAGCGGGAGCGGGAGCTGGAGATTGGGGGTGGCGTCGCAGCGAGTGGCGAAAGTGCGAAGGGGAGAATCCCAAGCATCCAGCTATCCATCCATATGGATGAACTTAAGCCCGAGTGGCTGCCCTTGTTGCCGGGTAGCTGCTGGAGCTGTTTTTTATTTGCAACCCCCGACAACATCGATCCAAGGACGACGGAGCTGGCTGGATGACGCATGCGGCCCCCTTGAATCCCTCAGCTGACTTTTGGCGCTGACCTACTTGCAGACAACAATTGCGTGGAGTCGGGATGTATCTGTATCCGTAGTTGCAATCTGTATCTGTATCCAAGGAGTGCAACCTTGACACAGGCCAAAGATTGCAGCTAGATCGTTGCGGTGAAGGTCTCAATGCTGCTCTTGCCCAGCTTTTATATCTCTTTTTTAGTTGTTGTTTTTACTTCAAAGTGGCCCGGACCATAAAAGGGGCGTCTGTGCGGATAAGTCGCCGACTTTTGGCTCCGAGTGCTCACCTTAAAAAGCTTTTATCGACCAGTGATAACGAGTTTAGCGTCTTGCATAATCCCGGCAATATCCATCATAACCTTATACGACGGCCATGATGATGGAGTTGCTTCGGTGACTCACTCAACTGTCGGCCATTAGATGTCACGTGAACACATATGGCATGCAAATTGTTATGGCTAATACATAAAAGATTGAGGCCGCTAAAAATTGCTTATAATATTTGCATAAATCCTACATCGCTGACGACGGGAGCAGAGTCATCGGTCTTAAGGGGAACAGAGTACTTGACAAACCAAAATCCCTCTTTGACTTTACCTGCTTTTATGGCCTGCGTTAATTTACTTACAGCTTAGCTACGTCTCATATCTCGTTGGTTATCTGTGCGTAAGATTATCTGATTATATTTTATGATGTGGCTTCAAAGAGAGAGACAGTTATAGATTCTCTGAAACTGTATTGTTGCTAATCAAGTGCGAGTATCTGCAAATATCCCTGGCAGTATCTCCCCCTAGTTCCTGTTTTCAAGCTCATTTCCGTTCTCTCACAAACAAGTTCTTTGTGGCCGAAGCGACCCATTGATTGGAAGCAGAAGTTGCCGGGGATGTTGTCCGATTTTTATCAGTTCCAATTAAGTCTGGAACCACTTAGAGGGTGACTCACTCCGATGCACCTTTCCTATATATATATATATATATATCAAACTGAGCCATTGGAAATGCTAGTTGTGTCTCGACTGAATACTGATCATTTAATTTGTTTATTATAGCTGAGTGTAAAATGTGTGTTTTTCTCTAAAAGGTAGAGAGGTGCGATTTATATGCAAATTAAAAATAACACCTGTAGTTTTTATGAGTAATAGGTGTGATCTGTACGGTTGACTTTTTCTATTAATATGGTTTTATGACTATCTATCCAAGGGAGACCTTTAAAGAGATTTTACGTAAGGTAACTCCTTGAACCATAAATATAATGACTTGATTTTATGGATCTGTTTTATAGAGGCACATGATATTACTATAATATCTTTAAATAGAAATAAAACAATAATTAAATATTTAAATCTTTTCCAGTTTCCAGCCTAGGATCCCCAATAGAAGGAGACCAAGCTGACTATCAGGAAGATGACTTCGACTATGATGACGGCGACGATGGCGCCGATGACTCATCGAATGGTGATGTTACGGCCGCTTTGGATATAGCCATGCCCCCGCCCTATTTCGTGGAGAACGACCTCAGGATCGAGGCCAAGCCGGGCGACGATGTGGTGCTCAACTGTGATGCCCGTAATTTCCAGCGTGAGTTTCCAAGATTTAACTTTCCAAAAAAGGACCTTCTTAACTCCAACTCTACACCTTAGTGAGGAACGCCGTGATGTGGTACAAGAACAAGACAATCATTGCCAATGGCCAAAATGTCATCGGGCATCGCGTGGAGGCAATGGCCAACAACTCCATCCTACTGAGGGACGCCTCGGAGGAGGACTCTGACGACTACTATTGCGAGATCCTGCCGCAGAGAGTCCGACAGCACACGACACTGCGGGTGGGCGCCCGGCTGTCGATCCTCTGCGACGATCGCGATGTCACGGATCGCTCGCAGACGTTCAGGCAGGGCGACCACCACAAGCTCGAGTGTCGGACGTATCTGCCGGGCGAGAATACCATCAAGTGGTCCTTTAATGTATGTGTTTTCTTCCCACCACTTCCCCCATTCATGGCCACCAACCATTCATCTCCGATCATTCCCAACCTTCCTGCATCCGTGTATTTTGCAGGGTCTTCGTCTGGAATCTTCACCCGAGGACATCAAGAATGGTGTGGTTATCCTGGACAACATCGATGAGGAGAACGCCGGCGTGTATCAGTGCCTGGGGGACGATGGCAGTCGCGATCCTCCCCATGGCATGGTCACCGTCGATGTTCAGTACAGTCCCAAGGTGTCCACCCATCGGCATCATGTCAACACCGAAGAGGGTCACACCGCGGAACTGTACTGCAACTATCGGTCGAATCCCATTGGCAGGAGTTACTTTATCAAGGACGGCAAGACCCTGCAGCTCTCGGAGAAGTATTCCCTGAAGGATTCCGCTCACAATGGCCACAACCGCACCACGCTTATCATCCGGGAAGTGGGTAAAGAGGATCTGGGCGAGTATCTGTGCCAGGTGGAGAATGCCATTGGTTCGAATGAGGTAAAGGTGCATGTGAGCTACAATCCAGAGACGCCGCAGTTCGAGGACATGAAGGTGGAGGGTACCAAGGTGACCATGCACTGGCTGGTGAGGAGTCGCCAGCCGCTGTCCGAGGCCATATTGGATTACCAGTTAACGGGGGTAAGTGAAGGGTGAGGGATTTCTGGGGTTTAGAGTGAGAAATACTTAACATATATTGTCTTTAAGAACATTTTTAGCCCCTAAAATATGTTCTAAATTGATTCGTTTTTAATCAAACCTTTGCAGCATACTTTTAGATGCTCCTTAGAATAAGTTAGAAGTATCTCTTCGATACTTTCCCAAACCAAAATTAATCTGCAGTCTTGTATGAGATGGAAATATTAAACCTATTCAGCCCCCAACTAATTCCCTTCTCTCCCTTTACAGTCCTACACTTGGAGCACGGTCTCGGTGCTGCAGACGCATCGCCACAACCACACCGAGGGCATCTGGAAGATCACACATCAACTGGACCTGCCACGACGCGGATTGTGGCATGCTCGCGTGAAGGCTAAGAACACCCATGGCTGGTCCAATTTCTCGCCGGATCATGATTTCCAAATCCAGGATGATGATGGTGAGCCAAGCAAACGGGGACTCCCATAAGCCACTATATCTTATATCTTTATTCCTATAGAATCCGTTGTTGCCCCCGATATGGATCTGCCGCCGGAGCAGATCATGCAGGCGGGCATTGGCATTACCCGAGGAGCTGCGTCAGCCCTCAGCCAGCTGCCCCGGATGACGCTTGGCTGCGGAGTGCTCCTGGCCTCGCTCCTGCTGCGCGTCCGCCTCTAAGGCCGCCAGCCGGGGCAGAGGGGAATGTGTACATACGTTTTTCCGGATTACGCGACCGCAAGAATAGGAAACACTGAGAAACTAAAGTATTCTAATTATACAAAATGCTAATGCGCGCGCCTGCTAGCTTGGGTCAATGTTAATGTTAATGCTATCGCGATCACCACTGAAACATTTGTGCCAAGCCGGGGAATTTGGACCGCAACGAGGAGGAGGAGGAGTGGTAGAAGAGCGGCAATTAAAGTTAATTTAGTTTAGTTAAAGTTTAAAGTTAAAGTTTGAAGAATGGAAATTGCAACGAGCCGTAGGAGGATGAGAAATTTTTTTAATTAGGACACAAAAACTGCGACGATCGGTTTAAAACCGCCAAAAAAAAATTATAACTTTTTGATTAACCTTAGCTGTAATATTTATTTGTTTTGTATGTATGCATGTGTAAGTAGGCAGGACGACGAGAGAGAGAGAGAGAGAGTAAGAGAAGAGCATCCTTGTTACCTGAAACGGAAACGGAAACACGAATAGGGCCCGAGTCTCGAGGGGATTCGGTCCCGAAGCTCAAACGGGTGACGATCTAGTGACTTTTTAGGATTTGCAATACTTACACAATATTTTTGTACAGCCAAGCGTACTTAACGTAACGTACTGGTTAGTGTAACTGGAGTATCAGAGGGGACCGGGGGGGTGGATGGAGAAAGAGATCTGTCGAAGGGCACGCGAATTATTTTATATGACACTAGACCAAAGCTTAGAAATACACACATGAGGTACCAGCGCCACACCATACATATGAGACCTACTTCTACGAAACTACGCCACATCAACTTGGAGCAGAACCGAATCGAACTGGACAAATCAGGGAAGCGGAGGGATATACACCACACTATACTATATATGAGAGGGTTTTGTCACTGATTCTGCTACAATACCTGAGGAATATCGCCATAACATGCTGACCATATAACCCAATTGTGAGTGTAGGAATATATTTTATATATATTTTATTTAAGAATCACATAACATTAGAGCTGATCAATAAACGTGCCAATTGAAGCAATCAAGCGAATCTTATTGCTCAAAATCAAATGAAAAAATCAAATGATAAAGAAAACGAAAACTCAAAAATAAAAGTTCCATAAACAAAGTTTTTGACGAGGACCTGATTTCGAATGCCGACCTTTAAGCATATACATATATACAGAATCATATATATATATATAAAGATATACTTAAAAGCCAGTGTCTTACATGAATATTGTCATTTTCGTTGAGTCCATGGATAAGCAAACACACAAAAATATAAATCAAATAAATGGATAAATAATGTGTTTTCCTGTTGAGTTCGGGTTTTTGTATACTTTGGTTCCTTTTTTTATTTAATAAATAAAGTTGATTTCGCGTGTCTTTACAAAATACAAAAATTTACAATCAACAGAGACTTGAATTACTCGATTTTCCTTTGAGAAGATTGGAAAAAGTAGATGGCTTAATACTAAACTAAACTAATGCTTGCCGATCCCCAGTAGCAATAAGGCCAGCAACGTCCATCCCAGGAGCAAACTGCTGCTTGCGGATCCTGATCCTGCCGCGGAAGTCGAGCTCTCCGGCGCAATGGCGTCCAGGGAATGTTCGGCAATGGAGACCTTCGTGTAGACCACGGAACCGGAGGGTACAGCCAGGCAGTGGTAGCTGCCAGCGTTCTGGGGACTGGCCTTCAGAATGATCAGATCGCTATTGTCTTCCAGCTGGAAGTTGGGCAGAAGCAGGGTCTTGCCATTGGCAACGGTGGTATTGCCGAAATACCACAAGATAACGCTCTTTTCGAGAACTAAAAGGAACATTTATTTATTATTAGAATGATTTTAAGGTGGAATATTGTGTCAAGGACTCACCCTGGCTGTCCAAATCGCATTTAAGGACCAAATCCTCGCCGCGTATGCCCGTGGCCGTCAGGGTTTTGTTGACAATCTCGCTGGGACTTGAGGGACTTGTGGCTTTGGTCTGTGGAGAGGGCGCACTATCGTCATCATCATAGGCGAAATCGTCATTCTGCATCTCCTCTTCGGTTAAACCTTGAGGGTAGGAGAGAACTGTAAGATAGAAATGGAAAATAAATTGGAATACTTCGAATATTTATTCAGCTTAACTTAAATTTTAAGAATAATAAAATCTTTAAGATTATATTTGTTTATAAATTCAGACGTTTTATCATTATCCCTAGGATTATCAAGCCTTTAAAATGCCTATTTTAAGTATCTTTTAAAACAAACATTGTTTGGTTTTACAATTCTATTTAGTAAGCTCTTAATGCTCCCAATCTACATAGTACATAAAAGTTTATCTATCGCTTTATAAGATCTTCTGCAATCATGGAGCATCGGATTGTTTATATTACTCATTCCCCCGGGGGGTCACATCAGCCACCGCATTTAGTCGTTGGGTTAATTAAAGGAAATTAAATGGAAATCGAAACCATGGCAAGCGGCTGCCGCTGCTGCTGTTATTATTAATGTTGTTGCTTCAGCAGTGGGCATTAGGCCATCATAACTGTCTGTATTTGTGTTTGTTTTTGCCTTTATCATTTTCGCAGCTCAAATTCATCAAGGGGATCGTTGGGTAGAGAGGGGACAGCTGCACTGATGATGGGTTAAATTAAAGGCTAGCGATTCGCATTCACTGTTTTTCTTTCTTTCGTTCTTCGCTTCTGCCCAGAAGCCAACAAATACACAGAGGAAAATTGGGTTTGTGATTAAAAAAATGAGGTAAGAATTATAAATTAATTCGTTGCTTGTAAAAATATACAAATAAATGAGAGAGAAACAAAAATAAAGCTTACTTTGAAAAGCCTTGCAATTTGCAATTGTATATCTTATCTTAGTCACAATTTATTATATTTTCAAGTTACATTTTATTTTATACAAAAATGTATTCTTATTAATTAGTTTTCCTCAGTTTTTATTATAATACTAATTAAGAATATTATTCTTTCAAGTGTACTTATATATGCATGTGCATGTGTACAAACATATTTTGTGGAAAACATTTCGGTGAAATGGGGTCACATGAAAACCGAAAATTAAAATGAGCGAATGGAGGAGGGAAATAGGGAAAACAACAGTGCCTAACCCAACACCATACTCCTCCCCCTCGCTATCACACCGTCTCCCTCTTCCTGCTGCGGAGTTCTGCCTCCCTCTCCCACCCTCCTGGCCGCTTGGGCGATCGCCGCACCCACATGTGACGTGCTGACGGAAAGGAAAACCATACCAGAGAGGAGAACGGGGGGAGAACGAGGAGAAAGGGCGACGCATTGGGCCACTTTTTGTTTTTGGTGGTGTCACCGATGGACACACACACACAACACGCCGAATTGAAAGCATTTCACAACAATGTCCATTTTCATAGTGCCAACTGCAACACGCATACACGTCAACAGCGATATGCACTGCAAATAAAATTGGGGAGATTCTTTTGGAAGTTAGGAGAATTTAGGAATTTAAAAACTAAGCAATAAATGCAAAGAAATGCAATAAAAAATGGTAAAGTTTATTAAAATGACTTAATAAGAAGTTTAATAATCATTACTCGTTAAAGTAAAAAATAAAGAAACAGGATTTTAGGAAAATAAAACCAATCACTAAAAATAGATAGAAATAAGGGTAATCAGTAATGAAGATATTGAAATTATTTTGTATCTTTCAAGTACAAAAAAATTATAAAAATCATGTCACCATGCCTCATCACAAACATGTCTTTTATTCATTTAAAAAATAAATTCTCAAATATTTTTTGTACAAATAAGTTAAGAGTTCTATTTCCCCTCCTTTATTCTTTCCGTGTACAAAGTAAAACACCGCGCACACCCTCGAAAAAAAAGGGACAGTTTAGGTCGGATGATTGTGAAAAGTTTAAATTTACATTTTGTACATTTGCTTTGGACGCTTGTTTCTATGAGTGTTATGGCCAGTTTTTCATCGTTTGCTCAGTGTTGCGTGCTAAAAAAAAGAAAAACATCTCAAATTCGGACAAAACAACAATTCTCTGTGGGATTCCAACTCGAATTCCGATTCCGTTTTCGATTCTCCAATTCCTGCCAAAAGGAAAATGATCTTTCCCTCACTTTTTTTTCCGGGCATTAAGTCCACAAAAAATGCACATTCACTCACGCGCATTCGCTCTTTGTCGTAAACTTAAGCCATAAAAGAAATTTATTCTCGTATTTACATTGAACCAAAAGACACTGAAGCCAACTGAAATTTATGTTGGATGCTTTCCGCCCCACAAAAATGTACAAAATAAATACAAAAAAATAAAAGAAGAAGCCGTTGAACCGGGAAGATAAGCGCAGTAGAGCAAGCACAACAATCGCAATGAAAGTTTATTTTATTTGCGGATTTTTTTCCAGGAGCATTGAATGGGTTTTCTTTTATTTTTTGGCTTCCGATAAACATAAGCGATAAGGAACTTGGTAAATATACTTTTTGGGAAAGGAAATACAAAGTTGAAGTGCAAAATAAAGAACTTAAAAAGAGATGGAGTGGAATTTTCGGAGATGTTTTTGATTGCTGAATAAATTTTGAAGATCTTAAGTATTTAAAATATATTTTCAAAAAGAAAAATTGGTGCTAGCTGAATAACTCTTAATAACACCTATGAAAGAAGGAAATTATATTCTCCAAGGAATAAATTAATTTTAAAAAATACTTCCTTCCTATAAAACCATATTCCTCTGAAAAGATCAAACCATTTAAGAGCTTCATTTATAATTCCATTAATTTCACTCTGGCTGCCTTCCTTCTAACCTTTAATTTTTGGGCTCACATCCTCCCGAAACGATCTTAACCCCGGATTATGTACGCTTTTGTGTTCTGCCTATCTCATAGGGAGATAAAAGTTCCCCCGTAACCTTCCTTAACCCTTGTTCCTGGCCCATTTTAATTGCTACTCAGAATTAGACCGACAACAATTTATCATAAACATGATTCTGGAAATTAAAGACAGACCGGTAGAAATGCATTTTTCAGCTAATAACCCAAAGCCACAGGCCAAAGTTAAGCCAGTCTATAGTATAGTGCCAGTCACTCCCTACCCCGTCCCTCCTGTTCATTTACCTTTCCCCTCCGGCTCATAGTTTGGGAATCATTCAAGTGCAGCACTTTTGTTGTTGGTTTTACTACCTGTGATAAGGCCCCGGGAGGAAATTAAGAGCCAGGCCAGAGCCGCGGAGGGAGCGAGCTCTGTGATCTCTGATCTCCTTTCCGAATGTTTTCAGGTTTGTCCAGCCGGGTTGGCTTTGTGCATCCCCTCCTCTAAACTGGACACTGGGAGAAAATGTTTCATACAATATTTGTTAAGAAAATTCTGGGTTTATTGGTTAGGTTTTTAACTTAAAATAAGAGTGGTTTATATTTCGGAAGTATGTGTATTATATGGTTTGTTTTCTGCTTAATAATACAAATATTAATTAATTTTATGTTTCTTTCTAAAAATCTTTATTTTTAAAAGAGCTTAATTACAATTTTGACACAGAAAATTTAAAATAAAAAGTTTTTTCTTTAAGGTTTTTTGATACAAATCTCTTTGAATATATTAAATTATTTATAGTTTTAAAAATGATTTATTTTCAAGTCTTCTAATTACTCAAAAACTTACAACAACTTTAGAAAATATCCTCTTCTATATTCTACACTAATTTCAATTTTTCTGTTATTTTTCCGACTTGAAAAACAATTTTCCCCTCATTTTCCCAGAGTGCACTACGTGTCTGACCAGTCACCGCTTTCTAGAGGAGAAAAGACCTGGCCAAGGGACCGACTCTGCGTTGTATGAGCCGAAAATTGTTTGTGCGTCGGCACAGGAGGATGAGGAGGAGTATGATGAGGAGGTGGAGGAGATGGCTTTGTGCTGTGCTGTGCCTGTGTCTGGGTGAGTATCCCCGTGTCCGTGTGTGGCAGATAGAGACATGAGGCGAAGCGGATAATGATAATGGCATTCGGGTTCTGTGAAAGCGATCAGGTTACGGCCATGGAGGACCATCGACCGAGAGGCGAGAACCTCATAAAGCGACTACCTACGCACATCGGGCCCGGGCACTTTAAAATTGAAATTGGCCAGGAGCCCTGCAGCAGGACGAAGGGGGCGGGGAGTAATGCAGACCCAGGAGCAGATGTGCAGCATTGACAGATGCCGAAAATAGCAAATTATTCGCAAGCGTGTGCCGGTCTATGGCAGAAGGGATTGCCGACTAAAAACTCATTTGGCAGCTGCCATTCTCTGGCCAAAAACTAATTGAGGATTTAATAAAAAACGAAACCAGAAATGTTTAAATTATGCAAATGCTCTTCAATCATTTCGACCTAACATTATCCTAATCGATTTATTTCCATTTCCATTCGCTGCGGCATCAAGTGGCCGCCATAAATTTCGATTTTCTATGATCGAAACACATCCACAACACAGATTCTGGAAGCACTCACACACAAGCCTATGTGCACTTTCTTTCCGAAATACAGAGAACATTGATTTCACTTAAACGATTTTTCCCTCGATCGGGGCCGGGAGATTTTCCCCAGTCAGGCGGCTGCACGTGTCTGCGGCAAGTGCCACGAATTTGGGTTCGGAATTGGTATTGGAATTGGATTCGGAATTGTGCGGGCATAGTGCCAGTAGTTGGCTGGATGGATGGCCATATGCTATATAGTCGAGGCGCGACTTCGACTACGCCCAGCGCATATTAAGAGGCTTCGCGGGGCAGGGTTCTTGTGTGTGTGGCTCCTAATTAATATGCGGCACTCCTTTCTTGTTCTTCCCTAGCCATCTATCCATCTATTCCAATGCCTCCCTCCGCTCCTCTCCATTAACTGCTTGGGTTCGTTTCGAATTGGGTTTGGAGTCAAAGTTTCAATTGGAATTTTAGCACGCAGCAGAGAGGCGGTTTTTTAGAGAACATAATGAAGTAAGCCGTTAAGAATTCGTTAACTGTTTTGGCCGCCAAGCAGAAGAAAATCGAAATAAATACATGTTAATAAGTGTGGAGACAGCTGGGACATTTATGAGTTGTAAAGCATTTTTGAAAATGTAAAGTCTAAAGTAACCGTTGAAAATTGCAATGTTTTGAAATCACAATTTGTTAAGGTTGCAAAAAAAACATAAATAAAGGCAGGCAGACTTTGAAGGTTTTTAAAATATTATGTTGCAACCATAAAATCAATTAGATAAGCTTAGAAGTAACAACAAGTAACTTATAAGTCCATTCTGTTTACTAAAAATCTTTTAGATTCATAAAAAAGTCTTTAAAATAAAGACTCCTTTATACACAACGACCTTAAGATCTTATAAACTTTGTGCATAAGCTCTCCCGATAAACATTCCCGAGATTAATCTGAAATCGCGGCATTCCAAAGCTGCAAATAGCTAACATAGCTTGATCGGTTTCCTTCAAGTATACTTCGATCAGCACTTCTGCTCCTCTTGATGGCTCGTAAATTCTGGAAATACTTACATATAAACCCAAGCCGGGGAGAGCCGAAGCATCTGCGGCTTTTTAACTTTGACTTCTGCCACTGAATCACCAGTTGGCTTCTCCATTATCGTGCCATTGATCAGCGGTTTATATGCATGTACAGAGCCATGTACAAGTAAGCTATATACCCATTATATATATATATATATGTACGATCGTGCCCCACTTGAATGGTGCTGCACCAACCAACCGCACCCGCTTGAAATGCCCGCACTCCGCGGGACGGACAACAACTCATTCAGCGGCAGGCAATTCGCCAGCGACGCTAAGTAAATTGATTCTTTAATTGTCGAGAATTGGTTACGAGTTGGCTTAACTCGCTCTTGCCGGCACAGAGAGTGCGTCTCCCCCCGATCTCTGTCCCCGATATACCCCTCCCGGCTGCCCACCCACTCCACAAAGCCCCCATCTGTGCAGTAGTGCACCCGAATCGAGCGAGTGCATGAATGCCACGCCATGGTATGGCGAACAGACAGATCGGGTGAGTCACTGTGGTCCAAAATAAATACCCGGGCCTCCTTCGTTGAGCAGGAATTTCTGCACAGACAAGGGCAGGGCCCTCGCAACACGCCACTCCCACCTCAGATCCCTATTGGTAGGTTTATGCGATGTAAAATTCGTAGCATAAGTTCATGAAAAAAGTTATTATGATTTGAATTATGAAGCTTAATAAAACGTAAGAAAAACTCCCACTTGAAAACCTGTTAGGGATCTTTATCTTACATATAAGAGATTTATGGCTTATTTTATTCATGAATCTCTTGAATATCTGTTGTTCTACTTATAAACTTTGTACTTAGTACCTTCTATTAGCTTCATGAAAAGGATATAATAAGTATGACAACATCCAAAAGTGTGTCATTTTATAAAATCAAAAAGAAAATAGTGCAAAAATCCCCCCTGACAACCTGTTAAGCATCTTGTTAAAAAATATATAATATCTTTTAAATTTCACGTATTAAAAAATTACTTTTAAATACCTGAAATTCTACGCATAAACTCAGTTCCTATATATGTTATGGCACCTTCCTCTCCCTCGCATTTCGAGCCAAACGAAATCTTTTTTTATGCTTCTCGCTTCTTCGCCATATTCGCGGTCATTTGATGCCTTCTTTTTCTGGGCTATATGGTTCTGGTTCTGGTTCTTTTCCCGGGCACTTCAATTCGCACCACAACATTCCATGAAATTCAATCCCCAAAGCGGAAAAAAGCGAGGGAAAACAAGGCACTCCTGCACAAAACACAAAAATGACCGAACAAAAAAAACCGAACCGAATTTGTTCTCAAAAATCCGGGACACTTGGAAAATCTGCTGAGTAGCAAAGTTTTTAAGAAATTCATGTAAAATGTACTCACATTCGGTATTTAACAAGGAATTTTAGTTTTTGAGCATGGTTTTTCAGTTATTCGACTCTTGGGTATATATATTTACAAGATACAAAGTGTTAAGCCGCATTCAAAAGAGGCCAACAAAAGCTATAGATGTATCTTTAAAGAAAATTCCAAAAAGAAAAACCAGTTTAACTAGAAACTAAGTGGAGATTTTGTCTCCAATTTGTCTGCTAAAGATTTGTAAGAAAAGATAAATGTTTATGTCATTAAATTAATATAAAATATATTACATAAGAAACCACTAGAATTTTTACAAAACTGATTACAACTCGGCATTGGTTAGCAATAATCTCCATAGATTTCTATAGAGAAGCTGTCAGCGTCATTCACATATTACCTTCATGTTTAACCAGACATTGCCGAGATACCTGTTTATATCAAGAAATCAAGCATTTAAGATTGCAAAATCTTCAATGTTAATTGACGTTTAAGGTATTTGCAATAGCGTCATAATTGTTTGTCAGATATCTCAAGACATAACAGGCCCAGCTTTTCTCTCAGTGATTGGACTTGTTGTTTACCCATGTCAAGCGCAGTCGGACATCTTTGGAATATTAAGTAAATATGGTAAATATGTTGACTGAGCAAACATAAATTCCTGGCGGATCAGAGAGGAAACTGCCTTTCTTATATGTATAAATGCATATAGGGACAAGCCCACCATTTCGCAATCCAATCAATCTGATGATAATCGCATTGTTTATGGATTGGGGTAGGCAAACAAATGCGGAAAGGGGTTCCAGGTGATCACACCAGGACCAATAGTGTTCTCACGCTTCTTCGACACGCTTCTTTAGGGGAATTGCTCTACCTAGCGGTGAGTTGAGGGGCTAATTAATACAGGACCCCTGATCGGAATCCGAATCCGAATCCGATACCCAACCCTCCTGCTGCTGCTGCTCCTATTGATCACGGGTTTGTTTTTGCTCATTTCCTGGCCGCCGGGACAATGGGAGAAGTCTGGAATAATTAACAGCCGTAACCGAGTCGGAATCACAAATGGCAAATAGCAGCAGCAGCTCCGCCACTCCCCTCCCTCAAAACATTTCCTAGCAAAGCGCTTGAATGAGCGAGGAAAACTCGTATGCCATTCATCGAACGTGATAAATAACTGAATTAATGTGACGGCCTTTAGACAATAAATTATTAAGTTTACTGTTCGAAGCCACTCGCTGTAAGAAAGTGCAAAAATTACCAAGTAATAAAAACATTAAGATACTCTATCCATAGGAAGAAAAAATGCGGAAATCTCTTGCATATATTTAGCAAAATGTCATCAGTGGCAAGATCTGTTAATGAATCACTGCCAAAAGGGGCTAATGGGAATCCTAATCGCTCATTATCATTTAAATGATTCATTTGGTTCATAAAAATCCACCAAATTCTTTCCCGGAATTGCATAAATAAGTATTATAAGAAAAATGAGTCAGTTTGTTATATTTTGTTCTTGTCTTTCAGCATATGGAAAATAATATTTTGTGAACTCAAACAAATTTCAAGTTATAATTGGATTTTTATATATATGAAAGATTGTGCAAAATGCTTGTGAAAGAAAATATTTCAACGAATAGTTTGGGTTCATAAGGGGATTTAAAGCTTGTGTGAGCATAGAGGAATTTTAAATATGACATTTCTCAACTCAAAATATTTACTAATGTAATAAGATAGCTAAGATATAAAGAACTTGCATTCTCTCTATTATATATAAGAAACACCAATGCTAATTGTACTATATTTATTTATTTCCAGTGTATAATCGTGCTGAGTTTAAATGTAGGTCAAAATTGGTCGGAAACATTCCGATTATCATCCCAGTGGACTGGCTCTGACTGACGCCCAACAATCACATCGATTTATAGTAAATTCCTGGACTACACTTCAAAATCCCAGTCCGAATCTGATCCATTGCGATTAGTAGAGGGACTGACTCGATTTTGTTGTATTTTTTGGGGTCACCCTCCTCCCATTTTGATTAGATTACTTGACGGTGGCATCATGCTTAACCCCAGAAGGCACTTACCCGCGGAGCAGCCCACGATCAGTAGGAGTCCAGAAATTAGCAGCGATCGTCTAGACATCATCATTATTATTATTTATTTTTTTTATAGATTTTTTGTAATATTTTACAAGTGTTTTGTTTTTATTTATTTAAAGGGGAGTGCACTCGTCGCCGGTCTGGGCTTAATTAGGTATCCAATGCGCTGCGTTTTGGGCTTTTGTTCGATGCTCTTTCGAAATCTATGTCACGACGATTGATTTCTGGTGACCTTTTCGATTTTTTCGAAAAATTATTGCCGCGTAATTATGTTGACGTTGAAGCGTTCCAATTTCCGGCCAGCACTGTCAGCACCTTTCTCCAGGGGGAATCGCTATTGTTATTGATTGGAAACTATTCTTCTGGATCTCGGTTCTCGGACTTTATGGCCCGGATTATTTTACACAGCGAGCACACCACACAAGATCACCGGAGGGAGGATAGTATAATTTTCAATTCCGTTTTGAAGTATAACCGTCTGTTCGGGGCAACGTCGAAAAGAGAAGTGAACGTTGAATTTTAACACTAAATTGGTATAATGCTTGCCCAGCCAGCTTGTCGAAGAGAGTGCGCCGAGCGGAAGAGAGCGAGAAAATGCAAGCGAAGAGCGAGCATTAAGAGCGCGGCGACTATGTGGCGCGAAATAATTTTATTTAAAAACATTCTTTTCACAAAAGGGGTTGTATTTTTAGAAGGAAAGCATTTCCTGGCCATAAGTATGAATAAACGGATGTGGACCGCTGAAAGTGTGGATTGTGCCTAGAAAAACTATGCTAAGAGGTGAGGGAAATGGGAATTCGTACTTTTTGCTTGAAAATTATGAGAAAATATGGTAAAAAGAACCAGGTCTTCTGTAAAATAAATATAATAAATAATGTGTACTGTAAAAAATATATTACATAAGACTAATAATATTTTTAAGAGTGTTTACTAAGTTATATATAAATAGTAAAATATAAATAGTAATTTATTAAAAATCTAGGCTTTTTTTCGTTTTTTATTGAATTTGTAAACTCTTATTATTCCAATTTGTATTTCTAGTAATTAATTAGTTGCGATATTTTTATGTTTTATATATTTCGTTAAATCGTATACACTATATAGACATAAGTCTAAAAAAAATATATACTATTAAAACAGTACACAATTTTTGTAATTATTTACATTAAATTACGGGTAAAAATGTTCAAGTTATAAGTTTTTATATCTCTGATTCTCTGGCATTATTTATATATTTAATATATTTTAATTTATCCACATTTCTAATCAATAAATACCAGTTTTTTCTCAACTCTTTCCAAATGGAAAATTATACGAATAATTGACTGAACTGGTTTTGCGAAAGCCCCAATTAATTAGCAATTAAGTAACGAAAAGCAATTTAATTATTCCACATGCTTGCGCTAAATTCCTGCAATTGCTGAACAGCACATGTCCATGGATTCTTCAGTTTTACCCCTTTTTCTTCCCTTTAATGTTCTCCAAGAACACTACTTGCAGTTGCAGCACAAGATTCGCGGAAATTTATTTGCATCCCCCGGAGACAATTTGCTTGATGCAATTGCGGCTTTTTCTCAGGCCTGCCGCAATGAAGCCCGGCATGGGAAGCCAAAGCCGAAGCCGATGCCGAAGCCGCAGCCGTGATTTCCTTGCGGCATCCGAGGGGTTAAGGGAACACCCAATGGAGTATAGCGGAGTGATGCAGAGTTCCTCCACCGGCGACTTTTGTTTATTTGTCAGTGTCTGATGACGCCTACATCGCCTCAGATACACGCTGCGAGTTACAGATACAGATACTTGGCGCAACAGATGCAGTAACAATTTATGAGTGCGACAGCGTCCGCATTAAATGTATCTACATGCAACATTTGCACTGTACAAACAAACAAACAATTAAAATTAATCTACGAGCATGAAACAAAGTGCCTGGCATTATGCATTGCACAGATAGATCTCTTTGAGGCTCTTGTGTGTGCGTTGCACTGAGGAAAATTATCAGAAAGGATCACTTATAAGAAGGGGGGATAATTTTCTTATTGATTTTATATAAACTTGAAAGGAAATTATTTTTCGTCTTCACATAAATGAATGTCTTTGTCGCTCTTGAATATTTATTATATTTATTTATATTTATTATATTTGTTAACATATAATTACCCTATTAAAAAGGATTATCATCTTTTTCTACCTTTTCCAGCCCTCTAATAATGGTACTTTTTTCCAGTGCCTTTGGTAAGATGTTTGTGTTGTCTTCTGTTGGGTGCCAAGCTTGTAAACATCCGCAAATTTAGAACAATTCCAAGGGGCCTCTATTTCCACAGAGCAATGGGATGAATAGGCGATGGGATGGATATTAATCAAATATTTATATTTACCCACACCAAGACTAGCACACTCGCACTGGAGCACGCACATACACACGGGAATGCACACAGCGAGATTTCTGGAGGCGACCGCGGTGCATTCGTTGAATTTCCAAGAATTCCATTCTTTTGAAAACAAATTAATCAAACAACAAGGGCGACAACAAAGTTAAAAGCCAGCAGAATGGAAGCATGGAAAAGATGCTGACAGCATGAAAATTTTTTAATTTGAGTTAGAATCTCCCGAGAAAATTGAAATGTTCCAAGAGGCGCGCAGACTCAGAAACCCTGTGGCGGTTACTTAAGAGAGAGCTTCCACTCGCGCCGAAGAGAGTGCACTGGCAGCAGTTGGCAACGCGGCCAAGCCCAGTGGGGGAGGTGGTGGAGTGATGGGTGGAGGAGGGTTGGCTGCAGATTGCACCAACTGCAAGGGAATGCTGGAAAGTGGAATTGACCTAGGCGCTGTCCCGCTCTTGCGCCTCGTGTTTTGCATGCTAAATGGGAAATTAAGTTTCCTTCGCGGTACCGATTCCGACACATTTCTGGATTTCCAATTGGGCACCACTCCTGCGACTGTGCTCTATGAGTCATCTGCTCTCCTTCGCCGCCTTCGGTTATTCGGTTATTATGCTGGCTCTCTGCTTCTTTCCACATCTTTCCATTCCCCATGCCGATTCCCATGCGCAAGCAAATACCGTGGAACTGCTGGGACAGCAAAATTTCAGATTTGAAATCTTTTAGCTTTTATTCTGAGTTTTTATTGGGGAAATTAAGGTTGTGATTTAATTTTATATATATTTCTTACGCTCTATGATTATATTGCTTTCTAGATGCTAATATTTCTGTAAAAAAAATATCCTTAAATTATGATCTGGGTTAATTTTCCACACACTTTTACTGAACTACGAAATTTTTTTAACAAGGATTTAAATTTCTCTCATCTCACTACAACTTAACCTGCGAAAAGTATGCTAAGTTTTTGGTAAATGACAAGTCCTGTAAACTGATAAAAAGATTATTTATTAAAATAAATGCATTTAAATAGGTTTAACTTTCTTTCTTTACTAAAAGTTAAGCTTCCACAATATAAAACTACTTTCCTTACTCTAACCTATAATTCGCCTCTATTTTTCGCACTGAACATGCTCTGTTTCGTCGTTGTCCCGTTCCACTGTGCCTGGATATCCTCCGTTGGCGTTGGCAATCGCCGTTCTTATTTCCCACCGACAGTCCTCGACGAACAACAGAATCGAAAGCGACACAGCCCACGCAAAGACCGCAAAAAAAAAAACAGAAAAAACCATTCACGAAAAACCTTAGCGACAAAAACAAAGTTCAGTGTCTCGGCAGCCGTTTATCCTCGAAGTTGGCCATACGCGAAGGCAAAAACAGGAAAGCGAAAAGGATTTCAGGCAGGGGATTTGCATACATACTTCTCAATCATAAATAAGCGACAAAAATGAGGCATCTCTGGCTGCTGCTCCTTATCGCCGGCGGATCTGTCCAGTTTCCAGGTAAAAATCGACTGCATCTCGCCATATATCCATCTCTCACATCTTTTGCCGCTCAGAGAGTTCCATAAAAATAAAAAAAAAAAAACAAAAAACAGTTCGGGCAACAAATTAATTTACATTCAATTCGTAATCTTTATGTGCTGTGGATTTTTAGGGAACATATGCGGGCTCTATAAAAAAGAGCACTCTTGCAGGGGCTCAAGACGCAGCCACTCGTCAGAGTCGTGGGCCACAATGAAATACTTGTAAATATCTTGTTTGTTTGCTGCCTCCTATTACCCACTCATGCCAGCTAATTTGCATAATCTGGAGATTATAATCCTGGGCGAAAACCTCTAGTCTAGTGCACTTGTGTTCGTGTCCTACGTACGGATTGTTGCAGGCGCCCGCCCAGGCAATCGATGGATGGATTACATTGCACTTGCCCCCGCTCCCCATGGCTTTTCCGCTTTTCCGCTGACCCAATAATGGCAGCTTATGTTAAACCATTAAAGTATCATACGATACTCGGATTGCCTCATCACTTTTATTAATCCACAACTTTGGCACATCTGCAAAAAGTAGCGTTAATAAATAAATTATTAGGGTTGAATCATTGTGGCAATTGTGAATGAATTAATAAGAATTGCCAATCCTCGTCACAAAAAAGAAATTAACTGATTCATGAATAACGTAAAAAAGTTTGAAATTCCAAAACAAATTTGCATACCGCAGATATAACAAAAATTTAGTCATCAGTCGATATTTTTTAAGACTCTTTGGAATACTAATATCCCCATTGAGAGTAGGTTTATGTGAGGATTGAAGTTAAATTGATTAAAAGGATTTTTCATCAGTACATATTGGAAAATGAAGAAATTCATTTAAAATTTATAGGGCAGGATTGTTAAAGAATCTAGCCGGTTTTAAGGCAATATTTATTTAAATTAAGTGAGTAGATAATATTACTATTACCAGAATTGGTTAGGAAATTTAAGGCGATCTATTGATATTTTTCAAACATATTTAAAACTTATTAAAACATTTTAAAATTAAAACTTAGGTCCAATTTTAATGAATCAAATACCCGCCTTGCCTCATCACTCACATCAATGAATGGTTAAGTATTCACCGGAGGTTGCATTTTCGCCATTCCCTTTCCAGGGGAACCGGCTCCAAACTCCATAAAGCACTTGTCTGCCACCCAAAACTATCAAAGAAAAAGTGCTTCAAAGGGTCGCCAGTTTTATGGCGAAGTTTTCCTTAAACGCTGCCCGGGGTGTTATTAGCGGGTGGCGGGGAGATGGAAATGGGCAGAGCGCGTGGGCTGGAAGATGGGAGGGAAGTGGTGTCGGGAAGAACGTGTGTCATTCATGGAATTGACGACAATTTGGTAACCACTTGTAAGCAGGGCTTGTCTTTCCTAACGCATGAGTATGAACTGGGAGAAATTACTGGGAAGGTTTAAATTTGATTTAAAGAAGAATATTGTAAGAATGATATAAAACAGTATTTTCATTAAAAAGAAAAACAGGGGAGAGAATGAATTTTAAAATTAAATTAAATTGTTTTGATTTTAAAGCTGTTTTTAAATAGACTTTAAATTCTTCAATAATAATATTGAAACCGAAAACATTACCATTTTAATAAATAAAAAAGGTTAAGCATTCTTTTCGTTTTTCAAAGTGCACAAGCATTGTTCAGTGCTTACAAATAGAGAAATTAGAGGAACAGTAAATGGAAAAAGGATGGAAGTGGGGGGAATGGG
Source organism: Drosophila seguyi (assembly GCA_008042675.1). Taxonomy (NCBI): domain Eukaryota; kingdom Metazoa; phylum Arthropoda; class Insecta; order Diptera; family Drosophilidae; genus Drosophila; species Drosophila seguyi. Next base: position 311,927 of record VNJU01004981.1, on the reverse strand, counting down.
GTAGGGATGATCACATTGTTAAAAATATCAACTTGATTAAAGTGGCTCTTGAATAATTAAGCAACTGGGAGCGGGCCTGGGGAGCTGTGGTAGCTGAGCTGTCCGAACAGAGGAGTCTATGGCGAGGTAATTGCCGCATCATGCGTGCGTTCCAGGGTTATTTCTGCGGCTTATCGATATTAATTATAATACTGAGAGGACAATGGAAGCGTGGGATTTCATGATGATGTTGATGGTGATGGTTATGGGGTTGGCATGTGTGACAAGTTGCCCTTAAATGGTTGGGCTTTAACTTTCTATAAACATATACGGAACTTGAAACTCAAATGGTGGACAATACCTCAAGATGAACTGGATATAAGTATTATTAATAAATAATAAATGAATACAAGCTCATTAATAATTATTTGAGCATAGAATACAATGAATACAAGCTCATACATTATTATTTAGGCATTGAATACAGTGAATACAAGCTAACTTTTTCTTTTTAAATACATACTTATGTACGATATAAATAATTAAATAAATTCAAAAGCCTATAAAACTTAAGAAAATTCCAGCATAAACCGACACCTATTACAAGATCTTACCTATAATTATCACCATTAAAAGTTAACCATCTGGATAATTTATTTTAATATTTCGTTATTTCCTAATTTCCAATTAATTTCTGAGGCATACTTTCGGGCTGGACACCCAACAGAGCCACCGTTAATAAACTGAACTTGATCTATAGATTTTTATGAGCCAAAAAGATTAAATCATCCCTCACTTTCCTCTGACCCGAATTTCGCTTTCCGGGCAAACACAAGGCGACGACGATGGCGAGCAACTACGCCAAGGCTAAGAAAGGTGTCCCGACATGTCTGCCAATGTCTCCTCATTTTTCCTAACGAGAGTGTAAACAAAACTAATAACTTTGGCCCAAGCACAAATATATACACACACACACCCACACCCACCCAGTGCGACACCCATAAACATACGAATTATATATGGCAAATTGGTAATTTTCGCAGGCATTAGCAATGCGCTAAACGTGCAAATGACGCAACCGAATGTACAACATCCTTGGGCCAAATACCAAACCAAATTCAAATCCAGATACATACTTACCCTGATATGTAGGTCCGTGTGTGCCTGCATATGCTGAGTAGTGTTCCCGAAAAGAATGCCATTCCGTGACCTGACCTCCAACCGGAGTTGTACCCATCATATCACTCCAGAATGGGCGTTGACACGCTCCCTGGGAAATGAAATAGGGGCTTGGCCCCTGCTATTCCGTATTCTCTCGTTAATGGTTTTATGCTGCCTTCTCCAAAGGGGCCTTTGGGGCTTAGGCTGCGAAACTATCGCCAGACACGAAAATCTGGGAAGGCGATGGCCTCTTCTGGAGTGCTTTTCAATGCATAATACAATGTGTGTGTGTGTGTCCGTCGACTAATTACAATTTATTCCAGGTGTGCTGACCTTGCCGGAGGCACTCCCAGCCAAAACTTCATCAGCCGCTGGAGGCGGTAGCGGAGGTGGAGTCACTGCCCAAGCAGCCGGTGAGGCCAGCTCGGATTATGGGGAATACGAGGATGATGATACGCAGCGAGCACCGGGAAATCTGGCCAAATCCACGGCCGGTCCCAAGATTCCAGATCCTTACTTTGAGCAGAAGGAGGTGACCATCTATGTGGCTGCCAATGTCACCAGCGTCAAGCTGGAATGTCCTGTGAAGAATTACGATGGTGAGTATCAGTAGAAAAAACAACATCCCATAAAAACTTAGCATTACTCTTTTTACCTTTTTCGGAAAGCCGCCCACCATGTCATCCTCTGGTACAAGGACGGCGTTGTCGTCACCACCGGAAATACCATAGTAAGCAATATATACGGCCTGGACAGCAAGTTCACCCTGACCGTGCCCCTGAACAGCTCCAATGGCACGGATCAACATTTTTCGTGCAGCGCCAATGCCTCGTCGGATATACGACACAAGGTGACCATCCGTTTTGGTCCAGAGCCAAGCACCCCGGCTCCAAGTACAGCGGCTGTGACACCCCCAACCGCCAAGGATTCAGCGCCCATATGCCGGGACATTGGCCTCTGGCTGTTGGCCCTGATCTTGGCTCCGCTCCAACTGTCAGTGTCCTCCGGCCTATTCTGAAGCGGGCCAAGTTCAAGAGCCCTCTCAAAACCAGCACCACCGGCATTACGTTTGGGGATGCGCACTGCAACAGATGAGCTTGACGAGGACGAGGACCAGGACGAGGACGAGGAGGGATGCAACCAAGGAGAATCGATGGCTTTTGGCGTATTAAGTTAGGTGTTGCTTTGTTAATGTATTATATATATATATAAAATAGGAGACCCGATCTTTGCGGGGAAGCAAACTTCCTAGAGCTATAGACATTATTTGAAATCCACTTCCAACTCTGCTTCCTCTACTTCCAAACTCGATAGCCATGTTAATAGACTCCGTTGAAGAGTAACTTGTACTTGAATTTAGAAAACGCTATGCGAATTAGCCTAGTGGGATTGCTTTAGTCGTGCGCTTAATGAATCGACAGATTAGTAATTAATTGATTTTAACTTAGCGGAACAAAATGCGATAACAAGTGGCTTAAAGAATCATTGTGAGGGATACACTTACCATATATGCATGTATATGAACGGATTTGAGCAGTGTATGTAATTTTGTCGGATGTAAAACTGAAACAGAAATAAACTAGAGCTGCTATAGAGACCCAGCTGAAACCATTCAATGAAATCCACCCCTATATGCAGGCGTCGGGGCCGAGGCCAGGATTTGGGAAAAACACGACACACGCGCGAGAGCGACAACAAAGCGCTGTGTCCTGCTGTATCCTGCAGCTGCAACGGCGACGCAGGCGGAGGCGGAGGCGGAGAAATTCCGCAATATGTGCAGGGCCTGCCAGCCATATGGCTGGCTCCTAAGGGTGGTGAATGGTGGTGGCGGTGGCACAAGCCCCGTGCGAGAACTTCACTCAGTCGTCGGCTAAACAACGATCAGGACACACACATCTAGTCAGCGGAAGAAATCTTCCCAGCACAGCCAAGGTGAGTTCAATAGGTCGATCTATTTAGCAATATTATAGTAAATCTTACCCTAACATTCCTCACCTTAGATGATACCGCAGAGTGAAGGTCCCGCTCTATACGAAGATTCCTACGCTGGGGAGCCCCAGTTCTCCTCAGAAGACACGTCCTGCGGCCAGAGTCGTTGTGACAAGGCCCAGACAGCCCTGGAGGTCTACCAAAGAATACTTCGACGCCTCGAACGGCAAGAAGACACCGTAAAAACCCCTCAAAACGAACTAAAGAGACAAATTTGGATTGCTAGCTTTACGGGAGGAACCATACAATATCATTGTTAAACGTCAAACTAGTTAAATAAAAATATATAGTAACCATATTATTTTATTATTTTTTTATTTTCGAAACTAGAATTGAAAAGCCAAAGAATCTAAAAACAAATACGGGCACTATTAATAGCAGGCTTTGGTTCCTGTGAGCTGTTGTGTCATTTAGGCAACAACCTGGCTGAATATCATTCGTAGTTCAGTTTCCCTCAAAAACAGTTCGCTGCCTAAAATTTCTCGTTAATATTTTACAATATTTTCCAGATAAATTTTTCTAAAAATCAATTTTTAAGTGCTAAATTTGGTGATATGGTAAGTCTTACTCAAACATTAGTTGGTTTAAACAAATATCTGAATGCCTTCGAAAAGCTAGAGGCTCTTATCTTTAATTAAAGTTGTTTTAAATAATTTCAAAGCTAGAAGCAGCGCTGAGCCTTCGCTGTTTATAGCTTATTTTGGTTACAAATCCTAAAAGCTTTCACCAATTTATTTTTACCAAGGACATAATCCAGGATATGGCCTGCTGCAAAAAGCGTAAACGGAGGACACCATGCTGCAGCAGAGTCAAGTGCAGCAAGCCGGGTCCGGTTACAAACAATGGGTATTTGAATTTCCTACGTCATTTCCGCAAGAAAAACTGCGGGCTTACGCCGAAGGAGCTCGTCGCGAAGGCGGCCCGTGCTTGGAACTGCCTTCCGGAAAGAACAAAGGATATATACCGCCGCCAAGTAAGTTCTCCCTTTCCTGATATGTTTTACAACCAGAAATGCGAATTACTTTCTCAACAGGCTTGTCACATGACTTCAAGCTGTAAACACAAGTCTCGGCCAGTTTGTAAAAAGAAATGCAAGCCATCGTGTTCTTAACGCACAACGGTATCTTTCGTCGGATGGCCAAAATACGGCTTGCCTGCACTGGCTTGAAAGGTAGACGACAGACCTTGCCATAACGAATGTCGCGGGAATTCATCACCCCCCACTTTTATAAGCATACTTCCTGGTTACATTTTCGATTAGATATAAATTGTCGCATGTTTATGTAGTGAACTTTAATAAAAAGCACTCTAGTTTTGGAAGAATCGTATTTCTATAATATACAAAGAGGGTAGAAATTACTCTTGGGGCGCTCAAGGTACCAGGCGAGTTTAGGCCACGTCCATCTGTCCAAAAGAACAATATGCGAAAGCCGCGATAGATCGGGGATATTTATGCATCCCTTAAAAGGGGTATTTACAGGGCCACAGATCGTTCAATTCCATCTGTCCAAAAGAATGCGAAAGCCGCGATCCAGGGCCACAGAAGGGGTACGTGAGGATTAGTTTTCCAAAGGGGCCCCGATTTTCTCTGCGCTCCTGGATATTTAATAGAACTTATAGATCCCTAAGGCTAGAGATCTTTGCATTATCCCCAACTGAGCTGAAAAACAATCACCCAAATACTAAAACCATTGGAAGAATAAAACAAAATGCGAAATATTTATTTTTGTTCATATTTATTAACATGTCATTGTTAGTAATATTTAAAACCAAAATTTACCTACCCATCTGGAAGTTTTACTAAATAAAATATGAGTAATAAAAAATAAATAGAAGTTTGAATAACCGTAGCTTTAATTGTTTATTATATTTTCTTTATTTTTAGTTTATAAATGTATAATGTTTTATTAACTAAGTTTTAAAACGCCTTTTAATGTTCTTGATGGATTCTTGATTCTTGAGTTATTCGGGTTTTGAAACGCCTTTTAATGTTTTTGATTCTTGATCTGGAGTTATTTGGTTTAATTGAACAATATGAAATTTCCATTTTGGTATTTATTTATTTCACAGAGATATCTTGCTTCTACTGCTAATGAGACGAGTATTACAAATTATGGGCAGGATGGGACAGTGATTATTTAATTCATTTACCTCATCAAGAATCTTGAATAATTGTGGACTCGTATCCTCAATCATAATTAATGTAATTGTAGTATATATTGGACTTATGATCTGAAGGCGTGATAGCCAACAGTTCAGATTGTTTTATGGAAATTATAAATGAAATATTAAAGTTTTCTTCAGATTTTAAAGCGTTCGAACGCATTATTACATTATTCATTAATAGAATTATTCTTCTTTCGAGAATTACTTCAATATTAACGTTTCTTGTTAGGCCAAGAGTGTTTTATCGATTTATAATGTGAATTCATATTGTTCTCAATGTGGCTTTTGTAATCATAACATCGTCCTTAGTAATCGTTTATAGCGGTATGCGGTGGAATCAACCGGAGCCGCGATTGCTGCAGCTCGGTATTATTGTTTATATTTCTTGAGTATGGAATATGGATTGGGCTTATAGGACTTGATGGGCGGTTCGCGGATTCGTTTCATGTCAGTCGGATATGGGCGTTTATATGCCGCTCCGTTTGTTGATATTATTGATGGACGTGCTATAAAATTGTTATATTATTATTTTAGTTTAGTTAAGGGTATCGATTATTATAATAAAAATATTGTTCATTGTAAAATTAATCGTTCTATATTATATTATTATATTATTTGCATTGAGAATAATTTCTTGTTCATTCACATTTTATCTTGCTACAATCTCTTCCAAGAAAACCCATTCAAAGTGCGGATGCAACAATAAATGGATTTAATACCTAAGTTTTACGGTTGCGAAATATTTAGCTAGGAGAAAATTGGGGCTACTTACGTTTGCTGTACTCATAGCCCGTGGGTAAGCGCTTAGGGACCATACGGTGCTCGTATTCGTAGGCCACCTCCTCCTCCTCGTCAACTCTATAAACAACAACAATGTCAGTAAATATGTCAAGGCTAGTTGGCTATAAGGGTTAAGACTTTTTTCAGACGCGTCAACCATTTGGTCATTGTATCCCGGTGGGTGCCAGTAAATTATACAAAATTATACTTTACAAGTAACTTACTCAGGCGGATTTTCCGCAGCTCTCTTGATCAAATTGATAAACTTGGGAGCCCCGTTGCTGGTGCCACCGAACTTTTTATCAAACACGGATCTGTAAATATATAAAAACCAAGATATGTCAATTGTTATATTTGGAAATCATAAAAAAGACAATTTCCTTTTTGAACTCAATAAAATGAACTATTAACTTAAAAATATAATCTAATCTAGGAATTTAAGCGGTTTACAGAGGTCTAATGTGACTCCGTCTTACCTGTAGGCCTCTAGATTGGGTCCATGTATGTTCTTGGCCGACTCCGGATCCATTTCCATCAACTCGCGCAGCTGCTCGTGCGACACCTCGTCGTTCTTGTCTGGAATCAGATACTTACGGATCTCGGCGAGGGCATAAGCAATGCGGGCATAGCACTCGGCGGGAGTGGCCACAGTGCTGACCTCCAAGAAGAGGTCCTTCTGCAAATGGGCATACCGCGGATCACCGGTGTTGCGCAGCTCCTCCTCCTTGGCCCGATCACGGATCGAGGTGCGCCCCTTGATGGCGATTTTGCACTGAGTCTCATCTTGCAGGCGACGCAGGGAGTTACCCTTGGGCCCCAGAATCTTTCCAGTGAAGTTGAACTGCCGCAACACATCGAAACTTATGTATGCCTAATCGGGGAATCGCTTACGAAACTCACCTTCGGGTACTGCTTGACAGGTACAAAGACCTTCTGGGTAATCTTCATGGGCTTCTGCTTGTAGACATCGGCATAGAATTCCTTGCCCGGAATGCGGCCAGTGCAGTAAACGCGGTCCACAGCTGCAGCAAACGGAAAATAGCATTATACTCACTTTCTTATTAGATTCTTCGAATGAAGATTTACCTTCATCGATTAGCAAGGCGCAGAGTGGGAACTCTGCGGCCAAACGCTGGCGCTCCTCTTCCAGATCTGCCAAAAACTTCTGTGCCACCTCATTCAGACGCGGCTGATGATCGTGGACAGCTGGTTTTTCTGCAAATTCAGGAGTAGGAGTTCCTTCCATTTTAGTAGCTTTCTTTTTTTTTTCTTTAGAACGAAATTGGGAGAATTGAATTTTTTTTTTTCTTGCTCCTGCTCGGAAAACTGTATGTATAATAGTGACGTTGCCTATATGGTTGTTGATAACACGTCAAAGTATAAGCATATCGATACGCCACGACTACTCTGTTTTTATGTTTTTTTGATAAAATTTAATTTAAATATTTTTTTCTTTAAATAATTAAAATGTATGGTTTTTATAAAGAAAAATGTCGGGTTATTAGTAAAAATTTCTGTAGTCTTTTATTTCTACCTTTTGAAAAAAAACTATCGCTAGCTGATGCTAGAGATGTAATAATAATAAATCATTGATATCTCAGTAAAAATAAATTATTTCTATATACTTACTATACATTTCTAACGCTATTTTAATTTAAATATATTTCGTTTCAGTTCTTTAAATCCTTAAATTCAAATGTATACATTGTTCGATTTTTATATTTAGTTACCATCAGAAGTTTTCTAATTTTATTAAAAAAAAATATATTTAAATGGTATGTTGTTGTTAGGCATTATTAAAGAAGTTTTTAATATTTGTATGTTATTTTTATTTTGCTATGTTCTTTAAATATTTACTTAGATTCTCATATATCTCATATGTTTTATGCAAAATGAAGCACTATCGGTACGCTAAATTGAAATGCCAAAAATTCATAGAATTTTTTTTATTATACAAAGTTTCAATGTTATCTTTATTTTGCTTAGTTCTTCACATACATATTTAAATCCTTATTTATCACATATTTTGCTGTTTGCAAAACAAAAATACACTATCGGTTAGCTAAACGATGTTGCAAAATAATCAACTATTCTTATCGATACTTTTCGCGGCTTTCAGGCTGCGCATCTCTAAAGCGTGGGATTTACTTGAGTTTCTGTATTTTGTCGGGTGAAACAATGGCCAGCGAAGACCTCTTTGAGCATGAATTCTCCGAAGAACAGGACCTGGAGCTCGAGCAGGTCATGGAGACCGAGGCAGTGGAGCTAGGGGAAACCGAAGAGCCAACAGAAGGGCTAGAGGAATCGGAGGAGAATCCCCCAAACGATGCTGCAGCCGAAAAGGCTTCGGACCAGCCGGGTATGTTTTGATTGCAGTTAAATAAGGTATAAATCATAATTGTTTATCTCTGGCAGTTACCAACGGCGAGAAAGCAAGCCCTGAACAAGAGGCCAAGATGACACAACTGCCTTTGGCTCGCATACGCAACATAATGAAACTGGATCCGGATATGCAAGTGGCAACCAATGAGGCTGTGTTTACTGTCACCAAAGCCGTGGAACTTTTCGTCGCTTCATTGGCTAGAGAATCCTATACGTACACCGTCCAGTCCAAGAAGAAAACCATTCAAAAGCGCGACGTGGAAATGGCCATTTCGGCTGTGGACAGCCTGATGTTCCTAGATGGAGCCATGAACTTTTGAACCAACTGTGGTTGCCCCTAAGATAAGTTATATCTAAAGAACCCCCCCGAGTAAGACACGATTATTTCATAATTGTTTTTATTTGGGAATACTTTAGCTGGAAACATGTTCTTTTGTATTCAGCCTAATGATTAAAATAATATTTAAGTTGTAAAACAATGGTTGACTCAAAAAAAAAAACCAACAAATTAAAAGAAAATCATAATCGTAAGCGACAACGTTAAACGTTTCACAATACTTTTTTTCGTGGGAATTGTAACGAAGCCGGGGATTTGTTTAATTTGTAGTTGAACTGCTGCTGATACGTGTTTGCAATACTTACTTTGTCGTCGTCGGGCATAGATCTGTGATTTTTTTTATGTTTTATTGTTGGTTTTATCTCCATAATCTTATGAAACAATATTTCCAAAGCTTAGACTAACATTACGCAGTTATTTATTAATTGTTTTGGGGATTTTCGTTTGTGTTTTTTGTTCTCTTTTCGTTTTAGCTAGCATTTATTTGTTTTTGAAGGTTTTGTTTGTTTTTCTTTCTCTTTTTATACAATGTTTTCGAGGATAAAGTTTGTTGTATTGATGATTTTTTTATTTAAACACAATTTAAATACTTGGATAACAATTGTAATAGAAACTTGGGTTTGCATTTGATTTTTGTTTTATTTTTATTTAGATAGTATATTTAATAGGTGTGCATAGGTTGGATTTGTTGACTTTAAACATTTTTCGATAATTTGTTTTGAATATAGTTTTATTCATAACGCTTAACTTTGATTAATTATATTTGTTGTTGTAGTTGTTGTTGTTCTTGTTCTTGTTGGGGGTTTCTTGGGATATTGGTAAATCGATGGGTTAACGTATTTTCGGATATGGAGCCGAGCGGTAACGCACGCTTTCACGAGATCGGGATCCAGTTTCGTAGTGTGCAGATGAATGTGATCCCGAGCCCGAGGTGGTTGGTCGATATGACGATGATGAACGACCGTTGCTTGGTTTTGCTATTTTGAAAAGAATTTTATTTGTTGTTTAGACTTTAAAATTGTTTTTGTCTCTGGTGCTTTTTTGTTTTGTAATTATTATTATTATTATTTTTTTTTTTTGTTTTTTTTTTCTTTGATTTCTGTTGCTTAGCATATGTAATATATACATTGTGAAAAAAGAAAATAAATTGTTTAACCGGTTTTGAATGCACTACACCCTACGACAAGTTGTACTATATTTGTTTTCACGTTTCAAATATTAAAAAAAAATTGCACAAACTTTTCATCAATTTTTGTTATCCAGAAATTGATTAATCACAGTTTGGATTTTACTTGTACGTATATTTATTGCGTTTTCTTTCTTGGATGAAGTTTCATGAATTGGTTTTGGCAAAGGTGTGAGTTTAAATAATTTGATTGTTATGTCGATTTAGTTTTGGCTCTTTCTTCTTGCTTGTGCGCTTGTTAGTAGTCGTCCAATTAATGAAGATGGCTGTTTGGTTTAGTTTTAGTTGATTTCGCCTCTGTTCAGGCATAGTGCATTTAAAATCTTGTTAAAGTGGGATGGGTTGCCGTCCGTTTATCATAATTTTGGTACGCGGTTTCTTGGCGGTTTCAGCTTTTAGGCATTTTCAATTTCGTCGCTTAGTTGGATACAGAAATATTTTATTTTTTGGATTTGCGTTTAATTTTTTTCTTGTTTTGCGCGAGTTGACTTTAAACGATTTATTTGCTATTTTTCTTTTTTGCTTGTTATTTTTTTTACCATTCCTGCCGAGGGGAAAAGATTAATTTATGTAAAACGCCGGATATCTTACCTGAATAGGCCGCTGCATAGGAAGAGGAGGACGAGTGGGGATGGTACTCACGCCGGTAGTCGCGCTCATAGGAGCTGCTGTCGTACTGGGCGTGGTGACTCGAGTGCTTCGATGTCTGTGGCGGCGGTGTGGCATAGCGATCGTATTCCCCATGATGGTCGTACAGCTCGTGGTCCCGGGATCTACTGGAATGTCATAAGATATTTTATAGTGAAAATGTAATCTTAGAATGGAAACCTTTGTTTGTTGCCCTAGCAGAGAAATTGTCTTTCTTCTAAGAAATTAAGACACAACATGTGGATTTTAAGCATTACGATTTAAAAAATGGAAGTATTTATGACGTGATATTAACTCAATGTCATCTGCAAGGGCATCTTAAGCTATATAGCTTATCCAACCTGTGCGTCTTAACGATGCCATAGTTGGGATCGTCCATCACATATCGTGCCTTCTCCAGAATAGAATATACTTTGGGCTTGGAGGAAGCAGGAGGTGGAGTGCTGTGACGAGACGAAATCCTCAATAACCAAATAAAAATTCGCTCAAGAAATAGAAAATCTTACCGAGAACTGTAGGCGCCGTGTTCGCCGTAGGACTTGGAATAGTGGTGAGACTTCTTGTACATGCGCTCCTTGCCGTCCATCTCGCGCAGCTGCTCCAAGCGAATGTCATCGTTCGCATCGGGTATCATAAACTTGCGGATCTCGCCCAACGCATAGCTGATCCTGTGATACGCCTCAGCCGGCGGAGCTACCGTGGATATTTCCACATGCAGGTCCCGGCTGAGATGCGCGTATTTGGGATTGCCGGAGCTGCGCAGCTCCTCCTCCTTGCCATGGTCGCGCATCGAGTTGCGACCCATTACCACCATTTTGCACATTGTCTCCTCCTGCAGCTGGCGCAATGTATTGCCCTTGGGGCCCAGAATCTTGCCCACGAAATTGAATTTGGGGTACTCTTTGATGGGGAACAGCACCTTTTGTGCCACGCGAATGGGTTTTTCGCTGTACACGTTAGCATAGATCTCGGGCTTCGGTATGCGACCGCTAACCAAGATCTTTTCCACCTCTGCGAGCGAGCAAAATCGATTAGACCCGGGGTGTCTTACGTGTCCGAGGCGAAAACTCACCGTCATCGAGCAGGCGCTTGGTGATTATGTGTTTCTTCTCGAGCGTCTTCTTCTCCAGAAGGCACTCTTGCAGGTACGCGTTCGTCTTCTCGTTCAGCTGGGGCGTGTCCCGGAGGGCGGCGTGGCTGGTATTGTGACCACCACCGTCCGCCTCGGGTGTCTCCGGAGCACCGGTCGCCGCTGGCTCCTCGTCCCGTCGCTTCCGCTTGTAGTCTGCGGCGTCCTCATTGTAGTCCCTGTCGTAGTCGCGCGGCATCCCGGTGTTGCGTATTGTGTCCGGATGGAAGTAGAAATTTGCTGAATCGTCCCACTGTTAGGAAAAAAATTCTTTGCGAAGTAGCTGCTGAAAAATATGTATGTGGTAGCCAGTTAGAGGTGGAAAAACACCGATGCCAATTAATGTAATCGATATTTTCGCAGAGACGGAATTTCATATGCTAAAACTAAATTACTAAAAAAATAGTTATTTAAAAATGTATGTATAAATAAAATGATAATCTTTGACAAATTTAAAAATGATTAGAATATGGTCTTTTTACAAAATTATTTATTTGGTGTTTTTGTCTTACTAATCTTGGATTTATAACCCGATTTAAAATATGTATTTTTTTTGCAATCATTCTCATGTTTATCATTTAATAAAATAAAAAGTAAATTATATGTACACATTGGTTTTATGGTAGATAATATAGGCAAAAAACATCCATATTTAATAATTTATAGAATGTCTGCAATACACGAATCAGTGGTGTTTACCATTGAATTTGAAAATTTTTACAATTAAAAATGTATTATTCTAGTTTATTGTAAAAAATTAAAATTAAATCTATATATCTATTAATTGTATTATTTAAATTGAATTACTCTAGATTTTTAAGAAAAAACTCAAATAAACCCCCTATCAAATGCAGGCACATATTAATTCCCACGTTCCGTTTGCAATTTGTGCCTTTAAAGACAATCGGCTTAACCGTTGGTGGATCCTTTGTTTTTCTATATTATTGACTGAGACTACATTTTTTGAGCAGAATAAAAATAACGCGTCCTATTAATTAAAAATTAATGTTATAAATAAAGCCAAAAAACTACAAAGTAAGTCCATCGCTAGCCGAAACCTATCGACTATGCTGCCCGAAATTGCGCCTAACAGCACGCTGTTAAAGCACGAATGTTATACACACCAGTGTTGCCAGATCAGGGGCTTTCCCTCTAAATGAAGAGGTTTTTGACGTTCTAGGTGAGAAAGCTTAATGGTTTTGTATAAATATATTTTTAATTTGCTGTAAGCGCTTTTTACTTACTGATGGATTAAGAACTATAATTGGTGGTACTCTCCAAGCTATCGATGTACCGATACAGAATAGTGGCGCTCTATCGATAACCGTTGCGATAATATCTATTTGTGGCAACCCTAGCCCCGCAACAATTCGATTTTGACGCTGATTCCGACATGTAATATCGTGAAATTTATCAACCATAAGCGAAACGAAAAGTAGTGTGGAAGTTGGTGATATCACCCCGCGCCATGAGCATCAAAAGCCCGATTCTGCAGCTGGCCGCGCCGCAGCTGGCCAAGCTGACCAGTGAGTCGGAGGAGATCAGGATGCGCGCCCTCGACCAAGTAGAGACGCGCTTCATCCGCTGCCTGCAACTGGGCGAGAAGATTGACTTCAAGCCGCTGCTGCTGATGAAGCAACTCATCCGCTGGTTCGGACAAACGCCCCCCCTCGCCGCGGACCGAGTCCTGGCCATTATGCTGGAGCTGCTGCGCTCCGAGTATGGCAGCGTGGTTGTGGCGAAGATTACCTACGAGCGGCTCTCGACGGAGTTGGGTAAGGTGCGGCGCATCCTGCGTCCGCTGGAGTCGAAGCGAGTCACCGATTTGCTGGACGAACTGCAGTACGTGCTGCTCGAGAAGTACAACATTCGCTTGGAGACGCCGGCCGGGTCTTCGGCTAGCTCTATTAGCGTCCCCACCGAGGGCACAGAGTCGGTGACCAGCAGCATCAGCACTCTGAAGGCCACCCTCAAGCCGGAAGATTACGAGCTAGCTTGGACGCAGCCCTGTCCGGAGGATGTGGCCAGCTTGCAGAGCATGCTGGACATGCCGCTAAACGGGGAGACCGACGCCATCGAGGTGCAGGTGCAGCTCACCCATCTGACAATCAGGATGGGCGACTACCCGGCAGAGTATTTTCTGCAGCCGCCGTACACTTTCCTGATCTTGGTGCAGCTCCAGCAGAGGCGCGACGGTTGCCTGCTGCATGTTAACCGGGCGATCATGGCGTACCTGAGACAGCTGCAGCGCCGCATCGATCTTCGCTGCACTACCATGTGCTACGCGAGTAGCCTGGATCCTCCTGTAGCGGTGCCCCAGCAGGTGAAGGTGGAAAGCGCCCTAGCGTTGTTGCTGACCGGCTGCCTTGACCTAGCTATGAAGAGCTCCGCGAACGACAAGTGGCATCTCCTTGAGGTCATTAAGGAGACCATCAGAACGTACGAAGCTCTCAAGGTCGGTGTCGCGCCTTGCGTCACCACTCGGTTCGGAGTCATAGTCAAGAACCTGCTCAAGTACTGCGGCAGTCAGAAGGGCCCTAACCTAACCGAACTGGTCAGCTCCCTGATGGTTCCGCGGCTGCAGTCGCTGATATTCAACGATCAGCTAATGGAGATAACGCTCCTGAATATCAGACGCGAAAAGAACTTGAATCACTCTGAGGCCAACTCGCTCATTCAGCCCATTCTCATGGACAGCTGCTTCCTGAGCCTGCCCGGTCGCATGAGCTCGCTGGGCGACCTGAGGCGGGGCCTGGTCTTGAATAATTCGACGGAGGACGTGGATTTGCTAAAGCTGAAGATGGCCTATATGAAGGCGCTGGATCAACTCCAGCCGACGACCAGGATGAAGGCGCCGTTGCTAATCGAATCGAAGGAGGTGTGCCTAGTGGTCAACCAGCTGGGCAGTAAGAAGCTGCTGAAGCTGCTCTTCGACGCGGTTGTGGAGTGCATCCCGCTCTATCGTGGAAATACGAAGCTAAGGACAGCTGCGGACGAAATGCTTTGCACGCTGTTGGACCTGCCCGACAAGGAGCTGCGCTGGTTCCTGTACGGCCTGATGCGCAATCCCGTGACGAATCATTTCCATGCGTTTATGAGCAAGAGCGTCTACATGGCGGGCTGCAACAATCAGGAGCTAGTGCGCCAGAATATCCTCGGAATACCGCTGACCACCGAGCTCCTTCGCAAGCTGGTCCTCCAGAGTTGGGACAAGGAAGCGCCTGAGAATGTCAGGCAGTGGTGCCTCGATTACATCATACTGATTTTTAAGCTCAGCTGCTTCCTGGCGAAGAAAGACCTCCTGAATATTTACAAAATAATTGTCCCCCTGCTGCCACTGCTGATCTGCCGATCCATCACCGACACTCAACTGGACAATGTCATCTGGCAGCTGTGGAATCCGAAGACTTGCTTCCTGGATCCGCCTCTGATGATGCGTGTTTACGTCTGCTACCTCTTCCATCCGAACTCGGACGTCAGGGAGAAGGCTCCCATCCCGATTAGCTGCATCCTGCAGACGATGGATAAGATAAAGAAGACCACGAACACACGCGATGAGTTGACGTACAAGTGGGGGGACCCGGACCTCTGCATGATACAGCCCCCGGTTAATTACAAAGACATCTTCGCGGAGCCCACGAAGGAACCCTTTCAGGGACAGCGCACGCTGGATGCCCTGGTCCGGCTGTTGGACTCAACGGATTATGTGCGTCCCTCCATCAGAAAGTCCTCAATGACGCAGCTAAATGTGTTGCTCCGCAATTGGAAGGCCTGCGAGTGCTTTACCTCGGAGGAAGGCTTGAGCATGATCGTGTATTCCCTGCCGAATGGCTTGGATTTTTATGGCGGCGAACCCGCTGACATCCTTGTGCCAGCCGTGAGTATTCTGATGAAGTTAATGCTACAAAATCCGGGCTTTCGCGTAAAAGTCGCCTACACGCCCGACATGTACATGAACCTGCTCCGGACTATGCTCCTGCTGCCGCACGAGCGAGAGTTGCGGCAAAATGCCAGCATTTGCCTCTTTCTAATGCTCTTCTACGACTCTATTGACGCCCGCGAGGACAAGATGGTGATGGACATACCGCTGGGTGGCCTGCTTCCGCCAGTGACCTATGAACTGCGCCTACCAGAGCCATCCAGCACAGTTGTCGAGGGAATGAATCTTCAGCGGCGCCTGGACAAGTCCTATTTTGGGGAGGACGAAAGAATCTCTACCCAGCATTGGCGCCTGTTTTTGTCCCAGTACATTTGCCAGATCATGGATTTCGAGGACATGCATGTCGTGGACGTCCGGAACGAGCTCAAGATGAACCTGGGTGACTTGGCCATGATGCAGGCCTCGGAATCGGAAGTTCAGCTACGCAGTCAGCTGTCGGCGGCGAGTAACTGCAGCAGTCACGAGGCCCTGCAGCACAAGATCGATGTCATTCAGTTGTTCCTCGTCTATCTGCGCCGCTCCACTCCCGACTCGGAGGGCAAGAGTCTGTGGCAGGTTATCCACAAGTACATCCGCTCGGCACCGGCCAACGACGCGGATTGTAGGCTCTACATGTCACTGCTGGAACTGTGCCTCAGCTGCCTGCGCTTCTCCTACTCCCAGGTCATCAAGGGGCTCAACGAGGCCCTCGAAACTGATCCGAACCACAGTTTCCTTTTGCTGCTGCAGGATCGGACCATATCGTTGGACGTGCTGCACCTAATAGGCGAGTGTCTGGAGCACCTACTCGCCACCGATGGCGTCGAAGCCCGAATGAACTGGCATAGCAAGCTCTTCCATCAGCTTAGTGCGGTGGCCAGGAAGCACTTCGATATCCGGCAACTGCAGCACGTTCGCTGTATTCTGGGCATCCTGCGGCGCCTGAGCGAGCAGGAACTGAGTCTCACCGATGCCCAGGTTATGGTGAGTGCTTCAAGTCAAGTTGTAGAAATATTGATATAAATATTTGTGATTTCAGCAATATTGTCAGCACTTTATGCAGCTGTCCAGCGATCTGAGAACCTCGACGCAGACCGGAGCCCAGTGGCAGCGGGACTGCCTGCACATCATTTGCGAACTCCACTTGCGCCAAGTATCCGGGAAAACGAATGCAATGTGCGAACCGGGTGCCACCAACAAAGTGCTGCGCTATCTGCTGGGCCTGTGCGGGCACTGCGATAGCGAGGTAAGGGCCCTCTCCTGGGTCCTGATGGCCGAATGGATCATCTGCTGCGATGTCGAGACAGAGAACGTTCTGACCGGTCTGAGTTTTCTGCCTGGCGGACTGCCAGCCTGCTGCCTGACCACGCTGTTGGACGTTCATGAAGTGATGGTGGTGAGAGTGCTGGCCGGCGGTGTATTTATCCTGCTGATGCCTCTGGTCGGAGCAGAGGGCTGCGTCGATCTTTTGCGGAACCATACCTTCCTGAAGGATGCCTCTCGGGCCCTGAGGACGCTGCATGTTGCGCCCCATCTGGACAAGCCGCCGGTGGGGGAGCAACACTCGTGTGAGATAATCAGCTGCTATGTGGCCATCTGCGTTACCATGGTGGGGCTTGATCCCAGTTGGTGCAAGGCCACGCTGTGTCAGCATAGCTTCATGACTGGACTCAGTGATGTGATTAAGACGCCGCCACCACCACCAGACTCATCCTCGACTGCCTTCTTTGAACTGTGTGCCGAGCACATCTGCGAGCTGTACGCCCTTTGCTATGAGATTAACTTTGAGTTCCTCCAGAGGAGCATCTGTCGCGACACCGTCTTCTTAGAGAGCTTCGTTTCACTAGTGAACTGTGTGATGGACCTGGAATCCCATGAGCGCTTGCTGAGCCAGCTATTTAAGATGATCCTGGTGTTCTGCAAGGACTCAAACGCATTCTCCTTCCTGTGCGCGGAGCTGAAGGACAAGCCATCCTTCTTTATAGACTTCTTCCTGATCGGATTGCATGAATCGTCCAAGGAATCCGACCTGAAGCGCTACACGCTCAAGTGCTTGGCCCTCATCTTCATAAAGAAGGAGAGTGCTTCGTTGGTGCAGGAGATGGAGAATTATGTTGTGCCGATGGCGCCTGATTGTGACCCAGCTAAACATGCCGAGGACTCACCGACGGACTCCGACGAATTAGACGGGACCAATATCAAAGCGATTGCCTTCATCTACCGAATCATGGAGCAACTCTTCGTCCGCTACTATAGCACGACGACTTTCAATTTTCTGCAACCCCTCGAACCGGACCACATTCAGCTCTGTGAGACTTTCGGTGTCTTCCTGAAGTACTCAACTTTGGCTGCTTCCTTAGCCCAAGAGGCTCGGTTGGTGGATCGGATCATTTCCGACTTGGACAAATTTTTGGCTGACCCAAAAATTGGGACTGCCTCGTGCTATGTGCGGCGTGTGGGCGCCCATAAGTCGCAGGAAATCCTGGGCAATCTCTTGGTGCTGTTTACGATGTTGTCGCAGTGGTTTAGCTCACACCATTCTGTGATCAAGGAGACCAGTTCTGCGACCGCAATGGTTAAGGTATTAATCCGCCTCTGGCCGTGGTTATCGCACTCGGCGGAGCTGAAGCAGCTCGTGGTCCAGGTGGTCATGTTCTTCACCGAACACTCCTTTGAGATGTGCAGACAGACCTCGCTGGTCCCGTCGGGGCTGTCACACTCCCTGCTCCAGCTGATGTCTCGCGTGGCTGACTTCGAGACCACCCGGAAGGAGCCCAAGGCTGGCACAGTTGGCGAGGGCACATGCCTTATCCCTGCCCTGAGGGTAATGAGCAACTGCTGCTCCTGCTCCGAGGGCCGACTGACCCTCACCAAGATGCACGTCCTGGACATGTTCGATACAATTCTGCCCGCTAATCCGTCGGTGCACAAGGTGCGACCCCAGGTTGTGCAGGCTTGGCTGGCCTTTTGGGAGGTCTACTCCCGCTACGACGTAGGCGCCAAGGCCTGTCACCTGCAGTCGCTGATTAAAATGATCAAACGCCTTGCGCCGCTGGACGACCGAAGGATCCTGAGTCTTCGTATCCTTCGGAACATGTGCTTCTACAACGTCAATCGTACCGTGCTGACGGACATGACAGAGTTCTTAAATATGCTGCGCGATATTATCAATCAACCGGTACTGCCCTCCAGTGGACAGGGCTTGATCTCGTTCGAGGAGCACCGCCAGGCGGTTCTGATGCTGTACAAGCTCTTCGGCTTCGGGGCCAAGTACAAGGCCAAGCTGCGCGGCACCAAGTTCATGCGATCGCTGAACCAGCTGAAGGACCAGCTGATGGGCATGAAGACTGAGAATCCTGATCGCTATTCAGCCATTCCCTATGCAGCGGAGCTCCTCGATCTGCTGACTAAACTTCTTGAGGCGGTGCCAGAGTAGAAGGAAGCCACATAAACAATCTGACAAGGTACAAACGGAAAAGAGTAGTTAATTATGAAGTTATTGTTTTTGTTTTTTATATCTACTTTTTTGTAATGGACATGTTATAGAAATATCTTTAATACTTGATGTGAGCGAAATCTAAAAGACCTACAATTATCCTTAAAAGACTTTAATAAATAATTTAAAATGGAACAAACTCGAGCTGATTAAAGGGCATTCACTCGGGAAACTATAAAACTTCAGCTAGAAGTCACCATCACCATCAAGATTGTGGCGAATTTATCCGTTTGTGGTCTCAATAAGATGTGGTACTGAAGAAGCCCCAGATGTGTATACCCAGCAACCGCCACCTGGACATAAAGATAACCCTGTGTACATACACGAGCCGTGGTAAACAAGTGTGCTGAAAACAATTTCTTAAACGATTTTCAAATGCTGTAAAGATAGGAGTCCATAAATCTGCCATTATTTAGATACCAAAATGGGTAAAACTTCAACTGGGACTGGGGAGGCAACTACAAAAAGGCGGGGTTTTTGCCACATTCTCCTCGTTAGTATCGAGCGGTATATTGCATGTTCAAAGCGATTTATCTTTATGGGATTCAAAGTGCGAATCACTGCCGATAATATCCGTCGAGCCTCAACCTCGGACATTCAAGGCAATGGGCTGTTTCAGTGCAGATCCGGCTGGCCGAAGGAACTGTTCGACGTTGTGTGACCGCTGAAATCAGAAAAAGAAATCAAAGCTATGAAATCGGAGGACGCGAATGTGAGCTCTGATTGCCTGAATCAGTTTCTAGTGATATTAAGCCATAAACTTATTTCAAGGGTTCCGCCGAAAGTCAGTCGGACTTGGCTCTAATCAACGTCCTGTCGCAACGAAAGCACACGAGGCACCGACTGCCCTGGTACTACGTGCCCTCCTTCCTGCTCCTGTGGGTGGCCCTGTTCTATGCGGTTGTGTATCCCCTGTACCATCGTCTGCCGGATAGTGTCCTGATCGCAGATGAGACACGGAAGCCCGGTGAATTTGTGGCCGAGAGGGCACAAAGACTGCTCTACAAGTACGATCGGATAGGGCCCAAGGTGGTGGGCAGTGTGGCGAATGAGGTGACAACGGTGGCATTTCTCGTGGAGGAAGTGGAAAATATTCGGGCAGCGATGCGCAGTGATCTCTACGAGCTGGAAATGAACGTGCAACAGCCCTCGGGAGCGTACATGCACTGGCAAATGGTGAATATGTACCAGGGTGTCCAGAATGTGGTTGTGAAAATCAGCAACAAGAGATCTAATAGTACGGTCTACCTGCTGGTCAACAGTCATTTTGATTCCAAGCCCAGTAGTCCTGGTAAGTCAACATATCTGATCTTAATTGGCTGTTTAGTAATTCCTGCTGGTAGGATCCGGCGACGACGGCACCATGGTGGTGGTTATGCTGGAGACCTTGCGTCAAATTGCCATTTCGGACACATTCTTTGAGCATCCCATAGTCTTTCTCTTCAATGGAGCTGAAGAGAATCCCCTGGAGGCCTCCCATGGCTTTATTACCTCCCACGAATGGGCCAAGAATTGCAAGTAAGCGGTATTTTTCCATTTATTAAAAGGATAAATATAACATCAAGTTTCCCCTTGCAGAGCTCTCATAAATCTGGAGGTGGCTGGCAGTGGAGGACGCGATCTGCTATTCCAGAGCGGTCCAAATAATCCCTGGCTCATAAAGGTATGACTCATCTATAAATAACTTAAAACATATGACAAAGCTCAGGGCCTATCCCAGTTTATGGATCAAAGTTTATCGAAATTTGATTCCTTAATTGCGGCAATTTGATTGTGGATTGTTTACTTTACGATTGCGACGCTTCCAGAAGTCGTAAACTAAACTTTATAGATGGGATATACATATACAAATCTTAACGCAACCCCTGGTAACCGGAAACATTTGTCGAACTTCAGGGACTTTCCCAGTTCGTAGACCTCGTGCAGAGGGTATTTGTTTATCGGTTATTTGATTTGTTTATGACGGCAATTTGATTGGGAAAGTTTACTTTACGATTTCAGCTATTTTCTAATGGATATAACTGGTTTATAATTTTGTGTCGCACCTCTTTTAGTATTACAATCAAAATGCCAAGCATCCGTTTGCCACCACAATGGCCGAGGAGATATTCCAATCTGGCATTCTGCCTTCAGATACGGACTTTCGTATCTTTCGGGACTACGGACAGCTGCCGGGTAAGTTGCCGATAGCAGTATTTATAGAGAAAATACTTTACTAATATCCCAATTTTATAGGTCTCGATATGGCTCAAATCAGCAATGGCTATGTGTACCACACCGTTTTCGATAATGCCCAGAATGTGCCCACAGCCTCCCTTCAAAACACTGGGGAGAATGCTTTATCTCTAGTGCGGGCCTTTGCCAATGCCAGTGAAATGTACAATCCAGAGGTGGAAAAAATATATTGAATTTCTGCATATTTTAAACTAAGATATGTCTTCTTGCAGGACCACAGCGAAGGACATGCAGTGTTCTTTGACTTTCTGGGCCTATTCTTCGTGTACTATACCGAGACAACTGGCATTATTCTGAACTGTTGCATTGCTGTGATCAGCTTTGTGTTGGTGGGCTGCTCTCTGCTGAGAATGGCCCGCGAATCCGAGGCGTCGCTGTGCCAAGTCTCGATATGGTTCTCCATCATCTTGGGACTTCATGTTGTGGGAATGCTTCTCAGTCTGGGACTGCCACTGCTTATGGCCGTTCTCTTCGATGCCGGTGATCGTTCCTTGACGTACTTCAGCAATCACTGGCTGGTGATTGGACTCTTTGTCATTCCTGCGATTATTGGTCAGGTTCTGCCATTGACCCTGTACTATACACTGAAGCCCAATGTGAGTCTGCTTGAGATTAATATATATTTTTTTACAAAGAGCTAAAGGGTTTACTTAACCACAGGACAAGATCAGCCACCCCAATCATCTACACATGAGTCTCCATGCTCACTGCGTGCTACTGGCCATATTTGCCATTGTTCTGACATCTGTAAGCCTAAGGACTCCCTATCTGTGCATGATGTCCGTGCTCTTTTACTCGGCGGCTCTGCTGATCAATCTGCTGAGTACGCTCCACGATCGCGGTAAGTTCTAGTATATAGTAAGTTGAGTATTTTTACAATCTAAGGATTTAATCTTCATTTGCAGGCTACTACTGGGTGCTAATTGTGCAGATTATACAACTGATGCCCTTCCTGTACTTTAGCTATCTCTTCTATACCTTCCTCCTGGTATTCTTTCCCATGCTGGGACGCTTTGGCCACGGCACTAATCCAGATCTTCTAGTTGCCCTGCTGTGCGCTGTGGGTTGCTTCTTCGCCCTGGGATTTGTGGTAAGTCAGACGACAGAGCTTTTAGTCCGGACCAAAACCTATCTAATCTCGTTCTTATAGGCTCCTCTGATAAACATGTTCCGCTGGCCTAAGTTGGCTCTGCTAGGACTGGGCGTTGTCACATTTATATTCTCCATGATCGCGGTCTCCGATGTTGGCTTTCCGTATCGCGCCAAGACCAGCGTGATGAGGATTCACTTCTTGGTAGGTTAATTCATTAAAATGGTCAATTAACTCTTAGTAATTAATAAATCAATCTTCCAGCATGTTCGTCGCATCTTCTATGAGTACGATGGCTCGGTGAGTCTAAGCGATTCGGGCTACTACTTTGACTTTCAGGATCGACGACTGTACTATCCCCTGGAGGACACCAGTGTAAATCTGACTGGCCTGGTCAGCACATCGGCTGACTGCGACAAGTACTTGATGTGCGGTGTTCCCTGCTTCAATCACCGTTGGTGTAAGACCCGGAGCTCCAGTCACTGGCTACCGCGGGAGCAGGAGGTGGCCATACCAGGAGCCACGTCCCTGAGGCTACTCAGCAAGACGCTGCTGGAAACGCCTAAGCAGGCTCGCTTTGAATTCGAGATCTCGGGGCCACCGCACATGAGCTTGTATATTCAGCCCATGGAAGGAGTTGAGGTTGAGGATTGGTCCTTCATTCGCAATATGTTGGATGAGCCTGAGACTTACTCGGCGCCCTATCAGATATTCTTTGCCTATGGAAAGGATAACTCTCCCTTGAAGTTTCACATAGACTTTGTGGTGAGTTTAAAAGTTCTTAAAAAGTTCTTAAAAAGACTCTGCTATAATTTAATTCCATTTAGAAATCCTCTGGAGACTTCAACACCCCAACGTTCCAGCTGGGATTCGCCGCCAGCTTTGTCAGCTACGACTACGAAAGGGATGCAGCTGGCCTGAAGTTTATATCCGATTTTCCCGACTTTGCTCACCCCATGGAGTGGCCGACGTTATATGAACGTTATATATTTTAAGTTTGCTTACTTATGTTAGTTCTCGCTTTAGTAAAGTAGACCTAAGAACTTTATTTGTTGCCATACGAACTCTTGATTAGGAGTGTAAGTACTGCCCGCGGAGCGATTACAGATCGGCGATTAGATTCGAGGGCGCAGATCCCGATCTGACCTGCAAGCGGATTTTAAACTGTAAATTAAATCTGCGCTATCACAGACTAATTAGCTTTGTTGTTGGGCGATATCAAGGCTCTCCCCACCTTATCTTTGTGGGCTCAAGTGGACCGACGGGATCCGCAGCCGTCGGACCACAAACATTCAGTAGCGTGACGGTTGGGCCTCAGAAAGGTTCGCAATTTTCCCAGCAACTCTCGCTCTTTACGGGGAACAATATGGAGCTACCAGCGAATGGCAGCGATAAAGCGAGTACTTTTATTTATAAACAATTCTCAGAACCTTAGTCACTGTGCAATCCAGGAGGGCTACTTGGACACCGTTCTCTTCAATGTCTTGGCGAAGAAGAAGGAGCTGAGGAGGCGCCTGCCCTGGTACTATGCTCCCTCCTTCCTGCTCCTCTGGGTGGTGCTATTCTTTGCCGTGGTTCTGCCGCTCTTCTACAGATTACCCGACCGAGTAACCCTGGCCGAAGAGCCACTGAGACCCGGCGAATTCGTGGCCGAGAGAGCGCAGAAAGTACTCCAAGAATTCGATCGTATCGGACCGAAGGTGGTGGGGAGTGAGGCCAACGAGGTGACCACTGTTGCATTTCTCTTAGGCGAGGTGGAAAAGATACGAGGTGAAATGCGCAATGATCTCTTTGACTTGGAGGTGGATGTTCAGCGGCCAAACGGCTCCTATGTCGTGGGAACCATGACGAGCATTTACCAGGGCATCCAGAATGTTGTTGTCAAGCTGGCCAGTAGGAGTTCCAATAGCTCATCCTACATGCTTCTCAATAGCCACTTTGACACGAAGCCCGGCAGTCCAGGAAAGCTTATTTCAAAGATTAAACCCAAAGCCTAGCCCTAATTGATTTTTATGAGTAGGTGCTGGCGATGACGGCACCATGGTGGCTGTTATGCTGGAGGTTCTCCGCCAAATGGCCATATCTGGAGCAGAATTCAGGCACCCCGCTGTGTTTTTGTTCAATGGAGCGGAGGAGAATCCTCTGCAGGCCTCCCATGGCTTCATAACCCAGCACAAATGGGCAGAGAACTGCAAGTTTGTATGGAATCAGGTTAATGGTACCAGTTTTAAGTATTTTTTTTACAGGGCAGTCATAAACCTGGAAGTGGGCGGCAGTGGAGGACGGGACATACTCTTCCAGAGCGGTCCAAATAATCCCTGGCTGGTAAAGGTATGTAAATCTATAATTATTTAATGAACATTGAATAAATATCCATATTTTTAGTACTACAAAAAGCACTCGAAGCACCCGTTTGCCTCAACTTTGGCGGAGGAAATCTTTCAATTTGGCATACTCCCCTCCGATACGGATTTTCGCATCTTTAGGGATTATGGAAATATTCCTGGTAAGATTATACTAGTCGGTTAATAAGAATATATTACTAAATCGTTTCTTAAAGGTCTTGACATTGCACAATTCAGCAATGGTTACGTTTACCACACAGCCTTTGATACCTTCGATCTGGTGCCAGGACGCTCTGTTCAGAACACAGGAGAAAATGTGCTCTCGCTGGTCCGAGCCTTTACCAATGCCCCTGAACTGGATAATCCAGAGGTGAGTAAAATGTTATTAAGAGATAGCTTCAGATATTAACTGGAATATTTTATAGATTCACACCGAAGGACATGCAGTGTTTTTCGACTTCCTAGGACTCTTTTTTGTGACATATACGGAAAAAACTGGCATCATCTTGAACTACTGCCTGGCTGTGCTGAGTCTTCTATTGGTGGGCTTTTCCCTTTGGAGAATGTCTAGTCAGTCAGAGGTTTCGATAGGAAGGACATTGATATGGTTCGCCATTCTCCTGGGTCTTCATTTCATTGGTTGTCTTCTGTGCATCGGCCTGCCCCTGCTGATGAGTGTTTTATACGATGCTGGCGATCGAACTATGACCTATTACAGCAGCAACTGGTTGGTGATTGGTCTGTATATCTGCCCGGCTATCATAGGTCTGGTGCTGCCTTCGACATTGCTATATGCATTCAAGACAAATGTAAGTTGGTCTCTGTTTATTTTAATACTAATTCTTAATTTTGCATCTATTACAGGATAAGTTGAGCCATTCTTACCAGATCTACATGGGCTTGCATGCCCATTGTGTTGTCCTGGCAGTTCTTGCTATGATCTTGACGGGCATAGGACTGCGTATTCCCTATATGTGCATGATATCCTTGTTTTTATATGAAGTTTCTTTGTTGATTAATCTTTTGACTACTTTACATGATAAAGGTAGGTGGAACATCTAATAAGTTAAACATTTTGTACTCAATTCTTTTATTTTTCAGGTTACTACTGGGTACTGACCGTTGAGATAATCCAGCTGTTTCAGTTCGTCTACTTTTGCTATCTGTTTTACATATTCCTGGTGATATTCTTTCCCGCTATGGGCAGAAATAGGGACTCGTCCAATCCAGATATGCTTATAGCACTGATATGTGCCATGGGTACTTTCTTTGCCCTGGGTTTTGTGGTAATATCAAAAAAGTCTCCTAAAATTTACCTAAAGTATGTATTACAGGTGCCTCTGATAAACATGTTCCGCTGGTCCACACTTTTACTGATTGGCCTCGGCGTGGTGACCTTTATCTTCTGCATGATCTCTATATCGCCAGTGGGATTCCCCTATCGCCCCAAGACAAGTGTGATGCGGGTGAACTTTTTGGTGGGTTTATATTGTTTTTCTTTTTGAAATTGATTCAAGAGCTTAATCTTTTCACAGCAAACTCGTCGCATATTCTACGAATTTGATGGCACCACTAGCATTGACGATTCCGGGTATTACTTTGACTTGCAGGACAGGCATGCTCTGCGTCCGCTCAAGGATTACCCCGTAAATCTAACAGGACTGAGTAAAATAGATCCCCCTTGCACTGACTACGTGATGTGTGGAATGCCGTGCTTCTGGAGCAGCTGGTGCAAGTCACTTGCCAGTTCAGCTTGGCTGCCTCGTGAACAGCCAGTAGAGGTACCGGGCACATTGAACCTAACCCTTTTGCGTACAAGTGTACTAGAGTCCGGAAGAGTCAAGAGATTCGAGTTCACACTCGCTGGCCCACCGCACATGGGTCTGTATATAAGACCTTTGGAAGGAGCTGCAGTGGAGGACTGGTCCTTTGTAAGGACCATGCTGGACAGGCCGGATAAGTACTCGGCGCCCTACCAGATATACTTCTCCTACGGCTTGGACAGTTCACCCTTTACGTTTCACATTGATTTTACAGTGAGTCTGACTAGAGTTTAAGAGTTTATGATTGTGCCTGATGAGCATTTATCTTACAGAAATCCGATGGAAACTTCGACAAAGCTATATTTGAGCTTGGCGTTGTGGGACACTTTGTTAACCAGGATTTCAAGAGGGATCAGACTACACTAAAGTTTATAGAGAGCCTGCCGGAATTTGTTTACACCATGGAATGGCCCTCTCTTTTTATGAGATATATCATCTAGGATTCCCCTTTTCCGCTGTACTGGATGTCTCTTTGCATCTATTATACGTATTTGGGTCGTTCCCTGATCTTTGGCTGCGATTAAGCTAGCGATAGGGTAAAGGCTGAGAAATAAATACAATCTCTATACTATAGTAACGTCACCTTAATCTGCCAGACATCGGTCAATGAATAAGCTTTAATTTGCAGCTGCCCCTCGCGTGCGTCGGAATCGCCACTTATGTATATTTATATTAAGTCGTAAACCCCTCCAATTTAGATACTATGGCCGTGGCCATGGTTTAGCCCCAGCCGCCCTGCTGCGCCTTAAGACAAAGCAGTTCCCCCGCCGGCCAGCGCCGGGTATCAAGCGGCACACGGCATTATCTTTATGGGCCTTAATTCGGCGGAAGGCTTCGAGTCGATATGCTCGGGGTGCAGACGTTCAGTTATGCGTGGATCGGGCATCGGAAGGGTTTGAATCGGCTCCGCTAGCAATCTTACCATGGAGGAGAAGACTGATAAAGTGAGTGTTGAGTTCTAAGATTTATAAGATGCGACCCAACGGATTTATTGACTGGCGCTTCCCCAGGAGATGGCCCTCGACACCGCACTCTTGGAGTCCTTGTCGGTGCGCAAGGATACGGCCGACAGGCGGCGACTTTCCTGGTACTATGCCCCCTCCTTCCTGCTCCTTTGGCTGGCCCTGTTCTACGCCATCGTGATCCCGCTTTACAACAAACTCCCAGAGAGGGTGACCATCTCGGAGGAGTCGCTGCGACCCGGAGAATTTGTGGCGGAACGGGCTCAGAGCCAGCTGTATGTCTACGATAGAATTGGGCCCAAAGTCACAGGAAGTTATGCGAATGAAGTGACTACGGTTGAGTTTCTACTGAATGAAACGGAGAAGATCCGCTCCCAGATGCGCAGCGATCTCTATGAACTCGAAGTAGACGTCCAGTCACCGACTGGTGGCTACGTGTTCATCGACATGGTCAACATGTATCAGGGAATTCACAATGTGATTGTGAAGTTGAGTTCGAAGAGTTCCCAAAGCAAATCCAACCTGCTGCTCAACAGCCATTTCGACTCCAAGCCAAGCAGTCCAGGTGAGTGATCTCCGGTTTTCGATTCCAGTGCCAGGTAATGACTCCTTGTCATCAGGTTCCGGGGATGATGGCACCATGGTTGTGGTCATGTTGGAGACACTTCGTCAAATGGCCATTTCAGAGACCCCATTCGAACATCCCCTGGTCTTTCTGTTCAACGGAGCCGAGGAGAATCCCCTCCAGGGATCCCACGGTTTCATTACGCAACACAAGTGGGCAGAGAACTGCAAGTAAGTTAGGGGAAGTCTGGTTGGTATCTGCATAGTAACTTGGTGTTTTTTTAGAGCCTTTATCAACCTCGAAGTGGGCGGAAGTGGGGGACGGGACCTGTTGTTCCAAAGCGGCCCGAATAATCCCTGGCTGATGAAGGTGAGAATCATTATTCCTCGACAGAAAAGTGGCTTATGGCATCCAACAAAATTAAACTGTTGAGCGTTTATGGCCGACTTTATGGTTTATTTTTTTACTGCCGAAATACTGGATAGCCGCTTTATAGTATTATAGGCAACATGCGAAGCACCCGTTTGCCACCACCATGGCCGAGGAGATCTTTCAGAGCGGAATTTTACCGTCTGACTCAGACTTTCGAATTTTCCGGGACTTTGGGAATATACCCGGTGAGTCGATGAGTCACCTTTTGTCCGATGGTCTTCGATAACAATCTGGTTTCTCGCAGGTCTGGACATTGCCCAGGTTAGCAACGGATATGTGTACCACACGGTTTTCGATACCTACGAGGCGGTGCCTGGACGATCCATACAGAACTCCGGAAACAACGTACTCGCAATGGTTCGGGCCTATGCAAACGCTTCTGAGTTGTACGAGGCTAAGGTGAGCTTGTATCTTTTTTTTAAATTTGAAGGATTCTGGCTCAAAGGTCAACATTTCCAGGGCGATGATGGGCATGCTGTGTTTTTCGACTTCCTGGGCCTTTTCTTTGTGTATTACACAGAGACCACGGGAATTGTCCTGAACTGCCTCATTGGAGTCATCAGCCTCGTTCTGGTGGGCTGTTCCCTGTGGCGAATGTCGCGGCAGTCGGAGAAGGTAACGCTGTCTCAGATCACGATTTGGTTCCTCATCATCCTGGGTCTGCACGTGGTTGGATTTTTGCTTTGCCTTGGCCTGCCTCTCCTCATGGCAGTGATTTTCGATGCAGGGGATCGGTCGTTGACCTACTTCACCAGCAACTGGCTGGTGTTTGGACTCTACATATGTCCCGCTGTTATCGGTCTCGTACTTCCCCTGACCCTCTACTACACCCTGAGACCGAATGTAAGACCTTATAATTCTTAATCTTATTTTTATATTCAAACAAGATTAATTGCAGGACAAACTAAGCCACGCTTACCTTCTCCAGATGAGCCTGCACGCCCACTTGGTGGTCCAGGCCCTGCTCGCTCTCATCCTGACCGCCATGGGTCTCCGTTCGCAGTATCTGTGCCTCATTTCCATGATCTTCTATGCAGGCGCGCTCCTGATTAACCTTCTGAGCACGTTGCACGATCGTGGTGAGTAAAGTGCCAGCCTTTAATCTAAAGGCTTTCGTTGACTATGATTTATTTCAGGCTACTATTGGGCTCTGATAGTGATGTGCCTCCAAGTGCTTCCGTTTTGCTATTTCTGCTACATTTTCTACATGTTCCTCACGATATTCTTCCCGGTCCTGGGTCGGAATGGTTACAACACAAATCCTGATCTTATAATAGGCCTTTTCTGTGCTATTTGTACGTTCTTTGCTTTGGGATATGCAGTAAGTTTTCTAAGTTAGTAATTATTTTACAATTGCCTCAAACGCTGTTTTTCACAGGCTCAGTTCATAAATATGTTCCGCTGGCCAAAGCTTATACTCCTCGGCCTGGGAGTGGTGACCTTCATCTTCTGCATGATCGCCGTCTCGGGGGTGGGCTTTCCCTATCGGCCAAAGACCAATGTGATGCGAGCCAGCGTCTTGGTAGGTTATCGCTTTATTTTGATTTTCAGCCAGCTAACTCTTATCTTGAATAGCACACTCGTCGCGTTTTCCATGAGTTCGATGGCACTGTGAGTCACAGTGATTCCGGCTACTATTTCGACTATCAGGATAGGAGAGCATTCAATCCCCTGCAGGACACCAGCCTCAACCTGACCGGGCTGCAGCCTGTAAAGAATGACTGCGACAATTACGTGATGTGTGGCATTCCCTGCTTCTACTACAGTTGGTGCCGATGGCGCCAGTGGGCTGGCTGGCTGCCTCGCGAGTCCGAGGTGGAAATTCCCGGTGATGTGACCCTTCAGTTCTTGGGAAAGACCATCCTAGAGTCGGGAACAACAGCTCGATACAATTTCCAGCAGTCTGGACCGCCGCACATGAATGTGTTTATCCAGCCAGTGGGGGATGCTGTGGTGGAGGATTGGTCCTTTGTGAGGGACATGCTGGATAATCCGGAAGAGTTCCAGCCGCCTTACCAGATCTTCTTTTCCTACGGAACAGATGACACTCCCTTGTCGTTCCACATCGACATGTTTGTGAGTATTAAAGGAATGCAGAGAGATTATCATTTGAATTAACTTACTCTATATTTTAGAGGGCCGATGGAAAGTTCGATGAGCCCACCTTGGAGCTCGCTTCGGTGGGTCACTTCGTTAGCTACGAGTTTCCCAGGGATGCAGAGGCCCGCAAGTTTGTGGCCGACTTCCCTGACTACGTGCATGTCATGGAATGGCCCTCGATATTTAAGCGATATATATTTTAAGTCATTTATAGTTGTAGGTAGGTCATAAACAATTTTACAATAAAATCCATCCATTACCTGTCCAAACGGGTCCATATAAAATTTGACTTAATTAATTTACTATGGGGAGAGATTTGATTTAATAAGAAATGTAAGTAATTGACTGATAATTTTTTCCTAAAGTTAAATAAAGTTTATTTTTAATTCTCTTTAGAGACTAATACTGGTTTTTGAAATGATCTGGAAGAGTTATATTTTTCTTCGGAACAGATGACACTCCTTTAATATGAGATTTAGAAAATCCCCATTCAAAAATAAAACTGATCCTATTTGAATTTCAGAAATCTAATGAAGATTTCAAGCTTCCCTTCTTAAAAATCACGGCTGTGGGCCTTTTTGTAAGCCACAAATACAACAGAGATGCAGAGGCTCGTCGCTTTATAGACAATTTTCCCGATTACGTGCACGTTAAGCGATAATTAAGCGATAAGTTTTCTATACCTTTTATAGCCATAGAACTTTTATAAAAATTTTTACAACAAACTGCCCTGTGCGAAATGACTTTGGATTAATAGTGTGATAAGGTTTGTTATCTGAGTTCTTACCTAGTGATACGGCCCCCCTTTGAGAAAAGTGTATAGCCGCTTTGAAGCTGTGCGATAGTTTATCTTTATTATTATTGGACTGTGTATGCTAGGTATTTATTTAGTTGCGCCTGAATTACCAGCCGAAGGGGATCGAATCGACTCCCGCTGGTCAAATAAGCATGGGCCACAAGTCGGATGATGTGAGTATTTGCCAAATCCAATTTGAGGTGTTAATTAATTGATTGCCTTCTTGACAGGAGGTCTCGCTCGACACTGCAGCCGTCGAGTCTAAATCGCTGAAAAAGGAACTTGTCAAGAGACAGAGACTGTCCTGGTACTATGCTCCGTCCTTCCTGCTCCTCTGGCTGGCGCTCTTCTACGCCATCGTGATTCCCTTGTACAACAGGCTACCGGATAGGATTACCGTCTCGGAGGAACTGGAAAAGCCAGGAGAATTCGTGGCTGAGCGGGCACAGAGGCAGCTCTTCGTTTACGACAGAATCGGGCAGAAAGTAACTGGAGGCTATGCAAACGAGGTGACAACGGTGGCTTTCCTTCTGGATGAAGTGGAAAAGATTAAACTGGAAATGCTTAGTGATCTCTATGAGCTCGAGGTGGATGTCCAAGCGCCTTCGGGGAGCTTTTCCTTAGGAAGCATGGTGAGCATGTACCAGGGAATACAGAATGTAGTTGTAAAGTTGAGCTCAAGGCAATCCCCGAGTGTGTCCAGTCTCCTGATCAACAGCCACTTTGACTCGAAGCCAGGAAGTCCGGGTAAGTTTTGGTCCATAAATAAAAATATCAGAGATATTTTAAGCGATATTATTAGGCTCTGGCGATGATGGCACCATGGTTGTGGTAATGCTGGAGGTCCTACGCCAAATGGTAATATCGCCGACACCTTTTCAACATTCTGTAGTCTTTCTGTTTAATGGAGCTGAAGAGATCGGTCTCCAGGGTGCTCACGGCTTTATTACACAGCACAAGTGGGCACCGAACTGCAAGTTGGTCTTCATGTTAAAATTATAAAAACCTGAACTTAAATATTCTCTTGTTTTAGGATGGTTATCAACCTAGAGGTTGGTGGCAGCGGGGGACGGGATCTCTTGTTTCAGAGTGGTCCCAATAAGCCTTGGCTCATGAAGGTAAGATATATTTTATTTATATTATTAATTCCACTAAATTCCTATTTACTTGCAGTATTATAAACTCCATGCTAAACATCCGTTTGCCACAACAATAGCTGAGGAGATATTTCAGGAGGGAATTTTGCCATCGGACACTGATTTTCGAATATTTCGGGATTTTGGAAATGTGCCTGGTACTTTCTTAATAAAGTTAAATAGAAGTAATTAATGTTTTATATACTTTGACAGGCTTGGACATGGCTCAGACTGACAATGGCTACGTGTACCACACAGCATGCGATACTTTTGACGTGGTTCCGGGAAGATCCGTTCAGAATACTGGGAACAATATTCTAGCACTTGTTAGGGGATATACAAATGCCAGTGAATTGTCCGAGGAGAGGGTAAGAAATCAGGGATTTTATTTAATGTTTAAAGGAGAATTGATAATACATATATATATTTTCAGAGTGATGATGAGGGACACGCTATATTCTTTGATTTTCTGGGACTCTTCTTTGTGTATTACACGGAAACCACTGGGATTATTATGAACTATTGCCTTGCAGTAATCAGTCTAGTTCTCGTGGGTTGCTCCCTCTGGAGAATGGCTCGGCAGTCGGAGAAGGTTACGATTCCTCAGATAATCTTGTGGTTTCTGATAGTCCTGGGACTGCACGTGGTGGGAGTTCTTCTGTGCTTTGGCCTGCCCCTCCTCATGGCAGTGCTTTTCGATGCTGGGGATCGGTCGATGACCTACTATTCCAGCAACTGGCTGGTGTTTGGACTCTTCATTTGCCCCGCCATCATTGGTCTCGTGCTTCCCTTGACCCTCTACTACACTCTGAAGCCCCACGTAAGACTGATTAGTTCTTCATCTTTGCTTCATATTAATTCCATTTTAATTTCAGGACAAACTAAGCCACGGGTACCATCTCCAGATGAGCCTGCACTCCCATCTGGTGGTCCAGGCCCTGCTCGCCATTATTCTGACAGCCTTGGGAATGCGATTTGTTTACATATGCCTTATGGCAATGATCTTCTACGGAGGCGCTCTTCTGATTAATCTGCTGAGCACACTGCACGATCGTGGTAAGAAGGATTCAATATATTTATCTGAAAAATGTTGTTATTTATCGTTTATTATAGGAAACTTTTGGGCTCTGATTGTGATGTGTCTTCAGGTGCTGCCTTTCTGTTACTTCTGTTACATTTTCTATATACTCCTCGTGGTGTATTTCCCGATCACAGGAAGAAATGGAATTGGTTCGAATCCAGATATCATGATAGCCCTGATATGTGGTGGTGCCACCCTTTTTGCTCTGGGATTTATTGTAAGTCGTCTCAATAGAAGGTTGTATTAGGATTTCATGTATATCTTTTGCTTTCTAGGCCCAATTTATCAACGCTTTTCGCTGGCCAAAGCTGATACTCCTAGGCTTGGGAGTGGTAACTTTTATTTTCAGCATGATTGCTGTCTCTGAGGTGGGCTTTCCCTATCGCGCCAAGACCAATGTGATGCGGTTTAATTTTATGGTTTGTTGATACTTAATAATACATACTTTGTATGATTCAATTAACATTCTTTATCATCTTCCCACAGGACACTCATCGCCTGTTTTACGAGTACAATGGATCTTTGAGTCACAGTGATTCCGGTTACTACTTCTCCTACCAGGACAGACGCGGGGCAAGTCCTCTGCAGGACTCAAATGTTGACCTTACGGGTATAGTGTCAATGGTGGAATTCTGCGATGACTATGTAATGTGCGGAGCACCCTGCTATTATTCCTGTGGCGGACGAAGAAATGCTCGTTGGCTGCCTCGAGAGTTGGGGATTCAAATGCCAGGCGAAGTTATTCTGGAGTTTCTGGGGAAGACTGTCTCTGAGTTGGACAACACAGTTCGATTTAATTTCGAGCTCACTGGACCTTCCCAAATGAATATTTTCATCCAGCCCGTGGGTGAGGCTAAGGTCACAGACTGGTCCTTCCTGCAGAGTATTCGGGAAAGATATCAGCCACCTTACCATATTTTCTTTTCGTATGGAATCGATAATAGCCCATTCAAGTTTTTTGTGGAATTGATGGTGAGTTATGAAGTATCTTCTACATTTCTGTATTATATGTTATGTATATTGCAGAATTCCGATGGGAATTACAATGTGCCCGTCTTGGAGATCGCCGTTGTGGGACATTTTGTCAGTCCCGAGTATACCAGGGATGCTGATGTTGTTAAGTTTATAGCGGATTTGCCTGACTTTGTTGATGTGATGGAATGGCCTGCCCAATTTAAGCGATATATATTTTAAATCTCCAAGTTTATTCAGAAAAGTAGTATAAAATCAACTTATATCGTAAAGTTTTACAGTGTCGTATAGATATATCTTTATACAGGAATCAAACTTACAGTCCGGGGGCTTATGCTCGATAAAGTTAATTATACCTCTAATTATATTATGAAAATAAATCAAATTACTTTATGAAGAGACTTTGGATTCACCCATAAATATACCGGGAATCTGATTTGATAATATAGTTCAAAAAAAGCTTTAAATGTAAGAAGTTTCCCAGTGGATTGCTTAGTCGAACATTTGAGTTCGTTGGGTTAAGAACAAGCAAAATTCAAGACAGGATGCGCTACAAATTGATTCAAGTATGAACTTTAAAGACATTTTATATTACAAATATATTTCATTAATTTGTTTTAAATTACAGAAATCCAATTGGAACTTGGATTTGTGAGGCAACCTTCTGTCTGCGAACCTCCTGTTTCAAATATAAGTTCAACAATGTGGCGAAGGCTTGTCATTATTTAGGTTTATGGAAATTTCCTCCAGCTTTCATCGCTGTATTGTTGCTAGTCATTGCTATTAAAGTGCTATTAACATTTTTTTAATAAACTTCCATCCGTTTTTTAGCTGAAGGAGCCTCTCAACAGCCTGTTTGTATACCTTTTGTTTGGCATATATGTATATTAATTGCTTGATAAGGTGTGCTATCTCAGCGATCATTGTGCTTGGAATTGCTGACGATATTATCTTTATAATCTTTGATTTGCCAAAAGCCTTCAAGCTGAAGAATTTCTGGTATAGACTTTCAGTTTTAATTGGAAACTTGAGGGGTTTAAATTAAGTTTGCTGGTAACAAAACAATGGAAAATACCTCCGATAAAGTAAGTATTTCTTAGTTTTAATAAACAAAAAGGAACGATTTCAATTATTGCGGTTTTTAGAAGGAAATTTGGCCAGACAATGCAGCTATCGAATCTTTATCCCTAAAGAAAGATACAGTTGGGAAGCACCGGTTATCCTGGTACTATGCTCCGTCCTTCCTGCTCCTCTGGCTGTGCCTCTTCTTTGCCATTGTGATTCCCTTGTACAACAGGCTTCCCGATAAGATTAACATCTCAGAGGAAATTCTGACGCCGGGAGAATTTGTAGCTGAACGAGCAATGAGCCAGCTCTACGTCTACGATAGAATCGGCCCCAAAGTTACTGGCAGTTATGCGAACGAGGTGACAACGGTTGAATTTCTTCTGGGTGAACTGGAAAAGATTAAACAGCAAATGCTCGGTGATCTCTACGAGATCGAGTTTGATATTCAGACTCCTTCGGGTGGCTTTTCCTTCGGAAGCATGGTGAGCATGTACCAGGGAATACAGAACGTAGTCGTCAAGTTGAGCTCAAAGCAATCCCAGAGTGAGTCTAGTCTCCTGATCAACTGTCACTTTGACTCGAAGCCAGGCAGTCCAAGTAAGTTTTATTATCTTTTGTATTTTGTTTTTCCTAGTACTAAGGGTTGTCATTAGGTACTGGCGACGATGGCATCATGGTTGTGGTGATGCTGGAGGCCCTACGACAAATGGTTATATCGGAGACGCCCTTTGAGCACACAATAATATTTCTGTTTAATGGAGCGGAGGAGCTCGGTCTTCAGGGTTCCCACGGCTTTATTACGCAGCACAAGTGGGCAGCAAATTGCAAGTAAGTCTACAAAATAACAAGTAAAGAAAAGCATTAATTAAATTAAATTTATAGAATGGTTATAAACCTTGAGGTGGCCGGCAGTGGAGGACGGGATCTCTTATTTCAGACTGGCCCCAATAAGCCTTGGATTGTGAAGGTTTGAGTTACTTATAGCCTTGGCATGGTATTAATATTTTATTCAGAATCTTGTTACACAGAAAAGGAGTTATTTTCGTCCCTATAAATCATATTATTTTAAAAACTTGGACAGAAAACATATTCAAATTGAAATTAATGCATTTTTGGCTAAATTAAACTGCATTAATACAAACTTCGACCTTCCAAAGTTAACTTTCCCTCTAGTTTTTAAATAATAATAACTATAAATATAACTAATTCTTTTTTTATAGTACTATAGACTCTATGCCAAACATCCATTTGCTACAACAATAGCTGAGGAGATTTTCCAGGGTGGACTTCTGCCATCGGACACAGATTTTCGTATCTTTAGGGACTTTGGAAATGTGCCTGGTACTTATTTATTTTCTTTGCTTAATCAGACACAGTATATTATATAAAATTATATTCCATAGGTTTGGACATGGCCCAGATCAACAACGGATACGTTTACCATACAATATTTGACGCCTTTAAAGTTATTTCAGGAAGATCCGTACAGAACACGGGAAACAATGTTCTTGCCCTTGTAAGGGCCTTCTCGAATGCCAGTGAATTGCACGAGACGGAGGTGAAAATTCAACTATATTTTATTCTATATTTATTTAAAGACTTTTTGACTAAAGTTGAGTTTCATTTGCAGAGTGACGATGATGGGCAGACTGTTTTCTTTGACTTTCTGGGTCTCTTTTTTGTGTATTACACGGAAACCACTGGGATTATTATGAACTGCTGCATTGCAGTGATCAGTTTGGTTCTGGTGGGTTGCTCCCTCTGGAGAATGGCTCGGCAGTCGGAGAAGGTTACGATTCCTCAGATATCCCTGTGGTTCTTGATAGTTCTGGGACTGCATGTGGTGGGAGTTCTTCTGTGCTTCGGCCTGCCTCTCCTCATGGCAGTGCTCTTCGATGCAGGAGATCGATCGATGACCTACTTCACCAGCAACTGGCTGGTGTTTGGACTCTACATATGTCCCGCTGTGATCGGTCTTGTCCTCCCCCTGACCCTCTACTACACCCTGAGACCGAATGTAAGACCTATTAATTCTAAATTAAATTTTTATATTCCAAAAAGTTTACTTGCAGGACAAACTAAGCCACGCTTACCTTCTCCAGATGAGCCTGCACTCCCATCTGGTGGTCCAGGCCCTGCTCGCCATTATTTTGACTGCCTTGGGAATGCGTTTCCAGTACCTTTGCCTTATTTCTATGATTTTCTATGCAGGTGCTCTTTTGATTAACCTAGTGAGCAGTTTGCAAGATCGTGGTAAATTATATACAAATTGTTTCAGATTCTTTCTAACCAATATCTTTTCAAGGCAACTATTGGGCTGTGATTGTGATGTGTCTTCAGGTGCTGCCGTTTTGCTACTTCTGCTATTTAATCTATATGCTCCTCGTGGTACTGATTCCTATTACCGGCAGAAATGGCATTGGCACGAATCCTGATCTGATGATAGCCTTGATTTGTGCTTGCTGCTCCTTCTTTGCCCTGGGATATATTGTAAGTTTTTACATATTTACTTATTTTTGCATTGAAATCTATTCCTTATCATTCTTTCTTAGGCGCAATTCATTAATGTTTTCCGCTGGCCGAAGCTTATCCTGCTTGGTTTGGGGGTGGTCACCTTTATTTTTTGCATGATCGCCGTCTCGGAGGTGGGCTTTCCCTATCGACCCAAGACGAATGTTATGCGAGTCAACGTTGTGGTAAGATGAATGCTTTGTGAGCTTATGAATCATTGTAAGAGATATGACTGTTTAAAGCACACTCAACGCCTGTTCTATGAGTACAATGGATCTTTGGGTCACAGTGATTCCGGCTACTACTTCACATACATGGACAGGCGGGGCCTCAATCCGCTCAAGGAGTCCCAGCTTAACCTCACGGGACTCGGGTCAATAGAACCGGACTGCGACAAGTACGTGATGTGCGGGGCTCCCTGCCTTTTTTCTTGTGGCAGCCGGAAAAGTGCCCGTTGGCTGCCTCGCGACGAGGATGTGGTTATTCCTGGAAATATTATGCTGGACTTATTGGAAAGAACCGTAAATCAGACCCAGAACACTGTCAGATATGACTTTGTGGTGACTGGTCCACCCCAAATGAATATTTTTGTTCAGCCCGTGGGCGATGCTGTGATCACAGACTGGTCTTTTGTGGGAAATGTCCTGGAAAAAGCCCAGCCGCCTTACTATGTGTTCTTTAACTACGGAATAGATGACAGACCTTTGGAGTTCTTCATTGAACTGACGGTGGGTTATATAATCCCTTAAATAATAAACAAAAATTCAAGTTTATTATATATTACAGAAACCCGATGCTGTCTACATTGCACCTGTCCTGGAGATCGCTGTTGTGGGACATTTCATCAGTCATGATTATGAGAGGGATGCAGAGGTTCAGAAGTTCCTTGGGGACTTCCCCGACTATGTATTTGTGGTGGAATGGCCTTCTTTAATAAAGCGATATATTTACTAGAACTATTACATATTATCCACTCAATAAACTGGCAGCCATTACCTGCCCGAATGACTACGAAAAAACGTGCCTTTATTTTTCAGGGCTGGAAACTCTGTGCTGATAAGTAGTGTTATCCGAATGATATTTTCATATCGCATTTGATTTAGGGTTAATAAAATCGATGCAAATAGTAAATTTTACAATACCGAAGTGATATCTTTATGCATGTGCACAATCTTGAAACTGGGAGGCCCTTAACTCGATACCACGCTGGCTCTCAAAGGCTGCACCATTGATTCAGATGCCATATTAGGAGAATAAATCAATTACCTGACTTTATGAAGAGACTTTGGGCTGTACCATAAATATACTGGGACGTGTGGGCTCCAAGTTAGATATCCAATCAGAGATCTGATAAAAGAGTCTCCTCGAAAAGCTTTAAATTTGATAAGCTAGCGAGAGAAACGCTCAGTTGCACGCGGTCACTCGTCGAGATCTGATGCTGATAATTCCCCACCAAGTTGGGAACTAGATTGGAAACGAAATGGAGCAGCACAACGGAGGTTTCAAGGAGGACACGGCCTCCTTAGACTCGGAACACTCGATCAAGTTCAATGGGAACGAGAAAAGCACCTTGCAACTGGTAACCGAGGAGCCGGCGGAAACCGAAAATGGTGGCCATCTGGAGAGCATAATGGGTTTCAGGGAAAGGAAGAAGAAGGCTGCAAAGCCACTGCCTTGGTACTATGCCCCCGTCTACTTGCTCTTCTGGGTCGGACTCTTCTTCGCCGTGGTCTATCCGCTCTTCAATTACCTGCCCACCGGAGTCAAAGTGGCGGAGGAGTCCGAACTGCCGGCCACCTTTGTGGCCCAGCGGGCAGAGGAGGTGCTGCTGAAGATTGATTTGATGGGCCCCAAAATAGCGGGTGACTACGTGACCGAGGTGACCATGGTTAACTTTCTGCTCGAAGAGATTGAAAAGGTGCGTCGAGAAATGCTATCCGAACTCTACGAGCTGGAGGTGGACGTACAGCACTCGAGTGGCGCCTTTCTCCACTGGCAAATGATCAACATGTACCAGGGCATCCAGAATGTGGTGGTGAAGCTGAGTGCCAAGAGCTCCAACAGCACCAACTACTTGCTGGTGAACAGTCACTACGATTCCAAGCCCAGCAGTGTGGGTAAGTGGATTCTCTGGCTTCTTTCCGGAACTGGAATTAAGTTGTAGCCTCGCTTCAGGTACTGGCGATGCTGAGCTCATGATTGTTGTGATGTTGGAGACGCTTCGCTTGATGGCCACATCCCCGGAGCCCTTCCAGCACCCCATCGTCTTTCTGTTCAATGGAGCTGAGGAGCAGCCCTTCCACGGATCGCATAGTTTCATAAAGAATCATCGTTGGTCAGCCAACTGCAAGTAAGTGCATGATATCCGCTTGCTTCTAAGTCTATTTCTAACTTTGGGGCTTTATTTCGAAACCAGGGCATTGGTTAATTTGGACTCGGCTGGTGCCGGCGGACGCGAAATTCTCTTCCAGGGGGGTCCCAACCATCCGTGGCTGATGCGGGTGAGTGTAAATCGTGCACTCCACTTGAAGGCTATCTAAATGAGAGCCATAAAACATAAAAGTGCGCCTTCTTTACTGCCATTATAATCTAATCTCTGAACTAAACGACCGATATGTAAAACAAATCGTGACATTTGCAGCAATACAAGAAGAGTGCCAAGCACCCTTTCGCCACCACAATGGCCGAGGAGATTTTCCAGGCGGATCTGATACCCTCGGACACGGATTTCCGTATCTTCCGTGACTTTGGACCAGTGCCAGGTGGGTGTTAATTGCTAATCTTAAGGGAAAATGACTATACATCTCTTCTGTTGGTTAGGTCTGGACATGGCTGGCTGCTACAATGGATTTGTTTACCACACCAAGTTCGATCGGTTTAGTGTTATTTCGCGGGGTGCCCTGCAGAACACCGGAGACAATGTCTTCGCCCTGGTCCGCAGTATCTCGAATGCCGAGGAAATGTACGACACTGAGGTAGGAAGATCAAAAGGGGAAACTACCTTATTGATTCTAGATATTATATATATCTTTACCTACAGGCTCACTCTGAGGGTCATTCTGTGTTCTTCGACTATCTGGGTCTCTTTTTCGTTTACTACACCGAGTCCACGGGCGTGGCCCTCAATATATCCTTCTCATTGGGCGCCATACTCCTCGTCTGTCTCTCCTTGTGGCGCATGGCCAGGATGACGGACCGTACTGTGGGCACCTATTCCCGGGCCTTTGGCATGCAGTTCCTGCTGGCAATCCTGGGCTTCTTGCTGGCCCTTGGCTTCCCCCTGCTGATGTCTGTGTTTTATGATGCCGGCAATCGTACCATGACTTACTTCAGCAACAGTTGGCTGGTCATTGGTCTTTTTATAGTACCCTCGGTGATAGGTCTGATCCTGCCCAGCACTTTCTATCTGAGCCTGCGACCAAGCGTAAGTAATTATTTAGTTTCTTTGAATATTTGTAAATAATACATATTTTTTTCTTTTAAGGAGAAAATCCCACATGCTTACCGCCTGCAGATTGTGGGACACGCCTACTGCGTCCTCATGGCTGTGATTTGCATTTTGCTGACAGTCGTTGGCATTCGGACAGCCTATCTCTTTATGATGTGCGTGTTTTTCTATGTGGGAGCTCTGATCATAAATCTGGCTAGTAGGCTGCACGATAAGGGTGGGTTCAAGAAATATATACCCACAAAAAAATATATATAATATATAATTTGATTTACCTTAGGTTATCTCTGGACTTGGGTGCTTGGCGCCTGTCAGATTCTGCCGTATCTGTACTTCACCTACCTGTTCCATTCGCTCCTGGTCATCACCATTCCCATGACTAGCCGCAAGGGCTTGGAAGCTAATCCGGATCTACTCATATCCTTGGAGTGTGCTCTGGGCTCGATTCTGGCACTGGTGTTTTTGGTAGGAAGACACTTGCTTTAAAGGATAATTAGATGTTCAGAAAACTTGAATTTATGTCTTCTTGCAGGCTCCCCTCCTCAATCTCTTCCGGCGTCCCAAGAGCATGGTTGCTGGCCTCGCCCTGGTGATGTTCATCTTCTGCATGATTTCCGTTTCGGAGGTGGGCTTCCCCTATCGCGCCAAGACGAATGTGATGCGTCTCCACTTCTTGGTGAGTTTTTGAGAGATCTCAACATGGGTTAATCCACTTTACGAGTTTCCTAATTCCCTTCACAGGAGGTCCACCGCAGATTCTACGAGTACGATGGTTCGGTTAGTCTCGAGGACAGCGGCTACTACTTTGACCTGCAGGATCGCCGCTTGGAGACTCCTTTGCTGGACAAGATCAATCTCACGGGTCTCACACGCCTCGATGAGCAGTGCAAGACGGAAATGAAGTGTGGAATGCCGTGCTTTAACCATCGATGGTGTGCTGCCGTAAAGGATGCCCGTTGGCTGCCACGAGATGTGCCCGTAGAGCTGCCCGGCACTCCTATTCTGCAACTCTTGAACAAGACCGAAATCGGAACTGAGTCGTATCCCAGATTCCGTTTTGATTTCGTAGTA
The DNA here is from genome assembly GCA_008042675.1 of Drosophila seguyi. Lineage (NCBI taxonomy): Eukaryota > Metazoa > Arthropoda > Insecta > Diptera > Drosophilidae > Drosophila > Drosophila seguyi. Next base: position 269,120 of record VNJU01004981.1, on the reverse strand, counting down.
TCGGGTCCGCCCAGGCTTAGTTTGTTCATTCTTCCCCTGGATGGGGTTAAGTTCTTGAGATGGTCCTTCCTCATGGGAATGCTGGACAATCCGTCGGTGTACAAGCCACCGTATCACATCTTCTTTGGCTATGGCAGCGACAACACGCCCATTAGGTTTTACATTGAGCTGACGGTGGGTTATATTATATTATTAGTTATTATTTATTTCTTAGTTTTATATATATCCGACTCTTGTAGAAGGACGACGGCATCTTCAATGTGCCGCTGATACATCTGGGAGTATCTGGACACTATATGAGCCACCTCAGTTACCGCGATGCCACCACAATGGAGTTCATCGAATCGCTGCCAGACTTTGCCCATCCCATGGAGTGGCCCAGCTCCTACGAGCGATATATATTCTGAGATTTTTTACTTTAAATATGACATCAGACTCATATATTTTATATGATACATTTTGAAATTCACAGGGCTATGTTAAGATGAATTATTTATGATAATAAAGAAATGAAAAAGTAAATGAGTTCGAGGGTTTCTTTTTATATTTTGAAAGAATTTTTTAAAGAATATAATTAGATATATTGATTACTAGATTTGTAAATGTAAAATAATCAGTGTTTGAATAAAAATTGTTTCAATATATATCAATCAAGGAAGCTAACTTTAAAGTAGATTTTTGTATATCCTTGCATTTTGCAATTAATAAAATTGTAATACCCTTTAAAGTATGTACAATATATATTTGTGTTGCTCAGATTACGAAGACCCAATTATAGGAGGTTTTAACTTTTACGATTTTATATATGGTTGGTGGTTTAAACATTCTATTTTTATAGACTTTGAATTTACATTTCCATATAAATAATAAATAAACAAAGCAATGTGTGTCGGGAGATGAGGGATTTTCCATTCAAGAAATTTTAAACATTTTTGTAAGACCCTTGAAACATTTTTCAAATACTTGAAAGTGAAAATTCTTATGGCCTTGACTTTGGGCCCATCACTGGGTACTGCCGACCAGATGCGGCACAATAAACAAATAAATCCACAATGGGCAACAAGTGCGATTATGATATGGGGCAAAGTCAGCCGTAATGATTTCGTTTTGGGGTAATCACGCCTGTTGTCGGCCCCTCGAGGGTCCCAGAAGATCGGAAATGTTCGGAATTTATCGTTGGCATTGCCGAAAAAATAGAAAACTTTGGTAGGTGTAGGTACTGGCATGTACGCATGCCGATAGAGAGCGATGTGTGAATAACACGCGCCATAATGCCATAAATATCGAATATCTTTATACTATGCTGAAGATATCAACCATATCGCATCCATAAACAGAAAGCACAATTTTAAATTGCGAATGGAGATGTCGGACGAGTTAGTCGTGCGTCGGGAGTCGCTGGAGGAGCTCTTGCTGGGACGGTTCTCGAATCTCTAACCAAACATGGGCGCCAGAAGGGACAACCTGATGATCGAGCTGGAGGAGGAGAGGAAGCGGCAGCCACCCAAGCCGTTCCCCTGGTACTACGCCCCCACCTACCTGCTCTTCTGGGTGGGGCTCTTCTTCGCTGTGATCTATCCCCTCTTCCAGGCCCTGCCTGCCGGCGTCAAGATCTCGGAGGAGGCGGAGAAGCCGGGTAAATTCGTGGCCGAGAGAGCTCAGTACCTGCTGCGGGAAATAACTCAGATGGGTCCGCGCCTTGTGGGCGATGTTAACAATGAGGTCACCGCCGTGAATTTCCTTCTCGAAGAAATCGAAAAAGTGCGCCAGGTGCTGCGGGAGGATGTCTACGAGATGGAAGTGGAGGTGCAACGGGCGTCCGGTTCCTATCTGATCAAGGGCTTCCTGAATCACTATAAAGGCATACAGAACGTGCTCGTCAAACTGAGCACCAGGAGTTCGAACAGCTCGTCATATCTGCTGGTGAACAGTCACTTTGACACCAAACCGGGCTCACCGGGTGCCGGAGATGATGCCTCCATGGTGGTGGTGATGCTGGAGGTGCTGAGGCAGGTGGCCATTTCGGGAGAACCCTTTCTGCATCCGATCTTGTTCCTTTTCAACGGAGCCGAGGAGCAACCGATGCAGGGCTCTCACGGATTCATCACTCAGCACAGATGGGCGGCGAACTGCAAGTGAGTACTGTCCTCGACTCTGGCGGAGATCTCAAGATCCTCTCTAATCCGGATTTACCCTACCCCAGGGCTCTTCTTAATCTGGATTCTGCGGGCGCTGGGGGACGAGATCTGTTGTTCCAGGGCGGACCCAATCATCCCTGGCTCATGGAAGTAAGTTCCGGAATCCCCTTAGGAATTTTTCTACGCAAACTCATCGCAGTCGATGATGAATCATTTCGGTTTCATATTTTTTGGCAATCTTTACCTTGATCGTTCTTCCGATACGAACGATATCAGCCGCCGTCTGGCGGCTGCTTCTAAACCCATTAATCTAATCTGGCGTCTTATCATCGTCTCGCAGCATTACAGAAACAGTGCCCCGCACCCGTTTGCCACCACGACGGCAGAGGAGATGTTCCAGGCGGGCATTATACCTTCGGATACCGATTTTAGGGTCTTTCGTGACTTTGGAGTGGTGCCAGGTGAGTGAGTGTAAGGTATTTCCGAGTGTGGTTACTTAAAGCGTGTTTTCCCTCAGGCCTGGACATGGCCAACGTTTACAATGGCTTTGTTTACCACACGGAATTCGATCGTTTCACGGTGGTTTCTCGCGACTCCCTACAGAACTCTGGCGACAATGTGCTGGCCTTGGTGAAGAGTATTTCGAATGCCGAGGAAATGTACGACACGGAGGTGGGCTTGCTCTGCTTCTCCTGTACATAATAATTATCATTATCTTTTCTTTACTTTTTTACAGGCACACGCTGAGGGTCATGCGGTGTTCTTTGACTTTTTGGGGCTCTTCTTTGTCCACTATCAGGAGTCAACGAGCGTGGCCCTGAACATCTCGTTCTCCCTGGGTGCCATAGTCCTCATCTGTGTCTCCTTGTGGCGCATGTCCAAGGTCTCCGGCGAGACCATGGGCACCTATGCCGGTGCCTTTGGACTTTTGTTCCTGCTGGCCCTCGCCGGCATCCTTCTAGCCTTGCTGTTCCCCCTGCTCATGTGCGTCTTCTACGATTGGGGTAATCGCACTCTGAGCTACTTCAGCAACAGTTGGCTGGTCATTGGTCTGTACATAATACCCTCGGTGATTGGTCTGGTTCTGCCCATGACACTCTACCTGACTCATCGAAGAAGTGTGAGTAATCTTTGAGGGGAAGTTTGATTTGAATAGCTTAATGTATGTTTTATTTCTCGAACAGGACAAGATCCCGCACAAGTACCTCCTGCAGATCGTGGGGCATGCGAATTGCCTTCTGCTGGCCATTCTGTGTCTGGCCTTGACAGCCCTCGGCTACCGCAGTGCCTATTTGTTCCTCATCTCGCTTATTTTCTATGTGGCAGCTCTGATTGTCAACTTGCTGAGTCGCCTGCACTGTCGGGGTAAGTTTAGAGACTATCTCTCTGTAAGTATAATAATAATTGAATAATCCCTTTAAAGGTTATCACTGGGCCTTGGTTCTGATGGTCAGCCAGATAATCCCCTTCATATATCACGCCTATCTGTTCCACATGTTCATACTCATCCTCATTCCCATGGTCGGACGCTTTGGCGTAAACACCAATCCGGATTTTTTGATAGGAGCATTGTGTGCCTTCGGCACCATTCTGGCCTTGTCCTTTGCGGTGAGCTTGGTTTCAGAAGGCTTCTGGCTTTAGCACTAATCCATAAATCCTATTCCTATGCAGGCTCCACTCATCAACATCTTCCGGCGGCCCAACTCCATGCTCGGCGGCCTAGCGGTGGTAATGTTCATCTTCTGCATGATCGCCGTCTCGGAGGTGGGATTCCCCTATCGCGCCAAGACCAATGTAATGAGAGCGGACTTTATGGTGAGTACTCTGGGATCACATATTGCGAGGAATCATTAAATACGTATCTTTTGGGGAGCAGCAAGTGCATCGCAAGTTCTTCGAGTACGATGGCTCCATGAGTCTCGAGGATTCCGGCTACTACTTCCATCTGGGTGATAGGAATCGTGAGGCTCCGCTCCGGGAGTCCATGGACCTCACGGATCTGGTTCGCCTGGGCGAGGACTGTGACACGGAGCTGATGTGTGGCCTGCCCTGCTATCGCTTCTGTCCTGCCCGCAAGGATGCCCTGTGGCTGCCACGGAAGGAGCTCGTGCAACTGCCCTATCCCACGGTTCTGGAGCTGGTAAACAAGACCGTCCTGCCCGGTGGCTACCAGGTGCGCTTCGACTTCCGCCTGTCGGGACCACCGAACATGGGCCTCTTCATCCTGCCGCTGGACGGCGTGAAGGTGCTCCGCTGGACCTTCACCCAGGGCATGCTGGACAATCCGGCCACCTATACGCCACCGCTGAATGTGTTGCTCACCTACGGTGTGGACAACGCGCCTCACGAGTTCTACATGGAACTTTCGGTGAGTACAAGGGTCAGCCCTAAGACCTCTTTAAATCCTATTACTCATTTGCAGAAGGACAATGGCAACTTCGATGAGCCAGTGATGAAGTTGGGCGTCTCCGGTCACTACATGAGCCCGCATGCCGAGCGGGATGCGCTGAGCAGGGAGTTTCTGGCCACCGTGCCGGACTTTGCCTTCTCCACGGAGTGGCCCAGTAGCTACGAGCGCCATATATTCTAGGATTCTAAGAGGTTACACCTAAGTTATTTGCGACTTAATGTTTTGTGTTTCGAAAGCTAGTAATTTGTAGTATTTATTGAATATTCCATGACACTCGGACAAGATTTGTTTTATTTGTCTTCCTGGAGGACTGACTGCTTCCCAAATTGGGCAGTAAGGCGGTGCCATGTCTAAGAGTGACCCAGCCAGGGGTCTGAAGACTAACCAAAAGTCATTGACACTCCCAAAAAACGAAAGGCCTAAGAATGGGGCAACGAAATGCGTTCAAACATTGGAAGCTGCATTTCCCAATGCGTCGATGGGCAAACAACGGCGGCAGTTGGCGCTATATGCAAACTATTGTGATAAAACATTTGTGCAAACACACCTGCTGCTCTCGACACCGGCATCCAGATCCAGCATCCATCCAGATCGAAGGGTGTATAAATACCGAGCCCGGGACCCTCGATAGACACACTCCGAGTTCAGCAGCTCAACCGACTACCAGCCACAGCTAGCCAGGCCAAATCCAACCAAGCCAACAAACACCATGAAGTTCCTCGCTGTCCTCGTCTTCGCTGCCGTCATTTCCGTAGCTCTAGCCGCAACAGGCACCACCGGTACCACCACTGGTACTACTACGTCCACTCCGACCACTCCATCTTCGCCGACCACCACGACCTATACTTACACCACCACGCCAACTTCACCCACATACACAACCCCCACTGCCACCACCAGCACCACGGCCAAGCCCATCAAGCAGCAGATCCTGTCGTTGCTGTTCAACAAGAAGTCCGGATAGAGACGATCCAACGACCCAAGATGCCGCCTTGATTAAAGAAATAAAAAACCCAAAAACCTATATATAAAAACAAAAAACACAATTCGACTTTTCACTGCAGAAAATCATATAGGAAATAGCTCATACTCATATTCATATTTAAGAGAATCACTTTATCAAATTCCTCTGAGTGTAAGTATTTCCTCTTTCGAAGTGAAACATCTCACGTAGCAATAAAGCAGCTGTTTCGGCTAACTGACATTTGCCCAAGTGGGGCGTCATTACCGCCTTCTGGCCGGATGGACCTGTTCCCAACCAGCTGCCCGCCTGCCCCAAAGGTCAGGCGACACTTGCAACACTCAGTCAAGCATTCAGTCAGTCAGTCAGTTAGTCGGTTAGTCGGACAGTTGGGTGAGTCCGTTGGCCAGACATGATCATGGTCAGGTGGCAGTCATAATTCGTGATGATCATCAGTGGCATTCGAGTTAAATGTCTAATGACTGAGCTGACAAATTGATGTAGGAACCAAGCTGCAGAGGAAGAGCCATGAATGCCACAAGCTGGCCATGTACAACACGACTCGAGATGATCGGAACACCAACGCCCCACTAAATACTGAGGACAGTAAATCCTGTCAACGAACAGATTTTGGAAGAACTTTACCAACAACTTTTCAATTAAAAATTATAGTATTTCTTTTACTTTAAAAGTAATGAGTTAACCTTATTGAATCATTGAAGATTCACTTGATATCCCTTTTAAAAATAAGTTTTAAATTATTTAAAGAATATCTTCAAGTTGGCATGCTACAAAATTCCAAGAATACATTAATGCTTTTATTTTTAAACCATAAATCTATAAACATTCTCTCAACACCTGAGGCCTTCCAAATAAACCATTAAATCTCCACTGTGCCATCGCCATCGACAGGTTGTCATGTACAACAACTCATTCGACAAATTGCGGCAAGCCACAGATCGGCTGGGTCGTGCTCTTGTGGGTGGATTCCGATTCGGTTCATGAACGCTCCATGAGAAGATCATCAGCATCGGCCACCGACTTCTAGCAGGCTTCCGATCAACCGTGGCGGCGCCTCTTCAAAATGCTAGGCACTCACCCGGCTGTGGGTCGTAAATCTTGGCCAGCTAGCTCCTCATATCTGGCATCTGAGCTCTAAGCTTGCTCGCTCGCCTGGGTTGGCAACCATAAAGTTCAAGCCACGAGAGCCATGGGGTATAAATATGCAAACAGACGTCTGTGGTGGCCACAGTTGCGGAACGAGGCGAATCAGGTGCAGACGCCCAACAGCCAGGATCACAAGGATACAGTGCAGCATGCAATACACAGTAAGGTGGAACACAAAGGGATATGAGAAAGGGATTAGGAGGGATTGCTCTAGATGCACTTTAACAGAATAGATTGATAGTAAGTCCTGGAATTAACTCTAACTGAATAAAGTGCCTGCTTTCTCTTGCAGTTCCTCTTAGTGGCAGCTCTGCTGCTTAGCCTGGCCCATGCCCAACCCAGACCCCAGGCTCAGGGAGAGCCCATTCCCATCATTCGGCAGGAGCAGGAGGTCAACTTCGATGGCTCCTACAAGTACTCCTACGAGACGGGCAATGGGATCAATGTGGCGGAGGAGGGATACCTGAAGAACGCGGGCACCGACAACGCCGGCCAGGTGAGTGTGCAGCAGCAGCCGCGAAGTCGTGCCCCGGCATCGTGGCATTTGGCTGGGTGGCAATTTAGCCCAAAGTGAACCAAAAATTAATCCGCAACTGATCGCAACTCACATTTGCATCTCGTCCCAAAAAGGTCGCGCAGGGCTCCTTCTCCTACACCTCGCCCGAGGGCATCCCCATCCAGATAACCTATTTGGCGGACGAGAACGGCTTCCAGCCGCAGGGCGATCACCTGCCCACCCCGCCACCCATTCCGCCCGCGATCCAGAAGGCGTTGGCCTACCTGGCCACCGCTCCTCCGCCGCCGCAAGAGCCACAGCAGGGCGGCGGTGGGTTCAACAACCGACGGGGCTAGACACACATCAACTCCCTCCATTCACAGAGATTACCTGATATTCATTTATTACAAAAAAACCTGTGCGAATTAATAATAAAACTGGCCATACAACAACAGAGACAGAAGTGTGAGCGGGCTTATTCTTAAAGATTTATTTGAAAGGTTTTACAAATCACTTAAGGCGGCTTCATCAATTGGAAATAAAAATTCCATTACATTGCAGGTTGGAAAATAATAGTATCTGTGATTACTTTGTTAGGGGGCTATTGACATTTCCATATACAAAATAGATATCTTATGGGACTTCTTAATGGGGCAGTAAAAATTTAAGACTTCACGTTGCAGCGTGTTAAATTTAATTTATTAATAGTAAAGCAGCAAAAAGAAAAAGAATATAATATATTTCTAATATTTGAAAAGTATTGATTAAAACTTTTTTTAATCTCTCTTTTACAAAGCCTTAGCACTTTTAAACACAGAAATATCATTGATAAAAAAATGTTTTTTTCTATATTTTAGATATTTATTAGAATATAATTGTAATATCTATCAAAATAATAGAATGTCAATAAAAAGTATTACTACATAATTAAAAATGTTAGAAACTCTGTTCCACATAAGGTTTATCGATCTATAGCCGAAATAATGTGAATCAAAGCAATTATACATTTAACGCCTGGACATATTTGAATTTTATAGAACCCACTAATGAGCTCGGGAATACCTGTGTGATAATAGTAAGCAAAAACTTGATTTTAGTAGATTAGATTCCAAAGTTCCAGGTACAAAACCTGTGGGAATGTGAATCAAATATGACTTTTATTGGCGAAGTTATTGGGTGCTAATTAGCCAAGAAGCAAGCGGAAAATAACGACCTATTTAATGATACTCAATAGGAGGTTCGATTATAATTTTGTTGAAATAGTTCAGTTTATAATTTAGTTCTTTCTGCTCTCAATTTTTGAAATTGAATGCTAGAGAGTGAGAATATACTTACTATTTAATGCTTAACACTATTAACTCTATAATTTTATAAAACATCTCTTAACAAATCAAAAAATTAAATATTCTGGCATATAATTTATCAATTCAGAGATTCTTTTCTATTAGAAGCCTCGGTATAGAGGCTCTACCCCAATCCTACAGGCGGTACAAAAGATCTAACTTCTGGTCGCAGTGAAACAAGGCCCTTTTTTTTAGATTAATAGTAATAATAATATCAATTCAGAGATAAAATATAAAGATACAAATTAAGTTAAAGATTCTTTGGTGTTATTTTCTATTACCTCAAAGTGTTTCTTCTCTTCCAAACTCCTCGAAATTAATTGCATATTTTCAGGCGGTTCTATATAAATCTTCAACTGGCTGTCAGACTCCATAACATTCAGAGTCATCCGCTGTCCGAATCTCTTCGCGTTACCCAAAAGATCAAGAAATGTCAAGTGGCCAAGTGTCTCCCGTGACCACGGCAATAGATCTCCATTAAGTCGCTTCACCTGCGGAGCTGGCTGTGCCTTCCTACAAATTATGAATTAATCGGCTCGTAAACCAAGGCGCTTAATTGATCAAGTCACCCACCGGCGCACCGGTTGGAGCAGTTGCAATTAGACACAGCCACGACACTCAGGGCACCCGGAGCGGAGCCCCGGCGGCTCTATGTGTGGGCGGATGGGGTGCATCCGAAAGGTATAAAGCTGGGGGCCGTCGGCTAGAGCTTTTCATTGCTCGTCTTCGACGATGTGGCTGCGCGTAACGGTGAGTCTGATCGGCGGGGATTAGCTATATGCCGAGTGGATTAATCCAGGAGCTGATACCTTTCAGATCGCTCTTCTCCTGGCCTGCGTGGCCCTGGCTCTGGCCCAGGGCGACGGACGCTATCGTCCTCCGCCCACGCGGGCTCCCGCCGCCGGAGACGGACGGTATCGGGGAGGCAACGATGGCAGGTACACGGGCGCCAACGATGGCCGGTATCGTGGTGGCAACGATGGCCGGTACTCTGGCGGAAATGATGGTCGCTATGTCCATCAGGACAACAAGTACGAGCACGACGATCGTCCTGGCGGAGCCTACTCGGGCGACCAAGGACGCTATGTGGGCGACAAGAACAGGGGAGGCGGTGCCGGTGGAGGCGGTGGAGCAGGAGCAGGAGGTGGTGCCGCGTTCGGCGGAGGCGGGGCTGGAGCCGCTGGCAGAACCACAGCCAGAACCACAGCCAGACCCAAGCCGCGGCCAAGTTTACCAGCTGGACCGGCGGTTCCCGATCCCACTGCAAATTTACCAAAGGGACGCGGCACTGGTGAAGGTGGCAATGGTTGGGCCATCATCCGGCAGGAGGACGACGTGGAGCAGGATGGCTATCACTATCTGTGGGAGACGGAGAACGGCATCCTGGCCGAGGAGAGTGGCCGCATCGAGAAGCTGACCGAGGACGATGGCCTGCGCTCCAAGGGTTTCTACGAGTACACCGGCGACGATGGCATCCTTTATCGCGTGGACTACGTGGCGGATGACAATGGCTTCGTGCCCAGTGCCGCCCACCTGCCCACAGCTCCACCGGCACCGCCCTATGTGGCCAAGTTGCTGGAGTATCTGGAAGCGAATGCCAAGAAGAAGAAATGAATGTGAAGAGGAAATGTCAGAGGTTGATGGAAATAAATACTGTGCCATAAATAATATGAAAATGAAGTTTTAATTTAAGGAAATTGATGTAGAAATTATAATAAACATAGTTATTTAAATAGAGAAATTAAGCTTTTATATATTTTATTTTATTTGTAACACATTTTTAAAGGATATTATTTGCTAGCAATGTTTGGGGAAAAGATCTAAGCATTAAAAATAAAAAAAGGCAGAAAGCAAGTTAATAGTAATATACTTTTTTATTAGTTGATCGCTTCTTTTGTCTTCCAAAGATATTTTCACAAATAATTTTCCTCTTTAATTTCCATCTACTCAAATTTAAATGATATTTTCGTATATTTTTCTATATTTATAAAAAAAATTCTAACTCAGTGTGGGCAGAATGTGCTGTTGTATGTACTCCAGGACCTCGTTTATGGTGTTATGAATCTTGACAGGCTGAAATTAGGGAAATTGGAACTTTAAAAACTTAATTTATTTTGTTTAATTCACTTACATCCCGTTCTGAGTTAATGTTGGTGCTTGGCTGCTTCTGCTCCTCCTCTGGCTCCTCATCAGGTGGCTGCTCCTGACTAATCCCTGCCTCAGCTACCTCGCTCTCCGGGTGACAGCTCACCTGACACTCTTCGCCCGGCTCCTGGTACTCGTAGGCCTGATCTCCCTGATTCGTCTCCGCGTCCTCCCCCCACAGCTTGTTCTCATTCACATAGCTATAGCGCTTTGTGTCCGGATGGGATTCGTCGCCGTCGCGTAGCCACTGGAACTGAATGATCTGCCAGCCGGTGCCGTTGAAGTTGAAGTCGATCATGAAGCGCAGATGATCGCGGGGACCCAGGGACAGGCTATCACCTCCATCCGCCTTCACCTGGGCCTCCAGTTGATCCTGGACGTTGCGAAAGATGCCGCGCAGATCGGCGGAGTAGGGCTCGCCGCGATCCCCATAGCCGCCATCATAGGGACGGGGATCGTGGCGGTACTTGCCACTATTATCGGGAACATACCAGCCAGCCGTGGCTCCGTGCAACTCGGGCACATAGCGGCCACGCTTGACGGGCAGCGGACCCGATCCCCGATCCCCATCCTCTGCCCAGGAGCCGCCGATGAGCAGCAGAGCGACCAGCAAACGTGTGTCCATGTCGACAACGAGGTAACGTCTGATCCGATTCCATTGCACTTGGCATCCATTTTGGTTTCGTCAATAGCTTTTCAGCCTATAAATCGGAAGGTTTATGTCCAAGACGGCATCGTTTTATTGGCTTAACTATGGGCGGGATGCGAGCTGATTCGGTGGCTCATCCGTGACTAGAGAAATATAGAAATTCTTTGCATACTAACAAGCCATTTGGAAACAACTTAGTTAGCAACTCGTTTGCATTGACGACAGTGCGTTGCATTTAACCTTTCTGAGATGCCGGTCGGTGCGAAATTGGGGGCGACAGCTTCGGGAGATGATCAGACGATGCTTATAGATAGATTTATACTTAATTAATATAAATTTAAATTATAAAATAAATTATATATAATATTGTAGGGGTTTCTCGCATAGTTTTAAGAGCTTGTTCTGAAACATTGGCTTCCATATTTCCTTGGACTAGAACTAAGTTTCTTGAAAACCATATACAAATTTTTAATCAAAAGATGATCTAACATCTTTCCCCACTTAAATCCATCCAAGTCATTCATCCAAAGTCATTCAACTCTTAATTTTACGATTTGTGAATCAACCAAAGATTCGCTTCCAGAAACGCGTTAATCCCCCCCGAAAAGACATTCAACTGCTGCAGCCATTCATCGATTGATCGATGATTGGCCAGACGAGTTTCAATTTGTTTACATTTCAGCAAATCCAATGGGATCAACGGCAATTAGTGTCGTTTAAATCGAATTTAAGCCGAATCATAAACAATGAAACGCCCGTTTTGTTTTAATGAGCATTAATAACAATAATGGCTGTCAATCAATCAAGCCGCCAGATCGGTCAGTTCGTACAATTCGATATCCATTAATCACTTTTTCAGCGATGATTTGGGTAATCACAAGTCACAGCATCCAAGAATCTTCAAGAGATGTGAGAAATCGAAAGCTAAACGCCCCCAAAAACAAGGTGAACTCTGCGTCTGTTCTGGCTGGAACCTTGCGCATATTTGGATTATTTGATCATGGCAAGGAAGTGAGATAGATGAGCCCTGAATCATGGGGTTAAGAAACTCAGACACCAGACGGATCAGATCATTGCTGCTGCTGGGAGGGGGGGGAAATTATATATTCTACGAGTTGCAACTTGTTGATAAGCCAACAGGTTGACGGGTCTGGTTTGTGAAATCTCAAATTGTTCGGGATTTTAAATTATTCACATGGCATAAATTAGGAGAGAGAGACGGCCGCCGGCAACAATATGGTGCGTAATTTGGTGTTTTGCATGCAATTAATTAATCTCGCAAATCGTCGGCTATACCGCTCCCGGGAATAATCCACACTTCCCCGCGAAAATATATATACCAGATTGTCCTTCAGAGTACTCAAATTATCGCCACTTACAACTGACAATTTACTATATAGTATACGAAATGCGTTTAGCCAGACGGCGCCTGCAGTTAAATATTTAATGATTATTCTGCGGTTCATCTCGACTAGGCACATATTTCTGTGGAATATCACAAAATTCCACTGGGATGAGCTCATCCCGAACGCTGGTGAAATATACTCATTATAATACATTTCTCTTTTTCGCACTTGTCAGGCTGCAAAATTTATTTATATGCGATATTTCCTTTTTATATTGAAATTTATATTTGCACACTCCTTACAAGAAAGCCGTGATATGAAATGGCCCTGAAACTCACTTTATTTAGCACCTTTGCACGAGAGGGAGGCAGTCGATCGTTTGATCAATAATTTCGGAGCTTTGAACCTGGCGACGGCTTACACTCCGGGTTATTTAGGGCCCCCAGTCCCGTGTCAAGATCCCAGGGGCCAGGTGTCGAGTTTCAGGTTCGGTTAGGAACTTCGGGATTTTGGTTTCCACACAGATCAGAATCCGAATCCAATTACGACTCATTGTGCCCGGTAATTCGTTGTCATTGTTTCTGAGGCCTCTGCCCCAGTTAGCAGTATGTCATTTCGGCCTTTGTTTCGCTTACAACAAAATTTCGTTTTGTAAATTAATTCGTTGGGTGAAACAAATGCGAAACAATTAATGGAATATATTGTACTTAATGTGAATGCTACCAAAAATCCATCCATCTATCGTGGCCTCATTCGGTGGCTAAACTGGCTCTCGGCCGTAACCAATATTTATAGACGTGAATTTCAGATTTATTCCCGCTCGGGCTGTACTAATTGAACCAAAAAAGGAGAGCGAACGATAATTAAACAAACCGGGTGAACAATTTGGCATCAAAATTTGCGCAAATAAATAAAAATAAAAAACGAAATTAAAATAATTGCGAGGGAAAAATGATACTCGCCGAAGCCCACACAAAAATGAGACTTATTTATGGGCATATTGTCGCAGAATGCACAGCCTATAAAGATTTCAATTGTTTTGCGCTAAATGCTAAAGACTCAGCCGGCAGGGCTTAGGGGGTGAAAATACCCCTAAATCATCTCTTGATCGAGAACAGGAATGCCAAGGAAATAACGTAATTTCGGATAATAATCCATTTGCAAACATTTTTTTTGTTGCAATTCGAAAGGAGAGAAATAATCAAGGAGACAGCCATCTGTAAATGAGGGGAAATGGGTTTTTTATTAAGATATAATCCACAGTTAAAGAAAATTTAAATTTATTCATTCTTATAGAGCAAGTAAAAATTTTAGTAGATAAAGTACATATACGACATCATCGGTATTCCTGATAGGAATCAATAGAGGAATCGAACTAGTATATATCTGTTCTAATTTATATTAAATCTCTGTTACTTATCTTTAATTGAAAGAAGAAAATAAAGCACAAGAAATGCAAGTAACAAACAATTATCTCCACACAAAAAGTTAAATTAAGTCCCAGTCCTAAGATCAGGGCTCCACTGCCCTCGAGATTACAGCCTGCTCCACTAGCATAATGCTCTAATTAATGGCTCCGAAAAACGATACGAGAGAGCCCTCAAAAGCATAATAAACGCACAACATTTAACAGATTAGAGCATATTCCGCGGGCATATCATATTATAATGGTATATAGCTCAACGCCTAGCAAGGGTCTGTGTTGGTGACACATGTGACTTCGCTGGCTTAATCACTTTCATTTAAATTCAACAAAAACAATGAATACAAATACAAATATAAAGAAATCAGAAAACAGAATGCCGAGACTCGCGTTTATCTTGAGCTCGGAAGCGCGCTTGGGTCCGCGCTAGTATGCGTCCGGAAACCATGGGCCGCGGAACTGTGCTCTCCGCTGCGGGATCTCTCTGGATCGGTGTGTTCTGGCTGATGGCCGGAGCTGTGGCCGCCGCCTCGTCGGACGAAGTGCTGCGCTGCTTCCAGTGCACCGAGTCGGACATCTCGTGCGGCTCTCCGCGGAATCCCCTGGGCGATGTGCTCGAGTGCCCCAACTCGACCATGTGCTCCTACACCGAACGGACACTGGTGCTGAATGGGCGCGAGTGGACCAAGACCTTGAGGGGATGTGCCAACCAGCTGCAGCGCACCGTTGACCTTGTCAACCGGAAGTGGGAGTTTGGATACGAGCTGAAGGGGGATCAGTACGAGGAGGGCTGCGTGCGAAAGGGCAAGGTCAACTACTGCCACTGCCGGGGATCACTGTGCAACTCGACGAGCTGCTCGGAGCTCGACTTCCGGCTGCTGATCTTCGCCGGCATCGCTGCCGTCGTCCGTGGAATACGTCTCCTCCTTCTTTCCGGCTAGTCGGCGACACTTTTTGGGGTGTGTTTTCCCGGCGCACTTCCTGCCGCCGTCTCACACATAGTCTGAAATATGTAGTAGCTATAAGCAGATTATGGGCTTACGTGCGACACTTTCTAAAGGTGAAGCCAAAGCCTTGTCAATAAAGTCAGTCAATCAAACTTGTTCCTGGCATACTTGGCGGGGGGATTAGCTGGTGACCAATCCTACCTGGATTTTCGTGAGATGATGTGACGCATCAAAGAAAGTGCCAGATTTGACCAGAGTTGTGACTCAGGGTCAATGTCAAAGTCAGAGTTTGCTGTATTATAAAGTATATAAAGTATATAAAATAACACCAGCAGCACTCCTGCTGCGTGAAGAAATGATATCGAATTTTGGAATAGCATGCAAATCAAGTGCCACAAATCGTACCTGTAATTGATTAAAAACTCATCTTATTTTAATATTTATTAAGTATTTGTGACTTTTATGAATGCCCCCATATAGATAGCGACGAAAGCCAACCCGAAATCGGTAAGTAACAATAACAGCACGCGCCGTGATTCACCGCACACCGGTGATCCGCTCTCGCCGGGATCTCTGTCTTGGGTTTCCAGATCGCTGGGTTCAGCGTACGACCTTTGGAGTGCAGTGACTGTGACGCAGTATCGATACTTGACAGAGGCATCGATGTATTCACCATCGGTAAGCGATGCTGAGATGCTGGGATGCTGGATGGCGGGGTTTTAATCACAGTTTATGTGGATGACTGTTATTAATCGGCATAAGTCCGCCACTGAGAATCATTTGACTTGTGCTTATGCACTGAAGAAAAAATAATAAAGAAGTTGTGACCATAATTTTTGGGATTTTAAGGCTATTTATATAAGTAAATTTCGAGATTCAATCATTGAAGGTTTGAGTAATTTTTGGTTACCAAATAAATTTATACTTGACCTGAACTTTGTTAGCAAATTGGGAAATCTTTGTTGCATTTTCAACTTGCATTAAATATGAATAGAAGTAATTAAATATTATTTAATATATTTTATTGTATTAATACTTTAAAGAATGTTTTCTATAGTTCGTAAGGCATACATTCAACATTGCTACATCCATCAGTTACCAACTTAAAAACAATTAAGTGAATACAATTAATTTATATTCATCGAAACCAACATTAAGCTTAACTTTTTTAGCATTCTTCTTTAACTTTGAACTTGACAGCATCTTCAGAGGCGAAACCGTTAAGGACACATTCCAAGACGATCCCCAAGCTGTCACTGTCAGCGCCTTGGCGACGGCGATGTCAACGTTTGCCACAAACAATTAAATTCGTTTTTGTCAACATTTCTCTTATGCCAGTTCCCTCCGATTCCGGTTATATATTATGCACGTATGCTGCGAGCACCGAAAACCGAAGCCCAACCCCATCCACATCCTCATCCTCATCTCCATCTCGATTTCGATCTCCGATCTGCGATGCTCCGTTCCGACTTCTGGCTGGATATTAATGCATTTTTCGTTGCGGCAGGCGTGCGCATTGTCTGAATCGTTTCTTATTTTATTTATTTATATTGTTTGTTCAGTTTTTTGCTGTATTTCCGCTGCGGCGTCTTAATTTATGATTTCATTACGGCACTTTTATGGCGCTTCCGAGTGCCTCCAGGTAGTTGGGGATATGCGTATCTGCGATGTTGTCATCGGTTGCCACAGCTAGTTAAGCTTTGAGCTCCAGCTGTGAAGTTAACGGTGGTCGTTTAGGGATCAGGGAAGTGGCTTAAACAATATATAGATAAAGGGGGATTTTTTTATGGCATTTTTGGAAACTGTAAAAAATAAACGACGGTATAAACCTTAAAATAAGTTCTGAGGGATTGTTAAAGGTACTAAAAGAAGACACAACCATTGTCCCTAGACTTCCTGTAACTTTGTTTTTCCCACACATCCTTAATCAAAAACAAACAATGTTTTTTCCAAGTCAAAAATATATTAAATAAACATTAAATTTTGTTTATTTGAATCTGCTCTTAGTGACGTCTGACCCAAATTTAACCTTCGATTATCAACGAATTAAAATTGCTGCCAAAAAATGATTCGCTCTTGTTGTTCAGCAGAATTTCGATGACACTACGCTAATTAAACTTGGGAATTTCTTCTACAAAACTCAAGTAAACACGACGAGTCATCGAAAGTCCTTAGCTCTAAGATCATTTAACCTACATATAAATCAAATTTGCTAAATAACAATTAAAGCCAGACTCTGTAGTCATTCTTGGAGTTCGCCAAAACTGAACAATGAACTGGATAATGAGACATTTGCCAAAAATAATACAGTATATTACAAATTGTTTAATTAATTTTATACGTAATTACGTTTATTTGGTGACATTGATACGCATTATAAATAATTGTCTCCGAGAACGATTAGGCTGGGAGAAATCAAGACACAGACGGAGAGATTGAGAGAAGAACCCGAATCATCATCTAAAAAATCCAAAAGGGAGCAGCTTGGAGTATCGCTCTTTCAAGAATCGTGGTTGATGAACCGAAGTGAACCGACGAATCTTCTCTCGGAGAATTTAGGCGCGTCGATGCGTCGAGAGCAGCGGCGCTTCGACAGAGGCTGCGAACCTGGCATATTTCTATATAAATCCGGTGTACTTGAACGGCAACCAAACATTCCTGTTGCAGTCGCCCTCAGAGCAGGATTACCCAGCCAGCAGCATCAGTCCGAGGATATATATTCCCCCCACAAAAGGATAACACCCAACCGAGCCATCGCCATGTTCACCAAGTCCATGCTGTGCTTCTCCCTGGCCGCGGTGAGTACTTGAGCAGGATGTGTGTGATATTGATCCTGATTAGTGACAAAAAAACAGTGTTGCCAAAAGTGTTGTGTTGAAAAGTATATTAAGTAATTAATTAACTTCATTATCTGATGCAAAGCAAGTTTGAGCTCAGCTGCACCTTTAAATAATTAGCAGCACTTGCAGATTAATTTCTATATCAACTGCTTGCACAGAGAAAAATAATGATGGATTTTTAAGGATATATAAATATTTTTGTTATTTTTTTAAACCAAAATTAAAATAAATACCCTTAAACTCCTGAAAGGTATTATAATTTAGTCAAAAGCTTAAAACGCATTGAAATAGTCATTTCCGACCCTATAAATCATATATATTCTTGATCAGCATTAACAGCCGAGTCTTTCTAGCACTTTTATGTAAAAATAAAAAATTAAAAATTTTTTTCAAAATTTTTAAAGGGGTTACATCATCAAAATTGTGAAAAATTACAAAAAAAAAATAAAATTTCAAAAAATGTAAATGCAATATGCAGAGTTGTTAACCTTATTAAAACAAACTCAGCAAAGCTTTTCGATTTGAAATTAATGCATTTTTGACTTAGTATTCATATTTTTAGACTTTAATTTGACCTAAAAAATGTATAAATATTGATATTACAAAATGTTAGGGTTTAAAAACTTCGACAACCCAAAATTAAGTTTCTTTCCGGTCTTAGATAAATATGATCTTGCTTAAAGTTATGTATTTAAAATTAATACGGAAGAGTTCAAGATGATCTTTTTAGGAAAAAAAACTGATTTAATGACAAAAAACATTAATTTTTAAAATTTTATTCTGATGTAGCAACCACTTCCTACAAATCACTTAATATATATATATTTTACCTTCCTTCCCATTAGGCCCTCATTGCTGTCTGCCACTCCAGTCCGCTTCCGGACGAGAATGGCAAGTATAATCCCAACAACGATGGCAGATATCGTGCCACCGACGATGGACGTTACCATGCGAGTTCACAAAACGAAGGTATTTTCGTGATTCAACCTCTGAAATATCGTGCCTACTGCCACGCCCACTGACTGCATGCCGCCGCTGAAGCTAAATCTGCCGCCCACTAAAAGCAAGACTGACTTGCCCAGATACTAACACTCTCACCCTACTAAATACTACAGCCATGTATAAATGCTATATGTGGTACCTATGAATACTCGATGAGTTTGATAACACACTTATACGAATAATCTGTTGACTGTCTTATAAGTTCAAGCTCAAGGCTGACGGTTCAAAATTAGCGAAATTGTAAACAACCAAAAAAAAGTGAAGGCCTTGAGTTGAGCTTTTAACACTAACCCCCAAGAACTCTTCTTATTGTAGTACTTTAATATTAAACATTTAATCTCTTATAGGCCGGAGTGGTTCGCAAGAAAGTTTAGGTAAAATATGAAAAGAAGGGAAATCAATCACTTCCATTTCACACAAAAAGCAGATGAAAGTTGAAAATTTTGGCACTAGCTTAATACTGTAGATTAACTCTAAATTTAAACACTTTTTAACCTCAACTGTCACCTTTGTACATAAAGCAAATGAGAAACTAATTAATTCTGTAAATATCTGTTGAAGGATATGTAGAAATTGAATAGTTTTGAACTGAAAACTCACCTCACACACTCACAAAAGAGAGCCGTTGTTGGAGATAACCCACTAACCAGAGATTTATTTCATTAACCTCAAGGTCGCTACCATCACATGCCTCAACCCTATAACCATGTGAGCGATCATCGTGAGCTGGGAGTGTACCATCACATTCCCTATCCCTACGATGGCGGCTATGGACCCTATGCCGGTCTGAATCTTCCCTACATTCACGATGACAGGCCCTACAAGTGAGTGGTATTATTCGATTCCTGGAATATTAGTTTTCTAACTCAACTTTTCACGTTTTTAAAACAGCCACGACCTGTACACAGTAAGTAACGCCGAGTTTAAAGTACCAGAAATCCGCTTGGAGTACGGCTTCCCCGATCATGAACCCCATCACGAACCGAGCACACAGCACTAAGATTCCAAGACTCCCTCCAAGAACAACAACACCGAGAACTCCCCCCGCAATCCCGAACCCCCTGCTTTCATAACAAAAACCAAGCAAAAATTTGTGAATGTTTTTCGGCTCTGCAATTAAATCCTTCCCTACGCGCCACATGACACCATGACACCTTCCCACATCCGGTTTCCTGCCTGCATGACCCCACCAATTTCCCATTCCCGATGCATGCGACCCACAAAAACACACACACAACCACGCCAGTTCCGAACTCAACAAAAAATCAACTGAATACCACAGAGTACGACCACCAAGAAACCCACAACAACCACCAAAAGGACGACGACTACTACCACCACGACGACGACCACGCCCAGGAATATCCTGTTCAACTATGATGACGAGGGCGGCCACAAGATCCTGCACCAGGAAGAGGTCCGCGCCAAGGACAAATACGATCATGCGTAAGTTTTTAGCTCTAGAAAGACTTGCCAAGTGGCAATATTAACACCTTACTTCCCCTTTTTTATCCCACAGTTACCTGACTGAGAACGGCATCTATGGCGAGGAACAGGCCAAGCTCCATCACACCGGCGGCACCCATGCCAAGGGCTACTACGAGTACACCGGCGACGATGGCAAGCTGTACCGCGTGAACTATGCCTCCAATGATGGTGGCTTCATGCCGCAGGGCGATCACATTCATCCCATACCCGACGCCATTGCCCGGGCCCTGAAGTACGTTGAGGAGCAGCACAAGGCCAACGGCGGAGCCCAGTTCGATCATCGTGGCTTCCGCATCAATCACATGACCAAGGACATCAAGGCCCAGATCAAGGCGATGGACCGTAAGCATATGACCAAGGAGCTGAGCGAGCAAAT
Organism: Drosophila seguyi; assembly: GCA_008042675.1. NCBI lineage: Eukaryota > Metazoa > Arthropoda > Insecta > Diptera > Drosophilidae > Drosophila > Drosophila seguyi. The sequence continues at coordinate 248,389 of VNJU01004981.1, read as the reverse complement.
CTCTATGCTGGAGCACGAGGTGGAGCTGGCCGAGGAGGAGGAGCGCGAGGAGCAGGCCGAGATGGAGCGCCAGCGTAAGGCCAAGTTGCACTGAGCGGGTTCCCCAGACTCGCCTCATCCCCAGCCATAACATATATGTGTGTCCCTGCTACCAAATCAAATCCCCTGAACAGTCCTAGTCCATCCAGAACCCAGCACCCAACTCCATTCCCCATGCATTGTCTAGGAGATCAGTGATCGTGATCGTTGATCGTTGATCGTTGATCGTGATCATGATCATGATCATTGATCCTTGGGCAAACACTATAACAAGCCATCGCAAAATCACAAAAAAAGGAAAAGGAAAGGAAGAGAAGAAGGCGAAGAGTGCCAGCATAATCGAATTGCAACCGGAGAACCTCCGTATATAAATATTTATATAGTCCGCTCCCATGTTATTTCGTATTTATTTATCTGTCGAACTTGTCGAATTTGATGTCGATGTTGCTATGCATAAGATAATTAATATTTGTTATACGCTATATCGAAATAAAACCTACTAAATACTTGTTATAAATCACCAAGAATTTTGATTGCAAGAATGCGAAGATCATCGCGGGCCCTTGACTCGCTTTATTCGGATTGAAAGGCCGAGGCTTTGTTGATACCGAAAGTGTCTGACATTTTGCCAAATTATATTCAAGATTTTCAATACACAATATACGGGCGGCGTTAAAAAATTAATGGGTTTGTTGAACCCACCTCTCAGTCGGGACCCAAACAAGTCTCGGTCTAAGTACGAGTTTTGTGTACACATTTCGTATATATATATTTCTGATTAGCAAAGTGACCTAGTTTTGGGTTTGTTTTAAATAATAAAGAGTACTTTAATGACTTTTATTATAAACTGAAATGATTTCTTGGGAAATTAAGATTACATCTATTTGGGAGTGCTGAAATTGCAGAGTTCCTGGGCAATCCATGAGTGATGTGCAATTAATAAAGTCTTAATAAATCACTCCGAAATCAAAAGCAGGTTCTTGGAAAAGTCTTGAAGGTGAAATGATTTTGAGTTTCTATTAAATCTTAGACTTTATTAGAAGCACACTTTTGAGCTGGTTTTTTAAAGAAAGAGAGCTTTTAAGGCATCGATGCTAAAAAAACAAACCTCAATAGAACCTAATAAAAATGTCTGAACTTATCTTACAGAAACTCTGAAATGAAACTAATTTTTAGTATTTTTAATAGTTGTTTTATTTCTGAAAGAATATTATTTTTGGGTTTGTAAAGTTAATAAGATGGCACCAAACTGGAAATCAAAGAATAAAAGCTGGTGGCCTGGGTCATTTCCCAAGCCAGAGTCTCATTATTCACAGAAAGGATGCTTTTCAGGAGCTGCTTGTTTTCATTCTGTGTTTTTAACATTCGACGCAATTCAGTTTGCAGGGCTGCAAAGGAAAAAAGTATATTTCTTAATACTGAAGATCACAAGATATCAATTCTTATTAAATTATTTCGATTTCAAGTATAGATTTAATGCTTTCCGGTAACTAATCAACTTACAAGCAAGCAGTGGGCGTAGAGCGAGAGGATCACCCCGTCCTAATTCACTCGCGGGGGTAAAGGTGTAAATATCCTCTGGCACAGATTTCCCATTTGCTATAAGGTCGTCATCTGTATCATCATATTCATCATTATTGTTATCCTTGATATTCTCCAACTTCCGGTCTAGGTGATCTGCAGTTGGCACTGAAATTGGTACTGGCTTGGGATTGGGATTGGCTAAGCCTTCGTAGAACTGGTTTTGATAATACAAGTCTCTATAGTTGGGGTTCCTAAAGTAGTGTCTGGAATCTCCTTCACACACAATAGCTGCCAGTATAAGCAATAGGACACACGATAACTGAAAGAACACAACACCTATGGATATAATATCTCTTTCCTTTCAAAGGTTCCTTTTCAACTTACCAGCTTTAAAGACATTTCGGCTTCTAACAACTTTGCACGACGATGTTTGAGGGAACTGTAAGAGTCTCTATGGTTCACAAAACCTTTTTATATAAATTTTCGCACTATTTTACATATGCGAACGTCATCGTATTGGGTTAACGACCATGGGCAAATTATGAACACGAGGCGTTTAGAATTTAGGAATTCATACTGCCATAATTTAACTGGGCGTCAACTTTAAAAGACAGAATTGCTAATTTTGAAAGTTGAAACTTTTTGTCTTTTAAAATGTTAAATTTGAGGAGTTGATAAATAAGTTATCTAGAATGGAGTTTCGCTAAGATTTTTTTTTATAATATAATCTACAAGAAAGGATAATTCAATCACTCTGAAAAATGATAAACTACATTTTAACTTAAGTGTCTAATCAACCAACTATTGGGAATAGGTAACAAATAATATCTCTCGTTGTCATTATTTTAAACACACAATTATCTAGTAAATATCTGGTAAGACATATAACTCATAATACAAAATAAAATGTCATGTCCATTCTGTATCTTTCAATTCACATTAGTTGTGTTTATTTTAATTCATATTTAGAAGCTTTAGAACCTACAGATTGTTGAGTTACTGAGACTTGTTTTGAATAATATAATATCCAGCAAGGGTTTGGTGTCTTAAGGCCTTCTCATTCGGTGGATCTGCACATGACCCATGAAGGATTCTAAATTAAACTCTTTTGATAGGCTTTGATATCCACAATCATAAGAAAATATAAATTAAAATATTGAACTTTTACAATTTCCAACATTTCACATTTGGCATAAAATCCGGAGAGAATCTAAAATGTTAACAGGCCTCTCTAGCCTACAAAATAACAATTACAGACTGCTTTAAAAATCACCGAAAGAAACACCAAAGTAAAACATCGGAATAATTGTTGTGGTATTTGTTTTATTTCTGATATCAACATTATAAATTTAATAGGATGGGGCAAAACCTGAAATCAAGTTGTAAAACTTAGTCGCCTGGGTCTTTTCCCATTCCAGAGTTTCGTCCTGCACGGAAAGGATACTCTTTAGGATCTCTTTATTTTCGTTTTGAGACCGAGCTATTTGCCGCAAAGTTGTTCGCAAAGCTGTAAATATTATTAGTTAATTATTTTTTAATTAGTATTTAGACTTTAAAAGAAATTTTTAAGTGGTTTAATTTATTTTACATTCTTATTTTTAAAAGCTTTTAAATTCTTTAAATACTTACAGTTGATTAACGGCCGCAGATCATTGGGTCCTTTGCGATTTCCAGAGAGTGTGGAAATAGCCTCCGACAGACCCTTCTCCTGACCAAGGATATCGTCCTCCGTATCGTCATTTTCACTATCATTGTCATCATTTATTTCCTCCACCTTCCGGGCCACACGCTCTGCAGCTGGAATTGGAACTGCAATAGGTTCTGGGATGGGATTGGAGCTGCCTAAGCCACTGTAGAACTGATTCCGGTAGTACAGGTCCCGGTAGTTAGGGTTTCTGAAGTAGCGGGAATCTCCTTCACAGGCAATGGCAGCTAGGATGAGCATAAAAAGGCAAGAGAACTGATGGGATACAACCCATCAGGATATATGATTATATTTTTCCCAGAAAGTCCACTCAAACTTACCAGCTTTAAAGACATTTTGGAGATTTGTGTTGCGACCTTCAACAACGATCTGTCAGACGGAAATGTAATAGTTTCTACGGCCACAAGGTGTTTTTATATCCTCACCAAACCATTTTGCAAATTATTCGTTAACGTCAATCCGAAAATTTTGGGCGAACAAAATCTTGTCAGTTTAGAATTTTGATTTGCTTTAATTCAAGTGTCTAAGCGTGTTTCATTATATGAAGATAAATATGCTAATTTTGCTGATGAAAAAATGTTGGAATTTATTAAAAAGTGAAATTTGAGACGATACTAAATAGACTATAAAGTTAGTTAGGCCTTTAAAAAATATCTGTGAAAAAGAATAAACAGTGGGATCTGTTTCCGGTAAACCAGTTACTGATTTTTAAAAATGAGTATAACCTCATTAAGTCATAGTTTTAAATAATGTACTTTGATATTAAGTATCTAAATAAAAAAACAAAACAATCTGTTAAATTTTTTGTGGAGTTTTATTTTTATTTGGGAAAAATAAATCGGGTTTTTGAAAAGGTTTAACCGTTTTGGAAAGTTGTTATCAAAGAGTAAAAGCTCGCCGCCTGGTTTTTAGCCCAAGCTAGAGTGTCTTCCAGCACGGAGAGAATATTTTTGTTGGTGATTTCGCTTTGGTTCTGAGATCTCACCAGCTGTCGCAGCTGACTTCTCATGGCTGCAAAGGAATAGAAAGTTTATGTTAGGTCTTGAACAGGAAAATAAAGAATTTCATAAATGAATATCTTGAAATCACTTAATTGATTTTTAGTTGACAAAATTTTCCATTACAACTCTCTCTCTCTCTGAAAAAGAAAGACTCTTCCATTTACTCACAGTATAGAATCTGACGTAATTCGTTGGGATCGTTTTTGATTTTTCCACTTCCAGGAATGAAGCTGTGAATATCCTCCGACAGACCCTTTTCCTGCCCTACGATTATATCCTCCGTATTGTCATCCTCGTCATTTTTGTAATCTTTGACCTCTTCCTCATTTTGGTCTAAGATATCGGCAGCAGGAATTGGTACTGGATTGGAATTGGATATGCCACCATTAGCCTGGTTCCGGTAATACAGGACCCGGTACTTGGGATGCTTTAAGTAGCTCCTGGAATTTCCCTCACAGGCAATCGATGCCAGTAAAAGCACAAAGAAACACGTGAACTGAAAGGACACAGGGTCTGAGGAAATCAGAACATAACTCTTTTATAGGATCTTACCAGCTTCACAGACATATTGCCACTTTTAACTGTAGCAGCATCTGCCGCTCACAGGTTATTTTATATCGAACTCTGAATCCTCATTAAACCATTTCTCAAAGGTGTGTTCGGTGACCGCTCTTCTTACTTTTCTCCAAAGTGGAGATAGTTTATAATTTATTAGTGTATTATAATTTTAACTTTGACTTTTTAAGCGTGTGAAGCGTATATATAACGAAATGCAAATTTTGATTATGGAAAAATTGTCACAATTTTAAAAGTGGAATTCGAGATGACACTAGATAGGTAGATATTTTTTAAGGGGCTTTTTTTATACAACGTCGAAAATATATTGCACAAGAAGATAAAATTTAGATAGATTATGCCAAAGGATCCAGGATATCTCTTGGAAATTCGGATTCAATTATTACAATAATTCTGGTTAAGTATAACGTCGTTATGTTTAAAAATCTTCAAAAGATACGAAGTTAGGCGTATTTAGCCCACTTTGCCATAATTTTTCTGACTGTAATATAAAGCTTTGCAAAGCTTTTAAAAAAACAAAGCTATGTTACGATATATTTCCCGATAGTACCGATAGTTCTGGATAGTGACTGGTTTAAGATACAGTTTAACTTGATACTATTTTTAAGAAAAATACGACTATTCTGAAAGCTTCACTTTGAAATGCTCAATAGAACTCAGATAGACGGGCAGGGGCCAATATATACATACGTGTCTGAAGATGCTGACAAAGAATAAATATACTTAATAAGTTAAATTTGTAATTAAAAATAAATTTCTACCACATTTCCTGAGATAGTTTTCTTTTGACTAACACCGTAAGAACCCATGGCAAAATTCCTCCAAATAAGACTGTAAAGGAAAAAACTGCATAAGTGAAAATATCATATATATTTATTTATTCTGCAAAGTGGTGAGGTTTTTTTCCAAGATTTTATTTAGCAATTCGCAGCACACTTTTAAGCTTGTCATAAAATCCACAAAGCTTTTAAGGCGTTAACTAGACATCGCAGCTTCATAGGCCATAATCAATAAAATAAATATAAAATGGCTGCCTTCATCTTACCGAAACACTCAAATAAAACATTTTGTTTATTTCTGTGGTATTTATTTAAATTAAATTACGAAGACTGAACCATATGTCACACGACTAACTAGAAATATGTAGGAAGCAGTATTGGCATTATCTTAATGCTTGGTATGGACCACGTTGGCTGCAGCCGGTTGGCCGGCATAAAAAGCGGAGTTTACGCCGTCATCTGAAAGAAAAATAAGAATTATTTGTTATTAGATATGGAATTTATATAAAAATATATATAAAGGAGGAAGAATTTCTTAAAGAATTTATCTTTATGTTTGGAGTAGAAATGTGTAAAGTGGGAATTTATGTTGAAAAAATGTTTCAACATTTAAATTTCAACTGAAAACTGAAGTTAATCAGATTAAGAGTATTATTTTATTTTTGTGTATTGTTATTTAATTAGGAATCCTATTTTTAAGTTAATAATCACTCCATAGGGAGCTTGTTATATAACGAATTTTTTAGATCAACATTGATTTGACTCATAAAAAGATCTTTAAATCTTTATTCATTTGTTAATTAAATTTTAAAATATCTAAGGGATATATCATTGTTCATTTACTCACATGTAATCACTGGCCGGAAACCATTGGCATCGGCCAGGTACTTGACTCCCACGCGGAGACCCTCGGGCGTGATGAAGGAGTAGGCACCCTCCACTTGCTCCTCCTGCTCCTGGTTGCCAATGTTGACGGGCACGCCCTTCTCCTCGCCATGGATGCCATTCTCCGTCTCGTAGCTGTAGGTATAGGTACCGGCGCCATAGTTCACATCGTTGTTCTGCTCCACAATCCTAGCCTGGGCGGCGGCAATGTAGGGATTGTACTTCTTGTAGAAGCCATCGTAGTACCGCCGCAGGTTGTACAGATCCCGGTTGCGGTAGTACAGGTTCCGATAGTAGGGATTCCTCAGGTAGGGATTCGACTGGGTCTGTCCCTCACAGGCAATGGCGGCCAGGACGAGTACCAAGAGGCACGAGAACTGAAATCTCAGGAAATTAGAACACACATCACTCACTGCCCATGAGGGTCCACGCTAATTTACCAGCTTTAAAGACATATTGATTTTATTTTGTTTTCGATTTTTGGCGACTTTCAGCGCTGATCTGTCCGACGAAACTGTAACAGCTTCTGCTGGCCACTGATCGCTTTTATAACCAACTCGGAGTCCTAACCAGACCATTTTGCATAAGCATCAAATTTCGGTCCATAAAATTCATTGTATTCGGTCAAACTTTCGGGGCAGAGAGTCGGACAGTTTCCGTTTAGAATTTAGATTGGCTTTATTATAATTCGCGTGCCTTTGTTTGTATAATTAAAATTAAGAGCATCTCTTTGAGCCGACAAAACGATTGGCAAAACAAGCAAAAAAAAAAACAAAAAATTGCTAAAGCACAGCTGGGGGGCGTTAAGTGTTTATTCGTGTTTAACTATATGAAGATGGAAATGCTAATTTCGATCGGGGAAATATTTTGTATTCAGTAGTGAAATTCGAGAAGTTACTGAATAAATTAATAGATTAATTCGCTAAGGCTTACATCACTCTTACAAATTACAGTTTACAGATTTATTAACTTTCTACTTGTATGGGTTAAGGGTTATTATGTCGGGTTATTTGTTTTATAAAAATCGGCACGTGGAACAATTAATTTTAATTAAGTTTGAGCTGGGAAAATATACTTTAAATAAAGAGTTATTTTAATAAATAAAATTAGAAACTACTCTGTCTCTTAAATAGTTGTATAACATAATATTCCATGCAATTTCTATATTTTGTTACCTCAAATTTCAATTTATTTTCCAAACTAATTTTCCCTATATTTTCCTAATTCTCCTCTTCTCGGCTGGCTGCCATTGCTTCTCATATAATTTATTGTTTCCATCAAAGATTGAGGTGAATACGGTGCCCATTCATGCCGCAGACTGAGATGCGGCCACATGAATAAATATGAATGAAGTTGGAACTCTCTGGGATGGAGATGATCCGGTGGCTCGGCGGAGGGGAAACTCATCTCGATTGCATCGCCGCGTTCGGCCTTCACATTTCGCGTGCGATTTGACAGCCGTCAACGGGTGCAACAATAGCTGTGTAATTGTGTGCCTACTACACTAGTCAGCAAAAGTCACGTGCCAGTTTTGGTTTTTTATTAATTGGGAACCTTTTACGAGGCCCCCACCTAAAACGAGAATAGTATTTGCTTAACGGCCCGGAATTAGCATTTGAATTGGAATTCAAAGCCGAGAATAAAACAAATTGCGATCACTAAGCCTAAGCAATCAGAACAGAACCACCTAAGACTGCTCTCCAACTGGAACTATAAATGTCCAAACACTGGCCATTCGTATACTTTATGGTTCCGAGATCCACCAAGTCGCGGCTCATCGCGGAATGCGTTAAATAAGATCTGGCCGAACGGACAAAAGATTTTTATTAGCTCATTTGCATAAATGAGCCGCTGAATATTTGTCGTCTAATTAATTGGCTCCGAATTTATTTGGATTTGGCCATTTAAATATTCATGGGAGGCATTGTGGCTCTAAAAAAGAAGAACTCTAAAGAATTAGGCTTACATGTTAAGTTGTTAAGTTGACTTAAACCTAGAGCTTGAACATATTTAAAGAATCGATAACTGAAATTAAATAAATGATTAATCAGTTTCTCACACTTGCCAAGTCACAGGCTTTTTAGTGGTTTGGTAATTACTCAACATGTGACTGACAAAACAATTAGAACATAAATTATTAACTATATGCTAGGGGCCACCCCTTCGTTTGAACATATATGGTACATCCTTTGGCGGCTATAAAACTCTTGGCTTTTAAATGTCAGAAACCAGTTAATAGTTCAGATGCAGTTAGCTTTTCGGAGGAAGGGTACGTCAAACCCAAGATGGCAAGACAAAGAACCTACGAGGATTTCAATTTCATGGCCAACACCATGTTCAAGACTTTGGGCTACGATTTAATGGACTCACCTAGACCTTTGTGGCAAAAGTTACTCCTTCGCAGCTACTTTCTGCTGTGCATAGTGAGCAACTGCTACGAGGGCTGCTTTGTGACCTACAGGATCCTCCAGTGGGAGTCTGTGGCCGGAAGTCCTTCCAAGATCATGCGACAGGCTCTGCACTTTTTCTACATGTTCAGTGCCCAGGTGAAATTCGTCACCTTTATGAAATACCGGAAACAATTGCGAATTTTAAACTGGAAACTGAAGGTCCTGTATCCCTCGGATGAAGTCAAGCAAAGGGAGTTCGATGTCAATAGGTTTTATCTATCGCGAACCACCCGATATGTCCTGTATTTCTACTACTTTGTGATGGTCTTCATGGCACTAGGTCCGCTCCTGCAGTCCTGCATTATGTATCTGATCCCGTATGGCAAGGCAGAGTTCCTGTATCTTCGCGTTTTTCCCACGCAGCTCAGCTTTAATACGAAAACCCCGCTGGGCTATATGTTGGGCTATGTGATGGACTTCACCTACAGTCAGTTTATCGTGAATGTCAGCCTGGGCACCGACCTCTGGATGATGTGTGTCTCCGGTCAGATTGCCATGCATTTTGCACATTTGGCCAAGTTGTTGGCCGAATATTGTCCAAGTGAAGAGAGGGAACAAGAGGACTGTCAATTTTTGGCCAGTTTGGTGGGCAGACAAAAGGTTGTACTCAGGTGAGGTTTTGAGATCTATTTTTTATGATCTAACATTAAACAACAACCCATTTTTAAAGATACATTTCTATGCCCTTTATATACTTCTAATTTCTTAAATATTTCTTTTTTACTTTGCCAGCTTACACAAGGACTTAAATCGTGTATTTGGTCTTTTATTGGCCTCCAATCTTTTCATTACCGCCAGTCTGCTCTGCTGCATAGCTTATTACACTGTTGTTCAAGGCCTAAACATGGAGGGCATCTCCTATACGATGCTATTTGCCAGTGTGGCAGCCCAGTTCTATATGGTCAGCTCCTATGGACAAATGTTAATTGATTTGGTAAATAAAATGTACACTTGTTTTACCAAATACTAATAATTAAATATTTATTAGAGTACTAATATAGCTGTGGCCGCCTATGAACACAAGTGGTATGAAGGGGGCCTGAGGTACAGAAAGGATTTGGTATTTGTGATGGCTCGGGCCCAGCGTCCAGCAGAAATATCAGCCAAGGGTATAATTACAATATCCTTTGATACTTTCAAAACGGTAAGTAAAGCAATATAGTTATTAATTCATAACTATTAAATTGTATATTATTCTTTAGTTGATGTCTATTACATACAGATTCTTTGCGGTCATACGTCAAACTGTAGAGAAGTAGGACATTGGGAGATGAAATATTACTGAATAATATAATATAATAATAAACCTTTATAATATTTATCTTATAAATAAAGTTATTACAAAATACTTGTAGCACCTGTTACAGATACCCCTTCTTAGCGTTTGGTGTCATTTAACATAGTGAAAATGGCTATATATGCTGCTGCGTATAGATCAAAAGCTACTGATTCTGTTCTGTCTGTCCCTTTATTCAACTCTGCTGTCTGCCGAAGGTGACGAGCTGAGAAAAGTCAATATGAAGGTTTATTGTAACGAACAGGTGCCCTACGGAAAACCCACACCCATTGGCATAAGCATGAAGGTGCTGCCAGTCCAGGCCACGATCACAGTGAGTCTCAGTACTCCCAGCTATTTGTTGGCCCTCTTCGAGGTGGGAAGTGAGTCTGGAAAGATGCCAGCGATATGGAAAAGAACCTCATCGATCAGCGAAGAGCTTTCGGTGCTGGGAATAAGAAAAAGGCCAGATAAATGGCGCTATGAAGAGGGTTTCTGGACAAATTTAACTGGAACATTTTGGACGGCAAGCGATAAGTTTCTCACTTTACTTGCTCAATCAGAATGGCTTTCACAGCAACAGGAAGTCAAGGAAATTGTTTCGATTAAAGTGAATCTTCCGCCGCAATGTACTCCACAACTAGCCATACCCGAGTGCTCTAAGCCGCTAGCCCCAAGAAAGATATTGATTACGAGGGGTTTCTATGTGAGGGCCATATTTCTGGAAAAGTGCAATCTGGCGATTGAGGGAGAAGTTTATAATTGGAGTCTCAGGGATGCTGCGGGGTTGAGTGAGTTGTGGCCTTGGATCAAGTTTACCAAATCACCCTTTCTAACATTGTTTCCACAGCACAGTTTGCCTCATATTCCACGAATGTACCACTCCTTAAAGTCCACCAATACTCCTGGAGATTCCCAGCCTCTCAAGAACTTCTGAGGGACTTTTATCTTTTACAAATCGAGGGAACGTTTAAAGGTTCATATTGCTTAGCTCGATGTTACCTCAAAGTCGAAATGGGTCCCGTGGAAGCTGTCATTTCAGGTGGCAGGCACAGGAGATCCAGCTACAAGGAAATACTTTGGATGAACGGCTCCATGAGCTATGACTTCTCGAAGAGACCTTCCGAAAAACAGTTTTCTGCGTATCTCTGGGGCTGCAAGTCAGACGATGATAAAGATAATCGATTTTGCAGCCACAACATATCGTCTGGTGAGATACTACTCTAGAATGGTGGAAGTATTATAGCTTAGTTCTTTTTTAGAGGCTGCCTTCAGTATTCCGGCGAACTCCCTCAAGCAAGGATGTACGTATGTCTTTCGATTGCAAGTGTCCAGGGATCACAATCCAAAGATATCATCGGAAATATATCAAGATGTTACTATTATTGCTCGCAGGGTACTTCAAGTTCAAATCGAATGCCTACAGAATTGCAGGAGGGACTTATATACTCCAAGTTCCCCAGTCAATCTGAAGGCAGTATGCGTGAACTGTGGAGGGGTGAAAGCAGCTCGCCGATGGTCCATAGATGGCCAGAAGATGTTCACCACAAAGGAGATAACTATAAATATCCGGGAGGGAACCAACAGGACTCAGGTTAAGCTGTCAATGCTAGCGGAAGATGGGCGCTACGGTAGAGATGTTAAGACTTTCGTTAGAAACTCTGGACCCACCGGAGGAAAGTGTTCGTTGAGACCCGAGGAGGGACAAGAAGCCATCACCACCTTTGTGCCATGTTGCCAGGGGTTTGTCACCGAGAACCAACCCATTGAATATTGGTACTACGCGGGGGCAGTACTTCTCGACAGTTGTCTTGACTGCAGCTGTGGGATTCCCTTACCGGAGACGAGTGTCCTGCAAATCCTGGCCTGCGATCCCCTCTCTGCTTGCCACACCAGTTGGATAGAGGTCAAGGTTGCTCCTCTGGGCGAAATACCCTTGCAGCAATATATGATCAGGTCGCCGAACAGTATTGCCAAGCTCCTGGAACAGGGACTTCTCTCAAACTATTTGCAGGCCCTAAATGCCATAGCATTGCAAATTACCAGCCCCGAATGGGGAATTACTCTACTAAATGACTTTAGAGACATTCAGCCATACACTCGAAGCTCTCTCAGTAAACTGGCCAACTTAACCCAGACATTGGCCCATCGTTTACCCGCCTCCCATCCGAAAACCCAAGGCATTCTAATAATGCTGGTAACGAAACTTAACGATAATCTCCAAGAGGTAATCAGCAACGAGGATGCCAATGATATGACTCAGCATCCGTTCATAGGCACAACTCTGGCCTGTCAAAAGGTCCATCAATTAATGCAGAAAATCGCTGAGAAAATCCCCCGGCCTCCGCCGTCCATTTACCAGCTGTATCATCGGGCCAACTTGGATGGATACCTCGACCAGGACCTTGTGGATAAGCTCCATTTGGAAATGCAAGCGACGAGAGCTCTGCCTTCGAATTGGCTGAATATTACTTGGCTAACTGAGCGGCTAAGACACTTATTGAAACGCATTCGAACCAAACATATAGCGCCCAAGGTTGAAATGCAAGTTCAGTGCTTTAAGAGTATGCCAAAGGCTGCACTGGAAATTATTACAGCCGATAGCTTGCATCATGTAATCCTGTCAAAGGCCCTTTTCAAAGAAATGTTTGGCGATAAAAAACCGGACAGCTGCTTCAAATTGATCTCCATGCAAAGGACACTCAATTGGTGGTATCCAGATGAGAAACGGCCGACGACGCGTATGCTTTCGGTGCAAGTTGTAAAAAAAAAGGAGGATGTCTTTAAAAATGAAATTCATCTCGGGTATAGTGAACTTGACTTTATAGCGAATATGACTGTTTCCACCATGCCAGCAGCATCAAACGAAAGGCTCCCAATGAATGCCAACCAGAGACAGTTAGGACCGGTGACCCAGGATACTCCAAAACCGATCCATACCGGGCGCTACATCAAAGTCGTTAGGCATGGACGGCTTAGGACACTACAATCCGTTCGCTTATATCGAATCATGCTGGAAGAGCAGACCGTGATGGCGGTACATTTCATGGAGAACACGCACAAGCTGCAAGTTAAGCTGAAGCTCGCAGTGAAACCAATATGGTTGGAGATATCCAACTCCAAGTGTGCCGTGCCACCGTTGGCCACCAACAAGACCATTCTGTTGCGCAACAACTGCCGGAAACCGACGCGTGCCTACATGGCGGTACGCGTTTGGTCCGATATCCCCATCAGAAACTCTCCAAGAACTCCGCTACCCGGCGGCCCCGCGACTTATACCTTTGCCTTTCAGATCCGATCGTGTGCCACGTGGATATATAGCCGGCCACCCGACAAGCAGGCATGGTCCCAGGTCGGCTGTGAACCCTCGATGGACATCAGTGTGGACCAAAAGTTACACTGCAGGTGCAGTGTCCTGGGAACCTATACGAGCTACGTGTACTACACACCTCCCATTAGGGTTTCTGTCGGTAAATTCACGAAACCGATCAGAAATAAGGCAATTATTGCCTTCTACGTGGCACTGATCATATTCCTTCTTCTCAGTATTTACTGGCTGTACCGCTGCCGAAATGATCTTCCCGCCAAGACCATTTCCATTCGAACGACAGACGAAGACGATGTCGAGGGTGATGAGCTCCACGATCTGGTGATAAAGTTTCACACCGGCGGACGAGTTAATAGCGCGACCACATCCTCCGTAACCTTGGCAATAATAGCTACGAACCAAAAGAAGCTAGAGGTTGGGGTGCCGCAGAATCCGGAAGCTAGCATCTTTACGCGAAATTCAACGGTCAATGTGTGGCTGCGATCGCGGGAGATTCGTCTACCCGCCAAACTATTGGTTTACCTTGACTACTCCGGACGATATCCCAGTTGGTACCTGCGAAGCATCGAGATAATTGACATCCAGACCCGCCAGATGCAGGTCTTCATTGTCAGGCGTTGGATTACCAACAAGATTCTGACCCTGCATTCTACGCACTTCTTCCAGACGGGTGAGGTCCTCAAACTGGACAACTGGTGTAGGCGCTTTAAAATCCACTTCGAGATGTTCTGCGTCAACTGGTCACTGTGGCAGCCGGTGAATGGAAGCTGGAGGGAGGACAATCACTTTAAAAGCCTCTCCCGGGCGAAGCGATACTGCGTGTTTGTGAGCAAACTCCTCATTGCCTACACTTGCTGTGCCATCTACTTCATGCCGACCACCATCGAGTCCCTTCAACTCGACCGCGAAATGTTCTTCAGCGCCAGGGCTCTGATAGCTCTCATTTTGATTGTAACCGCCGCGGATGCTGTCACTCAGCTAATATTTTCATTGATAGCAAAGCATTAGAGTTAGTCACAGAAGAATTTACCACGTCCTCTTGTAAAAAATAATGATTTCAAAACGAAAAGCTATTACTGCATCAATTATTAACACATATACTTCCAGATATGGACCTCTAAAATCAGTCGAAACTAAAAGGCAGAAAATAGTTCCCTTAAAGGTAAATAGCATTTAAATAATAGGTTAATTTATGAACAAACCTTTAATGAATCACCTGTTTAACTTATAATAAAAGTATGTATAAAACCCAGGGCACTACAGTGTCACGGTTTAGTTATAGCTCATTTGATGCTATTAATAAACCGAAAGGCGTGTACTCGATTTTATTCTTCTTTATTAGCTAATTATATACAGACACTAGAGGCCTTAAAGGTAAAGCGTGAAGTTTAAGCACTTGACATATTCAATTGCGAGGGGAGTTGCTCAAGTTGCCCACTCCCGCATATCAAATTTCTTGGCCGCGATTTGCATTAATTAGCCATGAGAGAGGTAATCAACGACGCCCACGTGCTTCAGATCGATTCCTCTGCCATTTAAGATGCCTGTCAATTTGCATAAAGCCCATTAATGCTCACACACTGAGCCCAAAGATACCCAGACGGATTAGCATCTAGTGTAATGCGGCTGCTGCTTCTAACCTTGATCGGATCGGATGATGATTCATGGACTCGACGCGCTCCAGTTAACTTCCCTGACCACTGAACCAGTTCAGTCCAAGGCAGAAGCAGAGCAGAGTTGGTCAGCAAACTGCATCCTTGACCATGAAGCGGCGCGTTGAGTCCCACTCCAAGCCCAAAAAGCATCCAAGCAAAGAGCAGAGCAGTAGCAGGGATCGCGGCGACTTGACCAGAACCACTGACATTTAACCGCGGCAACTGGTCCGTCCGTCCATCGGTGGCTTCTGCTATTGGTTATTGGCTGCGGCTTTGTGCAATTATTTATTTATGCCTGCATTGACATTAGCATTTACGTTGCCCCGCGTCGCAAAGTATGCCAGACTGGACCAAAGGCGGTTCTTACGCAACAGATAAATCAAGCGATTTGCGATTTGCGATCTGCAATCTGCGATCTGCGGAGACCCAGACGGGGATGCCACGCTTACGATCTGTGGGGAGTTGTCTTTTGGCTATTAACTTTTGATCTTGAGCTCGAAAGCACTTTTGGCCGCTCTTGGCAAGCGATTATTTCGGAAAATCTTTTAAGTAATCAGGCTTTAAGTGTGGGAATTTGCATAAATCTTAACTAAAGGCAGAACAAGTTAGTCTCAATGAATTTACTTGCTAAGAGCTACGAGTTAATTGCTTATTTTATATATCAGTATTTTTGACCATAAGGAAATAGGTCTGAAAAACACTAAAATATAAATATAAGCCTATAATGATTGTACTTCCTTACAGGTTTTTAATGAAAGAAAATAATGCATGCAAAATATTACTTAAAAATAATTTAAAGAGGTCGAACACTTAATTATCTTTAAGGAAATTTAATTTAGGAATACTTACCTATTTCTAAAGTATTTTTAAACATTCATTCTTAAAAAGCTTGTGCAACTCTTGAGCTCTTAAATCATTACACAAACATTATAATTGTTTGGCTGCCTTAAATTCTCAAATGTCTTTAGACACTTCCAACTCGGTACCATCATGCCCACCCATCATCCCTCCCTCCTGCTGGGTATCAAATTGCAGACGCTACTCGAAACGCCTCTAAAACAAATTACGCTGTAAGCCGTAAAGAACACGCCGCGACCTTCACAGTGGACAGCGGGCGAGAACAGGTTGGGCAACCAGAGAATATTGGATATATATATATATATATATACACCATATACCGCAGACCAGACTGGTGGATAGCCAACTGACATTTCGCTCTGTAATCGGCGAAGCCATGCGTATCACCTCAAGGTTCCGCCAAAAGGCCCAAATGGGAAATGCCTGGCCTGGCCTGGCCGGGCTTTAACCGCGAACATAAATCTTGGTAGGCCGCCTAATAAACTTAAATAAACACATTAAAAAGTAGTACGATAAATATTAAATTATTGCTGTCGAGTGTCTGTATAATTACTGGGAGTGAGGGAACTAATAAAAGCAGACTTTGGCTTCGCCTTTAACTAACTTGGCCAATTGTCTGAACTCGTACTACATATATGACTCTATATATATTTTTTTTTTGGTTGATTTTCCTTTGGCTTTTCCGATTCTCGGATTTTCTGGTTGCCAAAGAGACAATAACAATACAATATGGCCACAATCTTTGGGACAATCTTGTCACGAAATTCTGTCGCCGTCTGTGTCGGAGTTGCAGTTAAAGTCGGCTCTGGAGGATGGACGGAGGGGTGGATGGGCTTAAAAAGCCAAAGCCAAAGTCTGGCCCCATCTGCTGGCCCAAAGCCATTCATTAGACGCGCCTACACTTTGGCAGCGACGACAATAACAGCAACAACGCTGGCGTTTAGCAATTTCTGGCATTTTGACCCCGTGCACGGCTTCAGTTTGAGGTCTGCCTCTGCCTCTGTCTCTGTCTCTGTCTCGGGCTCAGGCCTCTGCCCATGGGCTTGGGTTTCTTCGGTACCTTAGCCTCACCTGAGTTTACCTGGCTGCCTGACTTTGATTGCGATTGCCGATTAATGGCAGCGAATTTAAAGGCAATGGTTCAGCCTCCCTACAAAGAAATAAAGGCACTGGCTCTGCCCCATTTCGAGTCAGGTGGCAACGCCGCCGGCCAAGATGGGTATCTTCATTATCTTTTTTTATTTCTATTAAAAAAGGGGTGTTTTTATCGGTCTTTAATAAACAATAAATTAAATAATTAAACAAACCACATTTATGGGATAAGCGGATCTTGAAAGATATTCATGAGAAACACATTCTGGATCTAGATCATTTATCTTTATTATCATTTTTCATTACGTTAAGAAAACGGACGTTTTTAGCTATATAGCAAAAATAATAAATTAAATAATTATACAATGCATAAACTATATTTTAAGAATAAGCAATTTTTCAAAAATACTCTTAAGAAATACTTTTCAAATCTAGACCATTTAGGTTCAAATTATTTAAAGTTATCTTACTTTCTTAGCCCAAAAAAACCCTGCATTAATCCTTATTCCTTCCTGAATAACTAGATAACTTCTAATCAATTTTATAATGAAACCTTGTAGGTCTTATAAAAATAATAGAAACCATTTAAAGTGTAAAGAATTTAATGTAAGCCTATTTTTTAACCATAATTAAAGCTTCTAAGAACCCAAAATGTTTTGTTTAGTTGTCCTGATATAATTTTATATATTTTCTGTATAAAAGATGCTCTTAAAAACATACTGTTCCACTTCTAGGTATACCCTCTAACCCCAGTTAATAACCATTAAGTATAAACTTTAATCGCCGTGTAGCTATTTCCGCTGGCTGATGCAATTACTAGCCCATATATTTAAATTTCTGTATTCGCTCTGCCGAAGAAAACCTGCAACACTTGCATAAATTAAGCGTACTTAGTACTAACTTAGTTCTTTTCGTCTCATTTACCTGGTTCAGAACAGCTGAGCCTCTGCTGCTCTTTCCGAGCAGAGACCCAGGCGTTGGATCTTTACTTTTAGTTAGTTTTTCTTCTCTCTTTCAGCGGATAGTCGTCACCGACCGCCCGCTGCCACCCCCTCAGTTAGTTAGTTTGTCTGTCGTTGTTGGTCGTTTTTAGTTGTTTTTTAGTTTCGTTGTTGTCGTCGTGTCGCAGCTTTTGCATCTTTGGATGGCTTTTTTTTGCTTATTTTTTTATGTGCAACTGTGTGTGCGAGACGCTTTGCCAACTGAAACTGAATTGTTTGCAGCCTCGCCAATGCAATTTTCGTATAAATAGACTCACCTGCCGGCATTGGGCATCATTAAATAAAAAACGCTCGTTCAATTAACAGCTACAACAGGCGCTCAGTTGAAAGGATAACTCAGCCTTTGGATAACCACATCCCTTCAGTGCATCCCCACAAGATGAAGAACGTAAGTGGTCAAAAGGAAACCGAAGTGATTAATTACACAAAAAGTGATGAAAAAGTACTTCTAGGATATTAAGGTTCTCCTAGGATAAAATGTGATGAAGGTATAATGTAAAAAAAGTAAAAACTAGATAGGGACTTGGGAGATCTTAGAGATCTTGTTTATTTTATCGATTTTATTTTATGAAAGATTAGTATAAAGTGTTATTTTTAGGGCAGGATGTGCTGGCTTATAAAACATTTAGGTTTCTTTAAACATTTCATTTAATTTCCCCAAAAATATACCAGATCTAAAAGGCATCTAAATAGCATGTAGATTTTTAAATACCTAAAAACTCTTGAAAACAAATACTCCTTGAAGCATAGTTTGAAGTTTTAGTTCCCAAAAAACCCCATAAGATTGTTAAAAAGTTAAAAAAGTCATAAATGTATTAACTTTCCGGTCAGCCAGGTAACCTCCATAAAATATGTATATGAGCAGACAGGCTTGGGCAGTAAAACCTCCATCCAGCATGCTCGTAAATCAATCACCTAAGGTGAGGCATTTATAGCGGCTACATATCCCTTTTGTGGGCTGGTTTTTTAAGCTTTTCGGTTAGGTTAGGGCAAATCTTCCGCAATTACGAGGCGGGTCCGAGAGCGTGCCATTTGGAGAGCTCAAAAGCCAAAGGCAATTAACGGCCACAGATGCGAGCGCTGTTAGGCATGCAAAGGTCACAGTCAGTCCACATCCACGTCCATGTCCACCATTTGGCAGCTGTCCATCTGGCTGAAAAGTTCAGTCACGAAATTGGAGTCCGAATCCGAGCTAGAAAATGAAAACGAAACCCATTCAGAGATTGCCAAAAATAAGGAAAATTAAACCGAAGACGAGCGCCACGCCCTGCGATTGTCATGCTATTTCTCTGTTGTTTTGTTTTTTGTGTACAAGTTAATTGAGTCGGTGTGTGGAAATGTGGAAAATATTTAATTGGCAGCTATTTGCCGACCTCAAAAGGTGTCTAAAGAGCTCGGTATGTGAGAACAGCAAATAAAATAGCAAAGGCAATAAATCTCTCGGCGGCGCTCAGCTCTCGGACACGCGGGCGTTGCATAATGGACATCGGGCACGATCTCAAGATGTTTACTAACTCACTTAACATTTGCATAGCCCATTGCGTTTTCCTTTTCATTTTCCCTATCGTTTTCAATTTCATTTGTGCTTTTCCCTTGGACAGTTCGCTCTGTGTCTGCTGGCCATCGCGCTGCTGAGCTGCTGCCAAGCTGCTCCCCAGAAGGCGGATGAGCCGATAGCCATCATCAGTCAGGAGTCCAACATTGAGCCGGATGGATCCTACAATTATGCGTGAGTATGGCCAATAAATATAGGTGAGACTTTAAGATGTAAAAATAAGTCTACACTTAAAGCTATCACACTTTCTCACAAGTTCCCCCGTAACACCTAGGTAATTGCTCAAATCAATATTAGAAAATATACCACAATTAACTTAATTGAATAATTAACCGACTAAACACATAAATCTGTGCCTCAAAGTCAACAATAAATACCTCTACAAATTGTAATTGACAGCTGTGATATTATAGCTTCGAAAGAACGTGTTAAAGATCTCATTAGCTCTTCAATTGAACTTCAACCTTTAATTGTCATCTCAAGACCATAAAACTCTAATTGTATTTTAAAGTCGTGCTCATAAAACCAGAGTTATATAGCAATCAATATCGGTTTGTGTATAAAACCCATAAAATGAATAGTATACTTTGCGGCACAATGATTTTTAAAGCAAGTATAAAATCGACTTCCAAAAAGCAACAATGATTCATGGTTCGGTTTTCTAAATGCGGTAAAGACTCTTAGCTAAACTCGAGCTCCTCTTTCTCCCAAACAAAACCAGCTTTTAATATAATCTAGTCAAGATCCCAGTGGCTTATGCTAATCAAGCTAACGAAATATGGATTAATGAACCATTTTCGCATAGAAGTCTGCACAGAAAGGCTAAAAGTTAATCAAATACAAAGCGCCTGGCGCCAGTCATCGGGTGACGCACAAAGCCGCAATTTTATTATATTTTTTTCACAAGATTTCAAGGTGAATTTGGTTAAACCCTTTGGTTATATCTTTAACTTGGGATCATTTTCATTGCAGCTATGAGACGGCCAACGGCATCAAGGCGGAGGAGACGGGAACTTTGAAGAAGGCCACCTCCCCGGACAGCAGTGATGTGATCATTGCCCGGGGATCGGTATCCTACACCTCGCCCGAGGGCAATCTGATCACACTGAACTACTCGGCCGATGATGAGAATGGCTTCCAGCCTCAAGGCGATCATCTGCCCACGCCGCCACCAATCCCGCCAGCGATCCAGAAGGCGCTCGACTATCTGCTCAGCCTGCCCCCAGCCAAGCGTCGTTAAGAAGGAGGTAGCTTCTCCCTGACTTGTACCTGGACCAACAACACTCGATTCTGACCCCCGATTCTGATGAAGATGCTGCGCTGCTGCTGCTGCTGCAGATACCCCAGCCCTGATCCCCATCCCTAGACAATCACACATAAGACACAAGCCAAGGGCCGCAGGAGGAGGAGAAGGAGGAGGAGGCTCCTCGGCCAAATCCACTGACTGAAGAACACAAAACTCAAACGGATTTGAGGGACAACATAACACCATACACTTCTATATATACGTCTGCTTTCTTGCTTTCTTCCACACGAATTTCTTCAGATCTTTTAGTCGCCGGAACTTTGCCATTTTCGGACTCATGTGATATCGTCGATTTATCAATGAAATCAACAAAGAAAATGTAAAAAAAAACAACTAACAAACAAGAAATTACTTAAATAATATACAGGAATATTATCCACAGCAAACTTTGTGTAAATAGTCTGTAAATTAGAAACATTTACACGCGTAGTCTAAGCAGCGATGTCGATGGGAACTTGGCCTGGCTGAGTCCTGATCGCATCGATCTAGACACTTGTGAAGAACTACGAAGATATTCTTTAGCCTTAGCTGCAAATAAAGAATTAAAGATTCTTTCGAAAAGTAAACAATTCGTTTTATTTAATGAGTGATCTTAAGAGGATCAGGGGTAAGACAGGAAAGCTGTGGGTTTTTAATAAATTAAAATCTAGATAAACAAGAAAGGAGCTAAGTTTGGTATGGTGAATACACCGAATGTTATTTTTAAAATTGTTCATAACTTAGCCAAAAAAATATTAATTTCAATTCGGAAATGAATCCTTCACTACTTTGCAGGCATTTTACTAAATTTATAACACTCTGCAAAGATACAAAAATATAAAATTAATATAAAATATTCATTACACAAATTATTCTATAATAACCCATTTTATAGATAAGCAAGTGACCTCTTATAAATACTAAACTAACCAAGTCTTAGCTTTAAAAAATTTCCATTTAAAACACCGATAATCTCACAGATTATGTGCTCATCCTAAACTTCAGAGCTTCTGTCACAGTCATAAATCTATGGACACAATTCCTCAAATAACTGCGATGACATCGACTCAAAAAAAAAAAGAGTTAATGAATGCACAAAACCCGTTGACCAGATGCACACACATTGAGGATATAGTTTACATGGGAATCGAATGGTCTTGGCGCTCCATTCGCTGTTTATTCATAGATTCTGTCCAAAAATAACGTGCGCTTTTATTGTTTCACCCGGTTTTGCACATCAAGGCGAGAGTTGATAGATTCATTTTATGCAAAGTGGCCAGACGCAGGCAAAAATGCGGTTCCGAGCCGAGAACCAGAATCGGACTGAGGCCGGGCCGGGCCCATGGAAGTCACCATCGCCATCGCCATCGTGACAACATTATTATTATTTATTTATTTTATTTTGGAAAACAATGTGTGCGGTGTGGAGGCAGCCAAAGTTGAAGTCGTCTGCACCAAATTTCACACCCATTTTCGAAAGGCCAACGAGGAACGGAACACTAGGCGAAACAAGTTCAATATTATTTATTGGCCACATTTTAATTTCATGTTAAATATTTTATTTTGGTACAGGAATTCTCGCTTTGCTAATTTGTCGTTGCCTATATAAGAGTCTTTGTTTACCGATGGGGATCGCCAGTCGCCCCGAGACACCAGCTTGGATTGTATACCACAACAAACCCGGATATTTGTATATACATTTCATATTGATCGAGAGAGAGAAATAGAGCTTTAAAGTCCCAAAAATGAAGTTCCTACTGCTGATTGCTCTCTTTGTGGTTGCTGCTACGGCGACCGTGGACTATGAACCTATTTCCCAGGAGTCCAATGTGGAGTACAATGGCAAATACCATTATCAGTGAGTCTCGAGGCAGTGGAGGATTATTAAGCCTTATTATGATAATAGTTTTACCTATATCTGTGCTCTTTAGAGGATAATCTTGAGCTTACTTTGAATATAAAACTTAGAAAAGATCATTTTGATTTTTAAATTTATTAAATACAAATAGTTTTCATACATTCTTTAAATGTTTATCATATCTGGCTTAATATTCTTGTAAAATAAAATCAAATTTAATTATAATATAAATTTCCCATACAGCTACGAACTCAAGGATGGCTCCAAGGCCACCCAGGATGGTGTCCTGAAGTCAGTGAATGCCGATCATAATGGCGAGGCTGTCCATGGCAAGTACTCCTTCGTTGGCGACGATGGTCAAACCTATGTGGTGTCCTACACGGCGGATGAGAATGGTTACCAGCCCGTTGGTGCCCATTTGCCCACACCACCGCCCACACCCGAGTCCGTACTCAAGGCCCTGGAGTACATCCGTCTGCATCCCTACACTCCGCCAGTGAAGAAGCACTGAAAAAGTCACGAGAACTAAGCACAAATGTGATCTGAACCAAAAGAACTGAGAAAAATTAAAGGAAAACTACATAAATTTTACAGAAAATGAAGAGAAAGTCTCTGGGGTAAACCGAAGTTAAGGTAAATCAGGCAGGAGAGTTGATAAAGAAACGAGAAGATGAGAGATAGAATTTAAGAAAATCTTGTAAGAACTACAACTGAATTGTTCAAGAGTTTAAAATCGGTATATCTTGTTCATAGTTCCATTACCTTTTTGCCTGAAATTTTAGGAGACTTGCTAATGATTATAGGCACTCGACAGATACAGATACTAATTAAAATAATAATTCCAAAGTAAGAGAAGCTCTCAGCTAACCGGAAGGCAAAGAGTTCAAATAGATTAACTTGGTCTAAACTTAAGGCAGGTGCGTAGTTAGTAAAGTCTTTTCCCTAGAGCTCTCTGCAAAAGCCCCTCTGCAACAAAATCTCTGACTTTTGTGTGCCATGCCAAAATGTGTGTTAAATTTGCCTTACTTAGCAGTTTTTGGCTCTGCTGGCAATCTCGCTAAACAATTACTAATTGAAAGCTAAATTGTTAAATAAGCAATTGAAGCCCCAAGCAGAGTGGCGAAAATCTCAAGGCCGTATCCGCTCTCACACTCGACTTCAGTTGAGACACAAATCGGACCATTTCTGTGGCTCTTAGAACAAAATCAACAAAAAATCAATGGGGATTATGTAAGACTCAGAGACAGAAACCGAAAGTGTGATTTCTGTTTTTTGTTTTGCTCGTTTTAATTTACACTAATATGTTAATAACATTTCGATCAAAACCAAGCTGAGAACATTTGAAATTCCGGGAATGAGCCAAGAGAAATTCTCGCTCTTTTCCAAAAATTAATCAGATATGCATCGGATCGGTGGTTATGTCTTTTGTGGCCATTTCTTTCGTTAGCCAACCAGGTTCATTGACCATTAGCCGTCTCTATGACACAATTGTGGTTAATATTCGCAGCATATAGCCCTTCAGTCATATGGCTATAGAAGCTAGACAATGTTATCAATTCGATTTATGGCCCACAATACTCTACATTTTTTATGGCCTCTTTGTTTTCAGTGTTCACCGTTAGGTTTTTTCGGCGAAATTATTTCCATAATCAAAACGTGATGGCAATGCAAATGTGTGCGATATTCTTTTTATTTTGCAGTTGCTATAGGAATCTAAGGGGAATATTTGGTATTTTCTGGAAGTACAGTGTTTATTGCTTGCATATATAGTTTTTATGGATACTATCTAGGTATTTTTATGTATTTTTCTATAAGAGTTTTAGGAAAAGTTTAGGACATATGGTTCTTTATTAATTTATAATCCTATTAAAGAGCTCCTTAAGTATGGTTTTTGGGTAATCAGAGTTGTATAAATTAAAGGAATTATCTGTAATATTTTTAGCCAAGAATGTATCTTAAAAATTCCAAATAATTGTAAGTAATTACATACATTTGAAATTCCCAAGAATTCCAGCACTCCCTCACCTCAAATTAAATCCTTAACGGAATCCCCAGGAACTGTCAACGGAACCAAACTCTCGCCCCTCTGAAGAATAATTATATTCTGTTCAGACAAATCACGTAGCCTGCGGAGATCTGGGATCCGCGATATGCGCAGTGCGAGGAGAGGGGCCAAAGAGTGGACATCTGCTGTCACCTGCTGACATCGTCGCTTCATCTTCATCTCTTTTTGATGTTTACTCATCGCGCGGCAATAAAACCGAGTCAGAGACTGAGTCTCTGAGTCCGAAACTGAGACGGAGACCGAAAAACCCGCCAACGACGGGCGCTGCTCGTAATTTCTGCGAGTACTTCGCAGCTTATCTAGTGCGCCCATCGTAATGGCGATGATCGCGGTAAGCCCGAAGCTTCTTCGGACTATAAAAGGCCCGGGCCCCGTTGGGGCAGTCAACAGTTTGCTCGCCAACCCGCTGGATAACACTGCCCACGCCCAGTCACACTCCCCCAGGATTAAAAACCATGTACAAGTTCGCCTTCCTAGTCTGCTCCGCCCTGCTGCTCAGCTTTGTCTTGGCCAGGCCACAGGACCAACGGGCAGGAGCTCCGAGTGCCACGACAACGACCACAGCTGCCACCATTGTCAAGCAGGATAATGTGAACAATGCCGATGGAAGCTTCAACAGCAGGTGGGTTTGAATCAGGAAGATGTATGAGCAATGATATATGAGAGCTAAAAAGAGAATAGAGTAAAGAGAAACCAATTTAATTTAATTCCATAAATACCTTATAAATTTACAATTAATATCTAGAAAATCATAAATAAAACCCCAATGTATTTAATCCCTTAGCTACGAGACCTCAAACGGAATACGAGTCGAAAACATTGGCTACCTCAAGAAGATCATTGTGCCCAAGTCGGAGACCTCCGACGGTCAGGTTGTGGAGGAGCACGAGGAACTGGTCCTCGTGCAGACGGGCTCCTACAGCTACAGCGATCCCGATGGCAATATCATCACACTGCGCTACGTGGCCGATGAGAATGGTTTCCAGCCGGAGGGCGATCATTTGCCGGTGGCCCCGCAATAAATTTTAGGTCCCATAAACAGTAGTAGTCCCTCCCAACATAATCAATAATAATATTTCGCTTGAAAGTATTATGCACTGCCCTGAATGCCATACGAAATTGAAATGTCTACAGTCCGTAGTTAGTCTTAAGCAAACACAACACAACACACACACCACACATGCCTGCAAAAAGAGAAATAAATATTGGAAACGATAATGAAAACGACAACTTAACTGAACTGAACTTACTTCTCTCAGCCTCGCATGGCCTATAACATTACACTGCCAAATTGCCCTTCACGCTGGCGGTTAACAGCAAGTGGAGATGAGATGATACCAAAGATGAGATGAGAGATGATGCCAAAGCTGGTGATCATGAGCCAACCGCTGGATTTATTTACATTATCGCACTTGGCTCCGAATGACATTGATGCCGGCGCTGATATGGTTACGGTGGGGAGTACGAGCTTCGGATATGGTTTCGTGTGTTGTTTGCCCAACTCAATGGCGCATACCAGAATGTATGGAAAGTCCCGGCGTTTAATTACTCTATTAAACTCCCATTAGCTGTGGCTTTGCGGCATTTCGCCATCGCCTGATGGGATCATTTCATTTCCAGTTCATCCGCTGAGACGCCGGAATGTGGAGCACTTTGCTATGGGGACTTATGGCCTGGAGCAGTCTGCTGTTCATACATCCTGCTGAGGCAGCCAGGCTGATTCCAGTGAGTAGTTCTCTTAAAAAACTAAGGAAAATATTGCAAAATGATGATCTTTTTCGATTAGAACCTGGGCTACTTCATCGAGATGAAGCAAGTGGATTGCGTGGGCAATCCCAGTTATTTTGCCAACACGCACTGCCGCATCCTGCCGCCGCACAACAGGACCATGGAGGCCTCGGTGACCATTATGCAAAAGCTGAGCGCCCTTACTGGCTCCCTTAGGGTCTCCATACCCAATGCCAAGAAGGTCATTACCCAGATATTCGATATAACCTTTGACGTGTGCAAAGTCTTGCGTGAACGAAAAAGAAAGATGCTAATCGATCTGCTGGTCAACACGGTGGCCAAAAATAGCAATGCCAAGGACTGGAGGTGTCCCTTTCCAAAGGTATGAGCAAATTTAAATAAAAAGTATATATTATTTATATATATTTTGGAGGGAAAATTCGAGTCGAAAAACATATCAGTCACCGATCTGCCGCCCATGTTAACCGAATCGGCCTTTTTCGTGAACCTGGACTTCTTCATTCCCAGGGTGGCGCATGGCTTGAATGTGACTCTTAATGGACATCTCTTTGAAGTTGCCAAGGAAAAGGCCAGGAGGAAGAAATATTTGTAGAGAAAATTAATAAAAATAAACTAGGAGTATATCTTGAAATATATATATACACATTCTACAGTTAAATAAGAGTTTTCTAGAATGATTTTAAAGTTTAAATAATACAATTTGTGCCCTTAATTTTGTTTCCAATGTACTGTTTATTTTACAAACCTTTTCTACATATTTAACTTAAGTTTTACACTAAAATAAAGGCATACTTTGAGGCAGGTACTTTATTAAATAATCGTAACTGGAAAATCATAGGCTTGACAACAAGCTAAATCGCTTCTGATATCTATTTATCCGATAGAATTTCGTTGCCATGCTATTTTACCTATATGTTTTTACGCTCAATTTACAGTTTAAACGGTGGAAAATTTAAAGTGTTTCAAAGTCAATTATGTTGCTGATTTGAAATCACTTAAATCGGTGTACAATTTGAATCATTCAGTGAGTGGCAATGCCTGTATAGAGACTTAGTTTTATTTAGTTGTCCAGCGTCTGATCGAGAGTAATGTTCTCCACATGGCTAAACTGGCTACGGATAATTTTATTGCTCATCCACCTGATCCATTACACAGAAACCAAGGTAAAATATTACTTTAAAATATTTATTTTCTAGAATTTACCCTGATAATCCATATACTTTCAGAGAAAACTGAGATGGGAGTGCTTTGACTGTAGAATAGGTCCCCAGTTTGCAGACAAAATGAAATGCCAGGTGGGCGGCACTAGAAACTCAGTGTTGAATGTGGAAATCAACCTACAGGAGGAACTAGATGCAATCAAGACGTATGTAAAGATATCGACCAGATTCAAGACCACAAGTCCATACCGGAAGTTCTTTGACATAACCTTCGATGGGTGTCGAGTGATATCCGATATGACACAAGGAACCATGGTCTCCAATATGTTCAATGCCGTCGTACGGTCGAGTAATCAGCCCAGAAAGTGTCCCGTTAAAAAGGTAAACTTTTATTATATAAATGAATGATAAATTAAATATTATCTTTAAACATTTTCAGGGCTTGATTTACTATCACAATATAAGTATAGAGGATGCCTTACCCATGTTTGTGCCCAGCAGCTATCTATTTGTCCAAGTCGACTTCTTTTCCAAGCGGCAATCCTACTTAAATGTAACTCTCCGTGGAGAGATATCCGAAAAATAAATAATATATTATTTACCCGACTACTTTAATAAATTACTGTATTAACGGACTGACCCATAAACAAAGACATCAACTTAAATATAGAACTCAGCTTGATTCATATTTAAACCCACTTAAAATGCCATCACCAAAAAATATCATTAATTATGGGAAGCATTATAATTATCAACCGCTGGTGTTTTCACTTATAGTCTTTGACGGGGCTTCCGGATCGGACAGTTGTAATTTATCAGAGCTGATGATGATGTCTCAATTTTACGGAATACTTTTGCTACTTTTCCTCGCTGGCCACAGCCAGACGGCCAAGGTATGCTAATGAGAAAATATGACGAGGATTTGTAATCAACTCTCTGGCATAGCTCTCAGCAAAGTTGCATCTGCAGCTGATGTGGCGGAGCTTCAACTGTGTGATCAATTCGGATTATATTTCGCAACACAAGTGCCTCATCCTGGAGGCGGACAGGTCTCTGTTGACCACGGAACTGAACTACATAAGGGATGTGGACAAGTATAATGCCACCTTCAAGCTATTTATGCCGCGAAGACCCAACACAAAGTTCCAAAAGGTTATAGACATCAATGTGGATATATGTCAGTTTGCAAAGGGAGTTCATGGCCATCGATTCATGACCATTGTGATTAAGGCTTTCGGAAAGCAGGGATCTCAGCTAAAGTGTCCACATCCCAAGGTAATATTGATGTATACTCTTTTATATTTTAAAGTTATTTAGATGCTTTTTTGCAGGGTCTTTATGTTTATCCCAACATTAGCATAGCCGAGAATTTGCCCGCCTTTTTGCCAGAGACTGAGTTCCGAATTGAAATGAATTTCTTGACTACGGAAACTCATTTGTTTAATACCAGTCTTGCTGGATTTTTGTATGATCCCCAAAAGAAGAGAGTCAAAGTTAACTAATTTATTTCCGAAGAAATAAAGTAAACACAAAAATATTCGAGCAAAGATCAAGCAGATATGAGATGGTAAATTTTAGTATTCAATATTCAATATTCAATACTTCAGAAAGTAAAGAAATGAATTTGAATAGCTGATATTTAATCATAAAATCAATATAAATAAATTCTTATTCTATATTACTAAACGAAGACGAATTTGAGTGCTTTAAGTTAAAATTTCAAACAAATTTAATATAAGTTGTTTAATTATATTAACTCTAGCTAAAGGATTTAATCGAATAGAAAGAGTTGTTAAGGAAATTTTGGCCTAAACTGAGGAATTAATCAAATGCCTTATGGCCCGCCACTTGTCACTCCAGCGGTACGTGATCTTTGTGTCAAGTTCCGCTGATCGTCTCAGAATCGCCACTGGAGCATTATTTACGAGTCAAGCTCAAGATTCGCCGCATCGACAAGGCATTTCACAACCTGAATATTTATGGCCAGCAACGGGGTTCTGTAAGCCAGTTGGCGCTCTCATCGGATGAAGCCTAAACCGAAACTGAAGCTGAAGCTGAAGCTGAGGCTAAAACAGAGGCTCAAATGTCAAATGTTGTTCGTAAGAACGGCGGCAGTTCGACAAATGCTAAGAATGTAAGGGTGAAATCGTTTGACATTTGCAGCAGTTGCCCCATTAGCCATTAGTCGGTCACTGTGCGAGTGGGTTAGCCATGATCCAAAGTGATTAGAGTTCCCGGGGTTCCTGAACACGAGGGGGTGATCTCTCTCTCTCTCTTTCTCTGCAGAGCTAACCTTGCCCAGCTTTCGTTTTTGTTTTCCATTTTTCAACTGTGCGTGGCATCTGTATAAAAAGTTGCACAACCAGCAATGAATCACCAGCAGCAACAACAACATCAACAGCAACATCCACTGCAACTGCAATATCAGCATTAGCAACAGTGATGGGAAATAGTTAGGGAGTACCTTTATAGAGAGTACCTAATGATTTTGTAGCTAATAAAATATAACATGAATTCTTTGTGTTTTAAGCTGATTTTTTCCGAATAAGTCTTTAATTTACGGCTTTAAAAATTTGCACAACTTTAAAAGCCATCTAAAACTGTATATAAATAGAAAAAAGTTTCAAAAGTGCGCTCATATATTTTATTTATATTAAAGACACATTAATGATTGTAATAAAAATATATATAAAAGTTAAATCTACATTATCCCCTAGTTTCAAAAATTGTTTATAATAAATATAATATTAATGTACCTGATCCCATCACTGACCGCCGGCAACATAGTCAATACGGAGGCTTGGCGGGCGTTCGAGCTGCAGTTGTGGGTGCGGAAGACGAGGACGTGGCCAAAAAAAGCAACAAAAAAAAACATGACATGGCTCAGCGGGAGGAGAGGTCGTTTGTCGCAATAGGCGTTGGAGTTTTCAGCTTTTTGGCTCGCCTGCATGTTTTTCGCCGGCTCTCTCGGCGGTTGTTCAACCCGCCGCTGCATTGTCTTGCCTCTCTTGTGGCACTTTTGTCCCCCCGTAGTTTTGGGTTCTGTCTATGTCTCACTCTCCCTCTCTTGTTGTCCCCAAAAGACTCGGCAGATTAACCCAATTGTTTGGCAACTAATTAACATTTGCCAAGACGCTTTGGACTCAATTATCGTCTTGCCTCATCTGCCGGGCACTTTGGCCGCTTTGCTGTTACAACAATTTTCGCTACGCTGGCTGGTGTTAGTATTGGTATTGGATCCGCCAAAATGCTGCAATTACAAGAATGCGAATGCGAATTTGAAACCGAGACCGAATCCGATTCCGAGCCGGAATCCGAATGCGAATCTGTAACCGAAGCTGGGAGCAGCAGCATCTCCAAAGTGCACTTCTGCCGAGAGAGCGTGCACCTACCCGAGAGAGAGCGAGGGAGAGCCAAGTGGAGTGACGCTTTTGGCCAAGTCAACAACGAAAGCAAAATGAAAAACCAAACTCGTTCTGGCTTGTTTCTAAATAACGGCATTGCGAAGATGAACGACCGGACGTGCCGGCACGGGGACAGACATTTCGCAGACATTTGAGTTGGGCCTACAAGCGGGCCAAATACGAGCGGCGACAACTAAGCCCCGGCTAAGGTGGGTGCCATAGAGGTAATAGGATGGTAAATTGAATCGAAAGGCTTAGACCTCCGGGGTATATTTGAGGTACTTTTATCCAAAGTTTGTGTAAAAATTCATATATTTCTCAAATAAAATCAAAAGACTTAGGAAACGAACTTATTTTTTGCGAAATATTTAAAGACTTAGGAAACGAACTTCGTATAATCAGAAGACTTAAGAAACGAACTTGGTTTTTCTATTCATAATTACTAATGAACAAAAATATAAGAAATGAACAATATTTTAAATATAATTAGACATACTTAGGACTAGTTTCTATATGTGATTAAAAGTAAGTTAAAATGAGGAAATGATAAAAATGTTTTTTATGAAAATATACCAACAAAAGTCTTACAATTATCTTCTTTATGATTTAAATAAAGATATTTATTTAAATTACTTTAGAAATATATACATAAATTTGAATTTTTAAGTAGAAAAGAGATGTCATTTTGAAATTGTATACAAAAATTTCCTTCTATTTTAGGAACTAATATTTTCCTGTCCAAAAATCTATGGAACATTCTCAAAACGAGAGCGACAGTGAATTCATTTTGTTTTCCTCCGTTTTTCAATTTAGCATTTAAGCGTCGACGAGCCTACAAACAACAATTACCGATCAGTTGGATCGGACAGCTACAATAGTAACAACAAGAGCTACTATGGCGAATTCAACCAGGCAGCCTCTCCATCTCCATCTTCATCGGCATTGCCATCTCCATCGCCATCGCCATCGCCTTCGCCATCTTCACCTGCATGTGCGGCGCTCTCCCGTGGAAACTCATCGTCGGTGCAGTGTGGGTACGGTACGAGTGCAGCAGGAGGATCGGTACCGACTCGGAGTCGGGTCGGAGCGAATCGCCTATATAAGGCTTAAATAGGGCCGCGCTTGGCACAGTGTCTAGCGGAGCTGCTTTCACTAGCCAGTGCGATCGATCAGTGCCAGCCAATCGGGCGACAAAGCGGGCCAACTCACAGGAATATACAGTGGATAAAAGTCAGAGACTCCTAGCCGAAAATGAAAGTGATTGTAAGTGGCCCGAACTATTGGCATTTGGGATTAAGTAAATATAAAGAAGAAGTGTTCAGAGACTGGATATAAATATTTATGGATTCTTAAAGAAGCTTAATTAATATTTTCTGGTGCTTGCAAGCTCCGTTTTATATTAATTACATTTTTAAAACAATAATATAGTAATAAAATAAAGTTTAATAATAAATAATAATGTATAGAACGTGATGTGAAATAAATTTAAAAAAATGTTTATACTTAAAGTTTCATTACAAACTAAATTTCCTTCACAGATCCTTCTGGGACTCTTTGTCCTGTCCTGCCAGGGACAGCACCATCATCCCCATCAGCAGCACCAACAGCACCAGAACGTGAACAACATTCCACGCGACGACAAGCCGGATCATCACCGGCACGAGGAGCACCGGGAGACGAGCACCTGGATACCCATCATCAAGTACAACAAGGAGCAGAGCGAGGATGGCAGCTACAAGACGGAGTACGAGACGGGCAACAGCATCATTCACGAGGAGACGGGCTTCCTCAAGGACTTCGAAACGAATCCGAATGGAGTGCTAGTCCAGCATGGCCAGTACTCCTACCAATCGCCGGAGGGCACCTTGGTTAATGTCCAGTATACCGCCGATGAGAATGGCTTCAGGGCCACCGGCGATCACATACCCACTCCGCCGGCCATACCCGAGGAGATTCAGAAGGGACTGGACCAGATCTATGCTGGGATCAAGCTGCAGCAGGAGCGTCTGGAGCAAAGGGCCAAGACGGATCCAGATTTTGCCCGGAAGCTGGAGGAGCGACGAGTGGCCAACCAGAATGGGCAGTACATTGGCCTGCTGGAGAACCAGTGAGGGAGGGGCAGTAGACCCAACTACCAATCCGATTCCCATCCTCCCCACCGAACCCATGAGCCTGGAAACGTGACTTCCTCTGTGACTCCTGCGTGAATGCCTTAGTGACTCTCCTAGTGACTTCCTTGGGAACTTCCTTGAAGATTTCCTTTGTGACTTCCTTAGCGACTCCTTCACATTCTATGACAACCAGAAGACTGTGATTTCACACTGCTAAATCTTCTTCAAAATCATCGCTGAACCTCTGATAACTTTTATTAACATTTATTTGCAACCAAGTTCCGCAAAACCACACACACACAGAGCCGGGGCACACATGATAATAATACTTTATTAACGAGTGTGAAAGTTTCGCCGCTTTGAAACAATAAAAGAAAAACTAACGTTTCCATTATGCCGAAGTATGTAAGAGTGTATATTTTCTATTTTTCCGTTTGTTTTTTTCAGAGCTGACCAAATCCATAGTGTTCAGACAGACGTGACAAGGCGTTTATGGGTCTCCATCTGCGGCTCCATAATTTTCCCGTAGGCTTTTCCGCGCTTTATTGTTTATGTTTGCCTCTGAGATCGAATTACCCCATGCGTCAGTTTGTTGATCCCATTCCATGCTCATGCAGGTTGGGTTTTTCCAATTTTCCATGTTTCTACATCGCCGTCATGGAAATTTTCTTTCGAGAGCCTCCTCGTCGACTGGTTGCTGGTTGCGTAATTACAAGAGATCCATGCTCTCAGCCAGTGCCATTCGCGGGAGTCTAGGAGAGTGGGGGAATCTGCGGGGATAGCCGGTTGAAGTGGTCCGCGAATGGGTTACTGGCGCAGCCCCGATTCCCCGACTAAACCTCTTCTGCGTTCTGCCAATCATTTCGTAAGCTGATTTACCGTTTCGCGTTAGTTTGTTCGGTGAAAAGTAGCCCTTAGCTAAATAAATATAGAAACTATAACCAACTAACTATAGCTGTTGAACCCAAAAAGAGACCTGTCATCGAACAAAGCCAACCGAAAACCTTTTGGGCCACAAAACGGCAAACGATTTGGCCGAATATTTGCATAAAATGTAAACACAGAGATGTTAGAGGTATTCTTTTAGGAAATATAAATATTTATGAGCTTATTTGAACTACTAAAACAGTTTTATTGCTTTAAGATATCAATTTCATTTAATAATCCCCTATAATTATCAACATAAATCATAAGCAAACCAAGTATTATGATTATATCTCCAAAGAAAACACCCCCATAACTATTTTTATGACAGAACAGTAACTGCTTTAACGCCTTGAATAAAATTATAATCATTATAAATCGAGAGGGGGGGAATACCTTCACTATATATGACTTGAAGTCCACCAACAAATAAATCAATTCCGCTGCATTTTCACCACCGAAGCAGACCCCAAAAGCACGGGGCCCCGAAGAATGTTTATTCGCCATTAAGTTTCAACGCTCTTGCGCATAATTAAGACGAAAAAAAGCCAAGTTATAATAACGAAGCTGAACAATAGAAAATTTCTATGGCCCGTGATTAGAAAGAATCTTTCTTCTGGGCCTGAGCGGACGCTGGTATCGATTTGGCCAACTCAGTTGCCGTTTAGAAGCCGTCGCGTGCAGATCACAG
This sequence comes from Drosophila seguyi, assembly GCA_008042675.1. Lineage (NCBI taxonomy): Eukaryota > Metazoa > Arthropoda > Insecta > Diptera > Drosophilidae > Drosophila > Drosophila seguyi. Next base: position 213,418 of record VNJU01004981.1, on the reverse strand, counting down.
CCGGGAAACCTTTCGAGAAAAAACAGAGTCTTTGAAGAACTCGAATTCGTACCAGCGGGGAGTGAGCGGAAATGGTCAAGTGAAGTGGAGAGAAGATAAGATAAAAGAGAGAGATCTAAAGAATTAAAGATCGAACGAAGTGCGTGCGAATATTGAATTGACATCGGAGGAGAAGCTCCGTTAAAAGCAAAAATAGAAGAGGCTTCCCAAACAAAAGACGGCTGAAAACGAGAATGAATCAATAAAAAACGCGAAAAACTAACTGTACATCCGGCAGCAACAATAAAAAGTGGCACAGCGCCTCTGCGAAAATAAACAAAAGACATTCTCTGTTTGATTTAAATATGGTTAGTCATCGGAAAGAGTGTTTACTGTGGCTGCTCATCGCCCTCCTCGGCGGCTGTCAGCCCCTGGCAGCCCAGCAACTGCAGGGTCCACCCCGGCCCAGGGGTCGTATACGTATTGCGGATATGCAAGTCCCACCGGGAGGAGTCCCACCAGTATCTGCTCCAGGCCCTCTGGGTAATTGGCCCAGTTTACCCGCTGTGGGCCCCATCAGCTCCACTGTGCACACGCACATTCCACTCTTGAGGGAGGAGAGTGCTCAGGGCCCACCGACGCCCAGCCAGGAGGCAGTGGTGTATGGCAACTGGAAGCCAGAGCATCCAGAGAAGCCAGTCGAGGTGGCAGCGAAAGATAGAGAAGCAGCTATGGAAATGGAAACGGACTCCAGTCAGCAGCCCAGGGAGCGGGTGTACGGACGCCTGGAGGCCATGCTCATGGGTTTGCCAGCCAATGGTAAGCTTAAGCTGGAAACAAACAAGAATTCCAAGGAAGTAACTTCATAAATTTCATCTTTATTCCAGCTGCAGATGCCAAGCCCTCTAGTTCCAGTGAAGAGCAAACAGCTCCCATTGCTCCCGGTGGCTATCAGAACCCCGTTTATGTTCCACCCGCCAGCTATGAACGTTCGCCAGAGAAGCACGGACGCAGAAGGGTCACCAGTCAGCAGACTCCACACCAGTTCGAGGTGAGCCGGGTGAACAATACGGATTCGGGACTCAAACCCATGGCCAAGCAGATCAACGATTCAGGAGAGACAACCTCGACGACACGCAGGAATTCGCAGTCCACCACCGATGACAACTGGATGCCACTCCCCTATCCTTACCCATATGACACCACAATGCCCTCTCCGCCCGCGTCGAGCTCAATGGTGCCAGGATTCATGCAGTCCTCGGTGGTGCACCCGCCAGCACCCACTCAGGCCACACACTCCACCGCCGGCCTGCTCAACTGGCCCACCGATTTCATCGACAGTGCCTCCAGTACGGCGAGCACGGAGCGCATCGATGGCACCATTCCGGCGAACATTGATAGGCGAGACGACAGCATCGGCGACTCCGCGGACGACTACAAGTACTACGAGGAGTCGCTGAACTCTGCCCAGATGCACAGCGAGCTGAGTGTGCCGGAGACGCTGCCGCTGAACATCACCCGGGTGGGCATTCCCTACGAGGATCGCAATGCCTCCGAGGAGCCGACCATCTGTGTCCCGCTCACCGTCTCGGAGGCGTCGCTTGCCTCGGACAGTGCCACGCCGCTGGTGGTGGAGGTAGAGCGTGTCTACTGCTTTCCGCTGCCCAAGGTGGAGGTGCGAAGGGGCCAAGTCCGGCCGCAGGTGGAACAGGTGACCCGGGCGCATCAGGAAGAGGAGGAGATTCGCGAAACGGAGATGCAGCCAACGGATCAGCCCATGCCGCCCACGGATGCTGCAGCGGGAGCCTCGCGAAGTTCAGTTGGAGTACTGACGTTAATCCTCCTCCTCGCCGGCTGGAGCTTTCGACCAGGAACTAGTACCTAAACTAGGATCGCCGAAGATCATTTAAAACACACAACTCAGGGGCCTAAAACGCAATTAACGATTATTTAAACATTAAAAACTAAGCTAACATCAGGACTTAAGTGTTTTCTTTAAGGTTTCTTAAGGGTTTTTTTGGCTGGGTAAAAGAATATAGATTAGTAAAGTTCAATTATATCGGAACTTAACATTCTTTTATAGGTTTTATCTGGAATCTCAACCTATTTATAGCAACTCAACTGATTAAAGTATAAGTATTTTGTTTGTATTTTATTTCAGTAACTCTGTTGCTTATCAGTTTTTAACACTTTAGTTTTTTGTTTACATTTTTCTACTATCTCGACAGCCTTTGGTTTGTGTTTATAAGAAGCTTTCATACGTACATATATATGTACCCGATAAGGAATTTCATTCATAGAAAAACTCAGTTTACTATATAAAGAGGTCTTGGTGATAAGATTAATGTGATTATGTGTCTCAATTGCGAGCCCCCCTATTGGCAACGAATACATCACGTGCGGCCTTGCGCAAGGTCTTTCCATTGGCATTACTCGGCAGTTTATCGACGAACTGGACTCCGGCATGCAGCTGCTTCTCCTTGGCGGGCAAGTGCTTGGCCACATAGTCAATAATATCCTGGGCACTCACCTCGGACCCTGGAATCTTGACCACCAAGGCACCAGCCTCATCGCCAATCCTTTCATCGTAAATGCCTACAACGCACACATCCTGCACCTGTGGCATCCGCGAGATGATGCTCTCGATTTCGGTGGGAAAGTAGCTCAGACTTTCGTAGCGCAGCATCTCCTTTTTGCGATCCACAATGTAGAGAAAGTTCTGCTCATCGAAGTAGCCCAGATCCCCCGTGTGGTACCAGCCCTCGGAGTCCTGCAGGCTGCGAGTCTCCTCGGGATTTCCGTAGTAACCGTTCCACACGCGATTTGTATGGACATACAGCTCTCCCACCTGGTTATATGTGAGGTTTTTTCCCTCCTCATCCACGATGCGCATTCTGGTTCCCGGACAAGGTCTGCCCACCGATGAAAGGTTAGCAAGTCCGGCATTGGCCGTAACGATTCCCATTTCGGTCATTCCATAGCCACAGGTCAACAGTGCACCCTTGCACAGATTCTGGACCTTCTGCAAAGTGGCATTGGAAGCCCAGCCGCCGGTGAAGTGGATATTCACAATGGAAGCCAATGCCTCTGGCGTGGCAGTCGGACAAGTCACAAGAGCTGAGAGATATCTGGGCGGCAATACTGCAATGTTGATCTTGTACTTTTCCACCATTTTCAGGAAATGCTCTGGCGTGAAGAGTTTGTTGCTTATGATGCGGGTGCAGCCCGAAAGCGTATTGAACATGAACGTCACCAAGCCAGTCAGCCAGTCGAGGCAACTGGGCGTGAAAATTGATAGTTCATTGGTGGCCATCCTAACAGAACACGAATATATGTTTATAATTAAAGAAATCTTGTAAATATAAGATAATAAACTCACATCATGTCACTTATAAGGTAGTTGTTGGAAATGCACACAGCCTTGGGCAGGCCAGTGGTGCCTGAGGAGCACAGTATCGCCACTGTTTGGTCACCACCCTCCTTCAGGGGCTCAGGTCTACGAGTATATTCTGTTAAGAAGGAAGCTTAAGAGGATCACTGGTTTAAACTTACTGGTAAGTCATCTCAGTGGCGGTGGGATCAAGCAGGGTTTCTATGCTGGGAACTCCAGAAATGTGATCGGTGAGGGTGAAGATCTCTGGTTGCCATCCAACGGTAGCTGCTTGAATTTTCCGGATATCAACTCCATCACAGAATATCACAGATGGTTTGGTTATGGAAAACACATGGGCGGTGGTGGCTACATAGGAGTTTCAATAATTAACTGGAAATTCTTAGATAACAAAGCGTATTATACCAACCTTCGTCCAGCAATGTGCTTATCGAGTGAAAGGGTGTTGCATTCAGAAAACAGGCCACTCCCAAGGGCATTGCGTAGGTGGAATTTTGTATAGAAATACCAATGACATCCTTGTGGCCAAGTCCGCGCTTCTTGAAGAACTGGGCAATCCTGACAGCCCAACTAAGTGCTTGCTCAAAGGTGGTCTCCACTCCATCGGCCTCATTTATCTGTCTCAAAGAGTTAATCCTTAAGAAACTCTATTCATGGAGATAAATCATAGATCTCCTTACCTGACACACGTTCTTTGGCCAAGTTCTCATGGTGTTGTATATTATTTTGCCCACAGAAGTGTCATGGTTGTAGGTGTAAGTTCTCGCCGCCCCACTCCAGATCCTCTCCTGCTCATTAAATGTGGCGGTTGGTAGGGCCATGTTTTGTAATGCTTCACAAAGTCCGCTTTGAACGACAAACCGTAGACGACTGCCACAATCCGATCTAAATCGGGGTATTTATAGTGAGCCAGAAAGACTAATACACCGAGGTGAAGCGGCCTTTGGCTGGGAATAGCTCACCTCTGTACTGAGTTATCAGACGGAGTCGAAAGTTCGGCAAACATCAGACTATAGACAGATTTTGGTCTTGACTGCTCGATACCCCTCCTAATCAACAATTGATTTCACAATGCAGCGAGTGCTTAGAACCGAATCTATCCAAGTCAACAATCGGTTTATAGCAGATATTTACAATAAACAAAAGCTCAAATCATGCTCGCTCAGCTTTATGTTTGATTTTAATCAAACTCGCATCATGCTTACTCGGCATTTTTCGTATCTAATCGGGGAAGTGGAAGAAGTCGAAGCAGGGAAGACGCCAGGCCCCGCTTAAGGGGTAATTATTAATTTCATCATCTGCGATAAAGTTACAAAAACTTATTTAATTTAAGTGCTTACTTAATATATTATTTATGAAATGATAAGAGTATAATTTTGCTCAAAGATTATGATTCCCAGATATACATATTCTTAGTCTTTGCTCACTAAAGTCATATCTCATTCATAATTTCTTTTTATAGAACTTTGTTAGTTAAATATCAGACAGATACTTAATCATTTAAAAGCAATTGTTTATTTATAAGGTTAAGGATAAGGTTATCATCGGAATTTATTGCCGTTGTGCTTGTAGCTCCTTGGCTTATCTTCAAATAAGAAACTTATCTCTGATAAGAACTTTCATTCATAAGAAAATATTCTTCTAGGAAATAGTAATCCATTTGCGATAAGACTGCATAAAATTTAATTTCAATTCCCGGTTTTGGCTGCAAATTCATCACGTGCAGCATGGCGCAAGGTCTTTTCATTGGGGTTACTAGGTAGTTTCTCTGTGAACTGGACTCCAGCATGGAGCTGCTTTTCCTTAGCAGGCTACAGTTTTGCTACATAGTCAATAATGTCCTGGGAAAACACTATCCTGACCACCCAGGATTCAGCCTCATAAGCCAGATCCTCTCTTTTTCATTGTAAATAGCCAATAACACTGATGTTAAAAAACTGTGGCTCTTAGGCATATATCTTATGTATTTATACAAAAGTACCCATTATTTATGGGTTTGTTTTTAGTTTATTTGATAATTGTGATAACTGAAACATAAATTCAGACTGGCACCACTTCTGTAGGTTTTATTGAATGGCATGATAAGATTTTTAGACCATTTACTTGAAGTAGTTTTCCGATTATATATATCAATTCATATCTTATCTCATCTAAATTCCAGAAAAACATTTGATTTGTCAAAGATCTAAAAAATATTGCCGCAATAATTGGGTAGTAGTTTTTACAACTTTCCAATACAAGTACTCCTTGATTATCGTAACTTGTTGAGGAAACTAAGACATACTTCTAGGCGTCTGAAATAATGGATTTTATTTTCTATTTATTGGTTATTGACTAAATTAGCACATTTTTAGGCCGCATCCCTGGGTTTCTTTCTTAGTAATTCTCGTAACTATTTTTAATTAAATATATAAATACCCTATTTGGCAGCTCCCTTTTTGGCCACAAACTCCTCCCGCGCCACCCTGCGTAATGTCTTCCCATTGGGATTGGCGGGCAACTTGTCGGTGAACTGGACACCAGCATGGAGTTGCTTTTCAACAGCGGGCAGTCTCTGGGCCACATGATCCGTGATCTCCTGCGCCGTAATGGAGGTTCCCTGCCTCTTGACCACCAGAGCACCAGCAGCATCTCCCTGCCGTTCATCGTAGATGCTCACGACACAGACCTCCTCCACCTGAGGCAGCTTGTATATGACGCCCTCGATCTCGGAGGGCCAATAGTGATTTCCCAAGTACTTGCAGATTTCCTTTTTGCGATCCACCACAAAGAGCAGGTTCTGTTCGTCGAAGTAACCCAGGTCGCCGGTGTGAAACCAGCCCTGGAAGTCCTGCATGCGCCTTGACTCCAGGGGATTGCCGAAATAACCATTCCAGGGCTGACCATTGTGCACATAGATCTCGCCCACTTCGTTGTATCCCAAGTTCTTGCCGTCCTCGTCCACAATCCGAATCTTAACACCAGGCATTATTTTACCGACAGTGTTGACAGTGCTTAGTCCCACACTAAAGCTAACGCCACCCACCTCTGTCATGCCATAGCCAGAGGAAAGCATCGCACCCGGACACAGCTCCTGTATCTTCTTCAGTGTGGTCATGGAGGTAAAGCCACCGCCATAGGCTATTATCCGAATGGAGACCAAGGCTTCTTTTGAGGCTCCAGGATAACTGACCAAAGCAGCCATGTGACGAGGCGGCAAAATGACGGAGTTGATCTTGTACTTCTCCACGAGCGTCACAAAGTAATCCGGGGAAAAGGGCCTATTGGTTATTATCCTTGTGCATCCGACCACTGTTCCAAGGATGAAGGAGGCTAAGCCGCTGTACCAGTCAAGGCCACTGGCTGAAAATATCACCAACTCGCTGTTCATCATGCTGTAAAGGTAATTATTTTTAAATATATATCGAAATCAATTTGAATAAGTTCAGGACTCACGCGTTATTTATATGCAAAGCCGCATTGGAAATGCAGACAGCCTTGGGTAGACCCGTGGTCCCCGAAGAGCACAGAATGGCCACCGTCTGCTCGCCTCCTTCTTTCAAAGGTTCTGGTCTGAAGGTAGATGGGTTGTTTACCACGCTTTAAAGACTCTCAAAGTCATCTACTTACTGGTAAAAGAGTTCCGTGGGTGTGGGATCTAGAAGGCTTTCAATATGAGGCACTCCCTCAACAGGATCTGTGACTGTAAAGATCTCCGATTCCCAGCCTTGAGTGGCAGCTCGCACCTTCTCATAAGCCTGACCATCGCAGAATATAATTCTCGGCTTGGTTATCGAAAAAATGTGTTTCATTTTTGCTAAAATAAGGAATTTGGAAAGTTATATCTGAAAATAAGCTTTAATTACAGTAGAAAACTAACCTTCGTCCATTACCGGATTGATGGCATGAAAGGGTGTTCCATTTAACAAGCAGGCCACTGCCAGGGGCATTACATAGGTGGAGTTCACCGCAGCCAGACCAATGATATCAGGATGCTTGAGTCCCTTCTTCTTTAAGATCTGAGCTATACGAATGGCCCAAGTGATGGCCTGATCAAAGGTGACTACCACGCCATCCGTGTCGTTTATCTGTATTTATGTTTTGTTAACTTTAATTCTGTATTTTGGGTTTTCCCTTGGTTTGAACTTACCTGGCAGACATTCTTGGGCCAGTTCCTCATGCTGCTCCATATTATCTTGCCAATAGACGTCTCATCGGTGTACATATTAACCCGCTTGGGGCCACTCCAGATTTTATCTTTGGGATCGTAGCTCGTTGGTAGTCCGTCCATCCTTTAGTTTCTCAAGTTAAAGCAACACTGCCACTCTTGGTCAGTGAAAATCGTATTTATGGCGGTGAATAGCTTAAAAATAGCAAGTAATGGATGACCATCATCAATGGAATACACCTGATTCTGACGGTTTTTGTTTGTGACGTTCAGTGATAAGCTGAAAATATACAGATTATTCTTCCTTAGCAGCACTTTATATCTTATCTAAAGCATTTCATTTAATAGGAAACTATGAAGTCTCATTACAAAATCGAACGATTTGTGGTAAAGACTTTTGAAGATTAGGTTTCATAAATTCTTAAGAAATGCCAAAAGAGATTTTCTAAAAGGTTTAAGGTGATAAGAACCCATATTGATTAAATCGTAAGGGAAACCCTGTTGTTGTGATGGTAATCCGAATAAAAAGCTACCTAATTCATCAACATATTACACTAAAATATTAAGTAATTGTGCTCTTAACTAAGACACACTTCTAGGCGCCGGAAATATAGGTTCGATAACAAACCGTGTATTTCTGCTGGCAAAAAAAGTATAATTTTAGGAGTTAACCGAAATAGAACACTGATAACACTAAGAACCCACAGGTCCACCTTGATTAAACCCACTCCTACTCGTAATCCCAGCCTGTCAGAGATATACCTAGGATTAGTAGTTGTCTTGCAGTTACAATTTATTGCAATCCAAAGGTCACCTCGCAATCGAGACCCTCGAACAAGGCACTTTAACAATAAATTGACGTGTTGCAATTATCTCCCAGTACTTATGATTAAAGAAAAACAAAAACTCGACTACGTTGGCGAAGAACTCACTTTCCCGTGCCGCTTTGGGCGACAAAAACGTCGCGTGCCACCTTGCGCAACGTCTTGCCATTGACATTGGCGGGCAGCTTGTCGGTGAACTGGACTCCGGCTCGTAGCTGCTTCTGGACGGCGGGCAGGCGCTTGGCCACATGCTCCACAATCTCCTTTGCCGATATGTTGGTTCCCTTGCTTTTCACCACCAGAGCTCCAGCGGCATCGCCCTCCCGCTCATCGTAGATGCCCACAACGCACACATCCTGCACCTGCGGCAGTTCCGTAATAACACTCTCGATCTCGGTGGGCCAGTAGTGAAGGCCCTGGTACTTGAGGATCTCCTTCTTGCGATCCACAATGTAGAGGAAGTTCTGGTCATCGAAGTAGCCCAGGTCGCCAGTGTGGAACCAGCCCTCAAAGTCCTGCATGCGACGCGTCTCCACGGGATTTCCATAGTAGCCATTCCATGCCTGGCCCGTGTGCACGTAGATCTCGCCAACCTGATTGTAGCCCTGATTCTTGCCCTCTTCATCCACTATGCGGATCTTAATGCCCGGAATGGGTCTGCCCGCCGAGGAGACGTTGCTAATGCCAATATTGATGGTAATGGCACCCACCTCGGTCATTCCGTAGCCCGAATTGAACATGGCCTTCTTGCAAAGCTCCTGCGATCGCTGCAAGGTGGCTAGGGATACGGCGCCGCCGCCATAGTTCAGGTGCGTGATGGGGGCCAGGGCTTCGGGCTTTGCCTCCGGACAGGTAATCAAAGCCGAGAGGTGACGAGGTGGCAGGACGGCATAGTTGATCTTATACTTCTTCACCAGACCCACAAAGTAGTCGGGAGCGAAGGGTTTGCTGCTGATGATGCGGGTGCATCCAAAGACAGTGCTGAACACAAAGGCCCACAGTCCGGTAATCCAGTCCAGACAACTTCCTATAAAGATCACCGATTCACTGTTGACCAACCTGTAAAAGGATTATAAAAAATTAAGCAAACAATCTTCAGAAGCTGAAAGGATAAACTCACATGCTGTCCTGAATGAGGATGCTGTTGGAAATGCAGACAGCCTTGGGCAAGCCAGTAGTGCCCGAAGAGCACAAAATGGCCACCGTCTGGTCACCTCCCTCCTTCAGAGGTTCCGGCCTGTATAAGGATAAGGAATACCTTAAAAAGTATTCAATTTGTGAGTGATTTCTTCCACTTACTGATACATCCTTTCGGTGGCTGTGGGGTCCAGCAAGGTCTCAATGCTCTGAACTCCCTCAACGTGATCGGTGAGAGTGTAAATCTCCGGGTGCCAGCCAACAGTGGCCTTGTGAACCTTATCATACTCATGCCCGTCGCAGAAAATCAGAGAGGGCTTCGTAATGGCGAACACATGCGTCAAGGTTCCTAGATTAGCAGAATATATTCAGTTCCATAATTTCTCATAAATTTTCTGATGTTTACAGACCTTCATCCAGCATAGGATTGACTGCGTGAAAGGGTGTTCCGTTCATCAGGCAAGCCACGCCCAGTGGCATTACATAGGTGGAGTTCTTGGCAGCAATGCCAATGATATCCTTGTGATTGAGTCCTCGCTTCTTCAGATACTGGGCTATCCGAATGGCCCAGGTGAGTCCCTGCTCGAAGGTGACTGAGACGCCATCGATGTCACAAATCTGAAGGCAGTATTTTGTATCTCTATGTCGATTTCCAATCCCCTTCCGCTTTGACCTACCTGACACACGTTCTTTGGCCAGTTCTTCATGTTGTTGAAAATGATCTTTCCCACGGAGGAGTCATAGTTGAATATAGAGTTGCGCTTGGCTCCGCTCCAGACATTATCCTTTTCGTTGTAACTAACTGGTATCATGGCCATGATTCGGTTTCCTCGTTGAACTTCGTTGCGCCGTCACAAACTGCAGTGGACTCTGGTGATCGCGGGTAGTTGCACTTCCCTTTATATAGAGGAGGAGCTCTGGAAATCCCGTCTCGATGGGCGCCTTGAGTGGATCCATGGCAAGTGGCTAACACCTGTAACATCTTATCTATCCCAGCAGGAGATAGTGCACACCTTTGTTTTTTGGCCTAGGCCATGACTATTTTATACCCTGGCTTAAAGTTTGAAGTACCCAAGGCTTTAGTTTATGTGGGGTATAATCTCTCATTTATTATTAAAGTTTCTACGTAATCCAGTGCAAACCTGCACTCTTTGTTTATTAACATAGTCATCGGAAATCAGTAAACAATCTTTACAGGGTATACGTAAGCATGGAAGGTGTAGACATAGATTAGGGCTAAATATGCAGACTGCTGTCAGTATTTCCTTTATCTAATCTGTTTCCCATTGAATGCTAAATATTAGCAAAAGAAAATCCCATTAAGTACCGTTATAAATAAAAAGGAAATGCTGATCAACGCGAAACACCTGACTAACTATGAATCAAAACACGAGAACTATGCAATCACCCAGGAAGTTCCACCGATCATTGGCCATTTATATAGCTGATGAGATTTGGTGGCTATCGTTGCGAGTTTATGATCTGCATGATCCCTATATTAGCCCACATTGGGAACAAGGTTTACGTGCTAACGCTAAGGCAATATAATCACTCTTTTGCTACTGTTTTAGACATGATAGAACTTTTTATAGCCATAACAGGAAGTACTTTTAAAGAAACCGAGTTTCACTATCATTAAAGATAAGTACAATGGCCATGATATTTAACTTTACTCGATCAAATATAAATAGCAGATTCCTACAAAGTTCAAGTTTGTAATAATATTTATCTTTAACCTACTTTCTATAAAAAAAAAGTCTAAATTTTCCTTCTTTGAACTCCACATTGAGAAACCGCTTATACCCATGTGTGTATGGAACCCATTTTATCTCATTAAATTATTATACAAAATTTAAAATTAACGTAAACTGACAGGTTTTCTGAAGACGCTAATTTCCAGCAGTCTGGCAACTTTCGTCAAACAGCTGCCTGGCCATGTGTCAGCTGTGTGAAAATTTCACGGCCAATTTTAACTCAATAAATTTATTTAATTTATTTTACAAAATTTAAAATTAACGTAAACTGACAGGTTTTCCAAATACGCAAATTTCATGCAGTCTGGCAACTTTCGTCGAACAGCTGACTGGCCATGTGTCAGCTGTGTGAAAATTTCACGGCCAACAATCAAAATTGGCGGACGGAACGCGGAAGCGTATCTCTAGTTTTATGTAATGTGTAGTTGACGGGGAACGATATCTCCTAAAGAAGCTCCGTGATGTTTCTCTACCAGCTCAGGGTCGTCGCCCGCTGCTCGCGGCAGAAGCCGTTGCTGCTATGGGCACCCGTGTGCCACATGAGCGGCCTCACTCCGCTGAAGGAGTACCAGGCGCGCGTCAGTTCCGGCCAGCTGATGACCGATGACAGGCAGTTTCAGACCATGAAGGAACTGGATGCCCTCTACCACAAGATCAAGAAGTACAGACCGGGTGGCTACAGATCGAGCAGCGGCGGAGGCGGCGGCTTTTTTAGACGCCTGTTCAGCAGCCAAGACACCGAGGAGGAGGATGACGACGATCCCAACGCTGGCAGCCATGCACCACAGGGGCTCTACCTCTACGGAAGCGTGGGTGTGGGCAAGACCACGCTGATGGACTTGTTCTTCGATTGCTGCACTCAGGTGAAGAGACGGGGAATCCCATGAGACAGCGGAAAATAACGTAGCGTTTTGGCTTACAGATCGATCGGAAACAGCGCGTTCACTTCACCGCCTTCATGAACAACGTGCACACCCGCATCCACGAGGTCAAGCAGAGCCAAGGACCCGTCAGTCGGGCCTTCAACTCGGAAAAGCCCGCTCCGTTCGATCCCACGAGGCCGGTGGCCGATATGATTGCTCAGGAGTCGTGGTTGATCTGCTTCGACGAGTTCCAGGTGACGGACATTGCCGACGCCATGGTGTTGAAGCGCCTGTTCACGCACCTTTTCCGTCACGGCATTGTCGTGGTGGCCACCAGTAATCGGCATCCCGAAGATCTGTACAAGAATGGCCTGCAAAGGACAAACTTCCTGCCCTTTATCGCGCTGCTGCAGAAACGCTGCAGGGCTTCACAGCTGGATTCGATTGACTACCGCCGGATAGCGCAATCCGGAGACACGAACTACTTCGTTAAGGGTCAGACGGATGCGGACGGCAGCATGAACCGCATGTTCAAGATCCTGTGCGCCGAGGAGAACGACATCATCCGGCCGCGGACCATAACCCACTTTGGCAGAGATTTGACGTTCAAGCGAACCTGTGGACAGGTGCTAGACAGCAGCTTTGCGGAGCTCTGTGATCGCGTAAGCAAATTAATTAGGTAACCGAGATGAATCTAAATGTGAAAACGTTTCCCTGTTTAGCCACTGGCTGGCAGCGATTACCTGCAGATAGGACAGTTTTTCCACACCGTTCTCATCCGAGATGTGCCCCAGCTCACCCTGGATATTAAGTCCCAGATGCGACGCTTTATAACACTGATAGATACGCTGTACAATAACCGTGTACGCGTGGTTATATCGGCGGATACGCCGCTGGATAAACTGTTTAGCTTTTCCAGCGGCTCTGGCGGCCTTTCCGACTCCGATCGGGCGCTAATGGACGACTTGAAACTGGATCATGGGGTGAGTACCGCATATACTATTTATTTCATGTGAATTTCATTAATTTTTATGTTTTCAGTCCGGATCCAAGTCAAGCTTCTTCACCGGCGAGGAGGAGCTCTTTGCCTTCGATCGCACACTCTCGCGCCTTTACGAGATGCAGAAGCGGGAATACTGGGAGCAGTGGGCCAAGCAACGATGAGGCCCCAATATCATCACCAAGCAATTCTAACTTAATTAGCGCACGTAAATTAATTAGTCTACCTCTGTGCCGTGGAGTTTTTAAATCGAAATTTCTTGTTACTTAATGACCGCCTATTATACTTGCACATGTATATATGGGTGCTTTCTTGAAAGTATTAAGCCAATAAAGCAATAAACAAGGTGAGCCAGGTTTTTGTAATTATCTAAATATTTACTTTAAATACTTTACTTAACGACGAGTCACAAGTTTGAGTCACTGTTCTAGTCACTGTTTTGTTTGCCACTTAAATTATCAGTTAATCGCGCCATCTGGCAACGCTCGCGCATTGATAAGATTTATGTTTTCGGTTGAGGTTGGGTTGGAAGAAGATTAGAAGGTCAAGATCGTTTTTAGTCAGAGTATCTTCGGTAGCACAATGAGCAGCATCAGCGTTGAACTGGAAGTAAACAAGACCCTGCCATATGGTGAGTGCTCCTAAATACCAGAAATTTCTTTATATTTTACGGATATATCTTTATATGGACAGACCCCTCGCTGCTGGTGGTCAACATCTCGCTGCGCCAGATCGAGGAGATCGCCATGACGGTGTCCCAGCGCTGCCATGTGACCGGCGTCAATGAGGTCGCCTGGGCCCTGCGCGCTCTCATGCTCACCGATCTGACCACTCTGGCCGGCGATGATACGGCGGCCAATGTGCGTCGCCTGTGCCTCCGTGCCTGCTATCCCTTCGAGCCGCAGCTGTTTGACAAGTTCTTCGACCGTTCCCTCATCCCCGAAATGCACACGGCCGCCGTTTGTGTTTACCCGGCCCGAGTTAAGGATGCCTATCAGACGCTGCAGCAGTACAACATGCTGGACAAGGTGGCTATTGCCGCAGTGGCCACGGGCTTCCCCACGGGACAGTATGGACTGCAGACGCGTCTGCAGGAGATTAGCCATGCCATTCTGGCCGGAGCTACCGAAATTGATATAGTGATCAACCGACAGTTGGCTCTGGTGGGAGACTGGGAGGCTCTGTACAACGAGGTGGTCCTCATGCGAAGCGCCTGCGGGACGAAGGCGCATTTGAAGACCATTTTGGCCATCGGAGAGCTGGGCACCATGGAGAATGTGAGATCAGTGTTCTAAATCCTTGTAAAAAATCTGTAACTATCCCCTTTTTGAAGGTCTACAAGGCAGCCATGGTTTGTATGCTGGCTGGAGCTGATTTCATCAAGACCTCTACCGGCAAAGAGACGGTGAACGCCACCCTGCCCGTGGGCCTGGTCATGATCTTCGCCATTCAGGAGTTCAAGCGTCGCACCTGCCAGATTGTCGGCCTGAAGCCGGCCGGCGGAGTGAGGACAGTGCGCGATGCCATTGCCTGGATGACGCTAGTCAACGAGACCCTTGGCTCTTTCTGGCTGCGCAGCGAGAGATTCCGCTTCGGGGCCTCCGGACTGCTGGACGACATTGAGCGCGTTGTGCGCGAAGGAGTGGCCAAGATGGAAGCGGAGGAGCAGGCCAAGAACGCGCCGCCTCCCCAGGAATTCGTTGGGGCCGAGGAGTTCTGCAAGGAGCTGCGTAAGAAAAAGGCGGCGATGTGAGCCTTAGCCGTCACTCACGCGGAGTACCATATATTGTAGCATTTTTTACAACTGACTAAAACCTATAAACAAAACAACCGATAAGCCCCCTCTATAGGCGATGCTGGGCGTCCTGAGCGGGCGCCCTGAAGTTGTAGGCCAGCTGCGCCGGAGCCGCCATTAGATCCTCCTCGGCCTGCTCCTCGCCATGCTGCAGGAGCTCGGCGGACGGTGCTCCTGCCTCTCTGTGCGGCTGATTGTCCGGCACCTTCACCTGCATATCCACGGCGAAGAAGGAGTCATCAAAGTTAATGCGGTTACGCTCGTCCTGCTCCAGATAAATGGCCTTGGGCGCCGTCGCTCCACCCATGGCCTTCTCGTAGGTATTGAGCCACTTGAGATTGAGGTTGATGTGCTTGGTGGCCGCGTTGAACTTCTTTGGCTTCTTCTTTGGCTTGTCCGCATAGTAGTTGTGCTCCATCTTCTGCGGCGGCGGAGCGATCTTCTCCAGCCTTCTACTCTTCTCATCCAGCTTCGGCTCCACATAATCATAGAGCGGCAGGTAGAAGTTGTACGGCTGCTCAGTGGGCGGCAGCATGCGCTGCTGGGGCTGTACTTGCTCCTCCACCTGGCTACTGGCCTCCGCCATGGAATCCTCCTCCAAGGCGGGGCCAAAGATTTCGCCAGCACGCCGCAGCAGGTGTTCCAAGCGTTCAATGCTTATGATGTGCGGATGAAGGAGCTGGACGTCGTCGTGCAACAGCGCCCGCCTCACTGCCGGCGGCTTGGCGGCCACACTACAGCAAAAGGCGCAGAGTAGCAACTGCAAGGATGTGAGAATTAATTCCGACTATCCGACTTCCCGACGTGCATTTCCGAGACTCACAACCAGTAGACCACTCATGTCGCTTTCTTTCTGTGTTTTTGTTTGTTGGGCAATAAATCACTTTCCGCTGGACATAGATGCCTCTGGATTGACCACCTTCACTTTCAGAGATCTCACACGAAGTGAGGCCTCCTTGCAGCTGGCCAAATCATTTATAGTGGCGCTCCGTGGGCTCCAAACGGAAGCTCGGAAGTCTCAATAGCTAACAAGAAACCAGCCACCAGCCCAGGAGAAAACGAGTTTCCCACACGAAGAAAATAAATATGTAACGAGACAAACTAGACGACCTGCACATATATGCACACGCCAGAGCGCATAATAATGTTAATGTAACAGCGATCGCTGGCTTGGCGGAGTTGAACAAACTGGAACTGCCAGCGACGACGAACCGTTTGTCACTCATAATGAGTCCGAGTCCGAGAGCCTGGCCAATTTCAGGCGGTGGCCAGGGAAAATTCGAGCGCGGAGTGCAAGTGCATTGACCCACAGCACAATTATTTCCGCAGCAATGGGGACGCCGCCGAATGTGTGAACCCGTTTCGATTGTTTCGAACTCATTGCCTGCCGTAAAAGTGCAAGTTCAAAGCGGCAGGAAATGCTAAATGGCAAAAGTGTAACGGCCACAACGTGTTCGTTGACTCCCCGACCATAGAAAATCGTGGCTCCACTTACATACATACATCTCTCTCTGGGCGGTTTATTCAACAAATCTGATCCTCAGGACTGCTGCAGTTCGGGCAGTCCCTTGATGATAACATCTAGCGCCTTCGTGTCCTTTTTGACTGTCTCGTTCAGCACCTCCATGGCGCTCTGCTGCATGGACAGAAAATGGTTCCACTCATCCTCCGCTTCCTTGCCAATGGCATACTCTGCTCCACCGTTGCCTGCGAATTGATTCTGCTGCATGCGCATCTGGGAGAGCAGCTCGCTAAGGCGACCCTTGAATTGTGTGGGAGCGGACACAACCGCCTGCATATTCTGGAGCTTGGTGCGCATGGCCTCCTCCTCGGGTGTGAGCGAAGTGCCCACCTTGCGGCTGCATTCCTGCTTTACAATTATCTGCAAATTAAGGAAATTTATAAATAAAATGTAACTTCTAATAGATTGAATTAAATCCTCACTCTCAATATCCGGTGACCCAGCTCAGCCAGTTTCCGCTTATGCTCCAGTATCGTTGCCGTTGCTGTGGAGTGTCGTTGCCTCAGTTCCGTCAGCTCACTCTCCACCTTCTTCATGTACAGGGCATGAGTATCCGTTTCTTGCTCCTGGCATTTGACGCGCCACTTCAGGTCATTGAAGCCGATCATCGGCACGGGTATGAACTGGCGAGGGTCGGGATTGTCAAAGTTCGCTTGACGCCACATTCGCGGATCCACGCCGCGTGGCGGATTCTCAAGATACTCCTTCAATTGATCTTCATCGGGCAGGACCAGGGCCAATGCTTCCACAATTCCCAGATTATTGAGTTGTGTCTTCAGCGACGCCTGGTTAAGGTAGTTGCTCAGCTCTGTGGCCAGTATCCGTTTGCTCTCGTTGGGGGCATGCTGCAGTTTCTCCTCCAGATAGATAACCATCTGGCACTTCTTGTTGTCCACCTCCTTGATGGAATCAATGTGGACAAGCATATTGGGCTTGCTGCCAAACAGGCTGTGGAGCGTCTGTATAACCTGCTGCTGATGGGGCCTGTAAATGGTATGAAAATATCAATCAAATGAAGAAATAGCTCATCTGCGTGACCTACTTGATGGCTGAGAGCTCTCTATCGAACTTTAGGGCCACCAGACCCAGTTTGTTGTCCTTGCCTGGCATCCGACTGTAGCCAATGGCCTTGAAGCGGCACAGATAGTTCTCCGGCGTGATATCCACCGGCGCCGCACTCTGCGAGTAGAAGAGCTTGCCGGTGCCCCACATGGCCTGCAAGTAATTCCATTTGGCAATGATATTATCCCGTTCGTCGCCAAAAATGGACACATTGAGAATGGCCTGGGCAAAGGCCTCGTCCGCGGAAATGGGGGCCGGCTGCTGCTGTGGCTGACCGAGCATAAAGTTGGTACCCCCAAATCCTCCAAAGCCCGGAGTCACTGTCGTATTCGCTGGCTTTCCGAAGGCTGTAACGACGTGAATCAGGTTAGGAATACAAGCACAATGGGTAATTAAATAATTTGCGACTCACTGGATCCAAAAACACCGCCGCCAAAACCAGTGGATGGCTGGCTGGTGGCTGTGCCGAAGCCCCCGAAAGCTGGGGCCGAGGTTGTAGTGGCCCCAAAGCCTGCAAATCCACTTGCGGGCGCCACACTAGTTGCTGCCGGCTGACCGAAACCACTGAAAGCCGGTGGCGCAGCACTGGTGGCCGGAGCACCGAACAAACTCGTCTGACTCGTTGCCGGAGCTGCGCCAAATCCACTAAATCCACCGCCGCCGAGTCCCGTGGTCGCCGTTGTTGTGGTCGCAGCCCCAAAGGCCGGAGCACTGCCAAAGGGCGAGGCGGTGGCCCCAAAAGCGGGAGCAGCTGCTGCAGCCCCAAAAGCAGGCGTGGCGGTGGCAGCGCCGAAGGCGGGAGCAGCACTAGTGGCTGCTCCAAAGGCCGTACCGCCGCCAAAGGCCGGTGTCGATGTCTGGGTACCAAAGGCCGGCGCCGCTGTGCCCGGAGTTCCAAAAGCCGGGGCTGGTTGACCGGTGGCCGCAGCCCCAAAAGAGGAGCCGAAGAGGCCGCCAGCTGTAGAGCGGGGGAGATAAGGAAACAAGCAAAAGGAGGTCAGTGATTTGGAAACTCAGCTTCCGCCTGGTGGGATCTTATCAGTGATTGCGGCCGAATCTGGCATTAGTTTGTTGCGGACACTGAGCGGGGAATGGCTGTGCTTCTGATACTCTTGTTCCTGGTGTTGGGCTTCGTAGGCTACGTTGCCTTCGTGATTCGTCAGAAGGGGTAAGCTTTTCTAGCTGCAACTTTTCCCTAACCGACATTGCATCCTCTCTCATCTCCGTCTCCTGCAGCATCGATCTCAATGACATTCGCATCCACAGCCTGCAGGACGCCAAGAAGCTGCTGCAGCCGCCCCCAAGGGGCGGGACGCCGCACAGATACCTGGAGAAGAGGGCTTAGGATGATACTCATACTCACTTTTGGCCGGCGTGCTCGTGGCTCCCAGCGAAGCGTTGGCTCCGAAAAAGGACATGCTGCCGGGTTCTTGGGCTAAAGTCGTTGTCGGACTGTTGGGCTCGCCTTTACGAAAGTCCTTTTTCACAAAATAATGGACTTAATTCAATAAATCTAGTCTTAAGCCTAATAAACGTAAAAATTTGGCGCTTTTTGTAAAAGTGTGTGGCAGTGTGCCCGGACCTTAACAACTAAAAAATACTCACGCCATCATGATTTTTCAGCCCTGTTTCCTTATTCAAGCGTTCCATGAGATTCTAGCACCTTCGCTCAACGGTCACATGTACACGGAAAAATCGTGAAAATTCTACGCTACGGAAAACTACAAATCTCTAGAAACTCTACAAGCAAACAAATAATTTGGAACAATGTCACTATTCGGAGCGTTGATGGGTGACTTCGACGACGATCTCGGCCTGATGAAGTAAGTACGGGCGGTAGTATGGAAACGGAAACATTTTCTGCTGGCGCTCCTTCGGAAGCCCCATTGATTTCCATACGTGTATGTGCTTGAGACCTCTTTTTAGAGGCGTGAAGGGGCGGGCCAGCAGTTGCAAAAGGTGGTGAAAACCAAGCTCTGGCCAGGAATTAGGGTATAAAGCTAATTAAAACCGCTTAGAGCGGGGCAAAGCCTGCCAAAATCGGCATTTGACATGTGGACGAGTGTGCGTTTTGCCAGTGTGCAAGTGTGTGCGTGTGTGTGCAGCATGCGTGAAGAGAAGACGTAATAATCGATAATTTGAATTGGGTGACCGCAGCATAGAAATGCAGTTATTTCCTGGGCTTCAAAAGTCCGGGATGACCAAAACACAGCTTATCGGGGACAGCCCGTTTTGTGGGCTTTGTGGTCACAGAAATGGCTACGTAGCAGGCGGGGCTTTTATCAACAAACCAGCCTCCTTCTGGGGGACAGATCGTTTCAGGGTTTTGTCGGTTGTAGAAACTATTTTTAGGCCTACTTTTAGAATGATTAGTAATCGCAGGGGAAAAAAACGTAGTACTACATCAAACCAGAGACCCATTACACCTAAAATGGATTACAAGTAATAGACAGCTGGCTATTATTCCAGACACTAACGCCTCTTTCGTCCGCAGCAACCACATGAATCACACCATGAATGCCATGAACATGCAGATGCGCTCGATGAACCGCCTGATGAGCTCCTTCATGCCGGACCCCTTCATGCAGGCATCGCCCTTCGATCCGGGCTTCCAGCAGAGCACCCTGATGGAGCGCCCGCAGATGCCGGCCATGCCAGCCATGGGGCTCTTCGGCATGCCCATGATGCCCAACTTTAATCGCTTGCTGAACGCCGGTAAATATATATTTGCCTTTACTCAAAAGATTCTTCTGTTAACCGAGATCTCTTAGATATTGGCGCCAATCCGGGAGCCTCATATTGCCAGAGCACCGTGATGACCATGTCCTCGGGCCCCGATGGCCGCCCGCAAATCTATCAGGCCAGCACCAGCACCAAGACAGGACCAGGCGGCGTTCGTGAGACCCGCAAGACAGTTCAGGACTCGCGCACGGGCGTCAAGAAGATGGCCATTGGACACCATATTGGCGAGCGTGCGCACATCATTGAGAAGGAGCAGGACATGCGCTCGGGACAGCTCGAGGAGCGCCAGGAATTTATCAATCTGGAGGAGGAGGAGGCCGAGCAGTTTGATCGCGAATTCACATCTCGAGCCACGCGCGGAATCGTGCAGCCGCGTCATCGTGGCGACAGCGGAATGCAGGCCATTATGCCCGCCCGCCCGGCGGCCCGCACCTCCACACTGACCATTGAACCGGTTGAGGATGACGACGAGGACGACGATTGTGTGATCCAGGAGCAGCAGCCGCTGCCAACGCGCTCCGTCGCCGGCCGACACTTGCCCTCAGCGCCAGCGGGCCCGCACAGCAGCAGCAGGTGAGTGCGAACGGATCCTCGTCCAGTTGGGGGGAGGGTTCCTGTTCCTGTTCCCGTTTCGCGTGATTGTGTAGGTGGATTAGCCGAAATATAGCAAGAAACCCGAAAGATTTCCCAAAAACTAACCCCTATCCCTCCCCCTCCGCCGCCAGAGACACTGTTGCTAAATTGAATCGTTTGTATTTACTTGCAGATATAATTACTAAATCTAAAGTACATACACAGTATATATTTTACTAACTATCTGAGCAATCAGCAATATAAATTTCTGCTAATTACATTCCCAACTGCGTTCCAAACGAAACGAAACGAATCGAATCGAAATCATATATAATTGCCCGGCACAGAGGTAGGCGGCACACTGAGTCCAGCTCAGGTTCTTTCGTTTGTTCCGTTTTCGTTTTGCCCACCGACTCCCCTCTTCTCTTCGCTCGCCACGATCTCACCCTTCTCACACTCAAGAACTGGGACACTGAGGCAGCTAGTGTTGCCCCCGAACTCCTCGTATCTCTCCCAAAAACCGATTGTTGTAATCTTTTCCAAATCTTTCTTCGACTCGATTCCATACTACGACAACTATACGACACTACGAAAAGCAGCAGCGTCCCAGAACCAACAGCAGCAGCAGCAGCAGCAACATCTTCACCACCAATCTACGATCTAACCAACGGCCACAACAACAACAACAACAACTATGTGAGCTCGCGTCGCTCGTATCTGCGAAATGGCCATGGCCAGCATGGCCTGGCCACACCCCGTCGACCACTGCGCACGCCACCGTCCTCGCCGCTGGCCACGGTGTCCAGCGGCAGTCACAGCTTTGCCGCCTCGCCAAGGTTTGTTCAGTTGAGAGCCGCCGATAGACTACGTTATGTTCCGGTTTCATGGCTAAAATAAGCTTCGATCATCGTGCACTCGAAAAACTGCTTACGAAAATTGCTAACCCCCAATCAGGCTTTGGACTTCGGCAGCCTGCCGAAGCTTAATTCGAAGGATTTATGGTCCGATCGCGGGCTTACAGTTGAGGCCCAAATGTTATCACTTCACACACGATTTGCTCTTGTTTATATACCATTTAATCAAGTGTATTAACGACTTCTCGCTCTCTCTTCTCTTCTCCATCCAACATCTTGTACCTATCGATTTATGCAGAGATTGGCGTCTATATAATTCGCGGCACTATCGCAAGTAGAGCGATCGAGAACCAAGAAAACACTCTAAAAACGAACGAAAAGTATATGCTTATCCTGATAAATATATTATATATCATATGTAATCTTAAACAACGACATGAACCAAGAACACACGGCTCACGACGGGCCTCGACGTAACCACATGCACCACCACACTCTACTAACCGAAAGGCGGCGCCGCAACGTTCCACTCCGCCACGCCTCCCCATCGTTCGCCACAAGAGCTGCGTTACAACAACAGCATCTACGAAAGCTACTACGTGTAAGGCCGCCACACTCCCACTCTCACACACACACATCACTATCTCTATCTGTCTGCATTTAATCCGTAAACCGCGAAACGAATCCCCTGCGACTGCCACTGCGACGGCGACGATTAATTGGCCATGGACGACGTTTAACAAAATTCTAACATTGTTGCTGCTGCTGCTGCTGTTGCTGCTGCTGCTGCGCCAAAGCTCCACTGCGACTATAATCCTACGACCTACGATCATCAGCATCCGCTTGCTCATTTCACCCTCCATTTTATCATCATCATTAATCCAACGCCCCTCCTCCAGTCATTAAATTACCAACTTGCGTTTGAATTGGCCTGTTGTACGAATGATTATCTTTGTCTATCCTTTTGATTTTTGTCTGCCTCCACGTTTAGGAATCTATAGTCATGACTAATGAGTATTCTTTTCGTTCCACGACCAGCATACACCCACATCCCTATGCCGCACATGCCTCCGGCCATTCGCGGCGCCAGCAACGCGGAATGAAGCAACAGCAACATCAGTATGCGGACGAGGATCCAGAGGTGGCCACTGTCAAAGCGACCAAGCGTAGCAAGAAGCACTAGTGGCGGCATCCACGATCGTACACACTCAAACACAGTGGGGAGCAAGCGTTGTTCCTGTTCCAGAAGAACCCTTATTTTATGGCAAACCAAAACCGAAAACATGTTCAACTATTTTCCGCGAGTTGCAACTGCGTGTGCACTTTACAAATTTGTAGCCTTGATGGCCACGCAGGACGCCAGACAACAACACACTCAACCAATACACAATACATTAATGTGACTGTTCAACGCCAACCAAGACACTCGACACAACACTTTGCACCTTCTCGCAAAATCAAAATTGAATTATAATTGAAAATGAAATGGGCAGCGAAATGAGACCCTAAAAATAAGTTCAAATTATAATATTGGTTAATTCTCCAGTCTCTAGATTTCGTTTAAGCTTTATATTGTAGTGGCCCGGTAGTAGGGGATCCCATTAAAGAGGGAGGCAGCCGGGGCAGAGGCTCCACGCAGCAACAACTATGATTAATCCAATCCAATCCCAATTACATGTAATTCGTAAGGCTTAAGTAAATGTTGATGTGAATTTAATTAAACGGTAATTACATTATATTAGTGAATCCCGAGGTGTGTCTGTGTTTTACTACCTAAACTAAGCTAAAGCTTCCACCCTGACTAGTCCACCATCTCCATTTGCGTCTCCTCCGACTCCCGCCAGTTGCGCTGCGCCATCTCCACCAGCTGCTTCCAGAACACCGTCTGCCGGAGGTAGTTGGCCAGGCAGGCGAGGATAAAGGCCCAGGCCAGTCCCAGATAGTAGTCCGTCTGCACCACCGGCACATTGGACAGCGGCTCGGTGCGGGTTCGATAAAATACGCTCGGATGGATGGTCTGCGGATCCACCGTCTTCACGTTCGTGTGCCGCATAATGAAGCGGGCAAAACTGCGCTTCTCCGAGTCCGACCACGAAGGATCGTACTTAATCAGTGGCCTGCCCTGGTGGAAGATCATCAGTGTAGGCAGCGATACGATCCCGAACTCGGCATTGAAGCGTCCAAACTCATAGGCGTCCACATAGGCGATGGGCAGGGTGGGAAACAGATGCGGCAGCAGGTTCATTACGGGAGCCACGCGAGCGCACTCCAAGCTGGAGGCCGTGCAGAAGTGGACGACCACACAGCTGCCCGGCTCGTGGCGCTTGGTGGCATTGCCCACGGGCTTCAGCAGGCCCACAATCTCCTTGGCACTGTGCATCATAAGCAGCCCGGGCTCCGCATTCGTTACGTTCTCCGGCTGCAGGCATTTGATCAGAATGGGTGGCTTCCTCACCGGCGGCACCTGGGCCAGGTGCTGGATGTGCTCGTCGTCCGGTGCACAGGTGTGTCGCTCCTCCAGCAGGGCAAACGTCTTGAAGCTGTAATGGCACTGGCCCCGGGAGATGCCCAGAGATTCCACAGTGCCATTCGAGAAGAGGCCAAAGTAGTGGAGGGCGCTTAGCAGGCCCGAGAGCTCCGCCTGGGCTCGACCAGCACTCAGAACTGTGGAGATATGGAAATGCTAAAATGCGTGATATCAAAATTTAGGTATAAAATCACTTACCAAACAATAACAAGTTAATTTTAAGCATTTTGTCGTTGGACTAAACAGCTGAGAAATAGTAGGGCTGACCTGGGAAACGCAAAAAATACCCTTCAACCAATTTGAACTGCTTGATGTTGCTTTTTAAAAGCAGTTTAACTATTCGTTAAAAATTACACTTATTTACTACTAAAACTGGCTCTTAAAATTTGTTACCCGTTGAATAAAACAAAAACTAAATATATATATGAAATAAACATTTATGTTCCCCAATATCATCTTTATATATTTCTTTTTTCTATTTAGCTTGTAATAAAAAATAATACAACTTTTTTTCAGTGTATTATTTTTCAAATTTAATTTTCTTGCCAGCTGAGTCAAGCAGTGCTGCCGTATTTCCATTGCCCCACATTTTTAAGGGCCGCGGATTTTCGCGGCCTCCAACTCCGGTCACACTACGGGGATCAATAAGTTTACTTTTCTTCTTTTTCTTGTTTTGGCTCTTCTATCACTAGGATTTACGTGCACTTCAGCTCGCTGAATTACATCATTGGACTTGAACGACACTTGCAGGACCAGGCCTCAGTCTCGGCGCAATGACAGAGCTGCATCTGGAGCTGGAGAGCGTCCGATTGGCAACGTTCGGGGAATGGCCCACAAACGCCCCCGTCACGGCCGAGGAGCTGGTGTCCAATGGCTTCTTCGCCACGGGCGGCTGGCTGGAGGCCGAATGCCACTTCTGTCATGTGCGTATCGATCGCTGGGAGTACGGTGATCAGGTGGCAGAGCGCCATCGTCGCTCCTCGCCCATTTGCTCCATGGTATTGGCTCCAAATCACTGCGGGAACGTGCCCAGGGAGCAGGAGAGTGACAAGGAGGGTAACAGCGTCGTCGACAGCCCGGCCCAGTGTGCCTGTCCGGATCTTTTGCTGGAGGCCAATCGCCTGGAGACCTTCAAGAACTGGCCAGTGAGTACAGAGATTGGGTTTCGTGGGATTTTGCAAGCGTCAGTTGTGAAAGTAACACCTATCTACCTTCTCCACTCCAGAATCCCAACATCACGCCACAGGCTCTGGCCAAGGCTGGATTTTACTACCTTAACCGCCTGGATCACGTCAAGTGCGTGTGGTGCAACGGCGTGATTGCCAAATGGGAGAAAAATGACAATGCCTTCGACGAGCATCGTCGCTTCTTTCCCAACTGCCCGCGGGTGCAGATGGGTCCCCTGATAGAGTTCGCTGCTGGCAAGAACCTTGATGAACTGGGCATCCAGCCTACGAGCTTGCCCCAGCGTCCCAAGTACGCCTGTGTGGACGCCAGGATGCGCACATTTTCCGATTGGCCCATTGGAAATATCCAGCCAGCGGAAGCCTTGGCCCAGGCGGGACTATATTACCAGAAGATCGGCGACCAGGTTCGCTGCTTTCACTGCAACATCGGACTACGCTCCTGGCAAAAGGAAGATGAGCCCTGGCACGAGCACGCCAAGTGGTCGCCAAAGTGTCAGTTCGTCCTACTGGCCAAGGGTCCAGCGTATGTGAACGAAGTGCTCGAGGCGACGGCGGCCACTGCTCGATCCCCACCAGCCACGGCTCCGGCTCCTTCGCTCCAGGCCGACACTCTGATGGACGAGGCGCCGGCCAAGGAGGCCCTGGCCTTGGGAATTGACGGAGGAGTGGTACGCAATGCTGTCCAACGCAAGCTCTTCAGTTCCGGCTGCGCCTTCGGCACTCTGGACGAGCTTCTGCACGCCATCTTTGACGAGGCGGGGGCCGAGGCCGCTCTGGAGGTGCGCGAGCCGCCCGAACCCAGTGCTCCGTTCATGGAGAGCTGTCAGGCCACCACCAGCAAGGCGGCGACAGCGGTGCCAGCTGTAGTTTCCGATACCATCCCGGAAACACCGCAGGCGGTGATAGCTACAGTTCCGGCTACAGAGGCCTCCAACTTGGCCGATCAGCTGCAGAAGATGTCGGTGGCCCCGCCCAATGGCAACCTGTCGCTGGAGGAGGAGAATCGCCAGCTAAAGGACGCCCGTCTGTGCAAGGTGTGCCTCGACGAAGAGGTGGGCGTGGTGTTCCTGCCCTGCGGGCACTTGGGTGAGTCTTCAATTAAGTCTGCCTTGAGCTGTAACTAACCATTTCTTTCCCTTGATAGCCACCTGCAACCAGTGTGCCCCGAGCGTGGCCAATTGTCCGATGTGCCGCGCGGACATCAAGGGCTTCGTGCGCACGTTCCTCTCGTGAAGAAGCAAAGGATATCGAGTTTATCAGCTAGTTGTTAAGCACACACAGACACACACAAAACCACACTGGCGGCAGTTCAAATTATTTGGTGATTAGCTAATGGAATACCTTGATCGTCTACTAAGTACTTGGCCAACGGCAGCCTCCTGTTTTTACGCTAGCTCCTGGCTGTCGGTTGTCGTTACTAACTAACGCCGTGTGTTTATCCGAGGAAATCCGCTCGCAAATTGACTTTATACGAACCACAGCGCACAAGCGCTCTCTATATGGCACACACTCACACACACCTGAAAGGGTATCAATGCTTCGGCACGACCGCAGATCACTTCCTTACCTATGTTCTTGTTATCGGTCTACTTATTAACACGTGTATATGTATGTATTTTTGTTGATAATGTTTATAAGCTGCTGATAGTATGGTCTACACACTCAACTTTGTATTGCAGCCACTCGGAATGCAAATACGAGATACGAAATATATCTATATGTAAATGTTAAATGCGCCTTTTTGTCGGTGGAACTCGTATTTATATCGCTTGGCAGCTTTTCCGCTTATTTACATAAGCAGTTTGTTATCTTTCTGCTGCAGGCGGGGTACGTATTAATTGTTTACATAACTGCAAGACTTTAAAAACACCCTCTTTTAATTTTACCCCCTCTCTATATATTCGGTGGAACTTTTTTTTTATAAAAAGTATTTCAAATTAATGCAGAAACCATCTTTCAGTGATAACAGGAACTAAAACTTGGCGCCTATATCGATCGATTACCAGGGCTGGGTAGTGAAGAAATATCAATGTTGGTTAATATCGTCGGGAAAAAGCTAGAAAATGCTACTAATAAACTACATTTATTATATTATATTTATTGATTGACATTTTGGATATAACTTCATTAAATAATCTGTCTTCGTCATGTAAAGTGGAACATTTAATATACATAAAAGAACGATAAAGCTACAAAGTTTAAGCTATTTGTAAGCGGTGAAGTGTACAAAACCGAGTTTTCGGCCATAACTTTAAATTAGATCTCAATTTCTAAAAACATATGTTGAATATGAAATACCATTCAAATCGCATTATTTTTCCCAATTTTTTTTTTAATTCACAATTAGTAGTTTTTTCTTTGCATATTTGAATTTATCCGATTTTTGAATTTAGGGGAAACCTTGGATTTTTTAGGGAGAAATTGTACCCTTTTGATATTTTTTAGGAGGAAAGGCAATTTTCATCTGGCAACACTGCTATTTCGAATGCGTTCAATTTTGAAAATTGTCTTCTCGCGTCAAGTCGTCGTGCGGTGTTCGAAGCCCCAATGTTGCCCTGTCGCGACGGCAACGGAAACGGCCCCAAACGTACAAACTCCACCGGAAGGCGGTTGCAGAAGTGAAGAAAAATTAGAAGAACGCCTAGAAACGGAATATCGAAATTACCAAACACGCGCACGTGTGTGAGTATTCTGCCCGTAAAAATACACCCAGGTGTGCGAGTGTGTTGTGTCTGTGTGCTGCATTTACTGCGGAGTGTGGGCGAGAGCGAGCAAGAGGGCCGGAGAGTGCAGTAGAGTGTGGGGCAAGCAGTGACGTTTCCCCTTCAGTTTCCCCCGAAAATTTCGTTACCTTTCCTCTTTGGATTCTTCGTCGAAACCCATTTTCCTAATGGTGAGAAACAAAGCAACGCACGCACACACACACAGTCGAACGTTGTGCTGCTTTGAAGAGTGATGGCGGGAGGGAGAGAGCGAGACACGTATCTCGAAATCTCACAAGTACAAACACACAAATTTCGGTTTTCGAGCGTGCTGCGCATACGCGCTTCAGTTCCATTTTCTTTTCGGGTCAAATCGCGGGAAACAGCTGTGTGCTTTTGGAGCGAGAATGACCAGTCCACCACCCATTAAGGTATTCCCCAGCGAACCGCAGAAGCTTAATCAGCGCTTTTGTAACTAGCCGTCTCTTCGCTTTAAACAGTTATTCACTTAAAAATCTGGATAACCCGTGCTTCAGTGTGTGTGTGTGCTGTTGTTTTGCAAATACACACGATTTCAACAGCGCAGAACAACAAAAACCAAAAATAACAAAAGCAGGGCGGACTTTTTCCTGTTCTCTTTCCCCTCCTTCCGCCCAGCCCAGAGAATGCAAAAATAAACAAACACAAAATCCCGCTATCTCAACGAACTGAGAATGTGTACAGAATTTATATTCCGCAATGTACGCGTCCGCGTACGTGTGTGTGTGGGATCGTTTGTTTTGCAATTGACCCAGTGCTTCCCTTAAATATTGAACTCAATTGAAGGCGCAGTTGCAGCGTCGGGAATGCATCGCCGATCGGCGGCTGCATTACTCATGCTCACACACACCCTTTTCTGGGGGACTGTCTGCCTGCCATTCGCCACCCCTTGCCCCGTGGCTCATAACGTATGCAGCTAACCCCTCCCCCTGCCCGATGCTGCTACGACTGCTATCTATAAGAAAAGCGCACAAAAACGTGCCGATCTTTGCGTTTGATGTTTTTCTATAGTAGCAGCGAGTATAGAGCTCAGGTACGGTGGGCCCAAGATAAGAAACTACAGGTACGGTGATAGGGAATATAATAGGAATTCTACATTACTGTTCACCTTCGGTTAGACTTTTCGATCTGCCTGTAAGTTTATTCATCTCTTGGAAGAGTGAGTAATTCAATAAGCAGTATTAAAATTTAATAAAATGCATTTAGACCCATTAAAACACATTAACACGAATGCGACTTAATTTGAGAACTCTCTGATTTTACTAATACATTTAAATTATCGAAACCTGATCTGTTATTAAGATGTTTTTGGAGTTTTGTTAAATGAAAAGTTCTCGGTGAACAAATAATAATAATTTGTAAGATAATAATTGCCTTTTATCCTGGTTCCACTGTGCCAGGGATGCGCAATCATTAATCTACGACTGGAAGCCTTGCATCTCGCGATCCGCAGACGGTGCAACCCTAGTCGCTTACCAACACATCTTCAGAAGCACTGTTACACCGACGCTCACGCATAATGGAGCCAGGCTCCGGTGCGTGTGTGTGTGTGCGTGTATGTGGCAGCATTAACAAGTTTTATTTGTTCGGTGAATGTCAATTTCATTGTAATTGCACACTCGGAGCTGCCGATAGAAAAGGAAAACAAGTTGGCGGCGCTATGTTGGGTGATTAGTGCACCTGGGTGTTGCCATTTCAGTTTGCTTTTTAGTCATACTCGGCTCTGCTACTCCCCGAAGGTCAGGTGGCGGCTGCCAGAGTTGCCAATTGCGAGTTGCCAAGCTGCACTTGATGCGGCAGCTCTAATTGTTTTGTTTACTTTTGTGCGGTGCGAAAATGCGAGAAATGCCAGAAAACGAGAGCGCCAGCGAAATTTAACGGTACGTGGTAGAGCAGCTGCTGCAAGTGTGTGAATTCGCGATCAATGGCGCTGCCTCGCTAAATAATCTGACCTCTCGGCCATCTCTGGCCAATTAATATATGGATGCTGCCCATTCTATTACCAACGCTACGCTAGCTTGGCATATATCGCGCGCGCTTAGTGTCTCCAAGTCTCCACTCCGCCCCAAAGCCGTAGAAGAAGAAGAAGAAGTGCAAGACAAGACAGGTTGTGTGCGTGCGATTGTATGAGTTTCGGAGATTTTACGGCGGCGGCGGCGAAGGTCACGGCTAACATATGCAAAATATATTAAAGCCGAGAAACCAGACGCGAGATTCGGATTCAGATTCAGACCCAAGTCACTGTGATTCAGTTGGAGCTTTGGAGCCGTAAAATAAACAGACAACAGAAACCGCAGTAATAAAACAATTTTGACTTGAATCGAGGTAACGTGCCAACGATCTGTTTCCCCCCCGTTTCTCCGCCTGAGAAAACCTAGGCCTCTGGCGCTCCCTTTTGCGAGTCGTATTGCTTTTTAAAACAACTTATAAACGGAAGTACATTCACCTGATCAGTTGAATGAACATGCGCTCTTTTCTACTTTTTTTTTTTCAGCTCGCTTTTATTTATTATTTTTAATTTGTTTTTTTTTTTCATATTTTTTCTCGACCATTTGACAGCAGCTGCTGTTGGTTATTATATTTTTATTTGCGGACGCGATTCACTCACGTGCAAGCATCCATATAAACGCGCGAGCACGCGCTTGTTTGCATTTGATTGCATTTTTGCATATAACGCAACTCGATCCCTCACTGACCACTGACCTGTCCCAATCTGCTCGCCTTTGATAGCGCGGTTAGACAAGTGTCTATCTGGAAATGGAGATCTCAAAGTGGTATGAGATCTTCTCGTTCCCTAAGAGCTTAATTTTGTAGAATTACCGTCTCAATCGTTCCGTTTTAGCACATTTTTATGGCCATTCTTGTTCGCTAATTAGTGCGTTTCGCTTCGGTTATTAAGTTATATGCGCTAGCAAAGATATAACCCGTTTAAGTGTGGTACAAGTCGGCTTTAATACAAGTTCAGAGCCGCGATGCCGAATAAAGCAATTAATTTGAATATAGAAATATTACTCAGCCGCATATTAGTCATGTTTAACGAATTTCACTCATTATTGAGTCATTTTGGTAACCAAAACGTGGTTTACCAGCATACAATGTGGGATAAACCAACTCTTTGACTTTCTCCTTAAGAATATAATAACAGTCTTACAAAGACAACGTTTCTTTCGCACTGTTTTCGGTACAATTGTTTCAAAAGAATGCCTGCATTCCTCATTAATGCCATTAGTTACCTAGTTTAGTTCTTTGCAAATGAATTAATCACTTCTAGTTGGTAGATCTTGCTTGTGAAAACCTTTCGACATAGAGAAAATGAGTTAATTGCCAGATTTTTGAGCGTTTCAACTTGAATTTCTTTTTCTGCATTCTTTTAGGTTCATTGTTCGCTGCTTAAATCTCTTGTTAGACCTGAATCGTTTGGTATTGATCAACTTTCTTTGTTATCCCTTTTCCAGTAACGGCTCTAGAGCTTTCCAACACTACCGCCGGCAGGACCGCCAACACCAATCAGCTGCTGCGGCCGGCAATGCGCCAAGATGAGCGTTAAGGAACACCAAGCTGCGGGCCGGGACTTTAAGCGCAATTCAAACGCTTATGCCAGCCTGCCGCCCTCAGGAACGGGAGTAGCAACATCCTCCTTCGGTGGAGCTGGAGCGGGAACCACTGGCAGAGGTCGGCAAGGCCGGCAAGTGCCTCTGGACCACCAGTATGGCCTCTCGAACAGCCTCTCCAGCGAGTCCATTCGGCAGGCCTGCGACTACTACGACGACGAGCTGAGCGACGAGGACCTCATCGAAATCCAGCAGACGCCGCAAGCCTTTCACCAGCAGGCCGGCAAGCAACCCCTGCAGCTGCAGCCCATCAGTTTTCGTTTGGGCGATGGCCAGGGCGACGAGAGGAGCGCGTTCTGCGGCAGCCAGGAGATGCAACCGGCCCCCTTGAGCACGCCCATCAAGCAGGCGATGGAAACGGATGAAGCTCTGTGTGTGCTAAGTGAACTGGACGCCATTCTGGATGTCCACGATGTCTCACAGCTGAATGGCACCATAAATTCGGGCAGCGACGACGACAAGGTGGAGGATTACCTCATGGACCTTGACAACTATCTGGAGGAGATGGACAATGCTCTAAGCCGTGAGGAGTCGCTGACTATTATGGGCGGTCAGTCCAGTTTAAAAAGGGAGCCGAGGACAAGAACTCTGCCGTTGAGTAGAAAGAAAAAATCGAATAAAAGAATAGGCGAAGATCAAGAGGCCGCTCCAGAGGACTTTCAAAGGGAGCATCAAATAAGGAAGACCTTTAGTTGCTCCCTGAGGCCAACGAGCCAAGCTGGTAAGACTTTAATGGCCTAAATCCCTCAGCTGAAACAATTTGTAACAGCATTTTCCTTTTTAGCCTCGTCAAGTGCATCTCTGGAGACATCTACGGAGCCCGTGGTGGATGTTTGGAGGCGTCAGTCCATGCGTCGAGCCATGGAGCAAGAGGACACCAAAGGCACAGCTATAGAGAGGGAGGAAGACGACTTGCCCACATTGCTGGTGGAGCTGCCTCCCAGGCGCGAGGCAGAGATGCGACGCTGCTTTTCCCAAGGCGATTGCCAGGCTCAAGCCGCAACTGCTGGCGGCTCCCAGATGCTTACGGATGCGCACATCTTCGACAATCTTCTGCAGACCTCGGCAAGAGCCTCCAGCGAGGAGCCGCGACCCCGGCAGTATGGACGTCGTTTGGAGGGACCGCCCACACCAGTTCGCGGCCTGGTGGTGGCTCAAAGTCGGCCCCAGAGTGCTCCGACACGCGTGCAATTGCGAGAGTCGCAGCCGCTAGATACGCCCACGCACCCCATCATGTCGACGTGCTCGGAACTGAGTTCGCCGCGTTCCTCGCGGATGCCCAGTCCCGTTTCCCTGCCCTCGGATAGCAGCAGCAGCAGCAACTCAGCGGAACAGGATCAGGAGCAGGACCAGGTGCATACCACGACCATGTGTAGCGCCAGTAGCACCACGCCCCTGGAGCCACTGCATCAACTGCACTTGCTGCTGCGCGAGAAGTGCGGCTTCAACAGCCAGTGGCCGCATGCGGGAAGTCGCACCCTGGCGCTGATTGGCTGCACCCTGGGTGTCTTTAACATGTGCCGATTTGCCGTGCTCACCATTAACTTTGGTGGCAATTTCCTACTGCAGTTCCTGCTGCTCTCCGTGATCTTTGGCATACCGCTGCTGTGGCTCCAGATGTGCCTGGGCGCCAAGATTCGTGCCGGTCCGGTGTCCATGTGGAAGATAAGTCCCATTTGCGCCGGCGTCGGCATTGCTCTGGTGATGGTACAATGCTTCCTGGCCCTGTACTCCACTGTGTCGCTGGCCTGGATTCTGGTCTACCTACGGGATGTCTTTCCAACAGCAGCCCGCACGGGTTATCGCTGGCAGGAGCTGGCATTTCCCTATCGCTATGATGCCGCCAATGCCACAGGCAATCTCACACACACTGTGGCCGAGTACTTTAATGTGGTGGTGTTGCAGCGCCTGCATCTGGCCAAGCATCCGGATGCGAGCGGAGTGCGCTTCCATGTCAACGATCGGGTAAGATCCACCATCCCCCCGTTCCCCGCCTTCCCGTCTAACTGACTCACTGCCCAATACCTTCAGCAGCTGGCCTTTTACCTGGCCCTCATCTGGGCGGCCGTCTTCCTCATCCTGTGCAAGGGTCTGAAGTCCCTCGGCAAGCTGGCTTATATCATCTACACGCTGCCATTGATTTCCCTGGCCGTGGTTACTGCCAAGTTTGTTTATGTCGTGGATCCTGGGAGGCTGCAGGTGAGTCTTAACGCTAGTTCCGTAGAATTTTCAATTTAATTACCGTCCAATTTGGCAAAATTTAATGGGAAGTGTGTGCTTTGTCTTAAACAAATCCACCAGTCAAGTGTTTACTAATTTGTTGTTATTTATAAATGGGATTGTGTACATCTCACTTGGGAATTGTAAACGCGTAAAAGTAA
This sequence comes from Drosophila seguyi, assembly GCA_008042675.1. Lineage (NCBI taxonomy): Eukaryota > Metazoa > Arthropoda > Insecta > Diptera > Drosophilidae > Drosophila > Drosophila seguyi. Next base: position 179,328 of record VNJU01004981.1, on the reverse strand, counting down.
TTGTTTACCCAAAGATTCCTTAATTGGGGATTGTGGTATATTTTCATTTCAATATTTTACTAAAATCTTTGCTGATTTTGTTTTTCAAGAATGTCTTTGCTGCCAGCGATTTCGATGACTTTCTGGTGAACCCCAACAGCTGGACGGCGGCCACACAGGAGACCTTTCTCACCTGGGGCCTCCTGGGCGCCTCGGTTATTGCTATAACCAGTCGGAGTCATGCCAATGCCAACAAGGCGGCTTTAAGGAGAGATGCTATTCTGCTGGTTCTGCTCACCCTCATCGGGTTGGGCTTGATGGCTCTTCTGGCCTTGTGTTGTGCTCAGATTTTGTGGCAGCATGGCTACGTCTATGTGCCGGGATCCTTTGGTGAGTATTATCGAGTAGTTAATCCAACTTCTTAATCTAAATTCCTTTCTTTTATAGAGAATCCAGACAGTTATACGGCCGTGTACTCCCTGCAGACGCATCCAAATCCGAATTTGGTGTCCTATCCGCGTTCCCTTATACCCCACTACTCGTCCTTCATCGGAGAGACTTACCGGCGAAACCGTAGCATGATCCATGTGGAGAGTGGCTTTCAGGCCTTGCGCTTCATCTCGGAGATCTTTCCGGCGGTTCTTTCACTCGCCAGCGACAGTATCTCGTGGGTGTGGGCTGCCGTGGCATTTGCCACCTTTGCGGGATTCGGTCTGGCGCAGCTGTGTGTGATGTGGAAACCGATTTCGAGTGCTTTGGGTAATTCCACAAGCTCGGTGCTACTGAGCTGCGTAACCGGGCTGCTGCTAAGCATACCCTTTGCCACCGAGATGGGCATATCCATACTGTACTACGTGGACTTTCTGTTGGGCGGCTCGTGGTTCATTCCGATCATTTGGACCGCTCAGATCTTTGGTGTGTTCCTGATACGAGGCCGCCCCTACAATGGGGACGATTTGGTGAATGATCTGAGGCTATGTGGTTCCATGTCCGCTTTTCTGGCCCTGTCCTGGAACGTACTGCTGCCCATTGGTCTCATAACGCTGTCGGTTGTGGATTACAAGGCCTCGCTATCGAATCAGTTTTACTATTGGCGTGGAAAGTCCTACTTTACGTACTGGTCCAGGAAAATGGGCAGTCTGATCCAGATTGGCGTCCTGCTGGTTATTCCGGTCACAGCTATTATCCAGATCTATCGGTATCTGGCCCACGGTCCACCGGATATCTTGGAGGTGAGTAATGTTTATGATTTGAGCATTTAATTAGTTCATTTATTAACTTTTTGATATACTTACAGCGCATTCAGCTGCTATACCGTCCGCCGGAGGAGGGAGAGGAGTCCCGGCGACCGTCCGCTCGGCAAAGTGCTGCGCAGGGACGACGCAATGCGCTCGGCCAGACTTCAGAGGGCACTCAGCACGATGCCCAGAACGATGCTCCGCCCAAGTACACGCCACCTCCGTCCTACACCACGGCCACAGGAGCCCGCTTGGCTAAGCTCCTGCGCCAGAGCATCCGCCGCAGCGTGCGCAGGTAAGACAGCGAATGCACTGAGAAGATTCCCATTGGATTCACACATTCCATGTTCTCAGGGTTCTCGGGGACTCTGGTCGCACGCGGCCCGTGCTCGCTCTTGACGCCGAGTCCGCTTCGCCGGCGGCTCCGCCGGATTACTTGACCATACTTACCAATCCAGCGGGCAGCAGCTCCAATGCAGAGCCTTCGCCCGCGTCTAGCAGTAGTCCGGAGTCCATTGAAATTGGCCTGCGACCAGCGGGCTACGCCCAACGCTCACAGTCGCTGGGCCGTAAGCTTCATCGCTCGGGTGCTTCCACGCTAGAAAGACGCCCCTATACGGCCGAGGATGTGGTGACCATATTGCGATCCTCGGTGCGACATCGCCAGTCGCAGCAGCAGGGTGGCGGGAGTATGGCCACGGCCAGCACTCTGCCACGGCCCCCAACGGCCGCTATGTCCACGCACATGGAGGATGTCTCATTTCGGTCCATAGAGAATCTCGTGCTGAACGCAGAGCCGCCGGACCGAACGCCAGGCGTGGAGCTGGAGCTGGAGGCTGGCCGGGCGGAGGAGTGCGCGCAAAATAATACATCTGTGATTTAACTGACTAATATCGTACCGTACATAGGCGTAACTCTTATGCGATCCCACATATCTGCTTGCTTTCTTAGACTTGATTAGCGCTAGTTATACAAATACGAATAATACTTTGTAGTTATGCGAATAATAACGAATACAACTAGTTGGTACTCCCAAGATTATTCTGTATTCCTGTCTGACCGGTATTCCCCTGCGATCGCAGCGAGGTGATGATGATCTGTTACCCACCCCTCTGTCGGTCCATATTTTATGCTTACGCAGTTGCCCTTTAAATTATTATCCCAACAATGGGCGGTCTACGTGCCCTGCAGTCGAGGGCCGCGTATTTAAAAAAGGAGATCCGAGAGCCTTAAGCCGATTAATAAACGTGACCAGTCGAAAAAGCGAGATAAAAGAAGCGGAAGTCGGGCGCCTAATGGTCCAAGGGCCAGGAAGCTGCTGGCTACGGTTGCTACATAACATGTAGTGCATACTTTAATGAAAATGTCACGCAATTTCCCTTATTTTTTCATTGTGACTTGCAGCTTGCACCTCTGATGCGGTGCAAAAAAGTTAATCCGCGGAATTTTCAAATTGGCACGTACCTGGCGGGCAGCAGGAAGGTGATGCCAGAAATATTATGTTTGAAAATAAATCAAAATAAAATAAATCTTAAGTTGTTTAATTGAAAATCATATTTAAGTGTTTTGCTTAACTAATTTATTATTTAAGTTGGTTTAAAAAAGGACAATTTACAATACGATGTGGCAACTCTACTCTGTTAGATGTGAGCCAGTGTTGTCAGGTAATGACCGACCGTACAAGCTAGATTCTGTGTAAAAATAAGCTAAGAATTAAAAAATATATGGCTGAAAAAAGAGTTAAACACAAAGTCAACAACAATTCATACATAATTTTAATTGCTTAGATTAAATTTATTATTTCAGGCTATAAGCTAGTTGCAAATCTTATAATCATTTTCATTTTATTTTCAAATATGGCCAAGTCTAGCCTGAAATCAAATATATATTTATTTTAATATATGAGATGATCAACCTCTTTTATGTTATAAAAAAATTAACGCTTTTTTTAATAAACATAAGTTTATCAAGAGTGTCGGGGCTGAGGCGAGGTCCTCTGTCTGACTCGCAGCTAGTGGCAGCCACACAGAACATTTTTTGCGTCTTCCTTAAACTGATTGAAGACACCTGAAAGTATAATTAATTGAAGACAAATAATGACAAAACAATTTTTAAACCTATATAATAATATTATTCAACAACAAAAAATATCTGCTCATCTATCATCTCTAGCGATGTTTCGATTAGCGTTCGGCCCGCTCTCGCTCTTTATTGTTCTCTCTCGAAATGAGAGTAACAGAATTCTGCGGATGGATTCTTTACAGAATGAGAGTAACAGAATTTTGTGCATGGATTCTTACAGTGGAAAGAGGTGGTTAACAGAATATTGCACATGAAATCCAACAGAATTAGGTGAATTTAACAGAATGATAGTGACGACACAGAAACATCGATGGTAAAAAAAACATCGACGTTTTAGAAAATTCGAAAAAGATCGATGCATCGATGTTTTCATCGATGTTTTTGCACCTCTAGTAAATACGAAAAGTTGGAGGCGAATTCGAAAATAAAATTAATTCGAAAATAACACTCGTGGCGTGCGGTTGTGACCGTCAATTGGTTAAAAAAAAAAAAAAACAACGGAAGCGCTTTCAAGCCGCGTCGCGTCCAATAGTGGAGGAGTCAAGAGTCAGAGGCAAATTGGAAAACTTTGCGAGATGCGAAACTTGTGCATGTGCAATTAGAAGCGCGTTCTTAAGCCACTTGGCCATTTAGCCAGCCAGCAGCCAGTCAGGCAGCCACTTAGAGCCGCCAAAGTTTTCTGCCGCGCCGCCTTTGCAAGTCGCAGGTCGAAAAGTGCTCAAACAAGATTTCCACTTGAAATTCCTGAATTTCGTTTGTCTGCGCGAAACGAAACGAATCGAATCAAATCGCAGCAGCAGCAGCAGCAGCGTAAATACGAATCGAATTTAAATTGCGGCACCGAGTTTTTCGGCTGCCTGCGCCTGCAAGTGTATTTTGCCCAAGTGTCTTTGTGTCAGTGGTTCTTTGTCTCTGTGTGGGTGTTACGATACATTTGGATTAGCGGTGTGTTCGCCTGATTAAAACGGTAAGTGTCCTGCGAGCAAAGTTTAGTGTTAGTTCTCTGTGCTGGTGTTAAATCCCTCACTCCTTCGCACACTCACACGCACTCACAACTTATTTGCCGCAATTTGCTCTAGTGTTTTGTATTAGCATTTTTATGTCCCGCCTTGCCAAAGTTGACAAACAAAACGCACACTGGCGCACCAGCCAACTCTAACACACACACACACCCAGCTTACTCGTAAGCGCACGCACACAAAGGATTTCATTACATTTTTGGGTGGGACGACGACAGCAACGTAACGTAACGGTAACGGTAACCCTCCCCGAGCACTGTCTCTCTGTCGCTCCGCCGCTCTGTCCCTGCAGCTAGCCAGGCTCGCCATCTCGCTCTCCCACCCATTCCCGCAGCCCCGAATGCTGTGCTACTGAATTTGTTTTCGCCTTCTTCGCCGCTCCGTTCTCTCCTGTTTTTATTTATTTTGATGGCGTATTTTGCCATTCCGCTTTGTACGAATTGCGTAGCTTGTCGCCTGCTCTATCCTTCCACAGGCCAGCCTCACTACAGTGAACTATCGGTTGGGGAATATAGGTAATATAGGAATAAAGGAATGGTAACCTAACCAAAGAAGTAAAAAAAAATTTGAAAAATTTTATTGGAAGATTGAAATTTTGATTGATCACAACTGTAATTCATTTTAAATTGTTTTATAAAGTTCTTAAAGTTATTTTTAAATAATTTTATAAATTATCTTTAAATACTTTTATTATACTTCGATAATTATACTTTTTTATAACCAATTTCAAAAATGATTTTAAAACATATATTTGAACTTGCTTAAACCTAATTATAAACTAAGGATTATCCTCTTTCTTTAGTAAGAAATAAATTTAACATTTGGAAATTATTTTTTATTTTTTTTATTCTTAGTTAAGAATTATTAAATACATTATAAGTTGCTTGCTATTTGATATTTTTCACTTTATAATGCTTAAGTTCAAAAATAACGCAGAAGTAAAAGCCTCGAATCTTTTAATAAACTCTTAAAAAATCAATAAAATATATCCTCTTAATTATATCTGAGTTTCCTTACCGAAGACTTCCTGTATCTATCCCTGGGCTGTCAGCTTTTCCTGCTAGTTTCGGCCTGCATTGAAATGAGTTCGCAATAAATATTGCCCAAAGTCAAATAAAAGGGCGATGAGCCAGCCTTTTTGCTTTGCTCCGCCGCTTGCCCGCCGCTTGCCTGCCTCTTGCCTGCCTCTTGCCTGCCACTTCCCTGTATTTGTATCTCCGTCTATCTTTCCTCTAATCTCGGGGGACACTAATGTTTTACGACAATTCCTATGCCGCCCAGTACAAACTTAATGTACACATCAATGGCAAATTAGATATACTCCACACACAGCAAATGTACTAATAACAATCATCGACGAGTGTGTGCGCTGGGTGCGGGCGGTCCTCCTCCGAGGCGACCGACCGATCCATCCATTCCATCGAGACGATTGTTTTGTTGATTCGGCTGTTACTTCCAATACATTGGCATTTAAGAGGGGACCGAGTCGGAGGAGGAGGAGGAGGAGCTGGATTGGAGTCCACTTATGCCTGCCTTATGTCTCATTTGTCGTCGAGCAAATGGAAATCGTTTTGTTTTTGCTTTGTCAAGTGACAAATTTTCATTGTCTCCCGCCACTAATCGCTTACTTAAAAAAAAAAAACAACAAGAAGACCGAAAAACATCGAAGAAAACACGCCGAAGACGCCAAATGCGGAGCAGGGACACAAAACAAGAAATAAGACATGAGACAAGTGTAAATAAACACTTGAACGTGGGCGGGGAAGTCACTTGGAGAGGGAGCAACGACTAACGCATATCCTCTGAGGGGGAAGAAGAAAAAATAACGCTATTGACATTAACTTTGGCATTTTTGGAAAAGCACAAGGAATGCGGGGAATCGAAGGAGAGTTATTACCTTATTGAAATATACTCCTCAACTTCTTATTTGTTTACCTCTCAATAAACTTTGTTATTTAAGCTAACAGCTCGCCATTCCGTATAATTTCTTTGTCGGTATTTTACTTGGGTGGAATGTAGGATTTTGAATTTGAGAATTTATAGAATTTAAGGTATTGAATCTGTAACTGTGAAAGTACAATTATTCATTGGTATCTTAAGAGCAAAAGTATTTTAAAAGATACTATTTTTAAGTTAGATTTATAGATACAACTTATGATATTTGATTTACTAGATTCAGTTTATTAAATATCCCCAAAAACCACCCAACACCTCCTACCTTATATACCTTGAAATACCACTCACTTGCTGCACTTACTGTACATACAATCTTGCCTCTTTTGGTGGCATTGCCCGCGGTGCCGCGGCACCTCCACACTTGGCGCAGTTTGCTTTAATTTCCAGCGGACAAACCACTTTGTTATCGCCTCGACCAAGGGCCTTTAATCTCTGGTTCTGACCCTTCGTCTGGCCACTGATTTACGTCTCTATTTTCCCCCGAATGTAGTGCAATCGATTTAGATTGATTTTGTTTAAACAAACTGCACAGCAGAAAGAAAGAGTTTCAGATCGATGTAATAAATAAATTCGAATCGGAATCATTGGGCTGCCTTTTAATGCCAGCGTTAATTGCGAGAGCCGCCCAATTCCATTTCCATTTACATTTCCATTTCCAATTCCAATCCAGCAATTCCTACCACATTTTCATGCCCATTCCTAGGCTCGATTTCGATTCCGCTTCCAATTCGGATTCCTATTCCATCGATGCTTTGGTAATTAGTTGTGAATTGGATTGGGGATCACATAAAAGTGTTGATTACACACTCCGATGGCTGGGCCCCTCCTTAGCCCGCTGGGTGCCAAGTGTTTTGTTTGTGTTTCTCTCTCTCACACTCGCCGGGTGTGTGTGTGTCTTTTTGGGGCTTTTGTGGGGGAATTAGGGTTAGCCGTGCGTAGTGAAAGTCTTGGAAACAGCGGCAGGTGTAAGAAGTTGGTCGGTCAGCAGGAAGCGTTGCTCCAATTAATCGCTCTTTATCGCAGGGAATTTCAACTACGCAGCCAATTAATTGGGCCGCTTAAAGACAAGATTCCAGATACAGATACAAATACAGATACAGATAAAGTGGCTGTAAAAGTTACAGCTTAAGAAGTTCCCACAGTTAAACGACTTAAATTAAATTGCTGAAAATTGTGGTTGTTTGTTGGGTTGGTAATTACAGTGACTAGACATTCAAATTATACAAATGTCTCCTCAGCAGATTTGATTAGGAGCAAGCTGGGGCAGTAGTGGAAACCATCCTTCCACCCTTTGCTTCCATTGCTGCCCATTTTGTCAATTACAAAAATGCTAAAAATTTCCCTGGCAAGTCATGGTCGGGATGGAGGAGCTGGCAACATCTTCGCATAGTTGCAACAGCAAAAACATCAAAGTCATTTCATGTCTTCATAAATTCTCTGGCCCAAAGAGCTGTCGCTGCCACCCTCGTCTTTCGCTGTAACCTCGCTTTTGACTAAGTGAAATGACCTGCCATTTTGTAGGAAAAAAGCCAAGATAAAACAGGCGAAAAAAAAGGCAAAGAAAAACCGAAAACAAAAAGCTCAAGTCACAACTAATAAGATTGAGTTAAAAAAAAATAAAGAGGAAACCGGGAAGAGAAGGGTATACTTGTGGCTGGAGAAAGAGCGATCAGCGAGGGAAGGTTAATGCCTTATCGACATGCTGCAATCTATGTATTTAATTGACTCGACTGCAATTATAGTGTACACTCTGTCTCCCCCTCTCTTTATATATATAAATAAATGTGTATATATATTGTGTAGTGTCTTCTTCCTGCAGATAAAACGTCGTAAAATGAAAAAGAAATACTTGCCTATAATGATTTCGCATAAATCGTGACTACTCGCCAAAATGAAAGGCGAGAATTTATACTAACAGTGTACGGAGGCCGGAGGAGCTACAACAAGTTACAATGTAGGCAACGCTCCATTCGCAATTCAGCGTGGAGTGTCGGTCGATGTCAGAGGCTAGTACTCCCCGGTTCCCCCCCCTGAAATCCCCTTCCAGCAGCTCCACTTGGCATGCCAATCGTTCGTTCGTTCGACGTTCCACGAGTCTCTGCTGAAGCTGAAGTTGTGGCTGAAGCTGGATTTTTAGCCAAGAGTCTGATGCCTTTGGTCAGCCAAAGTCAAGCCAACAAAAATCCAAACCAAAAAAATAAAATAAGAAACAGACAAGGCAGTTAACTGGCTTCGGGAAGTCGATAGTTAGACACTCTTTAAGGGTAAATTCTTAAAAATATTATTATAAGTATTAATCCACCTGGTTCTTAAGAGAGTTTGAGATTTAAACAAAGCTGGGTTTAGGTAGATTTTCTTTTTCTTAGTCACAAACCCTAAAGTATCTTCTAGACCCTCTCAAAAATAAAGGGTATCACAAATAAAAGAAAAGGCCACAAAACCTGTAACCGGCCACAATTCGCGGCCAGCTCCTAGAGATGCGCACGTGACTTGGCCATCCTTAAGATTCCCTTTCTCTTCTCGGCCCCCCACACCCCACCTCCGAATCACGTTCTCCACAAATTGAAATTTATTTGTGTTGCCACACCAGTTAATGCTTATTTATAACGACAATTAATCGGCCCGACAAAGATAAAGCCAAGGGATTGGGGGAAACAAAATCAGAGCAAGGAGAGACAGAGATACTTTTTTGAGGAATTTAGTCGAGTGTGTGTGTTGGTTGTTTGAAAATTAAAAGCAAATATAAAATATGTCAAACTATTTGCATATTTAATTAGTTTTTTCTTGGTGAGTTATTTGACAAGTTTATTGGGATAATAAACTGGGCTAAGTTATGATTTATGAGGGGGGATTACGCCACATATATAATATGTATACTTGTAGTGGGAGTGGGATTTGGGGAGTGCCCATTCCCACGCTCACGCCACCATCGCTAGGAATCAAAAAGCTGCAAAAACATTTAGCCACGTTGGGTTAGGGACACCGCACACTCGGATCGCGGACAGACGAGGGACAATGTCTCCGGCCATTGCCAAATCGTTAGCACTTGGCACTCTTGGCATCTTGACGGTCCCTCGGGGCGGAATTATTAAAAGTGAGCCGAGAGCCAAGCCAGACAAAGCAGAGGAAGAGAGACAGACAGGCAGCAGGAGAAAGAGACAGAGACAGAGACAGAGACAGAGGCAATGGGCAGTTTGAGAGTCGACTCCCATTTGATATATTGCAGGCATCCGGTAGACAACGTTGACGTAGACGTGATGCTGCAATAAAATCTGCGCCGACTCCTCATTATACATAAATACCCTGGGATCCTATTAAATGGGGTATGCTGATGAGTTACCATTGCTGGGTTTTCGTTGGTTCAAAGAACGAAAAACACAAATTTCGAGCCAAAAGTTGTTCAACTTTAATATTTACAAACGTTGAGCTATTGGACACGAGGCCAAGGCAATTAAATTTAAATTTAACAAGAAAATATAAATATTTATTGTGGCCTTATATTATTTATTTATTCGACACACCAAACCAAATTCTTGTTTTCTCAGAAATTTCAAACATGTTTTCCCTCCCCCGGGCTGCACTTCAAAGAGATTGATAAATTTAAATAATTCGTACATAAATGAAGCCAAATTGACATCAAGTTGAATGTTAGACAAAAGAAAGTCAAATAAATGGGCAACATAATTGCATTTCAGACACAAAAATGAGACATTTAGAGAGCATTTGGGAAAAGCCTTTCAAGTAGGATCCTTGCCATATTCCTGTGGGCACTTAGGGTATTCCCTTTTCGATTGAGTTTCGGCTCCTCTTTCGCCCTGCCCCATGTAGCCTGTCATTGTTGTGGTTGTCACATTGTCGCCATCGTTGTCTCCATCTCATCATTTGAAGCCTACACACAAACTCACAAACAAACCAATAAAAGGCGCTGTCTGCTGTAGTTTTCCTCTATTTTTCTCTCCCTCTCTCTGATGCTGCTTTTTCTTTAAGCCAAATATTTGAGCCGCAAACAGTTAAAGACACCAAACACTGGAGACTCGAGTCTGTGGTGCCTACACCAACCCACGTCGAAAGGAAAGTCCAGCTTTTCTCAGGCCAAAGCCACACTCCCCTCCCCTCGGGCTCATTTCCCAAAATGTGTCGCATCGCTTTAATTAAATATTTTCAATTTAATGGCCTTGTTTGCATTTGCATTTTAATTTTCGACTCGTCTTGGTTCGGTTTAGTTTTTCCAGCAAGGGCCACAAAAATGTTTCTATTTATTTCTTGTTGATTTGATTTCGGGCTTTATTTTTTGTGTTGGTCAGCAGAAGGTACAACAACAATACAAAACCGTGAGACGGTGACACCTGGTGGTCTTACGGTCTGAGTCTGGCCTCTGATCTGCATTTACATTCCCATTTTCATTTCCCTTCCCAATTCCCATCACATTTTCCATTTTTCATGTTCATCTTCTCTGTGTCGGTTCATTAGTTAGGATTACTGGACAATTATGTCGCATTTCGGTGCCGCTAATAGTTGTTTATTTACACAATTCTAAAATTCAAAGCTCACATAAATTTGTCACAAGATTTTAAAAGCGGTAGAATTTCCATTCTATCTTTCTTGCTTGAAGTAGCCAAGTGAAAGTTCTCCCATTATGCGGGGAAGTCTTCCTTTTCAATCGAGACTTTTCGGGGGGTTCCCTGGCTTGGGGGATGGCTGGATGCCCGCTAATGGCCCTCAATCGGGTCTTATGGCGGTGGCTTATATCGAATTATGTCTTTGTGTAACATTTGAATTGATTTCAATTTGGGCTTCATTTAAAAATGATTTCAAATTAAGTCTTCCATTCAGAGGAAATTTGAAATGAGAATTTTATAATTGAACAAATTATATTTATTTGGCTGGAACTTTAATGTCATTTGTAATTATCTTTTTGCTATCGAAAAATAAATATTCAAATAAGTTTCCTGATTACTCCATCGATTCTCATGGAGATTAGTTCCCATATTCCATATTCCCTCGATAAAACTGTTGACAAACTAATCCTTTATTTCCCCGATAAGCAAATTGTTTGCAAAGCTCCTAGAACTCCCACTGAACTCTATGGATATATGCAGCCCATATCTATATCTATTCGTTGACTTTGCTTATCGGAGTTAAGTTTCCCAAGCTCTCTATTAGTTACCCCCACTCTTGATACAGAACTTTAATAATGTCAGAGATCCCCTTCCCTCTCTCCCCGGAAAAAACAAACACCGGAAACGTGGGCAATATTAATGGGTTGCCTCCTCCCCCTCCCTACCCTTTACATGTGCGTTACACACACTTTATATGCACTTTATCGAACCCCAAAATCAATTTATTTATGTGCGTTGTGCGCTTTAGTGGAGCAAGCGAAGGGAAAAAGCTTGGGCTTATCTTGCAACTTGGTCTTCAGAGTCTGATAAGGTCTCGTAACCCCTCCTCTCGAACTCTTGAGATGCATTCAATCGAAACTCGCAGCCAACGAAGCATTCAACAACTCAACAGTTGAAGTTTAACCCCTGGTTCCTGGTCCCCTCTTTCTACGGTTCTCCCGGTTCTCCCGGTGGTGGTTCTCCGCGATCCCGGTGCAATAAAAGTACAAAAAGCAAATAGGTTCGACCCATGGGTAAATACTGTACGACTTTATGTACACTTTATAGTACTCCCTGAAATGAATGAATGAAATGTGTTTCCGCTTCGCCTTGCAATAATAGTTGGGAAATTGGAAAATTTGTGGCCTGCCCTCGGGGGAATCCGTTAAATGTGTCTCATTAGGCGGCTGCCGGAATGTGGGCGTGGCCGGGTTAAGGGCTTCTACTTCTGCTACACCAAACCCCAGGCCCGCACGCAGATCACTTTTCACAGAGTTTTCAGCGAGTGCGTGCCATGAATTGTCGTTTAAATTAAATTAAAGCCAGTTGACTATGCGCAGGAATAGAATGAAAATTGGTCGGGAATAAATTGCAACTGCAACCCACCACCGAGATGAGGACGCTCCACCCCATCCCTGGCTTGGGTTCACGGATAAAAACAATCTGTTTGCTGCCTGTCACAAGGCAAACACACACACGGAGTGTGCGAAGGAAACTCATAAAAATCCACAACGATTTGTTGTGTCGTTACGGTGCCAGAGAGAGAGAGAGAGAGAGTGATGACGAAAGACGACCAACGTCCCACCGTTATGTGGTGTGCGGTGAACCTGATGCACAGTGGGCCGAATCCCTTGGCCCCGGGGGATGAAGGCCATAATCGCGGATCAAATTGCCAAGGCCCAAAGGGTTTCACGGGCGCATTAATATTTGTTTAATTAATTATTTGTATGCATTGCCGGGTTACCAGCATATACTTGTATATGAAGTATATCGAGTTTCAGGAACTTTGATTACAAATTGCCAAACATGCACGTGCTTGTAGTTAAATTACACAGGATGTGCCACAGGATCAGGGGGATCAAGGGAGTTGTAAACGAAGAAGATGATTGATATTTTGGGAAATATCTATGGGGTATCTGTATATGATATCTAAGGGATTTATTCAGTTCTAAAAGTTGAAATTCTTAAAGGAATTTTTTAAAAAAGAATTCTTTAAAAAAGTACATTTTCATTATTATTTACCTTTCAACAGAATTGCATAAATAAAAGCTGATTTTATGATCACATTCCAACCCGTTATCGAATAAGTAGCCATGACATAAAGCTTCAATTTAACATGAGCAATGAATCGCCTCCGGGATTCCCAGGGGTTCCACTGTTCCTGCTCCTTTCAGGTTGATGTGTTTTTTGTGGTTTTCAATTTCTGCCGCCTCTCTTCGGGCAAGGTTATTGCAATCGCAACACCTCAGCCGCCTCCTCCTACTCCTTCTTGCAACAGCCCAGCCCATCTCATCCAATCTATACCCCGGAACTCTCCCCCTCTCTGGGCATTTTTAATGCTTTTAATTTTTGCTGCGCCAACGGAGAAAGGGAGAAACACCGGAATGAGCACTAAAAGTAAGCCCAAAAAAAAAAAAGAACAGAGCAAAGAAGCGGCGCTGAATATACGCTTTTCGGGGGTAAGATGTTCAGTTCGGTTAAGGGTTGCAAATGTCCTGGCCGCGGCCTGTGAGGGTGTGCATCCTTTGATTGTGTATTACTACACACACACACGAGAGTGTGTGAAGGCAACCGAAAATGTGCAAAAAATGGGCGTTCCCCGACGCGATATATCTAATGGCATTGTTTCCGAGAGTTGTCGCTGGCCCAACTCCTTGTTGCTGCTGCTGTTTAATGCATGTTGGCAAATGTTGAAATGATGTACTTGCCACCACCCCCGGAAAACAGCAACACCCCACCCACCTCGGCAGCTCCTGCGGTGCCGGGGCATATGCCAGACTCAGACTGTTAAATATGCAGCTGTTAATGGCTCAAAAATTAAAACATTAAGGCGGAGTCCTCTCGTCATCATCATCATCGTCGTCGTCATTGCAGTCAACGACTGTGATTGAAAATGTATTTTGGGCTTTCATCTAACCACCCCAGCCGTCGCCCTTAACATTTTCCTGGGAAAAGCGCTGAGTAATGGGGAAAAGTGCACCTTGCATGGGAACCTTTTGGATGGGCACATACAGCCACAGCTGGCATTAGAATAAAGTTGTCTGAATAATTACCAACATGCTAGCGCTTTAGGTTTGAAAGGTTTTTGATGGTAATTGGAGAATGCCAAGTGGCTATTTTACCTAATTATTTTTTAGAAGCTTTAACTCTGGAAAGATTGCTTCTTTTCGTGGTAACCTTAAGGTCTTCAAAACAAGTGTTTCAAACCTTTTCATAAGACTTAAGCTAAAACTAACTAAAAGTAGAATCAGTTATGAATTTTGTTTTCTAAATTCTATAGATTTGTATTTATATAAAAAAAAACTTCTCATTTTAACCTGCCAAAATATTTTCTATTAAATTTCCTCACCACCAAAATTTATGTTGATTTTTATCTGTTTTGAAACCACACATTTTTGTCATTTCAATAATATTATTTTCCGTGCTCGAAATTTATTTGAATGGCTGTCATAATTGTGACAGTCTCTGCCATTTGATGTTCTGAGGCGTATTAGTTGAGTTATGATCAATTTTAAAAGAACTTTTCATTCAGCAATATAATAAACACAAATCTCTGGGATGACTTCATTGCCAGACGGATTTTTCCAAACAGCTAAAGGGTCTGAAATCTTCGTTGTGCCCCAGTTAGATTTTCCTCATTGGATTATTTGGTTCACCTTTGTTTTGGTAATTCTTTTCAAAGGGTTCTCGATTTTTTTTCTCTTTTTTTTTTTGTGGGTCACTTGCCCCCCGAGTGCGAAGGGTTACGACTGCGAATGGGAATGCGCAGGGAAATGGGAATATGGAAAAATATGTTAATTGAAGTAGACCCAAGTTCAATCCGAAAAAAAGAACTAGGGGGACGAGTAGGTATTTATGGCGTCAGAACCCATTTACTTTTTGCGGTGAAGGTTCAATTACCTTTATCCGATCAAGAGGTGAGGGGAAAGTGAGCACTAAATATAGTTTAGATTGCGATATATATATTTTAGGAACTCAACTTTGCTGGTGGTGAAGGGAAAAGGAATCAATTGATTGAGAGAGAGGGGAATTATCAATCGAATTTGGACTATGGACTCGGGAATATTTTTGTGCAAACTCAAAAATTAATTTCCGTTTATTTTTCCTCTTCGCCCCAAAAAGTTTCCGACTGATTTCTTGGCAATGCCCAGAGACTACATCATCCGAGGGAAATTTCCTTGGGAAACTCTTGTTCCTATTATAACAATTTCTTTATGTTTCTCCCTCATTCTGTGAGCCCTGCTTTGTCTGCCTTTCCCTTCGTTTGCTCTGGGCAAATTCATCCTTTTCATTTTGGGCAACTTTTCTTAGACTTGGACTTGACTCAATTCCCCAATTTTTGTTCTGTACACAAAAACACAAACACACGCACACACACACAATTCCCTTGGCGAACATTTCCAAGAAGCAACAATGCAACACCCACCACCACCACCAGCGGAGAATGCTCCCCTTTTCCATCACTTTCCTTAGATTTTCCAGGGGCAGACAATAACAACGTTAAACAGCATTGAGACGGAGAGACAAAGGCGGGCTACTTACAAGCCGCATGCCACCGCAAGATGGCCGGTATCCCCCTCACACCTGCCGCGGCCTCTTATCTTATCGCGCAGGTGCACGCCACACGGCTCAGAAAGCGACAAGGCAGCGACAGAGTCGGTGGAAGAAAGAGGAACTGCCGCCTCACCTTTTCATTTAGCCCCGGGCGGAGGGGGTTCCTGCCCCCTCCTTCTCAACCTGCTGCCCATGCGCACAGTACGCGACATGAATGGCAATTTGATGGTCGGCAAGGAATTTATGAAGCGGCCTCCAAGAACAACCTCAAAGATTCGTTAAAGAAACCAAGGCATTCTTGGGGAATATAACAGTTAAATGAGTCATTATTTACAGGTTTTGCCATTAAAAATGTTTGTCTTGTTTGTAATGCTTTCAAAAATTATCAGAAAAATATTTAAGAACATATTTTATGTTATTTTATGTTTAGGTAAGCAAATTTTAGATGACTTTCCAAATCATTTTCGATGTTTTATGGGTGTTTTATGAGTCTTGTTTCACATATTTATCTATGAAAATAATTCCCCAGGGGCTTATTTTATTATTTTATTCAAAAAATTCCATATTTTAGAACTGAGAAAGATTCTTAAGGCTGTAAACTTACTGAAACTCATTCAAATTTACTTCAAAATCACTATTTCTTTATGATCTAGTTTTTTTCTGTGCAGAAACTCAGATGGAAGTTTGGGTCATGGAATGGTAAATGCAAATCACTTGAAATCAAAATGAAAATGTGTGGCAGGGGGAATATATATGTGTACATATATGTAGGAGAAACATCAAAGACCGAGACAGTCTAATGAGGAAAATGCATTATTTGACCCCTGGCCTGGGCCTGGGCCCCACCGAAATTAGCCATGTCTACCGTCTGGACCGAGAGTTCTGCTTTTCGAGATAATAACAGCAGCGAAGATGGAGGAGGGAAATAGCTTTCAGCAGCATAGCCAAGATGAGGCGAATTTATCAAACATATTTCACAACATGCGGCGGGAAATGTGTTTCTGATGATGCCTGAGATGGGTCGAAAGAAAAGCCAGCAGCGGCAGCTAATTAAAATGGCTTATAATTTTCATGATTTACACTTGCAGGCTGGTTTTTGCCTCCCTTCGGTCTTGTTCTTGTTCTTGTGTTCTTATGTTTGTGTTTTGGGTTAAAAGCTCATAAAATTAAAGGCCCTAAAAACATGAGTTAGAGAGGGGAAAGATTTTTAGAGATGAGAAAATAATGGAAATTAAAGGGAGGAAAATGGGGAATGGAGAATGGAGAATTAAGGAATCTGTAAAGGAATTTCTATACGGATAATAATAAAGTTTTATTATAAATTTAGCTAACAAAATGGTAATAAATACAAAACAAATAAAGTCTTTAAAATCTGTATTAATATCTAGTAATTATTCCATTCTTATACTTCTAAAAATTATAGTTTTCCCTTAAAACTACTTAGCAAAAGTGCAGAAATTACCATAAATACATAATAATTAAAGTGCCATCGCCTGACTGAATTAACATTATATCGTGACACTATTTTTTTCCATCTCTAGCCCCCCCAAAAAAAAAACAACTCATGAAATAAACTTGCTTAAGCTTTTTGATTGTGAAAAAGGCAACAAAAAAATAACAAGAACAAGAGGAAAATTGTAGGCGCACATTTGGTTTTTATGCTATCCGGTGCACAAAATATAATTCAATCAACGCCAAGTGCCACGCCTCCAAATGCCTTGCATCGCCTCGCCTCGCGCGGAAATTCATTTTCCATTTTTTAGTTATTTTTGACTCTTGCATGCCGCACGTCAGCAGATGTAGTGGCCAAGGGGTTAAGGGAGTTCGAGGCAGAAGAGAAATGTTCCTCAAGATAGTATATATCGTCGTGTATATGAAAAATATGGCATATGAGGGGAGAGCTGGTGCTGCTGGTAGTGCCCCCAGACCCCCAAGACCAGATGATGGTCGCCCGACTTCACCTCGTGCTGCTGCTGCTCATTCCCCTTTCCGATGTGGCGAGGTGGCGAGGTGGAGCAGGAGGAGATGGTGGTGCTGGTTTCGGTTCTGGGAGGGGGCCCTGGCTGTTTGGAGTTCTGGGGCTGTCAGCTCACGGCGCGCGCAGCAGCATAAATCAACTTATTTCATTGGAATTTATGTTTTGTTGTTGCGCCTGTCGCTGTGTTGCATTTGCCGCTGTGGCGTCGCCTTGCATCGGCTTTAACATTGGCATAGCTGCAACTATAGCCCTGACGACTGACGCCACCATCAGCAACGGCCTCATCTGCCACAGCGATCCAGCCATCCAGCAAAATCCACCAAGGGATTACTCTTTCTCCTATTCCTATGACTTAGCCTTCTCCCAAAGCCACTCTCTTGATCCTTCTAAAGAGGATTTCAAGTTGTAAGATAACCACTGTTTTAGTTCGTCTTTTGTGGGTCTTTCAACATTTTTAGTTGTATTTTTCTTTAATCAAAAAATGGCAAAATAAGAGTCTAATTCTTTGCATATGCACCCTCTTTCATTTGTTGATAAACTTCTTCTCTAAACAAAGCTGCTTAATTAGTTGTTGTAATGTAATGTAGTTATTAAATCAGAACAAACACAGCATCTGCTTTAAAGAAGTCTTTTAGTGTTAATTAATCATGATTTATGACAAAATACTCTATGAAAGTGTATATTAGAATTATAAATAACCAAACTTTAGAAAATTATATAACATATTTATAAATTGTAGCCACTTAAGAGTATGAATATCAATTTGAATACCATTTTAAGGTCAATACGAACTCTTAATAAATTATGAACATCTAGAAAGGGTATTTAATTACCGAAATGTAGAGAATAACCCAAATAAATTGCTGAAACGAATTAAAATAAATATATTAAGCAAGGTATTAAGACATAGTCATAGCTAACAATGCTTTTAAATCAATTAACTCTTCATTTTTTAAGCTTCTTCATATAAAAACCCTCTTAAAATAAGAGCATCCCCTCTTCTTTAGCATCTCTATGAATATTTTCCATAAGCATTTCATGCTTGTTGGCTGGTTGTGTGTGCAATTGCTTCATTTGCGGCAATGTCTTCGAGGGGCATTCAGCGAGAGGGGCAGGGCCCAGTGGGGAAAGTGAAAAAGAGGTGGAGTGGTAGCAGAGGAGGAGGGCTGGAGTTGTAGAGGCAACGGAGGCGGCACAGGCCGCGTGTTAAAATGTACACTTTGCATTTAAATCATTCCGGGAAGTCGGGTTCGTTATATTTATCTGTTGCCATTACCTCGTACACTCTGCCAGGTCCCGCTGCCTTCGGCCTGCCTTCAGCAGGAACTCAATCAGCGGCGGGCGAGTGAAATAAGCGGAATTGAAAAGCTAAGCAGCATATTCCTCGCTGCCTTCTGTTTTCCTTATTTTTAACCCGGCTCCGATGCTGTTGCAACTTCAACTCGGCAGTGCTTAGAATGCGGCTGACTTGTGGCAGGAATATCCACTCTATAATCCCAGAAGAGAGCGAAAGAGAGATTAAATGCTCATACTAAAGCTGCCACATAAATTAAACTTACTTCGGGGGGGAAATGATTTCACTTAAGAGATATGCCTGTATGAAAATTGTTGAATTTTCCGCATGATTTATAACCGAGATTATACGCAATACTAAAATGTTGATTCTTCTTTATTTATTTCCAGGTATGTTGAAGAAAGTGCCCATAAATTGGAGGCGAAGAGTTCCTTCTAGCCAAGTGTGAGTCGAAACGAGTGCATATGGAGAGAACAGGGTAATTATAGATAAGGTTTTCCATATTCTGACCCCATTTTATTGACCCAATTTAAGGCATTTGATGGATGAGTTCTTCAGATTAAAATAATTTGGAATTAATTGAATAATTTTAGAGGGTTTTGAGTGGGCTCTATTGCTCTTCATTTCTGATAAGTCGTATGTTTAGTCACAAAATTAAATATATTTCTAAGATTTTATGAGCTACGAGATCCTTAGCTGTATTTCCTGCTTTGAGAAAACCTTCTTTTTAAACTTATAGCTAAATTTCCCTACATTCTGAATCATTATTCAAATTGTTCACTCATGACTTCATTTAATTTTTCCAAGAGTACTGCACTTATTGCAGACATTTTTCCTGGGAATTTCTTTTCACTTTGGCCGTGGTTAAATGACTTTGTCCGGTAATTTGCCTCAATGTTGCTGTGCAGCTCCCCATCTCCCTGATATTTTCTTCTCTCTTTTTTTTTTAGGGGATTCCCACACCCTGTACCTACACTTCCCGAGAGTAGCGGATAATTATGCCATGCTAAACATTGTCTCACACTTGTCCGTCTGTCTCGGCGTAGTCTCTTCCCTGACTTCTGCCCACACTTGGATTTATGGTTGGGAATACTTACTTGGCCGACAAAGTTGTGAATACAACAACAATTTCCCCTCAAAGCAATTAGACGCCATTTCCATTAGCGTTTAACCATTTAACATTTTTTCCCTGGTCTTTTGTTTTTTTTTTTTGCATTTTTTAGTTGGTTTGTTTAACCAAAGTCTTCACACCTGCCCACATCTTGGGCAAACATGTATTTTTTGGCTGGTTAGGGAGACGGCAAGTCTTGTCACTTGTTGCCAATTAAGCAGAGAGGCAGAGTCATGATGATCATCGTACATCGTACATCGTGCATCGTACATCAAGTGGGGTTGGACTCAGGAGCGGTCAACGTTCGCAGCTGCTTCAATTAGCAGCGAAGTCGGCATCGCTCTGCTGTCTGTTTATTTGCAAATTTTTGTTGCAGATTTTTTTCCCCCTGCTTTTGTTTTTTTTTTTTTTGCTCTCCTTTTTGGCGAGTGCGAGGAGATTTTTGTTGCCTGACTTGGCACATGGTGAAATAAAGCAGATAGCGGGATGGCATTAAGGGGGTACAGCGATCCGAAAAGAATCATTTTCTTCAACTGTTTAATTGCATTGGCCGTTGTTGTTGTTGTTGTCTGGCTGCCTGGCTTTTGCATTTAATTACTTTGTTTATGGCCCTCGGCAGCAACAATAAAACTTCAATTTATGTGTGTGTTGCTTCTTGTTGTTGTTGAATTCCAATGCACAAATTGACAGGCCACCGTCCCACCCCCCGGCTCCCGGCTCCTTTTTAGCGTCCTTTCCCCCCGCCCCATTCCCTCTTCGCTGGCCTTTGTTATGTAAACAACGCGAACTTTATATTTTTTGTGTCGACGCTGCAATACTAAAACCAACTTAACTCAACTCACCCAGCCACCCGAAAAAGAAACGAGGAAAGCCTAATTTCGGTAGGTCGAAGCTAGGGATACCCTTTTTAAATATAAGGATTTTATAAATAAAATTGGAGTATCAATAAGCAATCCCTTTGCTTGCTTTGGTAGCCTAAAAGCTTTTTAAGTTCTTATAAACTTATAACCTTAATTTTAGGAAGGGCAAAAAATCAATTTGAATTTGTTTCCATTAAACCTAACAAAATCTTTAAAAGGTATCTATATCCTCATCATGAAAACACATAAATATTAAATCTAAATTCTAAAATTCAGTGAAAATTAATGCAAATTATGTCACTATGACAATATTAAATATAAATTTCACAAATTAAGGTGTTTCTTCAGTGTCATGATAATGGTTAAACCAACTTGAAAGTTAAATAAATCTAAATCCTTTGTAATTCTACATTTATTTATCCAAATATTCCCCCAGTAATTGATTTAAATAACATATCATATTCCCACTCAAAAAAATAAACCATCAAATATATACATTTAAAAGAAAGCCATCCTGATATATATTTGCGTTACAAAACACCTTATCACAATAATAATACCCTCCACAAAAGAGCAAACAACAACAACAACATCAACAAGAAAAAATAAGGAGGGAAAAGCCACCCATGGATGCCACCCACAAATTCGCATTCTAACTCTGAAGGAAAAAGTTTTTCCTTGCACAAATAACTCGACTTCTGCGACTCAACTCGCTTTGAATGCTTTGCAATTTCCGCTCTTCTAAATTTGTTGAAAATATTTTCCACAACTCCCACCCCACCCCCCTTGCGCTGCCCCCCTCGCTTTTCCGCCCCCACGCTTCCTCAGGGAGGGGAAAAGCGAGAAAAACTTTTCTGCTGTGCGGGGCAACAGCAACAACAACAACAATGGGGCAGCAACCCATGACTGACTGCCCAACCTTGCGTAATATTTTAATAAATTTTGTCGCCAGCACTGGTCCTACGAGAGCAAGCGGGACAGATAGAAAGAGATGGAGGATGGGAGCCATAGAGGGAGACAGGGGGCAACATACACAATGCCAACTCTGATTGCTGCCACTAACCTTTGTCCAATTTCCCTTCGCAACTCCCCAGTGCTGCTCCCGTTTTTGTTGTTGTTCAGCGCCTGCGTCCTAATTAAAAACGCAGGCAAAAAAAAAGGTAGGATACAAGCAACAAAAGTGCGTCGAACTTGTCACAGGAGTCAGAGGACATAAAGCCCCTGAAAGGACTCACAAAAAAAACAGGATTATTTATATTCAGTTTTTGCATAAATAATAAAATAATTGTGTGTGACCCGGAAACACGTTTTGTTCGCAGTTGTCAAGGGTGTCCTAGGAAGTTATTGGAGAACTTTAAAGGTTTGGATTTAATCTATATAAATTGGGGGATAAGTTGGAAGTTATATCAGTAATAATTTTTACCATATAATAACTAATTTCCATGCTTTTCCCTGCACTACTTATGCACCTGACAGCCATTACCATTAAGTTTACCATAATTTCCCATAAATTTCTTTCCGTGCCAGGGATCAGCTCAGGCCCAGGACATGGCCTGTCAGTTGATTCCTCCCGAGGAAGGAGGGTAGCTGAGTAGGGGCTTTGTGCACCGGAGGAATTTCCATGTCAAAGCAGATTTTCTAACTGATTTCATGTCCAGCGATTTGAAGCGCTCAACAATTTCTAGTTTCTAGCCACCGCCAAGTGGCTCTCGCCAGCTCGCTCGCTCCCACTGATGTCCTGGGCCATATGATGGCTGATGGCGTTGGCGGCGGCGCCCACTGATGTGGTAATAAACACCCCTTGTGCAGTCTAATGGACCGTAATTAACTCGTGCGCCGACAGCGACTGCGACGGAGAAGCCAACCGAGGCAGCGTCGTCATCGTCGTCAGTCGTTGTACAAGCGATGAATAATAATTTTTTGCCAAAGCCACAGAGAGAGCCATGGTGGTGGTGGACACCATCAGGACCCATTCTCCCCATCATTTCCATTCCGGGCAAAACCCCCCTCGCGGCACAGTGGACACCATTGCCGATTTAATGGGCAATCATTTTCGGGGCTTGATCGCCGGCCATTCGCATCGCATTTACATATATATACAACTGACCAAACATACCCTGTCCAGATGGTGGAAATTACTTATCGAATGTCATTTTGGGTAATCGCTGTGCCAGATATTATGCCAGATTATGAGGCAATCCTCGGAGTTGATTATGTGTTGAGTTGATCTATGCACGGAGTTTGTTTATGGACTCTTTCGGATAATTGCAAGATGAGATATGGGGCAACACATGTTGCTAAGCAGAATATTATTACCCAAGTAATGTGAGCAGATTTTATGGACTGAACAATGGGCTTTTGCAAAATCAATATAGATTAACAGATTATGGAGAATGTCCTTGTGTGGGGTGGATTCTTTTATAAGATACTTAAATTTTTTATTGGGGGTTTTCCAGGAAGTTTCTCAGAAAACTTTCTATGAGAGGTAAAGCAACTGTTACCAATTTTAATTGTTTAGAAAGTATTAGTAAATTTATCATTTATCTAAAATTAAATACATAAATTGTAGGTTATATAAAATAAGAAGTTAGAGTGTCCCTAGGTGGCAAATGGTTTTCTTTTTAAAGGTTCTGTTTTATATGAAATCTGACAGAAAACCCTCAATGGAATATTAAGTACTGTTTATTATTTGTTATTGTTTAGAAAGTATTTCTTATTCTATTATTTATTTAATATGCATAGGTCTTATGACCTAAATAAGACTAATTCAGTGTTAATAAAGTAACCTACTTTTATATCTT
Organism: Drosophila seguyi; assembly: GCA_008042675.1. Taxonomy (NCBI): domain Eukaryota; kingdom Metazoa; phylum Arthropoda; class Insecta; order Diptera; family Drosophilidae; genus Drosophila; species Drosophila seguyi. The sequence continues at coordinate 155,858 of VNJU01004981.1, read as the reverse complement.
TCCATAATGAATGCATTTCTTTAGAAGTCATTGTCTGCGCTGTCTCCACACACAATATATACAACCCACACATAATATTCTTGGGCACCCCTATGTGGCATTCAATTATGCAAACCATATTCATTCAGCCAGTTCTTTGGTTATTTTCCGCTCCTTCTGGAGATCCTTTTAGAAAAAAGTCGCCCATTCATTATGGGCTTGCCTTACAAAATCTCCGTGTCATAACCCTTTTTGGAGACAATTAGCTCTTCAGGTGGAACGGATTCTTACCATTGTACCATTGTTGTTGTTGTTGCTTATGTTGCTGGTGCTGCTGCTGGTCAGGGTGTTGCTGCTGCTGCTGCTGCTGCTGTTGGTTGGCGGTTGTTGTATGTTGTTCGCCATCGTCGTCGTCGTCGTTGTTGTTTGCGTGACGGATATTGCCTTGTCACTTGCATGTACGAGAAATGTTAAAACGTGGAGCCCAAGCCGACCGCCCGGCTTGGGTTTCATCGGCTTTGGCTATTGCTTTTGCCTTTTTTTGTTGTATTTCCCTTCCCCCTGAGTTGTTACCCCTTTTTCCCCTCAAAACAGCAGCGACCACAGCGACCGCAGAGCGGCAATCAACGCACTGAAAATACCAACAACTGGGAACGAGCAGCAGCTGCCGCTGCCACAGAGTTTTTGTACCGTTCGAAAGTTGTGCTAAAATTTAATTAATTTCGCAATTTGCCTAGACGCTGTCGATTGTGTAGATTGTCAATTGCAGGCTCGTTGGACCAATTTTCTATCTCTTAGTCCCGCTTAGTCCCTCCTCTATCCGCCTAGGATTGTGCTTTTTGTGCTGCCGAAAAATTATGATGATTGCCATCATCATCATCATCATTAACATCATCATTGTAGTCATCCCGCAATGCTGCAGCACACACGTAATACCCCACACTAAGCGCGGGGCGTGGCCAAATGGGCGGCGATTTAGCCATGGCCATTATAAATACCAATTTAATGAGCGCAACATATGCAACGGGCACAAAACCGAGTCGAGGGGGGTTGGAGTTGCAATATCGTGGAACGTTTAATGCGATTACATGGCAGCGGCACATTTGTCATCTCTGCGCCAGAGTCATCTATGGCAGTAAACGGGGCATACACTGAGCCAAATTCAACTCAAATGGGGATTAATCGTGGTCATAATTCACTATGGAATTATAAATGGGTTAATATCAACCGCACCTTCGACACAGATTATTAATGCCAAAGTATTTCTGCAGAGTAATTGTATTATGTATTTTGTGGCAAGGACATTGTATTAATTTTGGTTTGAAAAAGGATTAATCACATTTCCATCTACAAAAAGCAATAAATAAAAGGTCAATACATGAAATGTGATTAAAATGCTTAACAGTTTTAATTAATATTTATTGATTCGTAATTAATTTGCTTGATTTTTGTTGCTGTTTCATGTATATTTTACAATATATATATTGCAGTGTATTTCTTTAACATATTAACCTAGAATTGTACTTTTTCTTGATGTTTTTGTAACAATTTACACAAGTTTCAGTTATTTAAAGAGCTTAATTTATGCAAGCAGATTAAATTCATTTGTTTAATAATAAAAACAGCAACTCAGGTACTCCTTTGATGGGTTTAATGATGCAACTTTAAGCACTGAAAATGTCATAAGTGGCGCTTAAAGTTAACCTTCTTTCATAATCACTTAATCCTTAAAGGCAATTCCTTTCCAGTACGCCAGTGCAGTGGCCTCTGGATGAACCCTTGCTGCATATATCTATATATATAGTATACCCGCGTGTCAGCTTTAACAAATCAAGTCAAATTACTGCAAGCTGCTAAGCAACCAACAGAAGGAGGAGGAGGAGGAATCTGTTGCAAAATAGTCACGAAACGAAACGAAACGAAATGAAACGAAGCAAAACAAAACGAAACTGGCGTCCGTCGCATCCGTAAGATAGGTTTTGTCGGTTGCAGATGCCACTGCGACGACTGCCACAGCTACTGGTGTTGTTGCAGCTGGAGAAGGAACTGCTGCCACGCCAATTGCATGGCCATCGTGCATAACTCCAGCTTGATTGTCTCTGGTTCTCTGGCTGCTCTGGTCAGGGGTCTCTGGTCGGTACACATGGTCACTACAGGGTATAGGATAGGGTATGATGGAAGGGAAACGGGAATGAGATACGTTGACTTACTTACCAAGTTTTAAGTATGATGAGAGCTTATCTACCTTCCAGGGATTGAGCCTGAAATGTTATTGTATCTTTAAGATAGGCTTCTCGTCACAATCAATTGCCGGGTATCCAAAAGGTCGACTAATCCTTTGTCTTAGTCTGGCATGCGGGCCACTGCAGTAACTGTAGCGGTGGCAATGCCAGTAAGAGGAGCCCCAGTCGCTGCTCATTAAGTGCCACTCTACGACAGTTGTCGCTAATGCCTCCTCGCCAGCCCAACCCTTTGCCTCTGTACCCCTGTACCTGCCCCTCGGGGTTGCACACAGAGTCAACGTAAATTTGCAAATATTTGCTGAAATCGGACGAGAGCAAGTGCCATGTGAAGCTGCAGTTGTGGAAGCAGCACAAATTCCTGGAATTTCTGTACAGCGCGAGCGGGACTTGAGCTCAAATGAGTGTTAGATGGGCAGATGGGGCCTTGGCTCTGTAAATATGTATGTCTGGCTGCCTGGCTGCCCTCGAGGTTTCCCGGGGCCCGTAGAAGTTTGGCACTTTAAATGCCAAGCGCCAGTCGAGGAAAACCGCGCTCTAATCCAGTCCAGAACCTACCCATAGAGTCCATCATTCCACCAAAAAAGTGTCCAATGCAATTATCCCCGCCCTGGAACTTCACCTGGGGGCTATCGGGGAATCTCTTTTTCATTTCCTTTATGGCTAACCGCATATGTTGCGACTAAAGCATACAGTATATAGTTAGTGCCAGTCCGCCTCGCCCCCTTTACGGAATTTTCCAACAATTGTCATATTATACTTTTAGGTTCATTCTTCTTGGTTCGCTCCATTGTCCTCTGTTCACGTGGCCACTCCCTGGTTTCCCTTTTGATAACCATGTCGGCGAAGGGCGCCACTTGCACCCTGTGTACCTACAGCTGCAACGATGGCGAGGAGTGCTTCAAAGGTATTCCAAGTCGTAGTTAATCCTGGATGTAAAGAAAAGAAGAACCGAGGTTTAGGAATGACCATTGTCAGGGGGAAATTGTTCAAAAGTAAAGAGCTCTTAATATATTTAAGAAGATCTTTAAGAAACCCCAATTTAATTGCTCATTTTGTTCCCATTTCAAAGCTATATTTGGGTATCTAAAGCGGTTTTATGTTTATGTAATTTGATCACTTCAGAACTTCACTTTATTTTTGGGTTTCTGTTTTTGAAAAGGGTGGCCACCAAATCAGGGTCACCACTCCTACTTCTTCTCCATCTGTTCCTTTTCAAGAGTTTCCTTCTTGTGGGCAAAGATTAATATTATAAGCAGCTAATTGAGTTTTTCATTTCATTTCATTTCATTGTGGAGGTCAGGTGGGATCACATTTTTAATGGGGGTCTCTTTCTTCTCCCAAAATATGAATTGGAGCTTGGTTGACAGCAATGTGTGAGAACTTTTTATGGCCTCCACAGGGGGGCAGGTCACCAGAAGAATTGAATAGCTTAGCTAACTTGCCACTTAGCCTGGGGTCGGTCATCATCCCGTGGCTAGAAAGTTGAGCCATTCTGGCCATCTGTATGGAACTGTCTGTTGTCAGTCCACAAATGGGGGTCAGGTCTCTGCAAGGTGTCAACTCCCGGAAAAGAAAAAAAAAGAACATTCCAATTCCTGGCAAACTTCTCTCAAGATTTCACCCTCTGTTGGTTTGGCTTGAGCAACCCTCGTGTGGACTAGGATCACACAACTCTGGGGTTTTTCCTTTTCAAGCCGGGCGGTTAATGACCACTCATTGTCTTACCTGACCCACTTGTTCCTCAACCGCCTTCCGAGTTACTTTTTTATGACTCAGAGCCAGAGTGAGTGCCGCCTGGATGTATAATTTGTATTTAAAATGCAACAAACCATAATTTTAAAGTCGGAGCTGTGCGTGCAGTTTGTCAAAAGGGCAGGCAGGATGATGAAGGAGACTGGCGGCAGGAGGCAGGCAGGGCAACCTGTGGTGCGGCTAAAGAAACGAAATGAAATTATTAAGTATTTGCCTCGACAGCCAGTTGGAGGAACAAAGGCCAAAGCTTTTAAATATTTAATAAGTATACAAAAATGGAGGAGGCGAGATGGCAAAGCCAGAGGGAAACGAGAGGGACATGCGCCTGCTGTTGAGTCATGTCAATTGACTGACTGAGTGTCCCCGCTGTGGCAATGTGGATGGGGATGTGGAAGTGGAGGTGGAAGTGGGTATGAAAGTGGGTATGGAAGTGGAATCAATACCATGGATGGCCGCCTGCAGGGTTCCCAAGTACTTGTAAGGATACACACTCGCTCGCACACACACTGCTGACTCTGACGTACTAACGGTGACAATAAATGAGTAAAAATGACTTCAACGAAACGAAAATGAAACGACAGACGGACAGAGGGACAGACGGACAGGAGGACAGGAGGACAGAGGAACGAAATCTGTCATCAACACGCCGCCAGTGAAGAGCGAGAGATACGAAGCGAAAACCTGGATACGACGCACTCACAGAGATACTCACCCACACCGTGGCACTCCGGTGTGTGTCCTGTGTGTGTGTGTGTGTTTTTGGAAGAGCCATGAAATTTGATACGATGCGTGTGCGTCAGTTGGAGTGAAAAGCGAAGGCATGAGGCAGCGGCATAAGGACGCAGGGACAGACCAAAGCAATTTCCATTTAATATTTCCAGTTGCCGGTTTTTCCCTATGCACACTCAAGAAAAAAAAAACACACAAAAAAATGAGAAACTTTTATAAAGTTTGTGAATACAAATTATAGGTTATTGCCTTTAATTTAACTTATTTTAAAAGTTTGCATTAAGACAGAAAATATGGGTTTATCGGGAGGTTCAATAAATCATCAATTATTTAAGGTATTTTACATATTGGATTGATTTTTCGCACAGCCTTGCTTGTTTTTAGGAATATTTTATGATTAAGTAATATATATGCTAACTCTGATAATATGGATATATCGAAATATAATCGATTATGGATAAGTCATCGATTATAAGGTTTTTTTCTTCTTGCTTATAGTAAATTTTAATGGTTAAATTAATAGGATTAAGGAAGAAACTATAGAAAAATTATGGGATTATCGATTACTATCGACATGTTATCGATACATTAATTTTATTTTACAATAGATATAATAATCGATAAATATCGATCTTTTATCGAATTCTTATGATTAAATTGAAGCATCTTTCTTAATTAGTATTATATAAAAGTACCCATATTTCCCTCAACCAAACACAATTGCCACGTAGTTTCTTCAAGTGTACTTCTTGAAGTGGCCGAGTATTTTTTAAAATCTAATTTCCAACTTGTAAACATTGTCCATTATGCATGCCCCCCAAATATATACCAAACTTCATGTACCATCGATTCGTTGGAGTCCGAAAAAGGAGGGTGGATCGATGGGTTATGACCCGCTAGATTAATAGAGCTCCGAAAAAAATACTTTTATTTGTATTGCTGCGTCTGCCGGTCCTTAAAGATATTTATTTTATGTTTCGTCTAAGAATTAATAAAGAGTAACGTGATTTATGGTCCTCCGCAGGGCGTTGGTTGGGTGGCTAGAATATCCGCTTTATTAGCCAGACATATGACGGAATGACAGTACTTTGCGGTTATGCTACATTTATGCCCCGCCGCTGTTGTTGTTGTTGTTGCTGCTTTTTATTGGGCCTGGCAAAATATGAAGCATTGATGGAGTTTTATTGTTATTACCAGATAAACAGCGGGGTTTCCTTGGTCTGCCAGTCTGCCAGAATTATCCATAATTTTAGTATGTGGTTGTTGGGGCATTATGGGGGATTCTCTCGATGTAATAGAAAATTTCATTAAGATGTTTCTAGGATAATCTCATGGAATATGGAGGGGAGTTTGCTTATAATTTAGTACCAAACATTTTTGGTATATACCCAGTCTCCGTGTCCGCATTTACTTTGCACATTTACTCGTCAACGTTTTGACTCCCGGAACGACTCTGGTGGCTGGTGAAATTTACAACCTTACCTGTCCTAATCCCGGCGATGCAGCATGCAACATGCAGCACGGTGGAACAATGCCTGGCTTTCAAAGCAAAGAAGAAGAAGATGGCTCTACCTGACCCTAAAATGCGGAAAACAAAAGTCGAAACAAAACAGAGAAATACGGCGTAGAGGAGAGTTAAACTGCAGCAACGCATTGCACCTGGGATTCCGATGGGGTGGAACTCTGGCATACGCCTCGGATTCACCTCCCTTTTTATGATTTTGTGAAACATTTTATAACTTTACAGGGAAAATTATGCGGCGTGTGTATCTGTATCTGACTCTGAACTCTGCTTGTTTGTATCCGTGCCTCTCAGGTGATGTTGTTTATTATTTTAACCTCGAAAACAAGCTGAAACCTGAGACAGAGCGACAAATTAAATAATGCCCAGCTTTGTATTTGTCCATTTCCACTTTTTCGAAGATGATGATGCCGATGGGCCCACACAGCCCAGTCGAGAGATAAAGATAAATACGAGATAAACGAAGATTGCGTTCGGCACTCGAGGCGCCATTGTAATAATAAAGCCACAAAAAAAAAAAAGAATGAGAAATAACAATAATAAAATCCAAGCCCAAATCAAATAGAGCATAATCTTAGCTCGGGCCCAGGGGGGGCGTACACTTGATCGTCATCGTCATCGTCATCGTCACTTGTTAAAGGCACAGATCGAGGCACCGAAAACGAAATGGAAACGAATGCGTGGCACAAATTGAAACTGATTGTTCAAGTAGTCGAGGCGACTCTCCTCTGCGAGTCTGTGTATCAAATGTAAATCAGAAGGGCATCAGACATCGGGCATCGGGCATCCCTCGACATTCGCTTTATTCAAATCCTCAACTCGACTCGACTCACAAACAGCTGCTACACTTCATTACCATAAGGTTCGTATGCTGCTGCAATTTGATGTGTGATTATGCCTTTTTGTAGCTTATCAAAATGAAAATTCAAATTCAACTATAACAGCACATTGTTTGCAACGCCCCCGCCTCAAGCCCCGTGCCCATCTAAACCAAACAAAACCCAGACCCGAACTCAGACCCAAAACCCAAACCCAGCAGCAGCAGCAGCAGCAGCAACATCAACGGCAGCAACACTTGGAGAGCTGCAAAAGTGACACTTCCAAGAGATTAAAGTGACATGTAGTGGTCCGCATATTCAGGCTATATGGCTATATAGCATCCAGCATCCAGCATCCAGCTCTGGATAGCGACGGACTGTCTGTCTGACTGCCGACACCTTCCGAGCGGCGGCACTCGAAAGTGGGGAAAGTTACCACCGGGTGGCGGTGCGAGTCGAGTGCGAGTATTTGTTGCTCTCCATGCATAGATTAATAAATTATAAGCCGCTTCCCTCTGAATGGAGTCGCTCTGATTACACTCACAGAAAAGGGTTGCAAATTATGTAAATGGAAGGAAGGAAGCTCACGCTCTTAGAAGCAGGAATTATGCTCTGTTTTAATCAGATTAATCATAAAAAAGGGCGAAACGAACGAGAAGGTTGCTGCGAATATATATTTTTGAATTTTCTAAAAATAAAGCTTGCCGCGGCTCTTAATTGGCACAAATAGAGTTTTGGAGCAAAAAAAAAGAAAGCGAATTTTATTTTTCGCCGCTTTGATCAATAAAAATCAGAAAATAAAATTGAATAAATTCATTTGATGAGATCAATTGGGGATCAATATGCTTGTGTTTCAATTATGATTGAAGTATATATAACTTTTTTTTAAAGAGAGGAAGCTTTGAAGTTTTTATAAACAAGATTCTAATTATGTTACAATATTAGCTAAAGGTTTTAAAAAAGATGCTGAGGCCACCTTATAGAAATTTTATAAGTTTGTAAACTAATCATAGATAAACCTTCATATTTAAAACATATAATAAAAAAGATGTATAATTATAAACTATTTTTATATCAAAAAACAAAGTCTTTTTTATAAAAATCATTTCCAAATATTTATATTTTCTTAAATGATGACAATGATTTTATAAATATTTATTACGTTATGTTGAAAAGTAAATTCCAAAAATGATTTTAAAAAATTATTTATCAGATTTCAAAAAGAAATCTTCAAACTAGGCAGATGTAAACCCTTTACTTATATTTAATTATTATTTAAAAGACCACATTAATTAGGAATAGAATAATTAATTAACTTTCTTCAATTAATTTAAATAAATTTAAATATTTTCCTACATTTCTCACAGTGCTTAATTTGCTACCCTGTTCGCTTTCTTTTCTCCACTCAACTCCTGCGGGAAAAGCGGCACTCAGTCCCCAGAGCATATGTAAGTCCCCGCCCTGCTCAGCCCCGCCTACTTTTCTCCTTTTTTCTCCGCCGCCCCCGCATCATCAGAATGTGAATGTGAATGTGGAGCAATTAATGTTTGTGTTTTGTCATTTCAAGCCCGACATTGCTCGCCTCTGCCTTCTTTCCTTCTTGTTCTCCTTGATGTTGATGCTGTTTTTGTTGTTCCAACATTTTATGCGCATAATTAAGCCGGTGTATCCGTAGAAGTATGCGACACTTCCGGCTTGGACAACTGTCGCCGGGAGCATGCCCCTTCTCCGCCGCCTCCTATTGGAACTTGGCTTTGTACTGATTTTATTATGTTTTTTCTTCTTTGCTCGGTTTGGTCTTTATTTTGTTTGTAATACAATTCATTGAGCATTGACCATGCTCCCCGGGGACTTCTTGAACTCTTTCCCCGGCGACTTCCTCTTCACTGGGACGACATTTCGTGGGAGAAAGAAAGAAGCTGCGGAAATGCCAAAGCACGAATAAGGGTATAAAACAGAGATTATGATGATCAGGGAGGGCGAAGCATGGCTGAGAAGGAAATTGTTAGGGAAAAATGTTGTGTAAATTGTCGATTATCTTGCAGGTTCCATCATCGAAACAGATGCGATCTCTCGATTATCTACGCTGGAAATTATCATTTACATTTGACAGATCTTTCCTGTTGTGTGTGTGTTGTAATTGATATCTGTTTTTGTTTCTGCTTCTCAGTGATAATTATCGTTTAAGGCCTGCCTGGGTAATATAATTATGGGTCTCCTCTCGTTTTTTGACATACCATTTCTATTTTATTTCACATTTCCACATTTTATAGATCCATAATCGAGATTATACTACATATATATTATACTATATACTTATGGGGCCTTTGGGGTGAACCTGTTTTCTCTGTTTTCTGGCTTTTGGGAGAGAAGTTTCATCTCCATCTCCCAGCTCCATCTGATATATTGATTGTTTGCACTTTGTTTTTCCGTTTCTGCTTTGTCAACAGTTTTCCCGTATTTATTGTGATTTTCCTTATTTTTTTTTCTCTTTTTTCTTCCTCATTGATTAAGACCCCCAACATTTGCTCCATCTGCAGCCGGAGACATGTTTGACTTTGGCCACGCCAACACGACTTCAGGCTAATCCCTCGCCGGGTAGGTGGAGTGCCTTGATATGGCTTATCTCGTGTCTGGCGAAGGGAGCTCCCAAAGAACAAGAGAGCGATTTTGACACATGTCATAGGCAATGGTGGACAAACAGAGAGGAGTCCACCTCCCTCCTCCCAGGAGGGATCCACTCTGTAAGCCACAAAAAAACAAATCACTTGAGGGCAAGCCCCTCCAGCTCCAGTTCCAGTTCCATCTCCATCTGGCGGTGGTCCCTCCCCAGTGGCATTATTTGAATTAAGTGCATACTTAAGCGTAATTTATTGGAAAATCCACAAGAGCCACCAAGAGCCAGGGAGCGCCTCTGGGAAAAGGCGAGGTATGGCCTGCCCCGGCTTGGTTTCTATTGTTTCAGTTGGCGGCGGCGACCTCATCGCGTCATTAATCTGAAGACAACTCTCTTAGTCCAGTCCACAGATTCGAGATGACATTCTATCTAAGCATGTGTCTCTGCTTTATTTGCGCCCGGCTCTATTTGAATAGTTCCTCCGCCTTATCTCCCGATGTCAGTCAGTATGTAGTAATGCCGAGAAGAGTAAAGATTCGAAGGCAGAATCGTTAGGGTTAACGATTTGTGTCTCTTTTATGGCGTTTTTAGGGGGTTAAGAGCAAGAGTTTTCCCGTCACATTTCCACAGCTTTAAGCCGCTTCAATGGTCATTGTTCATGCATGTAAAATAGTCATCATTTGGGCTTGGAATAATCGTTTATATCACAGAATTGGGCCAATAGGAAGCGAATATATTTTAATTACATTTCAATAAATATTTAAATTGCTTATGAATAAAATAAATATGATTTAAGCTTGGATTTGGTGTGACAGATATCTAAAATGGTTTGTTCTTTAGACTAGACAAATATTTATTGTTACAAATGTATAAAATCATGAATAAGTAAGCAGCAGAGAGATATAACTCGACTTGTTAAAAGGTAAACGTTTTGAAATTAGGTCAATATTTGGTTAGTTTATTAGTTAAAACATCAAGCTTCAGTGCATTAATTGTAATATGGCATGAGAAGAATGTCAATTATAACCAATTGCATTCCCAACTTGCCGAATTTATTGGAAAACAAAATATTGGCACATCGGCTTATTACACTCGGTAACTGGCTTGTGTTTATTTAACATGCATACTAATTGGAAATTTTGCATTTAATTTGCAAAACACAAATCACTTTCCGGCCATAACTCCTGGGCCAAATTGATATCGAACGGCTTTGGATTGCTGCATCTCGGGGTATCGGGATTATAGTTGTTTTCCTCTCCAGGCTTAGCTTAATTCCCTGCCACTCTGATTTCCCAACTATGTGGCATCGTCCACTGTGGATTTCCAGTTTGAGAGCAGGCACTCTGCTTTTCCCCCTCAACCCTACTCTGGATTCTTTTTCCGCTTCTTGGGCACAGGAACGAGAACGAGTTATTGGCATGCATTGAATTTGCTTTGGAATTTGCCGGGGGAAAAGGAGCAAGAGGAGTAGTCGTAGTAGTCGAGCAAAAGAGTAGACAATCAGTGGCATGTATAGAATTTCACTGATTTATGTTTCATATGAGCCGACAAGACTCTGAGGCGGAGATTCATTCCCTCAAGGCATGTGCCCATAAACCGTAGAGGATGAGCTCAGCCTGCAGGACACGCTGGAGCCATCCTTGGGTGACAATGCAGTGATTACATCTTTTGAGCAGCATACGCACAGCACAGCATACTCCCCCGCAATTTCCGTGATGTGAAAGGCATGCCTTTGCCTCCGTTCAAAAAGTATTCCCCACCGGAGGAGGAAGAGCTCCGTCTCGGAGCGGGGGTTATGTGATAAATTTTTGATTAAAGGCCCCCATGCCCATGCCTGCTGCCTGCTGCCTTTGATAGGTTCCGTTTCTCCTCCAGCATATATGTATGAACTCATGTGGCATGCATTCCGTTTGTGTGCGGAGCGGAGGAGAGCTTGCTCAAATTACGTTTGACATTCAATTGAGTTTAAGTTGATTGCCAGTTAAGTGAGACACAGAGTCGGGGATATACATTTATCCAAATAGCTGAGGGAAGACCCATTTTTGACAGCGCTGATTACTGATTACTGATTACTGATTACTGATTACTCCAGTTATCCAATAACCGAAAATTTCCGAATGCCAGAACCAATCGCGGCGGCTGTCATTTATCCAAATGTTAATTTAAACAATTAATATCAGACTGAGCGGGATGGATATAGAGAGACATGTCAATTTGCAAATTAAGTAAACAACATGACAGACCAGCAGCGAAGAGAGGAGCTCGCTCCCGGCCAAATATAGATCGAATCGGAGGCAGTTAGCCTGGGGAATGTAAATGAAGACTGGCACTTGAGAGGAGGCAAAACTAAGACAGAGACGGGGGTCTGAGAGGGTCATTAGAATCCAGGGATTTAATTGGGCCAGAGTGCTCTTAAATATGATTTGTGTGCTGGGCAAGATTCCCCAGGGGAACGCAGAAGCGGAAGCCAGCAGAGATTCCATATCGGAGTAATTACTGGAGAGATGGCATAGTTTCCAAAATGTAGTTTTTAGCCTGCAGAAATCCATGTTTTCCACATGTCTCTATCATTGTTGTTTACTTTTGTTGATAGCCGGGGAATTTCCCTGAGGATGGAAACATCAGATGGTCGGGAAAATGGGTCAGCTCTTAAATATGATTTGTTATGATGAGTTTTCACAAACAAATCATTACCAAAAGTCTGGTTCTTGGAGGAGATTCTAGGGAAATTATGAGGAAGATTTCTAATAGATATTATAAAACTGGTAAGATGATATTTATAATAGAGTTTTCTTCTAGTTTTCTATACTAATTACAGGCAACATAGCTTTAGCTAATATAATCATTCAAAATGTCATAGGAAAACTCCTTCCTTCACATTTTTTTCCATGTTTACTTGTTGATAGGGAATTCCCCCTTTCGAGAAAATACACCATATGCTATCCAAACAACTGATAATTGTAGTTCTTCTGAAGGTGATTAGTGGCCTTTGCTACCGCTCATTCCGACAGGTGTTTCGGGGGTTGAATTTTTTGGTAGTTCCTTCTCACCAAAAAAGACGAAGAGGAGCTAATTTGTGGCCAGGCCATATATCATGGCATTACAGGCGACAGTTGCGTTTCCTCCGAACTCTGCCACTTCTGCCACTCAATTTTTGAGTTGAAATTTTAAGTGAAATAAATATACATCGGCAGCGTTTATATTTAAACGATTTCCTGGCTCTGCATTTGGTGAATTTTTATAAATGATTTCTCATGATGTTTCTCACTAAAAATTCTTTCCCAATTTCTTCTCTATCGTTGCAGATGCGCCCAGCGGGTCGCTGTGATGCCTCCGAGCTGCCGGTGCCGTTGCCGATGCTGATGACGATGATGAAGTTGCTGCCGGCGGTACGCTCTAGCTGCTGACAGCCAAGTGCAGACCGTATCCGAGAGATACCAGATATCAGAAGACAAAGGAAAGGAAAAGTGCATTTCCTGCTACCTAACCTGTGAGTGTGTGCGTGTGAGGGCGCACTCCTCAGGGAAACCATCTACCTACCTACCGAGTTTTAGGAAAGAGAGTAACTCGCTGGAGGTACTCGCCACTCGCCCCAGCGAGACAACGAACCCGGGACAGCTGCCGGCCGCCGCTCAGTTTGGTCAAGAAGCGCGTACGCGACGGCTGCAAAAGAGCGTGTGTTCCGCCGCCGAGAAAACCGAGAGAGAGAGAGAGTGAGCGCGGGGAGCGCATCCCCCGACTCGGTATATCCCAGGATATCAGTGATATACGCTCAGTGACGCAGTGAAGTGAAAGTGCTAGCAATCCTTGCCCCCTTTCCCCGCCAAATATTTGCACAGCGGTGATTGCTATTGACAAAGTGGATTGGCATTCGGGGGACAGTGTTTCAATTAGGCACGTTGCCGCCTGCCGTTGCTAAATGTGCCACAATGGCCGCGCCGTCCAGGACGACGTCGATGCCACCACCCTTCCGGCTCCAGTTCCTGTTACCGCTGCTCCTGCTCCTGCTACTGCCGCACCACAGCCATGATGCGGCGGTCCGCGCGGAGCCCTACTCCGGCGGCTATGGCAGCTCGGCCGTGTCCAGCGGCGGACTGGGTTCCGTGGGCATACACATACCCGGCGGCGGTGTTGGGGTCATCACGGAGGCCCGCTGCCCCCGGGTCTGTTCCTGTTCGGGATTAAATGTGGACTGTTCGCATCGGGGGCTGACCTCGGTGCCCAGGAAAATCTCAGCGGATGTGGAGAGACTGTGAGTATAAATTATAGAGAAGAACTAGTTAGTTTTAAATTCGAAATTCCCTTTTAAAATCTCCATTTCATTCTCACTCCAATCAATCCAATTTTATCCCATCAATGATTGAATCGAAAAAAAGGAAAATAACTTTGAAATGCGAAATATATTTTCAGCATGCAGCCATAAATCAATATTAAATTTACAATTATATAGAAATTCCATTATGCAAACAATCTGAGCGGAGGCAAAGACCAACAGAAAGACACACTTCCCCCATGGGAACGCGGGGTTCCGGGGATGTTGCTATGTCGATACCTAGTCAGGGATCTGTCGGCAGATATCCTTCCCCGGTCGTATGACGAATTCCAATTACAGATTGCCAGAGAACAGACCAACACACAATTGTTCAAACACATCGATGGCACACTCTATTAAAATAATAAAGCCGGACCCGGATGGTTTCGATTTGTATTTATTTAAAAATCAGCATAGGCAAACAACAGCAGCAGCAGGACCGAGACTGGGACTGGACCCAGCTAGGAGGGAAATAAATAAAGCCGTGACCATGTCGTCGTGTCGATGGCGATAAGGGAAAAGGCTCTCCAGAGGGTACACACAAAGAGTTATTCCTGCAGCGAGCTGCTTACATTAAATCGCCATTAAGTTTATTAATTGTCGCCGAAGGAGCTGCGACGAGCGACGGGCGGCAATAATTGTTGCATGTGGCATGGCGGCAAAGTCGAATGCATTAAGCCAATGCGGCTGCGATTCAGCCATGCCACAGAGCCACAGTCACAGCCAGAGCCACATTTCCATCTCCATCTCTGTCCATCGCCGGCAGTCGCCACATAAATTAACGCTCCGGCAATTAGCAAGTGTATGCAAAATACCCACCTCGCCCCCTGACACCCAGCTCCTGCAGGTCTGCTGCACCTCTCAACTCCAACCTCTCTCTCTCTCTCTGCCGCTCGACGGCCTCAAAAGCCCCACTGTCGTGGCTGCAGTTTTTCTACATAAATTAATAACAGATATCAGCAGTGGCCGCATTAACGTTATAGCATTATAGCCCAGTTATAAGCAAGTTGCGCTGGCAACTGGCCGGGCCCCGAGTTGGACCATGGAGCGCCATGGCAAACACTGCTCAGGGACACATTTGGCTGCTGCTGCTGTTGCTGTTTGCCTCTCTTTTTTGTATTTCATTTTTATTTCTACCTTACTTTATTTATTCTTTTTTAATGCTGCAAACAGAGAGTAATATAAAACAGAGAAACGACCAGCAGCAGCAGCAGAAACAGAAAACATATCAACATGCACGACATATTTGCATTTTAAAGTACTATTTCGTAGAGCACCGAACCGGGCACGTTAAAGTATATTTATCGCAGGGTGCCTCAGGCTCTCAGGCCCCCAAAAAATATGTCAAATTTTTGAGTGACAAGAGAGAGAGAACGATTCCCGGGTGTCAAAGTGCAGGGAGAATGTGTCAGGAGACTTAAGTAGAGCTTAGGCAAGGGAGCGAAGAAACCAAATAAAGGGCGGCTCCAGGTGAGGATGTGACGGAACGACTGCCGGGGGAATTATGATTTCAACAGATTATATTAAAGCTGGGGAATTAATGCCTGCCATGAAGGGAATTTTTTTTTTGAGGCGTAAATTCTTGTGTTTCACTGAAATTGTATACAGACGAGCCTCTTTTTAAGAGTCTTTTGTGAGAAGCACGCATGAAATTAGGGGGATTTTGGAAAGAAAGAATACTTAAAAGAGTACTAGAACTCAGAAGAAATAAATAAGGGAAATAATGGAGGGAAATAAGCTTCTAAGACATCTCAGTTTTTTCAACTTAAAATCAAGTTAAATGCAATTTTAAAAGATTGTAAAACTCTACCACAAATCTCCCTTGAATTTCATACATTTTTTCTTTAATTTATTTCCCATTAAATACTCATTTTCCAAGCCAAAACCTTGAGACACCCTAATGCCCGGCCAGAGGATAAAGGAAAACCTTCTAACTCGGCACATAAGCGAACATACATCAAATATTGAACATGCCCACAACTATTGGGCCTGTCAATGTGCACCAAAAGAGCTGCCTGGCTAGCACACAACATATATATATATATATATCTGTGTGTATATATACAGAGCTGGTAACAAAAAACAATGGTAAAGGCAAACTGGGTGCCCTGGCAAATTGTGTTCATCATCAGAGACCGCCTCCTACCTCCGCTCATGTCATTGCCATTTAATTACAAAGCCCAGAAAAGAGAACAGGGAACATAGAAGCTCGAACCTAGAACCTCGAACCTAGAAGCTCGAACCTGGAACCTCGAACCTGGAACCTCTAACATCGAAGAGCTCTAAGCTAACGGGAACTTCCGGCTGCCATTCACCCACACAGTTGATTCAATTGACACGACAGCATTTTTGCATATCTAATTTGTGGGCAGCAATGGGAGGGATTGAAAGGTGGCCCTTCTTCACACCTGAGAACGTTTAATTTATAGCTAAGGTAGCCCGGTGGCAGCTGCTTTTGATGTTGTTCCTCCTGGGTTCTTTGGTTGCTCGGTTCCTTGGTTTCCCTTTGGGTAGGAGAGAGAGCAAACCCCAAGATGGCATCTTAATTGGCAGCAGGGGAGGGTGAAAAAGACCCACAACAAAAGGCTCTCAACCCCCCCGCACATCTCTAATGAAGTTAAATGCTTAATTATAAGCCAGGAAAAACGGCAAAAATTATGCATACGACCATATATACAGCTAAAGCCAACCAAAAGTGATTTAAACAAATTACATAAAAATACCCAACGCCAGAAGCGTTTGAAAAATGTTTGGCAATTAGACGGCAACGAGCAAGACTTTTGTTTTTATTATTATTTTTTGTTTTACACAAAAACAAAGGCAACAAAGAGCTGACGAAGAAAACGTATTGAAAATCTTGTTTCAGCTATAAGATGATTATGATACAGAGGGGGAAATTTCTACTTAAAAGTATGGCTTTACAATAATTTATAGCGGAAACAAGTTGAAAATTAGCTGTTATAAAGCATCTTTTAAACCTGGCTTTTTAACTTGTTAAAAGTATCTTTGATTAGGCTTCTTTGATATTAATTTTAAATATATTTTACCTTATTTTTATGGCTTATATATTTCCCCCTGTGTAGTTACTATGGCTGGTCCAGTGTAATCAGTTGGATCTGAGCGCGAGATGCCCACATCTCTGAGAGATATTAAGCTCATTAAAAAGATGTGTTTGTGTGCGAGGAGGAGCATACCTTACACACACCATCCACTATATGTATATAGTTCCATCTTCTGGCAACTTGATGCGAGATTCATTAAGGCTTAAGCCGCGCACAAAATATTTTTACGTTTGGGTCGCCGAAGGTCTTCCTACCTGTTGTTCAGACTCGCACCGAACTCTCGAACCTTGCTCAAAAAGTGAGCAGCTGAGACCAGCAACTTCTGCTGGCTGTATGTAGATATATCTGGCTATATATATATATATATATGTGGCAGTATACACAGATGTAGATGGTTGCGCATGCGCACACGGGGTGAGGTTCGTTCGGGTCTTTTGTATCTCCTTCGGTTGCATTTCATTGTTATGACATCTACAGGTAACAAATTCTCCGATTCAAGAAACGAGTTCTGGGGATGCCTGCCGCCGCCGCCGTCGTGTTCAATGATTAAATATCATATTTTCGTTATCAGAAATCTCGTACTCTTACTCGGTTCTCGGTTTCTCTCTGGCCCCCCTTTTGCAGCTGCATTCATATCTCAGATTGCTGTTGTCTTCTTGTCTTACAAGCAATTAAAAAAAATTATCGCCCAGCGAGTGTGTGTGTGTGTGTGTGTGTCTGCCTTGCATCCTTCCTTGCAACATAATTAATGCAATTTCTGTAATCGTAATTTCTTTATCTATATATTCGCAGCGAACTGCAAGGCAATAACTTGACCGTGATATACGAGACGGATTTCCAGCGACTGACCAAGCTGCGAATGCTGTGAGTGCAATTTGGGTTTAGTTTTTACAGATTACAAGATTAACTCTTTCTATACTTTATCCCCAGCCAACTGACGGACAATCAGATCCACACGATCGAAAGGAACTCCTTCCAGGACCTGGTCTCGCTGGAAAGACTGTGAGTAACCCTTCTCTCAGATTTGACAACAAATTCTCTCACAATGCTAGTTGCATGACTATATAATTCACCTTCTACTAACTGAATTTTTGACAATTCTTAACAAGTATTTTTCTTAGATCCTAGATTTTAGAGTTTAGCTAGCTTGATGCCAGACTTAGCTTGAATTTTAAACCATTATTGTATCTGATTCCCGTTCTTTCGTTCTTGTTTATTTTATTGCATACATCTCTACCGTTCTTTGAATCTCTCTCTGCTTTCGTTACGTTTCGTTTTGCGTACCTAATATGCTCGTCTCTACACCAAAAAAATATAAAAAAAACCCAACCAAAATCGAAACAAATCAAAAATCAAAACGAAACACCAAAAATACAAATCAAAAACCAACACTGTAATCAATCAGACGCCTAAACAACAATCGACTAAAGGCAATTCCTGAAAACTTAGTGACAAGTTCAGCGAATCTTTTGCGATTGTAAGTAAACAAAAAAAAAAAAAAACAACTCCAAAGTAGCCGATATAGTAGTCGACACTTGTAGTTCGCCGCAACTCAACTGGCGGAGTATCATTGCTAATATCATTCATAAATCCCCAGGGATATATCCAACAATGCCATCGTCACGGTGGGCCGGCGCGTCTTCAAGGGAGCCCAGTCGCTGCGGAGTCTCCAGCTGGACAACAACCAGATCACGTGCCTGGACGAGCATGCCTTCAAGGGTCTCGTGGAGCTGGAGATACTGTGAGTATATATATATATACTATATGTATAAGGTGAAGGGAGTTATATCTCCAAATTAGCAATCCACTCCGAGTAATTAATCAATGATTTAGAGCCTTTTGTTAATCAATCAAACGGGAATTAGTCAATGAATTAAAAATCAATCAGTTAATGCGCGCCGCCTAAATTACATAATAAATGGTTTAGCTTCGCGTCGAGATAAGCCAATCCCAGACCCGAAATGGAGCTCATATATCAACTGATTACCAGCCACAGACCGGGGAGTGTGTGTTTGTGTGTGTGGCACAACCAGCTTGATATATATGGCAAGTGGCAGTGCGAAAGTTAAACAGTTTTGTTATTGACAGAGGAACGAATCGTAAATCGTAAAGTTTAAGTTGTATTAACACTGTTGTATTGCAGGATAAATTAAAAGGTTTATCGATAAAGGAGCTAAAATATGAATGGTAGAAAAACCTTATAGAGAACAGCTTTAATTTTAAATTAGTGAACTGAACTTTGAACTCAAGTTCTTTATCAAGAGGGATCCAAGACACAATAAACATATTTTATCGGAAATATCAAAAAATATACGATTTAGCGTAAAAATATCGATAATATCATAAAACAAATAAGTGCAGGCAGCTTTAGAAACGAATGTTTGTCCTATATATCGAAAATAATATTGATTTAACTCAAATTTGTACCTATATTAAAATTAGAAAGTAATTTAAAAAATTGAAATAATCGCTACGCTTAAATATCGATTTATGTATCGCCCCTTGCATTTAATATCGCTACATTATCGATTTATCGATCATTTATTAGTATAGCACATATTTTAGAAATTAGTTTATGAAAAATCACTCCTTCTATTAACTTTATTAGTAAACAATCTCAAGACTATAGTCAAAGTTAGATGACATCTCTACCAAATATGGACCGGGAAACGTTTTCCAATATAGCAAAATTTTAATTAAATTTCGAATGGCCGCGCAGATCGATCGCTGCTCCTTTGGTGGCCGTGCCCAGCCCTCGGGCAACGGAGGCATAACTAGCTTTATAGATACCAAGCAACTGATAAGCCCGGATCATCCGCACTCACTCCATATACTGACCATATACTCCTCCTCCTTCTCCTCCCTCCACAGCACGCTGAACAACAACAACCTGACATCGCTGCCGCACAACATCTTCGGGGGACTGGGACGACTGAGAGCGCTTAGGCTGTCGGACAATCCCTTCGCCTGCGACTGCCATCTGTCCTGGTTGTCGCGGTTCCTGCGCAGCGCCACCCGTTTGGCGCCCTACACCCGCTGCCAGTCGCCGTCGCAGCTGAAGGGCCAAAACGTGGCGGACCTGCACGACCAGGAGTTCAAATGCTCGGGTATGTAATGGTAATGGGATACTGCTGCCTTTCAGCCTTGTGCAACATGTTGTGGCAGCTTCCACTCCCCGAATGTGCTACCAAAAATGGTGTGTACTGCCCTCCTCCCTCCGATTCGTAGCCGAAATTAATTAGTTTTTTATGCCAAACGCGAGGAAAACAACAAAAGCCGAAAGCACTGCGGGTATAACTCATAAGCAGTCATATGGGCACGCCCCCGCCGCCCCCACATGGCCTCAATAGCTGGCAAGAGAAGCTCATCCACTTGGTGGTTTTGCTGGCTTCATCTCCATCTCCATCTCGATCCATTTCAGGGGTAATCCCCGCTCTTTGCCAAAACGTTTAACGCCGTCGAAATCACTGGCTTGTGTTTGTGTTGTTTTCGGAAAAGATGCGGATGCAGATGCTCAAGACGTAGCTAGAGCTGAAGCTGAAGCTGCGCGCCAAGTGAATGGCAGTGGAAGGTGGCCAAAACCAAAACGAAAATCATGCCAAAGTACGATGAAAAGCAAAGCTCAAGACTGAGCGTGAAGCGCTCAATGAAGCGGAAAATGCGCCTCAGAAACGATGCAGCAGCAGCAGCAGCAGCCATGAAACGAGTTTCAATGGTGGTGGCTCTCAGGCTGAGGCTCAGCCTGGTTAGGGTATTGTTTTCGGCTGTGGTGGCTTTTGACAGGGAGCCTGTAATCGATATCCAGTATGCAGATGAGCTGAGGGAATAACCCGGGACCCGTGTCAAGCTGGCTGATGGTTTAATGGGAGTTTCCGGGAATTATAGATAGGTGTGGAGAGTGATTGGGGGTTAGTTAGTGGGAGATTTTTAATAAATTAAATACTCTAGGAATGTTTTTCAAAAGATTTTCAGTTTCTTATGCTTTAAAATTCTTTCAATAAATTATTTAGATTACTTTTTTTGCTCTAAATACTATACTTTTCACTTCACATTACCCTTTAAATCCTACCCTTTTCTCATCCCCCTAGAAAGAGTATCTCCACTTCCACCTTAAACTATTTCCTGCCATAATTCCTTGGCTTGTTTGACTTTCGTTTTGTATGAAATGCTATGGAATTATGTGGGTAAACATTTATGACCGGCGGCTGGTTATAGTTACACCTCCCCAAACCCCCCGCTCTATCTCTCTGGAGCTGTGCAGTAGCATTGATAATTACGCTACTGCTGGTTGAGATCCAAATCGGATGGATGCTCGTTTCCCGGCTACCGTTCCCTCCCCGCTCAAAAACGAAATTAAAGCGAAGCGAAATTTGCAAGCGACTTATCCCTGATCTCTATCTCTCTCTCTTGCAACCATATTGTTTGTCCATCAACAGGTCTCACGGAGCACGCACCGATGGAATGCGGGGCGGAGAACAGCTGTCCGCACCCATGTCGCTGTGCGGACGGGATCGTCGATTGCCGTGAGAAGAGTCTGACCAGTGTGCCCGTCACCTTGCCCGACGACACCACCGAACTGTAAGTGGTGCATCTCATCATCATCTCGTCTCATTTGCTGATGTGATTTCCCTCTCCCCCTCTCTCTCTTTGCAGCCGCCTGGAGCAGAACTTCATTACGGAACTGCCGCCGAAATCGTTCTCCAGCTTTCGGCGCTTGCGACGCATCGACCTGTCCAACAACAACATATCCCGGATTGCCCATGATGCTCTCAGCGGCCTAAAGCAGTTAACCACTCTGTGAGTAGATAATGCCGGGAGCATCCATCCATCCATCCATCCGCAGGACGAAGTGGTGGTGGTTGGGGGAGTCACTTTACCAAGTGCAACAAGTAGCCATCGCACAAAGTGTGCACTCACTTGAGCTGCCCCGTGCACAGGGTGCTGGCAGGAGTCACCTGAGCTGGTGCTGCTGGAGGGGACGCATGAAGGGAGACAAGAAGTGCCTCTAGGCCTGGCCCAAAGCGGGCTAATCGGCCCACGCTAAGCGTTGGCTCACACCGCAAGGCATCGGCTTACCTGTGCGGCAGCAGGGCAGCAGGAGGAGGACCTCCATCACCAGGCACACGTGTGTCTGTGTTCGTCGCTTTGATGGAGCTGGAAACGTGACACGAACTTAATTAATGTTGGGCCCATTAAAAGGGTTTTAATTCCTGGCTGAGTACCTACTTGGGGGAGGCCATGGCCTTGGGGTGGCTAATCCTTGGATTTGACTTTGCATAATTCAAAGGGATTTGAAGAGTTGAGCGGGTTGTTAAAGGTGATTATGTTTTAGGAAGAATTAAGTGTAAGTCAGGCATTTGTAAGGGAATTAATTCTGTAAAGTTTTCAAGGGAAAAGTTAAAACAAAATGTTTTAAAATGTGATTTTAGCAGGGATAAATATTAATTGAAATTTATTATATATCAATTAATTATTAAATTTGAAATATATGCTAGAAATACATATTAAATATTAGTGAGATATTAATTAAATATTATATTAAATAGAAAATCAGACTTTAGATTAAAATAATTATAGATTTCACCTTTATAATTGATTACTTAGAGGGGTTATTAGCTCAAAAAAGGTAATAAACCATGATTTTGGTCCAAAATCAAGCGTGTCACGAGTCCAGCTCCGACTCCAGCTCATCTCCCAGCCCGGCTGGTTGCCCAAACAAACCAGTTGTCGCTTGGAATGACAGCAGCAAACATTCACATCAACCAGAAGAAGGCACCGCAACACAGCTCCAACCACACTTTGTCTTGGTCCGCCGAGTGATTTTTATACTTTTTGTTTGTAATTTTTGTGCCACCTTCTCCTGGCTTGGTTTTGTGTTTTGTTTTTATTCCTTTTACTTTTCTCGAGCTTTGTGCGCTAACATTCGTTGTGTGTTCTATTTGTGTGTTCTTTTCCATGTCGACTCCAACGCCGTCATCAGTGTGCTGTATGGCAATAAAATAAAGGATTTACCCTCGGGCGTGTTCAAAGGACTCGGCTCGCTGCAGCTGCTCCTGCTGAACGCCAACGAGATCTCGTGCATACGCAAGGATGCCTTCCGCGACCTACACAGCCTGAGCCTGCTCTCGCTGTACGACAACAACATCCAGTCGCTGGCTAATGGCACATTCGACGCCATGAAGAGCATCAAAACGGTGTAAGTACATGGAGTCTACCAGCTCCGCCCCCCTGCCACCAGCCCGCCCACATCTACATCCACGTCCACTCGAGCCCATGTCGGGATCCCATCTTGAATGGAGCAGGCACTTTGGTGTTAAACCTCTGAAGTGCATTTAGTAGTTGCCTTTGACTGCGCCCTCGCCTTCTCGCCTCGCTTCAAGTCGCGTCAAGTCGCCTCCTCGTTCGCGTTGACATTTGTTTAGCAGCAAACAAGAAGCTCCTCCCGCCCACAGCTCCACCAGTTTCTATAGCTACCCCGTCCCCGTACCAGCTTCCATGAATTCCCATCTCCCTTCTCCGTGAACCGTGAAGACTTTCGGCCTTAGCGAACAAAAGACGAAGACGCCGAGAAGAAGAATTCTCCTTTTGGCATCGATAAATGTGCGCGAGGCTGCAGCTAAAAACTTGGACGGAAGGCGGAGAGTGTCTCCACCTCCTTCTCGCGGGAAAACGAGGTCCAAAAAGTGCAGGATTTGTTGTATGCTTGAGTGGGTTAAGTATTTGCCAGGGTTGTCAGCTTTCTTAAGGGGTTTTAAATTAACAAAATTCAAGTTTAAAGTTTAACTTTAAATATTTAACTTTACTTGAAAAAAATTAGAGCTAACAAAACTTTCTTCAAAAACCTAATTTGCGGGTTTTTTATGTCTTTGGCTCTTTGAAACTACCGAAACTTAAATTACCTGAAACTACTGGTTAAGGAATCCCCAAACCAAGTTGTTTATTGATACGCGAATGAAGCAAGCTAGCTTTTATGGCCCCCTAACTTTAATGTATAGGCAGCGGAAACATAAAAATCATTCCAAATTGTGGCCATTAAAGAGGGGCGAGTTTAATATGCTGCCCATCAATGGTCTTCGCTCAAGAAGAACATTCACTATTACCTGGCAACCCTGTTGGGAATTGCTTTTAAATAGTTGCAAAACAACAACGGCCACGGCGACTGTGAGGCGGGTGAAGAACAACGGAAATGTCGTAGCCACAAGGCTGGTGCACTTTTAAGACGTCTCAAGTCTCCTCCGAAAGCCTCTATAACTCTACCTATACCCTCTGCACATTCAGAACCTTCTGTTTCCCAGGCAACGTCTCAGGCCCCCTTAAGTCCTGCTGCATAACCATTTCAGCCATTCAGTCGAATGCTCAATGCTACTTTCTTTGCTTACTTTCTTTCCATTTCCACACGCACACTTGGAACACACGGAACACCCACAACACCCGGACACCCCACAGGCATCTGGCCAAGAATCCTTTCATCTGCGACTGCAATCTGCGCTGGCTGGCCGACTATTTGCACAAAAATCCCATAGAGACGAGTGGAGCCCGCTGCGAGTCACCGAAGCGGATGCATCGTCGTCGGATTGAATCGCTGCGCGAGGAGAAATTCAAATGTAAGACCGAGAGCCAGTGCCCCGGCGCGTCCTTGTGCTTAACCAACCAATGAACCTCCTTTTTGCTGTTGCTTTTTGCAGGCTCCTGGGATGAATTGCGGATGAAGCTGTCCGGCGAGTGCCGCATGGACTCCGATTGTCCGGCAATGTGCCATTGCGAGGGCACCACCGTCGACTGTACGGGTCGCGGCCTGAAGGAGATTCCACGGGACATACCCCTGCACACGACCGAGCTGTAAGTCGCCACCCACTCACTCACTTCCTTCCGGCTTCGCTGCTGTGTGCATCCTGATTCCTCCTTAACTCGATACATTATTCGATTTCAGGCTGCTCAACGACAACGAACTGGGACGCATCAGCTCCGATGGCCTCTTTGGCCGCCTGCCGCATCTGGTCAAGCTGGAGCTGAAGCGCAATCAGCTGACGGGAATCGAGCCGAACGCCTTCGAGGGGGCCTCGCACATCCAGGAGCTGCAGCTGGGCGAGAATAAGATCAAGGAGATATCGAATAAGATGTTTCTGGGTCTGCATCAACTGAAGACGCTGTAAGTTTGGCTTTAAGTTCCAGCTATTTCATTGTTAAACCCTTATAAAACCTGATGTCTAACCTACAATTAACTCAACCTCTTCTGGAACTCATTAACCTGACATTATGCAATCTCCTTCCGTTGCAGCAATTTATACGACAATCAAATCTCATGCGTTATGCCCGGCTCCTTTGAGCATCTCAACTCGCTGACGTCGCTGTAAGTATCCATGATTTTCCCTGCCAGATAGCAGATGCCTTTGCAGCAATTAAAACTGTGCCAAGTGCTGGGCACTGGATGCACTTCAATAGACAAATGATTTGGCTTAAGCATTAATTGGCCAGCAGGGTCTGTGCTCTCCTTCTCGCTCGTAAAATGAGGTTAATGGTTCTGATTGTTCTCCGTCTGATGTGGCTGTCTTCAAATCAGTTTTGCTGCTCCTCCATGGCAGCCACCGAAAGCACAGCAAACTATTGTATATAATTCAATTGAAGTTCAATTTATAGCATGAGTTGTTCCCATGTCTGGGTTGTAGTATGTGCTGCTGCGATAACAGATACCCGAGCCGGAGGAGCCAGCCAGTCATTCTTCCCATCTTCCTCCTGCCTCTAAATCATCCCCCACACGAAACTGAGAAGGAAACACACTCCCTGTGTGTGTGTGTTCGATGATTTAATTAATTAAAATTGAGTTCAATGAAGGGACTTTCTATGTGGCAGAAGTGTGTGTGTGTGTGGCTGATGTGCTTTGGGTGCCGTGTGTGGTCCGCTGCTGCTGCTGCTCGCAAATTATTGTAAAATTCACTTAAGTAGCTAATAAATAGCATCAATGAAATTCATTAAGTGCTGTGCACCACATGACACCCACCAGCACCAGGTCGGTCCACCGACCGCCTGCCGCCTCCGCCACCTTTCGAAGGTGTTGCGTGAAGGGAGCTCAAAGTGTTAGTTGCCAGCCTGCGGCCTACACACAACTGCACTGAGCGAAAAGTTTGCTAATTGGAATAATTTAATTGGGTTTATTTTCACTTCAGAATATTGAGTTACTTTTGATGCAGATTTTTTAATTGATTTGCAATTAATTTGCATAGAAATAGCAAAGGGTTTTCAAGGCAAACTATAGTTTAATTATTCCTACAACTTGGTAATTTTATTATAATTATTTTACACTTAAAAGAATTCTCTAAATATACAAATTTAAGGGAATTGCTATAAATACAAAGTATACATTTTTCCAGAACACTTACATTCTTCTTAGCTTTCCCCTTTCAAGGATCTTTGCCTTTCTCTCTTTCTTTTTGACAAGTGTATTTCCCCAGGCATCACATATTTCCCCCAGTGTATACTTTCTAACACACACTCACGTGTAATAGAGAACCAGCATAGCTGATGGCATGACAAAGCAGAATTGCTTATTAAATTAGTCTGGACTCGGCTGCAACTTTGGAATTGCCAATGTAATTTGTGCGCCATTGTTTCACTTGCTCCACTATGCTCCTGGCTCTTGTTCCCTTTTCCCCTCCAACTCCTACTCCCACGTCCCCTTCCTGACCCTCTCCTGTTCTCCTTCGCATAATTAAAGTGCCTGTTTGGCTGGGATTGGATTGGCCAGCCGGAGGAGAGAGAGAGAGAGTAACATATGCTGACTCCAAATGAATACGAAATTAATTTATCACAAGGATAAGGGAGAAAGGATTGCGGGGGCACAGGCAGAAATTGAATTATAAAAAGCCTTTTTTATCAATAATCGTTTTTTGTGGCCATTTTTCAATTCGATTTGTTTTTGTAACCCTTTTTTTTTTAGGAACCTCGCCTCGAATCCGTTCAATTGCAATTGTCATTTGGCCTGGTTCGCTGACTGGCTGCGCAAAAAATCGCTGAACGGCGGAGCGGCACGTTGCGGTGCCCCCTCCAAGGTACGTGACGTGCAGATCAAGGACCTGCCCCACTCCGAATTCAAGTGCACCAGCGAGAACAGCGAGGGCTGCCTGGGCGATGGCTACTGCCCGCCATCCTGCACCTGCACCGGCACCGTGGTACGCTGTTCGCGGAATCAGCTGAAGGAGATACCGCGCGGCATACCGGCGGAGACCTCCGAGCTATATCTGGAGTCCAATGAGATCGAGCAGATCCACTACGAACGCATACGTCATTTGCGCGCCTTGACACGACTGTGAGTAGAATTTGGTATTTCCGAGCAGCCAGGCAGCAGCTTTAATTTCTCCTTCCTTTCTCCACAGCGATCTCAGCAACAACCAGATCACCATACTGTCCAACTACACCTTCGCCAATCTGACCAAGCTGTCCACGCTGTAAGTGCACCAACGTTGCGGCCTAATGACTTTTTAATTGCTACGTCGCAGCACGGAAACCACGAAATAACCAGCAAAAGCCACAGCAAATCGAAGGCTCAAGAGGGCTTGACACAATTCTGCGCCAATTGCATCGTTTGTCGACCTGGGCTTGGGCCTGTGAATGGGTTGGGGCATTGGTTGCCTGCTGCCTGATGCCTGATGCCTGATGCCTGGTCTTTTGGCTCTCAGTCTCCCTTGGTGCCTCGGTGCCTCTGCGAACCAAGAAGGCGCAGGCACGAAATTCATTCCGAGACGTAAAGTCGAAATCGTGACTCGTGCTTAAGCATTTGTCGTTGGCGCTGACTTCGATGCCAGCGTTGGCTAGCCGGCACAGTGGTCTGAAACGAGTGATTTGTTGTTAAATGAGGAATATTTTAAAGGATAAACTAGTTCTCAGAGATAACTGAGGCATAAATCCATCAATATCAAGGCAGAAAATATAATGTTTGTGGATTACAATCCGTTTCCTTTCGATATATATTCACATTCATATCAGAGTCTGACCTGTCCTGCTCCCTCAGCCCACTGTGACTCCCGGCCTGTGTGCGCTATCCACAATCAAAGCTTAGCCAGCCGTTATTTCTGGTGTCTCCCTCCGCTTTGCGAATGGAAAACGTTTTGCAATTACTTTCATTTCTTCATCAATTGCCGCATGTGTCTGTGTGTCCTCCTAATGCAATTTGCTAACGTCTCCTTTTTCCTTTTCCCTTTTCCCTTACCCTCTCTCTCCACAGCATCATCTCGTACAACAAGCTGCAGTGTCTGCAGCGGCATGCGTTGTCTGGCCTGAATAACCTGCGCGTGCTCTCGCTGCACGGTAACCGCATCTCGATGCTACCGGAGGGCTCCTTCGAGGACCTTAAGTCGTTGACCCACATGTGAGTAGATGGGCGCTGTCCCCTGGCCATTAGGAAGTCTCTTCAACCCAATTCCTTTTCCCCTTCCTTTCCCCAGAGCTCTGGGCAGCAATCCCTTGTACTGTGACTGTGGCCTGAAATGGTTCTCGGACTGGATCAAGCTGGACTATGTGGAACCGGGCATTGCCCGCTGCGCCGAGCCGGAGCAGATGAAGGACAAGCTTATCCTGTCGACGCCTTCGTCGAGCTTCGTGTGTCGTGGCCGCGTGCGCAACGATATTCTGGCCAAGTGCAATGCCTGCTTCGAGCAGCCGTGCCGCAACCAGGCCCAGTGCGTGGCTTTGCCACAGCGGGAGTACCAGTGCCTGTGCCAGCCGGGCTACCACGGCAAACACTGCGAGTTCATGATCGACGCCTGCTACGGCAATCCGTGTCGGAACAATGCCACCTGTACGGTGCTGGAGGAGGGTCGCTTCAGCTGCCAGTGCGCCCCGGGCTACACGGGCGCCCGCTGCGAGACGAACATCGACGACTGTTTGGGCGAGACCAAGTGCCAGAACAATGCCACCTGCATCGACGGCGTCGAATCGTATCGGTGCGAGTGCCAGCCCGGTTTCAGCGGCGAGTTCTGCGACACCAAGATCCAGTTCTGCAGCGCCGAGTTTAATCCCTGCGCCAACGGGGCCAAGTGCGTGGACCACTTCACACACTACAGCTGCGACTGCCAGGCGGGATTCCATGGCACCAACTGCACGGACAACATTGACGACTGCCAGAACCACATGTGCCAGAACGGCGGCACCTGCGTCGATGGGATCAATGACTATGTGTGCCGCTGCCCCGACGACTACACGGGCAAGTACTGCGAGGGCCACAACATGATCTCGATGATGTATCCGCAGACGTCGCCGTGCCAGAACCATGAGTGCAAGCACGGCGTCTGCTTCCAGCCCAATGCCCAGGGCAGCGATTACCTGTGCCGCTGCCATCCGGGATACACGGGCAAGTGGTGCGAGTATCTCACCAGCATCAGCTTTGTGCACAACAATTCGTTTGTGGAAATGGAGCCGCTGCGCACGCGTCCCGAGGCGAATGTGACCATCGTCTTTAGCAGCGCCGAGCAGAACGGCATTCTGCTGTACGACGGACAGGATGCTCACCTGGCGGTGGAGCTGTTCAACGGACGCATTCGTGTCAGTTACGACGTTGGAAACTATCCGGTGTCCACGATGTACAGCTTTGAGATGGTGGCCGATGGCAAGTACCATGCCGTCGAGCTGCTGGCCGTCAAGAAGAACTTTACGCTGCGCGTGGACCGCGGCCTGGCACGCTCCATCATCAACGAGGGCTCCAACGACTACCTGAAGCTGACCACGCCCATGTTCCTGGGCGGCCTGCCCGTGGATCCCGCCCAGCAGGCGTACAAGAATTGGCAGATCCGCAACCTAACCAGCTTCAAGGGCTGCATGAAGGAGGTGTGGATCAATCACAAGCTGGTGGACTTTGGCAATGCCCAGCGCCAGCAGAAGATCACGCCCGGCTGTGCCCTGCTCGAGGGCGAGCAGCAGGAGGAGGAGGACGACGAGCAGGACTTTATGGACGAGACGCCGCACATTAAAGAGGTAAGGACTCTTTGTCCTTGTTTCTATCTTTTCTAATATCGATTATCTCTCCTAGGAGCCGGTGGATCCCTGCTTGGAGAACAAATGCCGCCGTGGCAGTCGCTGTATGCCCAATCCCAGTGCCCGCGATGGCTATCAGTGCAAGTGCAAGCACGGCCAGCGTGGCCGCTACTGCGATCAAGGTGAGGGCAGCACAGAGCCCCCAACAGTCACTGGTACATACATACATCTATCATGCTTATGCTACTCACAACTCACACTTCCTAGAGGGGGTTAGGGAGGTTTACTACTAACCATAAAGCCACCACTCATAACTCACGCTCAGCGCAGTTTATGTGGGGCCATGCATAAAGTGTATCCAAGTAGCCATAAAACATGTGTCCAATCAGGGAGAGATGGGGAGGATTTTAATATTTCTTTAGCTGTTCAAGTTGTTATAAAACTACCAAGGGGGAAGTTTGTGATATGGCAAAGAAAAATATTATAATAATGTACGAAAGAGTAGGCAAGACTCAAGGATACTCAACGAGAAACAATTTAACAATACTTTTAATAGAGTAAAGTTAAGATCTTTGCTTATATTTATCTTAAAAGGATTTATTTGCAACTAAAAGACTTAATTTCTTATAAAATAATAATTAATTTGCTTTAATTTCTAAATGTAAATCCCAGAAAAACTTGTAAACGCAAAATCAGGCTTCAGGCATGCAAATAGGTGCACAAAAGCCAAATATTAACCCTCCAAGTCATTAGTCACTTACACACACACACCACATTCATGGCTCTTGCTTCTCACGCTCATCAACCATCCATCATGGGAAGGGAGGGGGAACCCCGGGTGCGCTGTGCACTTTGTTAGCTCTAATTAGCCAGCCGCAGGGCTCACACTGCACACCTCAAGCCACTGACTAATTGAGCTCCTTTGACTTTTCTTTCCCCTCTCTCTCTCTCTCCCTTAGCGGCTAGCACCTGTCGCAAGGAGCAGGTGCGCGAGTACTACACGGAGAACGACTGCCGCTCCAGGCAGCCGTTGAAGTACGCCAAATGCGTGGGCGGCTGCGGCAATCAGTGCTGCGCGGCCAAGATTGTGAGGCGGCGCAAGGTAAGTGAATCGAATCCTTGGACTTGGTCAAGTCATTCGTCTAATCTTTGCGTCTTCCCCTAGGTGCGCATGGTGTGCAGCAACAACCGCAAGTACATCAAGAACTTGGACATTGTGCGCAAGTGCGGATGCACCAAGAAATGCTACTGACTGAAAGATGCGACTACCCAATTGCTCGAGCGGAGCAATAGCAGCTTAGATGTTAGTTTAGGAACAGGTTTAAATCTAACTTATAGTAGTAGTAATAGTAACGATAGTCTTAGCCATAGCACTAGGGATAGCACCGATGTTACGGGGGCGGAGGATGGGAGTGTGAGTGTGGAGTCTGCTGATGCGGGGCACACTACAGAGGTGGGGCGGGACGGAGACTATCCCACAGAGCAGACGGATGGCATGCAGGCCGATCTCTACGACGATACCGTCTTCGAAGATGATGACGACGATGATGATGATGATGGTATCGACGATGATTATGCAGAGGAAGAGGACGCTGATGATGACGAGGAGCCGGAGCAGCTGCCCGATCCCAAGGGTCTGGTGAGTGTGCCGGAGGAGGAGGAGGAGGATATGGGCTATGATGAGGATGATGAACGCATTGCCATGGAGCGGCCGAGAACGGCCAAGCCGAGGGCCGATGAGGAGCACTTCCTCAACGAGGAGGGCAGCGGCTTTGGCGGCTTCCGGTCACGCTTTCGGCCGAGCAGCAGCTTCCGCGAGAGCCAGCTGGAGAACATACGGAAGAAGCTGCTCACCGAGTCACAGGCCGCTCCAGAGGCAGCCGTCGCGGTGGCCGTGCCGAGCACTGCGATCGATCTGCGCGAGAGCAGCGGCCACTTTGCCAACGATGACGAGGATGGCGAGGACGGCGATGACGGCGTCGACGACGAGTTCACCGACACGGGCGAGAACCAGGGGCGCGGCTTCTTTGGCTCCCAGCAGCAGCAACAGCAGCGCAAGAACGGTCCGTATCATCGCAAGAACGGCAATGATGCCATCAAGATCATATCGACGCCGCTGGGCAAGGTGAGCATCGTTTACCAGCAGACGGACAAGGATCAGGCCGCCGACAAGGACGCGGCGCAGCAGCAGCAAAAGAAGCCGGCGCTCACCGACTTCGACGCCCTGTCGCCGGACCCCGAGAGCAGTCATCGCTTTCCGTCGCCACACCCCAAGATTACGCCCGTTCTGACGCCCGATGGCAAGGTGGCGCTGCTCTATCGCGGAGACTCGGAGAGCTCCAAGTACGAGCCCATCCGCAACCTCACGCACAAGTTCACGCCCGGCAGGCCGGCCCAGGAGACGCCCAAGGCCAAGTCCGAGGATTCCTCCTCGTCGGAGGACTCTGTGTACACGGACAGCGAGGATGCCGAGGATAGTGCGGGCGAAGGAGGAAAGCCCTCCTCAGTGGCCAGCACGCCCAAGCCCCTGCAGCCGGAGATTGTGGAACCGCCGGCGAATGTACAGCCCGGCGGATCCTTCATCATCCGGCCCACCTCCGACTCGCTGCTGCCGATGATCAACCGGCCGCTGTCCGAGGTCCTGGGCATCAAGAAGAACCAATTCCAGGAGACGCGAGTGCGCGACCAACTGCCCACGCAGCAGCCTCCGCCGCCCTTGCCCGACGCGGACAGCTCGCGTAGCGCCTCGCTCGGCGGCCATCAGTTCCTCACCAAGGTCAACCTGGCCGAGTTTCCCACCTCGGGACGAACGCTGCAGCAGCCGCTGATCCCAGCCAGCCGGGACTTTGACTTCAGTCGGGACAATACGATGCTGGACGAGCGGTCGCGGGTGCGCGAGCTGGAGAAGCAGCGCGAGCGCGAGAAGGAGCACAACGAGGCCACCAGCAAGGGGGCCACCGAGGCGCACACGATTGCCAACGAGCAGCTGCTCTCGAAGACGGAGGTCATTAACCTGGCCATTGTGCCGCAGTTCGACGAGGATCTCGAGCGGCTGCAGCGGCTGCAGGAGAACGGCGGCAGGCGGCATCATAGGGCGCGCCATCGCCACCGCCAGCAGACGGAGGAGGAGCTGTCCGGCATCCATTGCATCATGCAGGTCATGATGGGCGTGGCCGCCGTATCGACGGTCTTCGGCATGCTGGGCACCTTCTTCAAGCAGCGCATCCTCGATCAGCTGCGCATGATGCACTGGTAGTACAACACGGGGGGTTCGCTGTCCCCCGAGCCCTGCTCCCGCACCCAGATCCCTGATCATTCCCTGACCACTCCTTCTGGTTGCCCCGCCCCATCATGCAGTCTGCGGAGGATGCCCATATATACTCGTACTCGTACTCGTACTCGTACTCGAACCATATGCCATATACATATACCACATATACATCTCTATATTCAGCAGCTAATCGCATTATCTTTGTAGACACAGCGGCATCGATTTGCTTTCGTCCCCCTTCCGCTTCTCTTTACCTTTATATATATACATATATACGTACATATATCTAATCCTTCGGCCGGGTCCCCCGGCCACACATGTATTCTATATATTCGCATATATAATATCTATTTACTAGTGCAAGCTACCCAGGCGATGTACATAATAACAGAACCATAATACGCGATCGATCGGTCCGGATCCAAGGTATCTACTATATATGTGAGACGCAACTGTAGCCCCTGCCAAGTCCGCTGGAAATTAGCTGAGACCCCGTTGTCCCCGGCTCCTGCCCAGCGCTCCTTCTTTCGCACGCTCCGTCGTGCCGCCTTTCCCCCTGCACATTGTCACATCGTCATTGGAATCATCATCGGAGTAATCAAGCTTTAAGCAAGTCATTGCATGTGCCACATCCTGACCTCCAGTCCTGACCCCCCCTCGCCCAGCATGAACAAACATACATACATTCCCCCCATCCGCCGCCACAAGTCAAGGAACTCGCCTCCAATTGGACGTAGAAAACCGATTCCTTTTGTAGATAGAAAACGAAACAGAAACACAGTTGTTGTTGCCAGATACCAGATGGAGTCGAATAACTAAATTAACTAAACTAAAGTTAAAGTTGAAGAAGAACAAGAGCAAGAGAAAGAAAAATCCGCACAGCACACAAAATGCATTACAAATCCTGCAACGGCTGGCGTTTTAAACGCGCCGCGCAGGACTCTCTCAAAGAAAAAACGAGTAAAGGATAATAATTGATGAACACCCTCTTAGGCTAAGTCGCTCAAAGGAACAGAGAAAGAGAAAAAACAGGAGGAGAAAGAGAAAACCACAAAGAATCGAAACGAAACAAAGGCCCCCAAAATGTGTAACGAATTTCCAGCAAATAGAGTTGCAAGTGTTTTCCTAGGATTAGTCGCAAAAAGCAAAACTAAACTAAAATGTGTGCAAATCGGAGCGTAACTAATATTACCATTAACCTAAACTAAACTAAAGTAATTGAAGAACAAAACCTAAACATAATGATAATGATAAATCGGATAACAACATCTAAGCTGGGTAGTCGCATGTAAATCTCTAAACAATTAACACTTAACGCCCTAAGTTAGACCTAAATCGAAACGAAACGAAACGAATCGAAATCGAATCGCATTTAACGAAGGAACCTACATAATAATAATAATTTATACTAATCTATATATATATATATATACCTATATGTATGCTGTATGTACTATATATATGTATGAGCCCCCCTATACGATGTATATGTAAAATGTTTTTGACTATTTTTCACTATTTATATCCATATATATTATATATGCATATACGAGATACATGTGTAATAGCCCCTCCTTTTGTTCCACCTTAGTTCTCTTTTATATATATATTTAAACCGTGTATTTGTATTCGTAACCGCCGTACTGTATGTATTATTTTTATTAATTATTCACGTGCACAACAACTGTGCACCAATTATACACACACACACACACACTATATGTATAACCTATTGACAAATATATACATATATGCATAATATGTGTAATAGCTGTTGCTAAACCAAGTTTAATTATCAGTTTTTCATTTTGTCCTTTCAATCGACGAAGCTTTCGACGGTTCGCAGCCGCAAAATTGTGTTCAGCTAATTAATTAGGAAGAGAACGAACCTCTCGTCCCCAAAAAAACAATCGTTGCACTTCGACTGGCAACGGGGTGCACGTGAACTCGAAATTATGTGACATTCATTTCTGTGTGTAATATTTATTTCCTAATAAAGATGACAACAAATGTTTAAAATAAAGCCGTGGTTCTTGTATTATTTGTGTGTGTGTTGAGCATTATATTTTATGTTTAAAATGAGCAGAAAGACGAGAGGAAGGGAGAATAAAATTAATTCTGTATTTCGCAAAATTAAAAGTAAACTTTTGTTTACTGGGACAATTATTAGTTTATTTACTCGACAAATTTTAATTCTAAAATTAGAAACTCACATTAAATCATCTTAACAAGTTGGAAACAAACCTAATTGGATTTCAGTTTAAAGTACAAGTCTTAACAAAAACGTACTATTGAAAGGTTTTTCCTTATTGATATATTATATTTTTCTATTTATTTACTAATTTATTTTATATTAGGTTCATTTCAATTCTCCCTGAACTCCGGATTCACAAAAATGTCCATATTTCAAATCAAAAGACCAGTACAAACCCGTTATGCATCCCACATGGCGTTGCCACCTGACGCATTTCAGTGTTGAAAGCCGGCGTGGAGCTATCGGGTATCGATCCATTTTACCCTTGCTTTTGCCACCTCTTGCTACGGCTGTTCGCGCGCTTTTCTTACTCTTATTCTTCAAACAGCGCGAAAAAGGTCTGTGGCAGTGGCAAAAGGTGGAAAGAAAATTATTACAGCAAGCACATCGAGAGCATCCCAACGCTGAGCATGGACATCGACTTCGGCGCAGAGGCGGGGCGCTCCTATCACACGGTGCAGCTCTCCGCCAAAGAAGTTCTCGCCGCGGGCCGCCGTCAGCATTACTGCAACGTAAGTAGGCCACTTGCACGTTTGTTTCTCCCCTGCCACAAATCCCCCTCCCCCCGTTGCATTCCCCCGCAGATGATCGACCTGTTGGCCAGCAGCTGCAAGAGCTCGGGACTGATAGCCACATCATTCACGGACGACGAGCTGGTGGAGTTCTGGCTGGGCGACATCCTGCCGCTGATGTTCGACGCAGATCGCAAGATACAGGACTGCGCCGTCGCCGCACTGGCAGAGGCGCTGGTGGCCCTGGACGTGTCCGCCATCCACTCGGCCAGGTGCTGGCCCGGCATCCGCAGCGAGTTCGTTAACAAGTACGCCAACCTCATTGGCGAGATGCGCGACGCCAAGAATTCCAACTGGCACAAGATCTGGACGCTGCTGATGCAGATCATGGACGAGGAGTTGCTGCGCGGCTGCTTATACATCAACAAATTCCTCGCCGTGGTGGAGCTGGGCTTCCGTAACCCGGACAACGGCGTCCGCGCGGAGGCCTTCCTCTGCTGGCGCGTACTCATCAAGATCTTCGCCGCCTACGACGAGTTGGCCTCTGGGAAGAGGCTCCGCCTGCTGCTCATCCCCCTGAGGACCTCGCAGTCGCGTTCCTCACATGTGAGCGGCATCAAGCTGCGTGTCTGGTGGTACCTGCTCACCTGCCTGGACAAGGAGCTGCCCAAGTCCTTTGATGGCGCCGTGGAGCACTTCCTGTGCTTTACGTTTGGCGGCGGATCGCGCAACCTGCCCACGGGTCTGGCCCACAACTATCAAACGGCCAGGGAATTGGCCCTGCCCTGCCTGGTGGCACTTTGGAGTGTAGACGTTTCTGAGGCGCTGCAGCGCCTGCTGCGGGAGCTGCGCCTGGAGACGCTCGCCCAGCCGTCGGCCCTTATGAGCGCAGAGTCGCTGCAGCAGCACTGGCGGCCGCTCCTCGAAGCCGCTGTCTCGGCTCTGAAGTTGCTCATCCAAAACGACGCCACGGAGACGGAGCAGCTGCTGCTGCAAATGCTTGTGCGGAATCTCTGCCAGGCCATGTTCCGCCTGGCCGTGGCGCCCTTCAACGTGGCCTGCTGCGGTGAAATCGAGAAGATACTGCTCGCCGACACTGCCTCGGGCGGCCGGGTGGTGCGTGCCCTCTTCAACCACATTGCCGGCGAGAGCCTGGCGATGGAGCGTGTTTCCGGAAGCGATCAACTGGACGTGCTGGAGGCCTTCTTTAAGCTGATCCTTAAGTCTAGGACAGAGGTCCCAGCGGCCATTCTGCAACGGAGCATCGCCTGCATCTTCGCCGCCGACCGCATTGAGGCGGGCAACCAGAACGAGTTCCGTCTGCTGGGCTCCTTCGCCGAGCACCTGATGCAGGCCAACGATGAGGAAGACTTCGAGGGATTCGCCGTCAAGCTGCAGGTGTGGCGGCAAGTGTCGCAGGCCCTGAGCAACTACCTGCGCGGCAATGCGCTCGAATACCGCGTGGCACACAATGCTTCGCTAATGGACACGTGGCTGCTGTGGCCGCTCCAGACGCTTGCCGCCTTTGCCGGTCGCCGGTCCAGCAACGTCTTTGATGGCTCCTTCTGCGAGCAGTGGAAGCAGCTGCTGAATGCCGGTCACAATGCGCCGGAGAGAAGGAGATTCGTGAGCGAACTGAAGGCCACCTTGGCGGACCTGTTAAATAGCAAGGACGAACCGCTTTTCGCGGAGCTTTTTGATGCCTACGTGGCCGCCGTACTTAAGCTGGGCCTCTGCAAGGAGACACCCCTCTACAAGGACGTCTTTGGCCTGTTCCAGACCGTCTTTGAGCACCCGTCCTCGCAGCAGATGCTCGAGGCCTGCCTGAACACACTGCGCAACCTGGTGCTGGAGCTGCGCCAGAACGAGCTAATGGTCGTCTTCGATTCCCTGAAGCCCACTCTGTCCGGGGGCATTCAGTGCTGGACCAAGCTGAAGTGCGAGGGCGGCTTCCTCGAGGAGTGGAAGCGGGCCATTCAGGAGAAGTTTCGCAAGCTGCCGATGAAGAGCATGGCCAACCAGGTGAGGGACATCTTCAAGGGCGACGATCTCTTTGTCATTATTCCCTCTGTGTGGAGCCTGAACCCCGAGAAGTTGACGGATCGCCAGAAGGAGCGCTTCGCCGAGAAGCGAGAGATCCCGGCGCTTTACAACGACATGAGCCAGTCGCAGGACTCTGCCTCTCTCAAGCCCTGGACGCCCAAGAAGGTGGTCATTGCGAAGAGTAAACAGGGCGAGCTGACCTTGACCGGCAAGGATGAGGTCGAAGAGGTGATCGACAGCACTCCCAGTGACGAGTCGGAGAAAGATCAAGGAAAAACTGCTGTCACAACGCCCGTCCGCAAGGGACGTAAATCACGGGCCCTAAAGGAGGAAGAGGCCAAGGGCAAGGGCACTCCCGTAGAGGAGCCGCCAATTCGGCAGACACGACAGCGCGCGGCGCAGCAGGAGACGGAGCAGCCACCGCCCACGCCTGAACGCCAGCTCAGATCGCCCAAGAAAATACAACCGCCCCCGACCCCTCAGTCTGCGGCAGGTAAGCGAGAGCAGGTAGCATCTGTACCCGATATCTTAATCCCCAGACCTGTGTCTTTAACAGCTGTCGGCAAGCAAACAAAGGCTACCAAACCCACCCCTGCGCAAAGCGAAGATCTCTTCCCGGAAGTCGAAACTGAACCCGAGCCGGAACCGGTTAAGAAACCGGCGCCGGCACCGGCTCCCGTTCCAGAGATCCAGCTAACTCCGCCGGATGTTGTGCCCCTGGAGGCTGTGCCCTCGACGCAACTGCCGGAGACCAATGCCGATGCCGGGCCTGCTGCTATGGCACTTGCTGCCGGGGAGACATCTCCCAGGAAGACCAACCCGACGCGCCTGTGCAACTTGGTGAGTAAAAATATCACTTTTCTGATTAGTTATAGATCTAAAATAATCCATAATCTGCTCCACAGAACTCCCCACCAGATCGCAAGCAGACAAACAACTCCTCGAGTCCCACGCTGCGACCCAAGCCCACCGGCCATCTGACGGGTCGCGGCGCCCAGCTGATCAACATGATTCGCAACAAGAAACTGGACACTGCCGTCGGATCGCCGTACACCTCCATGTCACGTCCATCACCAGGAAACCAGGGAACTCCGGCCCGTGCCCTAGACCGGACCGAGCAGGTTTCCACGCCCACCAGCGAGCTGAACGAGCTGACGGGCACCGATTACGCTTCCACTCCGATTCAGGCCCCGCCGCCCAAGGATCTGCTGGTGTTCTCCAAGAGACTGCCCTCGCCCTCGGCCAGTCCCTCGGTGAGCATATTAAAGCGCAAGCTGCGCTGCGAGAGTCTGGACGATGTCACCCTGGACTCGCCTGCCATGAAACGCAAGCGAGTTAGCTTCCACGACCCGCCCGTCTCAGTGACCAAGGAGTACCTGCGGGACACGGATGAGCCGCGCAGCAGCATTAAGCCCAAGCGGTGCCTCATAATGGAGAAGGTGGCGCAGACCACGGAGGCGCGTCAGGCTCTCAGGCGACGAGGTCGCCTGGACAGCATCATTGAGATCGAGCGCTTTGCCAGCGAACAGACGGCCAGGACGGCGACAACGGACAAAACATTGGACAAGTCCTCGGGCGAAGCACCGGATGAGGATGCCTTCGCCAGCTTGAAGTGGAACGATACAACGGCAACGCATAACATAAGCCACACCACCGTCGAGCAGACAAAGCACATGGAGGTGGAGCCAGAGGTGGAGACGGTTGGCCAGGATCTGGCCGTCCTGGATCCAGAGGCCGCCCTCGATTTGGTGGTGGAGCAGGTGCCGCTGGAGACCGTTCTGCAGCGCTACTTTGCCCAGGGCGAACTCAAAAGCGCCGGCACTGTGTCCAAGTTCCTTTCCACACAAATGGCGGCCAACGAAAAGCTGATGACGAACGTTTTGGAGACGCTGTCGGAGAATCACTCAAAGGACTTCCTGGACCACGCCGTGCGCGAGAATCTGTCGTCGGTGGTGTGCGACCGCCTCAATCCCAACTCGGTGCTGGACTATGTCTGCGCCAAGTCCAAGATCAGCCAGAGCTGCCGCAACGGCCTGCTGGCCCAGGTGCCCGAGATACTCAAGAGCGGTCCACGTTCCGAGGTCGAGCGCCTGGCCTTTGTGCAGCAACTCCTGCTGCAGTGCAGCCCCGGTGACGACAAGCTGCTCGATCTCATTGACCTGCTGATGCGCACTCGCCGCGAGCGTAACAGCAGCACGTCTATATCTCTGGCCAAGGCGGGTGGACTGGCGCCCGCTCTGGGCGGCACTGACAACGTGGCCGAGACTGCGGCAGACTCATCCTCCAACCTGTGAGTGGGTTGGAGTGCTGAAGGATCAAACAAACGGCCATTGTCCTTGCTAAAGGAGGGGAATTCAACTGTATCTGCTTAGTATTAGTTTGGTTTTAGTTTCCTTATGTTAAGTTTAAGATTTTATGTATGCCCCCATGGCGTATGATGTTTCGGCTGCAAAGATTTTGCTTCATTTTACAATAAATTTCACTTATTAATTATCAATCCAAATGGGTTTTCCTACACTTTTGAAACGCACTTTTCCCGCCTAATCAATCGGTTGACGTGAAAACGTGGGACACCTTATCAATTTAATGCTTGTTTGTGTCAACTTGTGATTCCGGTTACGATCATGGTGACGACGAGTCCCCGATAGTAGCTGAGTTAACAATTTCAAACAGACAGATAAACACTAACGATGATTAGCGACCTATTAATGATCACTAATCGTTGATGAGCTCAATGAACTAGTGAGCAAGATAAGATATTGCGTATACGCCATGATGACGAGAGACTGTTCCCAAATGGATACAATTTAATTAATGAATATGGAAAGTGTTTGAACTATAGAGCATCTTATAGTCTACCCAAAATACCTGTGCTCTTATTAAACACTATTTATACTTGATATTTTTTTGGGGGTCAGGCTGTTCCACCTTCAGTGGAGGGCATGCCGGCAGTTAACCAGTTGCCGGTCCCAACCCTATCTGGTCGATTTGTAGTGGTCGCGGCAAAGTCAAATCACCCCGCCGTTCGTCGCGTCCACTGATAATGTTCACGTGCTAGCAAACAGCGCGTCGTCGCCGACATCGGCAGATAGAGATACGGGACTAGAGGCGGCTACGATGGCTACAGAGAGGAAAAACATGTTGACTTTGATATTTATAAGACAAAAAAGCTATAAGATACAAATATGAGATATAAAATGTATTTAAAGTTAAGATATTTACCTTATTTAATATAATAATTCTAATTTTGACATATTTAAGTATAATTTAGATTCTTTTTTGATTCCATAGAGCTTTCAGAGAATGTTACAATCATAAAAATTAAACAAATTAAACTAGAGATTATATCTTTATGATCTTTCTCAAATTTATTTTACTGTGTAACCTTTTTTTTAAACATATATGTATGTTAAATATATTAATATGTATGATTGCTATACCCAAAGGTATGTGTCTCCGCCGCCGCCTTGCTGGCAGTTGTGCAAGCAATATTCCAGCGTGGGCGGAGTCTTTCGTTGCTCTGCACGCTGCTGCTGCGTGTTGAGTGTCCGTGTCCGTGTCCGCCGGACAACTCTTGGATACTTTGTATCAGTTACAGGCTGCGTGATAAGTGCGCTTTCGGCACAATTAGCCAGACGGCGTTCTTTTTTTTTTATTTTCGGGGGGAATGCCAAGGTCGTTTGTAGGTCCGCTGTTCCGCTACCAACCGACGGGTCTCTTCTCTCGCCATATATATAAATAGCCATGGAAAGTTCTTGCTCGAGTTGCGCAAGTGAAACTGACCTACCTAACCTGCCCCCCAGATCTCGTGTGTGCGCCGTGACGTATATGTCGGCACTTGAGTCTCCTGCTCCGTCTGCTCTCTGTCTCGCCAGCTGATCTTTGGGCAAAGCGTGGGGATGGCCCCTACAGAGATATATACATATATATACTAGGTACCTCTGCCGGTTGGAGGATGGATTTTCGCATCCATGATTCATTCATAAAACTGCCATGACGGCGGCCGGGTCCCTCGAAATGCGTAAAGCACTTGTGAAATGTCTCTTATCAGCGAAGAGCCATGTTCCTGATTCGATTTCGGTGGAAATTCACGGAAGAGCAGCCTTGCTCCCCGCTAGTGCCACATAATTGAATAATCTGGCGTGCCGAGAGCGCCAAATAATAAAAATATCTGATACGCAGCCCGTTCGCAGCCAGTTACAGAATAAATTCGCTCGGGACACGACGTGGCGCATCTCGCAGGTGCCAAATCCGAGGTAGAATACGGCTAGAGAGAGGTTATATACACACTGAGATCTCTGCTCGGCAGATCTCTATAGGTTTCTATCTATATAGATGTTGCTGTCGGGTTGTTGTGGCGAATCTCTTGATATAATCGGCGGTGGCGCGAAATAATTAAAGATTTGCTTGTTTCGGTATCACTTTCCGCATAGTTGGAATAGACTTTTTACGAATTAAATAATGCCGAGTGACTTTATAAATACTGTGCTTTTCACTCAACATTTTTTTCTTGAGCGAATTTCTATTGTTGTTTAAAACATAAACATATATGAAACTGTGCTAAATAATAATAATATTAATGACAAGAAAAGAAGCTAGCTTTGGGAAGCTAATGCTTGCAGCTTGGAATGTGTTCATAACTTTGCCAAAGAATACCAAATAGTAATGTTACTTCTGTCATTTTAACTTAACTGAAGTAAACCTTTACAAAAAAAAGTCAATACACAATATTGCATTAAGAAATAATATAAATAACTTAATTTAATATAATAAAAATTAGGTGAGAACACATTTTAGATCGCAAAAAGGATCTTTCAGATCCTTGGTCTGTA
Source organism: Drosophila seguyi (assembly GCA_008042675.1). NCBI lineage: Eukaryota > Metazoa > Arthropoda > Insecta > Diptera > Drosophilidae > Drosophila > Drosophila seguyi. The sequence goes on along the minus strand of VNJU01004981.1, from coordinate 112,949 downwards.
CCTGTAACCCTCAGGAACTCCCCTCGAGCATCTCCGCTTCGCGTATAAATAAAATATGCAACACCCCAAGCCCAAAGGATCGCTCAGACACATTTTAGCTCTGAGATATGGCTTGCAGTTTATCCCAACCGATCTCGTTGGCACCTCAGACACTTGAGAGATGGTCTGCCGCACGAGTATCTGGCGGATACCTTGCCTGCTGCCAATTGGCTAATTAGCCGGGGCTCACCAAGAGGTGCAAGGGGGGGCGTGGCACTACGGGAACAGCTGATTCCCGCCGAGACACGAACTGCAGGCAAAGTTTATTCGCCGAGCGGAAAAAAAGCTGCAGGCAGTGCACTTTCCGCAGAGCGACGGCGACTGGCGATTCAAACGGACGGAGCAAGCGGAGGAGGAGACTCGCTTCCAGTTCTCAGTTCCAGGCATACGGATAAGGAATCAGCACACAACAAGCAGTCCAGAGCACTAGGTGAGCTCAATAGGCGATTTGCCCTGGCCGAGTGTGGATGCGAGAGAACGAGGAGCAAGACCAGAACGACTACGACGGCGGCGGCGACGGCGGAAAAGTGACTCAAACTCTGATGTAATCATTTTCACATGCTGTTACGCCCGCGAAAAACGTTCCGTTCGCATTCACATTCGCATTGACAGTCGTCGGAAATCGTGCGTTTTCGGTTCGGACTCGGAATCGGACTTGGATTCGGATTCGAATTCAGTCTGTTGCTAAAGCACTCGCGGCCTGGAAGCCAAAAGGTAAACACACTCGGTGCGATGACGAACTGGATTTAAGTGGTTTCCCAGCGGGATTGGAGCTGCCGCTGAAAAGAGTCTCCTGAAAGGATTATGATGTGTCTTTAGTGTGGATGTCCTCCGCCTCCCAACATATTCATCTCTGAGCACAGGGGCTGTATTGATTTAACACACTTGCCTGCCCCGGTGGATGGGCATGTGGAGAGCGGTCCGCCCTTCCAATGAGAGAACTGCTGCGTCTCTGCTTGCCCCAAAGCTTCGGGGGAAAAGCTTCGGTCAGCTGTGAAGCTAAGAGCGAATAGTGTTCAGTTTAGTTCTCTTGTCAATATCTCAGCGTCTCTCATTATATGTTGGTTGTTTTAGGCCCGATTTATGGTGTTTTCTGTGATATCATCAAATTCCAATTGAAACGGAGAGAGATATAGATAAAACAAGTTTAAAGCGCCAGTCAGTACTTATTCAGATGTGTCACGACAGACTCTGTTTAAATAAACATTACAAAAAACAACACTTTGAAGGGTTCTACACACTAAATACACAGTTGTTTTTTGTTAATAACTAAAACTTAATAGCGCCAAGTGTAACTACCATTTACCATATAAAAACTACAAATTAAACACCACGAAATACCAATATTTTGGAATGCTAAAGAGTTCCTTGTTTACAAAACGAAACCAAAAGAGATAATTGATATTGTTTAAGAGTAATGTTATACAGAAATAACAAAGGTTTCTTAGCTTTAAGTATTTAAAGTTGTATTCATTATAACTTAGACTTAAGATCTACAGAAGGTGAAGTAAATTTAAGAGCTTTAATTTACATTTAAAATAAAAATAATTGAATTCTTTATTTCTTCTTTGACCCTTTCCAGCACAATCAAATCCTCGATCGTTTCCATAGCTTCGTGAGAGTTCCCCGAGATGACCTCGCGAATGTTCAAGTTCGGCGTGACAGCCGCCAGTGCCTGTGTGGGTTCCGTGCTGGCCTCCTACACCCTGGACCGCTGGAACTCTCCCCATGTGGTGGGTACATCCGGTGACTTGCTTCAGCAACATCTTGCTAATTATCTTTTCTATCAACCCTTAAAAACCAGGTCAATAACTCCACCCAGCGTCCGCCCAAGAGGAAGCGCACCCTGCCCCCCAGAGCGGATCAAATCAAATCCCTGATGAGTGGCGAGGAGTTCGATGTGCTCATCATTGGCGGCGGTGCCACTGGAGCGGGTTGTGCCCTGGACTCGGTGACCAGAGGTGAGTTGGAGGTATAGCTCCAAGCTGGTCTTTATGCTTACGATATTCTATTCAAAGGTCTGAAGACCGCTTTGGTGGAACTGGATGACTTTGCCAGCGGCACCTCATCGCGCTCCACCAAGCTCATCCATGGCGGCGTGCGTTATCTGCAGAAGGCCATCCTGGGCGTAAGTTCTCATAGCTCGCAGCTCGCGCAGCTTCCTCCATTGTAGAGTGCTAATTGCCATCTGTCATCTCAGCTAGACCTTGAGCAGTACCGCATGGTGAAGGAGGCGCTGGCGGAGCGCGCCACCATGCTCGAGTCCGCGCCCCACTTGACCCACCCACTGCCCATCATGCTGCCAGTCTACACGTAAATTAAACACTAAGCTCATCCAGGATCCCGTATTAAAAACCCCCTCTCCTTAGGTGGTGGCAGGTGCCCTACTACTGGGTGGGCATCAAGGCCTACGATCTGGTGGCCGGCGATCGCAACGTGAAGAGCTCGTACTATCTGTCCAAGAAGGACGCCCTCGAGCTGTTCCCCATGCTCAAGAAGGACAAGCTGTGCGGCGCCATTGTCTACTACGATGGCCAGCAGGATGATGCCCGCATGTGCCTGGCGGTGGCCCTGACGGCCGCCCGCCACGGTGCCACCGTGTGCAATCATGTGGAGGTCAAGGAGCTGCTCAAGAAGGACGACGGCACTGGCAAGCAGGTGCTGTGCGGCGCCAAGGTCAAGGACCATATCTCCGGCAAGGAGTTTACCGTGAAGGCCAAGTGCATTGTCAATGCCGCCGGACCGTTTACGGATTCCATCCGGAAAATGGACAATCCGACGGTGAAGAGCATCTGCTGCCCCAGCTCGGGCGTCCATATCGTGCTGCCCGGCTACTACAGCCCCGACCAGATGGGTCTGCTCGATCCCTCGACCTCCGACGGTCGCGTCATCTTCTTCCTGCCCTGGCAGCGACAGACCATCGCCGGCACCACCGACCTGCCCTGCGAGATCACCCACACCCCCACGCCCACCGAGGACGAGATCCAGTTCATTCTCAGCGAGATCAAGAACTATCTCAATGCCGACGTGGAGGTGCGTCGCGGCGACGTCCTCTCCGCCTGGAGCGGCATCCGCCCGCTGGTCTCGGACCCCAACAAGGACGACACCCAGTCCCTGGCCCGCAACCACATCGTCCACGTCAGCCCCTCCAATCTCATCACCATCGCCGGCGGCAAGTGGACCACCTACCGGGCGATGGCCGAGCATACCATCGATGCGGCCATCAAGGGTGAGTTTGCAACAGGTCCCTAATCTTCAGGGATTTAATCCCCCTTCATCCGACAGCGTGCAACCTGAAGCCTGAGCGAGCCGAGGCCGTGACCTCGTACCTGAAGATCGAGGGCGGCCAGGGCTGGACCCCAACCATGTACATCCGTCTGGTGCAGGACTTTGGACTCGAATGCGAGGTGGCCCAGCATCTGGCCAAGTCGTACGGCGACCGCGCCTTCGCCGTGTCCAAGATGGCCTCGCTGACCGGCAAGCGTTGGCCCATCATCGGCAACCGCATCCATCCCGAGTTCCCCTACATCGACGCCGAGATTCGTTACGGTGTGCGCGAGTACGCCTGCACCGCCGTGGACATGATTGCCCGCCGGCTGCGTCTGGCCTTCCTCAATGTCCAGGCCGCCCAGGAGGCTCTGCCCGTCATTGTGGACATCATGGGCGAGGAGCTGCAGTGGTCGAAGGACGAGAAGGAGCGCCAGATCAAGGCCGCCACCGAGTTCCTGGCCAACGAGATGGGTCACACCGTCAACCGCACCTCCAAGGAGCGCATACCCATCAAGCTGTCCAAGGAGGAGATCCAGACGTACATCAAGCGCTTCCAGCTGATCGACAAGGACAAGAAGGGCTACGTCTCCATCAACGACATTCGCCGGGCCCTGAAGACCTTCGGCGAGGGCGACGTCTCCGGCGAGCAGCTGCACGAGATTCTGCGCGAGATCGACACCAACATGAACGGCCAGGTGGAGCTGGACGAGTACCTTCAGGTGGGTCATTAAGTATTTAACATGCAAGAGTTTATTATATAAAATTCCACAAATATAAATACAAAATTTATAAACTTAATTCCAGATGATGTCGGCAATCAAGACGGGCGACGTGGCCTACTCCCGGTTTGCCCGCATGGCGGAGCTGGAGGAGCAGAAGCACGAGGCGGCCAATCTGAAGACAAAGATCAGCGTGGACCGATCCGGAGGCGGCCTGTAAGGGGACGAGCGACTTAACAACGACAACAACCACATCACCCGGCCATTTGAGGCGAGGACTAGACTTAAGATCGAATGGTTAGGATCAAACTTATTTACACTTTTTGCTGTTAATAAAAAAAACTCTTTCAACTCACCCAGGCCTCATAGTTAGTTAATTAAGCAGTTGGACTTATCCTGCTTAGGACTGGTCTCCGGTTGCGGCTTGGCGCCACCATTTTGGTTGGGATTCACCTTCGGCTGAGGCTGGGAATTTGGTTGAACGCTGGCCTTGGCCTTTGGCTGGGGCTGGACATTGGGTTGTGCATTGGCCTTGGGCCTTGCCTGGGGCTGGGATGTTGGTTGAACGTTGGCCTTGGCATTGGGATTGGTCTTAGCTTCAGGCTGTCCCTTTTTTGGTTGATTGGGCTGGACTGGCGAAGGAGTCACCCCCTTGGCGGCCTTTGGTTGGTTTTGATTGGGATTTGCTTTGACGCCCTTCGGCTGCTCATTCGGTTTTGGATTTGGTTTGACTTGGAGAGACGGCTCAGCCTTCACCTTAGGCTTGGCTTCGGTCGGGGCCCCTCCATTCTTCTTCGGCTCATTCGGTTTTGGATTTGGTTTGACTTGGAGAGACGGCTCAGCCTTCACCTTAGGCTGGGTCTGGGCCCCTCCATTCTTCTTCGGCTCATTCGGTTTTGGATTTGGTTTGATTTGAACAGTCTCAGCCGCCTTCGCCTTCGGTTTGTTCTTAGGTTCATTGGGTGCAGGAGGCGTCTTCTCTTTGGCCTTGCTGACCTGTTGTCCATTCAATGGCTTGTTCTCCAACCCCTTGTCCTTGTCACCGTTGCCTTTGGATAAAGTCAAGTTACTATAGTTTAGATTTAGTTATATTTTTGGTGGTATTACTAAACCAGTTGGACAAGCCATTCTTAATGTCATCGGTGAGATTGCCATCGGCCCGACGGAAGTATGCCTGGGCCCCGATCACGCAGTTGAACAAGTCCCTCCGCTGGTTGCTGTCCAGGTCGGCGATCATATCCAGCTTGGGATCCCAGAAGAAGAGCAGCTTGCCCTTGCCCTTGGCTGCGGACAGGCTAAGGACGTCGGCCAGCTTGGTCAGCATCTGGAGAGGTTGAAATTCGAAGTATACTCGGTATAGACTGCAGCTGTACGTGTACCTCGATCAGGAGCTCGCTGTTGGGCTTGTGCCAGTAGCTGGCATGCTGCTTGATCACCTCCCAGAGGAAGAGCGTCTTGATGAAGTAGCTCTTCAGATTGCTCATGTTATTTTTCGTGTTGCGATACTGCTTCAGCAACCGGATGGCGTTCTTCAGGTTGTTCTTGCCATAGATGAGCTTCTTCTCGGCCTCGTAGTAGGAAGCCCTGAAGGAGACATTCCCGGGCTGGGGCGGCTTTATGGGCTTCGGAATGGCGTCCCACGATGGAGTATCCCCGAAATGCACCCGTTGCTCCGGAGCAAGTACGTTCTGGGCGGCCGCCAGCTTGATGGCCGGAACAAAGTCCACCGAGTACACGTAGCGGCCCTTCACTTCGATGGTGTGGGCGGGGCCACATCTCTTATACTTGATGGGCGAGACCTCGCCGTTCACCTCGATCTGGTTGCCCATGCTGAGGAGGATCTGGGTCATCAGGCCCTGTAGCATGCCCTGCAGCTTATCCTCCAGCAGCTGTTGCTTATGGTTGACGATCTTCTGCAGGAGCTGGAAAACGGTCTTGTTTTGCTCCTGAGTTGCAAGGATCTGCATTACCTTGGTCATGTCCAGGATAACATTGCCTGTCGAACAGCGGGAATTTATGAAAAAGAACCAATTTGGTAACTCGATAACCCAGCTCACCTGGCCTGCAGCGATCCGCTGTGACAACTATCTTGTCATTCTCGGGAAACTTCAGATGAATCACCAAATCGAACTCATCCGGCATCCCGACCTTAATCTTGTCACCATAGCCTCCTGCAAAGGAAGTCGCCTTTTACTATCTTGCTATTAATAGATAATAGTTTAACAACCAATAAAGTATATCCGCCTGATATCTTATCAAGCTAATGGTATTCCGCTTTTCCTGGAATATCAGCTTGACTTGACCGTCGGAATGAAATAAGTTTTGATAGAAAATATAGTTCAAATAATTTATTACCCGCTCTCCTACGGAGATATTCCTAATTTGAAAAAGATTGTGCAAGAATTATGTACTCCCTAAAAATACGGGATGTCTACCCATTCGCTTTAAGCATAAATAATGCACAGCTCGACATGTTAGGTTTCATTTAAAAAATTTTGAATAAACTATTCTCGCCCAATCTTCAACAAAACGAACTCTTATTTGTTTTCCGTTTGCTCTTAAGTACCTCAGCACGTCTTAAGTTTTGAGTTTCGGAACTAATTTGATATTTTCATAAATAAACAAAATAACAAACTATACAAAAATTCGCAACGAATTTTTAATAACAAACAAAAGAGGAAGCTAACTTCGGCATGCCGAAGTCTAAATACTCTTGCAGTAAGTAGAAAAATAAGAAGAAAAATGTTCTGACTTTCTCGAAAAAATGTTGCGAGGGAAAAGTGTTCCGATCGATAAAAATTGCGAGCAAACAATTTTGCAAGCAAACTAAAAGAATTATTGATAAGGGCAGCTATATGATATAGTGCTCCGATGCTCTAAAATATTACAAATGATTATATCTCTAATTATATAGAAATATGTTGAAAACTGGCAAAGTTACATTTTTATCCTCCAAATATTCCGATTGGTCTTATGTCTGCTATATGATATAGTAATCCGATTCGGCTCGTTTCGACTTTTATAGTAGTAAGAGCATGTAGAAGACTATCTGCAAAGTTTCATTCAGATAGCTTAAAAACTTAGGGACTAGTTTGCGTAGACGGACAGACGGACAGAGGGACAGACGGACAGACGGACAGAAAGATAGACGGACATGACTAGATCAACTCGGCTGTTGAGAATATATATGTATCCTTCACTGTGTGGCAAGCTTGCGACTAAAATTATAATAGCCTATAAGGAATAAAAACAAATAAATTAATGGCAATACAGCACTTTTAGTTTGAAGGAACAGCACAAAATCTTTAAAGAAGCTTCTGGAAAACTCTGTGTTGTTGTGTAGCCTATGTCTTAGCTCTGCCTAAAGGAGACTTCGTATCAGTTTATGAATGCAATTTTAAATGTGTATTAACTACCCCTATTAGTCACATATCAGTCACTCTATATCTTAGCTCATAAAAGAAGTGACCAAGGCATACAACCTTCTACGTTAGTGCAACTTAGCTTTTACTTTAAGTAGCAACATTTGAGAATATTGCTTATCACCACCGGAAAATAGTGAAGATAAAGTCGCGCCGTGAATTAAACACTGTTTTCTTTTTTTTCTACCGCGTTAAGCAGGTTTGCACTGCAACGTTGTTGCATTCCGGTTGCACGTCTCTCGCTTCGGTACACGTACTCCCAGTCGCGGATACACACTTGAAGTGGCGAAAGAGTGGAGAAACGGACCACCTACCTCCCAGTGTGTATCCGTTGACGAGTTTCCCCAGCGTCTCGTGGTCCTTCCACTGGCTGTAGATCTCCTTTCGCAGGGCGTTGTAGTGGGCGGTGTACTCCGACCGGTGTTCGGCGATGCTGACGTGCGCGGAGTGTGCGATTATAAGGTTATTCTCCAGATTGTTTGCCATTTCGCTGCCTATCTTAAGTTGCTACCGTTCCGAAACGCCGCCAAATGCTATCTGAACGAACTATCAATTGAGCTGAAACGAAAGTCTAAACCTTCCCATTTGGTCGCTCTCCGACTTGGACGCTCTCTGCTGCTCTCTGGATTGCCAGCTGATCGTGATTTGGTATAACAGAATTCTTCGCTGTGGAAAATCCATGAAATATAGGTATTTTTTAAATTATAACTGGCCATAAAGTAGATAATATCCCATTTTTATGTTAAAAAGTGCTATAATAAAAGTAAATTAAATAAGGAACTATAATGATAAAAAAATTAGGAAATTATAGCTTGATTAAGTTCTTAATTATATGGAATATGAATACAAGAAATTGAAAAAGATAAAATAAAAAGTTTTAAAAAGAAAAAAGTTCGATAAAGATAAAATAAGATAAAAAAGAATCCCAAAACTCAGAGCTCGAGAATGCGCCTGAAAAAACAAAGTGTAAATAAATCCTCACAATATGTTTACTTCTTTCGTTCTGGGAACCACGCACTCAACACAAGCAGGAAAAGTGGATTAAGGGGATTCCCAAACATTCTAGATACTCTAAGGTACTTCCCGCAAAATAAATTCAATACCCGGGGCCAGGCATCGGTTTTTAAAATGCAATTTCAAGAATATTTTATTGATCGGTATTTTTAATTTAAGTGGTATTCATATTGATTTTCCATTAGCACGTCGCATTTGCAGTATTTTTGAGAACAATCTTAATGCATTGATCCGTAAATTGAATGCTATTACATTTGCTGCTCGCCGCGCTCTGACATTGGTTTGTTTATTCTTTTATTTATGCACGTGTATAGTAAATACTAAAGGGAGTTGCAAAAATATTTTACAATAACAATAAAAAGTACGATCGATAGTTGGTACGTTTTGGATAATTGATAGATAAATAGAGTAGTAACAAAGGCGTAGGCCAATAAAGCATGGAGCTCTTTCGAAAATCTTTGTGTCGGTCGGGGAAGGGACTGTGACTGTGACTGTGGATTCTGGTTGTGGTTGTGTGGGTGGGTCGTCGAGGGAGAGAATTGAAACCGCTTGCAGCTGGTTGGGGTTCAGAGGGAAGTGGGGGGATTCGAGGGAGGTCGTGGCCTGTCCCGATCTGCTCTCGGAGGATTGCTCCCCCTTGAGTATGTACAGATACTTTTGAACCAAGATGTGCGGCTGCGCGGGTTCTCTATTCGTCGTCGATCCTGTGTGTGTGTTCGTTTGCTTTTTTCTGCTCAGTTGCGTTCGTTTCAGTTATATATATATATATATATATGTATATATATATATGTATAAGTATGCTTATGTAAAAAAGAGTAAAAAGACGCACATATCTCGCGGCTGGCGCCAAAACTTAATGCTTAGCTTACAACTATATATATATGCCTATGTGTATTTTGCGAGAGATGCAATATTGTGTTTATGCCATGTTATCGGGTGGTAGTAGAAAAATTGGAAGAGAAAAAGAGTGGCGCATATGCTGAGTTACACGATAAGTATGCTCTATCTATGTGAGTGAGTGACGCCTATATTTAATTGATTTTTACACAATTTATTATTGCAGATCCGGAGAGAGATGAGCCGGCGAGCAGCGACCAGCGGTAGTTGCCGTCGCCGGATGAAACTCAAGGGTAAACCGTGTAAATATATAAATATATATATATCTATCTAATCGCAGATACATTGAGAACATTGAAAAACGTTTCGAGATTCTGTTATGTTTTTTGTTTTCCTTTCGGTTGTTTGCTAGAGTTTTATAATTAAGAGTTTAGGTTTAACTTTGAGACTTTTGCACAGCATTTACTTTTATACATCCTCGTTTATGTTCTAAATATTCATATGAGCATACGGTTACTCCGTGCACGTACGAATCGAGTAAAAACCTCTCTATACAAATCCAAAACCAATGTAAACCAGTGAATCAAAAATAAATGCGAGTTTCGTTAACTAATCCGAGTGTAAAGGTTGGAAGCCGGACATCAAACAATCGAAAGAAGCCTGGAAGGTACATAACTCTAGGGCAGGACCTGCCCACGCAGTGCACCTGGAGGATTTAAGACGTCCTCAAGGATAACTTGTGAGCTTCCTTGCTTCAGGGTTAAGTGGACAGACAGAAGGATTAGGCTTGGAAGAGGGTCTGCTGCTAGCTGCTACCGTCGAGCGTATAATGAATCAGTCTTTGCGCGTCACAAGTCGTCAATCGAACGGGGAAACGATACGATAAATATATCGAAATCAACGCTAAGCGGGGCTTGGAATCAAGGATATCGGTTGTCGGATATTTCGGAGCGGGGCTGCTAATGCGGACTCGACTGAGGATCCTCGGGCTTACAAACCGTACAAAAACTAGCTAGATACAAACATACAATACATGTTTTTGTTATCAGTAATATCGTCGATTCGACTCGATTAATCGATTAGCTTCGATTGGGTTTCTGTTGTATACAAAGTAGATAATTATCGAATTACAAATATAATTGCGGTACGAGTACGTAATTAGTGTAAATATAAGTAAAACAAGTTAACAAGCTTTAATGCCATATTCCGAATCCTCGAATTCGGATCCGAGTTCGAACTTAGGGTCGACGTGTTACCGTTAGATTACAATTATAATTATAATTATAATTAGAGTAGAGTAAAGTTAGAGTTAGGTGTGGGTTAGCTTTTAGCCTAGCCAAAAATTGAATTACAGAATCGAGAGCGTAGCGTTTAGTATGCAAAGTGGTAGTAGATCCATATCCATATCCATATGTATATATAGTATGCATATATGTATGTATATGTATGTATATGGCGCACATCCGTTCGGACATCCGCCGGCTTGTTTACTCGTAATTGGTGCGTTGCGATTTCGTTAGGTTTAGAGTTACAAAAAGTACTTAAGAGAGAGTAAGAGAGTAACGAATAAAAATCTCATCCTGCCCTCGGCTATCATATATCGTGTAAACATATATGCTGTGTGTACATATATTATGTATATATACGCGTTTTGTTGCTTTTATCGAATACAATACAATACAAATACAATATACGTACAATAAAAAAATGTATAATTAGATTTATAATTTCTTTAGAATTGAATTTCAAATGAACGCGAAGAGCTGCGCCAGCGTCTGTTGTAACCTTCTTCTGCGCTTGATTTCTGCTGTTAACCTGAATACAAAAATACATTATCATAAATATATTTATATTTATATGTATATATGTATATATTTATACTTATATATGTTTATATGTTTATGTTTATATGTTTGCGTGTATATGTATGTATGTATATGTATGCAATTGGTAATTAACTGTCTGGTAACGACAACGACAAAACGATTTCGATACGGCTTCGTATTTGGATGAGATGTGCTTGCAGGATGCCAGATGCGGGATGCCCTCCTTCTTGTGGCTCCCCTCTCTCTACTTGTTGTTCTGCGCCATCACATGGGGCGACTTGTAGAAGTTCTGCACGAACTCCGAGAGGCTGTAGACCGCTCCAGGACCCTTGCCTGCGCTCATGCATATGAAGTCCCCCAGACAGTGCAAGTTGGCTATGGGAAAAGCAGGGTAAAAGGTTAATCAGGTTAGTCTAAACATAAGCATATGTATCCTTCACGTACTGTTGGAGAGTATGGGTGGATATGAGGGCGGCGGCTTGATCCAACTGCCATCCGGCCGACGCATGTGGCGCCGGTCCGAGGAGAACTCAATGAGATATGTGTCTGCGGGTATGACTCTGAAAAATCTGTACAAAATAATATAATAAGACATTGCTATCTAAGGATTCTTCGCTCAAAGACTCACCTGTGGTGCTCCGGTCGCAGGGCCAGATCGGAGCGGAACGTCTCTGTCACGTACTTGTGGAAATATGTGGGAAAGGGCAGCGTGGTGTCCAGATCGAACACCAAGCAGCGGTTCGGCGAGGGATTGTGCATAAAGAACACGTGGTAGTCCTGCAGATTAATTACGTAAATTGTTAAATATATCAATTTGTAATATATAATAATAATACTCACCCATATCACAACTTGATCGTCGCCGCGTCCCGCCTTCTGGCGCCAGAGGGGCACAGTGCGACCCTCGTTGGAGACGAAGACGGCATAGCACTTGGACAGCTCCTCGGGCCGCGTTCGCTTCACCTGCTCGCAGAGCTTCCACACGTTCTCCTCGCTACAAGGATACAAAGGAAAACGTGAGCAATCAATAGATGCACTACTCAAGACCAAGATTAGCTGAGGGGTCGGGGCAGGCGGCAGTCAAAGTTCCAGTTCCTGTCCGGGTCTGGGTCTGGGGGCAATCCCTGCACGAAATGTCAAGTGGCTGGGCTCATTCCTAACCTTTATCAGCAACAGGCCGCCTCTTGTTGGCATTATAATAATCGATTTTGCTCGGCACGCGGCCCTGGCTGTGTGGCCCGAGTTCTCCTCGGTGTTTATGGCTCCTTTGAAATAAATTCCAATCAATTTGGCTGCCACACATTGTTGCTCGCATGTTGGCGTGGGCTAAGGATACGGATTGGGCTCGCTCGCTCGCTCAGGTGCATGCGAGTGGGGCATTAAACTAGGTGGCCATATCAACAGTTACAGCCACAAGGGTTTGGGCCAGGAGGAGGAGGAGGAGGTCAGGAGGTGGAGGCCAGAAGGTGGGAGAGGGGAATGTAAAGGAGGCAGCAGGTTGCCCACTCAAGTGGCGCGGTCAAAAGTCGCGACTGAAAGTGGCTCGCGGCGATATCGTGAGCTGGTGTTATTAATGCGCCGCCAGGCAGAGATTGCCTTGGCAAGAGATGGGGTTAGTGCACTTGAAGAAAATTTGGGGGAGTTTTAATAGATGAAAGCAGACGGTTTTCAAATCTCCATGAAAGAATGGGAAGCTTTTCAACATTTCTTCTCAAAAACTTCTTAACAGAGGTATATATTGATACCAAAAATCCGATAGACAAACTTATTAAACGTTTAAATATCGCAAAATATCGATTTTAACTTAGAAATATCGAAATTATCGAAAATTTTGTGAACAAGATTTAATGTAAAAATCTGTTATATATAAAAAAATAATTTATTTAACTTTTATTATCGATATTAACAAATTATAAATATTCATTTTAAAAAATCGATATAATAGAAACGAATACAAAAAATGTTAAAATCGCAAAATAAATAAAATTAATTTCAACATTAATTTTTTCTTTAGGTGTACTCGCGAGCCAAGGTTCCCTCACCCCCCCGCAACCCCCCTTCAAGAGGCTTCCCCGGTGCCTGAAGCCGCCCGCAGCGGGTGAAATGCCAGAAGGCAGTGTCTAAAAGTTTGGCCCCAGTCGCTGCTGGCTGCAACCGCCACCCACAGATGGCGCTGCTGTGGTGTATGTGTATGCGGGCGGGAAAATCGAGAGCGGGAGAGGAGGCCCGCTTTTCCAGACTGGAAGGGAGAGATGATGAGATGACGAGCACGAATCTGAGTGAAAATGTGAGCACTCGCGAGCAGCGGCGGCACTGGCGAATTAATCAATGAACGTGTCCTGCGGGAGAGGGGGCGGCAAGGATTGGAGGTGGCCGAGTGCGTTCTGCCGCGGCGGGACGAGGATGAGGTCAGAGGACGCGACGACATTTTATCTGGCCATGTTAATGTGTGTGCGTGCGTGTGTAAAAACTTTTTTATGTTCTGTGCCTTTTACTTGATATTCGTTGTCGCTTTTTTTGTAGCTTTTTTTGTTTTTTGTGCTTTGTTTTCCCAGCTTTCCTTAGTGTGTTGGTGTGTGTGGGGGAGCACATAAAACTCATATCACGCGGCAGGATAAACAGTTCCCGGCCAGCTCCTCGGGGGACCGCCTGCCAAGTTGCCATAACTTTGTGCCGCCATTTTTGCAATTAGCATTTTAAATATTGCACCAACACATGGATATATGCACGATATATACTATATATACATAAATATATATATTTGTAGTACGTCGTTATATATTTAGTTTAATTTTCGCTTTGGTTTTCGACTGTTTTTCCTGTGAGTGAGTCCCCGCCGCTCGTCGCTTGTTTTATAGTCAAAACGCGCCTCTCGCATGTGGCAATAAAAACGAACCCCATTCCTCCTTAATTTTTCCTCCATATATCCTTTAACCTACCCCACCAAAAACACACACCACACACACACACAGATACAGTGGCACGCTTTTCTTGTTAGCAGACATGACCGTTTGACCCAATTTCTGGAGCTGCGCAGCGCCAAACGGCGCCGCATCAGGATTCTCGGAACAGGATCCAAAGCTGAGCGACTCCCGGGGGAGGAGAAGGAGGAGGCGGAGTAGGATGCGAAGGAGGAACCAGAAGGAACAAGGAGCGCGGGAGTGAGTGAGTAATGAGCGAATTTGAATGCAAAGCGAGCCACATCGACGAGCTATGCCGATGAGGAGGAGCGAGAAGCACGAAGCCAGCGCTGGGATAATGAAAATCATCCAAACAGAGAGACAGGACTACGGACAACAGGACATGCTGGCGAATGTTGTTGCCAAAAGAGATAACGCACAAAAATAAAATATACATAATTAAAAGACGAAGTGCTGGGGCAGTGCTGGGAACTGGGCTGGCCGGCCATGAGATAATCATTCACAGCAGCGTCGGAGCGGGACTGGGAGCGGGATTGGGAACAAGAATGGCAGCGTTAACGACATGGCACCCGGGAGGGTAAGCCTAAAACTGTGGTTGTTTGTTGGTTGAAAGTTGTATTTAAATATTTAATATTTATAATTATAATTAATTTGATTTTTCATTTAGTTTTGTGCTAAATAAGGAAGCATACTTTTATTGATTAAGAAACGATTGATATTATTTAAGATTTAAGATTTGAAAACGGAAGAAAAGTATTTTTTTTTTTTTTAATAAAATATGGGAAATAATGGAATATATTGAAAGCCCAGAAAAACAGGATAAAACCAAGATGATCGTCGGATTATAACTCTATTTTGGTTTACAAAATTTGAATATGTTCGAGCTGTATGAATAAGAGAGTTCTTTATAAGAAAGAATCTTGTAGAATTTGGCTAATAATTAAGAGGTTTAAAAATGCATAATGCTTTCAAGTTTTCAATTGACTTTTATAATTCAAATATATAAAATTAATATGGCCAAAGTTCCCTTCTAAGCCAACGAGTTACCACTGTTTGGTTAGATTAAATTAGGCTCAGCTCTATTCCCCGCTGCATTCGAGTTCCCTGGGGGCCTGTCCTATATATCATATACCCATTTACCCGGCCCGGTCGTTAACGTTGCCACTCTGTTGATATTCAGGTGCCCAAGGTTGGGTGAATGATTTCGGTTGCCTAATGAAAAAGTTTTCCTCTTTCTCCTCCCTTCGGTTCGTTATTGTTGTTATTTTTTGTCAGTTTGTTGTTGTCGTCGTTTGTTTGTGGGTCCCGTGTAGTAGCTGTTGCTTTTGTCCTGCTGCCCCGAGGACCGAGCAGGATATTGCTTTATAGATTAGTTAGATGTACTCACCAGTAACAGGACACATAGGAGCAGTCCGCTATCTTGGGGAACAGAAAGTCCGTGGTCATCTTGATGCGTTCAGCGGGATCCCTGGTGCTCCTTGCTGGTTCTATGGGGTATATGCGGGTATTGGGTGTTGGGTTCGGGGGTGCTTGGAACTGGGAGCCGTGAGATCGGAGATTACGCGCGACGTGGTCTGGGGACTGGATGTTGTTGTGTTGTTTAATCACTGCATAATCACTGCCGCTGCCTGGACGAGGAAAGCAGGGACATTGCCGTGCGCTGGTGTGTGTATCCGTATCCGCAGCCGTATATGTATCTGTATCTATGTCTTTGCGGTGGCATCGGAGGATGCTGTCCGGCCAGCCTAATCCCGATCCTTGTGTACCTGCTCCTGGCGCCTCCTCAGCGGCATTCATCCATCGCCGAACGGAACGAACGGAGGCGAAAGCTGTCTGTTTTTATATTTTTGTTTCGCTTCGCTTTTTCCTGGCTTCCAGGATGCTGCTGCTGCTGCTGTTGCTGCTTCTTCTTTTCAGCTTCCTTCGCTGCTGCTGCTGCTGCTGCTGTCACTCACTCACACTTGCACGCACAGAACGCAGGACACACAGGACACCGCACACACATACACATGCACTGTAGCTCTCTCACGAAAGAGCAAAAATTCACCGTTTTTCGTTACGTTCCGAGCGATTTTTGTGGAAACTTTGGGCCAGGATTATGCCCAGGATGAGGGATAAATTGTTGATGCTTCCTTTTCGTTCGAATCGGGAAAGCACAGCAGCTCGAAAACAAGCGCGGCGCTCATCCCACGCAGGACGAGCAGGAGGGGGCGACGACCCAACACAACCAGGTGACAGAGCCTGGGGCAACAGTGTCTCCGTGTCTCCGCTGCTGCTCCACGAATGCTTCTCGACTTTTGTTTACTTTACGGCCCAGACACTAGAGTCCCGGGGGTTGGATGGTGGTAGCTACTCTTCGGAAGAATCGCGTAGCGAAGAACGCGGCGGAAGGCCCTACTCTCTTACAGCGTTTTCCTATCTTCCACACTTCGCTGGTGGTTGCTTTTCCGCTTTTTCCCGTTTTCTTTGCGCTCGGCACACTCCGCTCCGTGTTGCTGCTTTTCTTCGCTTTCTGTGTTGTGAGTTGTTTCAACCAAAAAGTGGCAGCCCTGCGTCTCTCTGTTACTCTGTTGCTCTCATTTCTGTTGTGCGCTAGAGATGCTAGTGGAAGTTCCTATCGAAAGGGAACATATGATTTGCGAAGACAGAAAAGCTTAAAAATGGAGCGGAAGTTCGAAAAAAAATTCACACTGAAAAGAGAAAGGAAAAGAAAGTAGGAATTTATGCCGCCAAGAAGCTGGGCACACTTTAATTGAGCTTGAATTGATGGCGCTGACAGATTGTGCAGGGAAATTAGTTGCTTTTGCTAAGTTTTCTGCTTCAACTGCAAAACAGAGGATAAAACTTTCATAAGCATGCGCGAAAATACTATTTTCCAAGGAAAAACGAGGGGAAAATTTCAAGAAAGGCTCACAAACTCTCCAGCAACAGTGCTGCCAGACTGACTAACTGTTACAGCTCCCTGACAGACCTTGGTTGCTATAACACTCGCTGACAGTTGCAACACTCACTCTATTAGCTGACAAATGCTCAGCCTGTCAACGGTTTTTTTTTGGTTTTATTTTCGCTTTCTCTATATATCTTTTTTATAACCCTTTATTTGCTGCTAACACCTCGCGTTAATCAACGCTATCTAATCACTGGCCACCACTAATGGCCAATTGACAGCACGCAGTTTCGGCAAAGCCAATTAGTCGTGCCAAAACAGACAATGTCTGCGCTTTTTTAATACTCCTCGAGAACGGCAATCAGCACAAATATTGCGGCAGGCAAGGCGAAATACTTTTGATTCGATAAGATAAATCTGCGCGCGGTCTGTTTGCCATTGTAAATGCCACACGAGTGGACTTCCTCCTCGGAGGAGGATGAGGAGCAGCAGCACCGCCTGATAAGCGTCAGAAATATGTGTAATCTGTATTCTATATGTTCGCTGTAAAAATATACATGACATTAACCCAACCAGAACCCATTAGGGACTTGTAATGGGTCCTGAACTGAGTGATAAGACAGAGTACTACTAAGCTGGGTATTACCAAGGAAAGAAACCCTATTTTATTTAATCAGAACTCCGATCAGAACCGATCAGCGTCGGCGCCTTTATCAGCCAGCGATCAAAACGATCATGACACACAAATGCTCAGACCAAGCAAATCTATCTATCGGCGGGATGACGTTGTGCCATGCCGCCTTTATCGCTTGGGATTTTCGGTTGTGTTTGTGCCGAGAGAGGGAGAGAAATCCGTATAGTTCGGATTGCCGCCTTCAACGTGGCAACGTCCAACGGAGCGGACGTTCAGTTGGCTCCAGCACTTCACCGTCAACGGGTTCGCCTTGCTCCGCTCTTGACTCTGGCATCCGTTTCCAGTCACGACCCAGAGAACCTGTTCCCCCGCCTCGTGGATTTTTTTTGGGCAGCAGGTTCTTCTTACGCTCCGCGTGAAAGTCCCATCTTCAGCTAGAAGAAGAAACAAACCACCATCAGCAGTAAGTCAAAATTCTCGAGATTAATTGAATGCCAGGCGTATCCATTGAAACAATTAATTGGCATCGATTGCGATCCACAAACAAAGCAATCAGCGACCAGCGATCCACAATCCACGATCAGCTGTGGCCCAGTCCCACTTTCATCCTCCACGAGAGGAAGAGGGTCAACAGTCGGCGCACTTCTTATCGGGGCATTAGCTAGCTGCCGATGACAAGGCCAAGTCGGAGGCACAATTATAATAGTAATAAACAAGAAAACAACAGCAAAGGAAGGTTAGCAACAGGCACCGAAGCTATGAGCACCCTTTTTTTGAAACGATTTGAACTTAAGTCACATGGGAAAACGGGTTTTTTGGGATTAGTTTTACAAGTTCATTAGAGATTCATAGGCCTTTCGGGTTAGAGAGAGTAGAAAAGTGAAGATTCTTATATTATTAAAGTTATTGTGTCTCAGTTGATCTTATTCTAGTGTTTAGTTTAATAAGGGCTTCTATGACCACATATTTTCCCATTAACTATATAATTTAGTGCTCTGAATTCGTCAAACTCCAAGTTGATATATGAATGTGTACCAAAGCTCTCATAATTCTCAGTCAGAGAGACGGGTAATCTATTCTCCAGTTATAAAGACAAAGCCAAGTAAATACACAAACCCTATACTTTATGATGGTTCCCTAAAACCTAAGTCTCGAGGCAAAGACAAGCGAAAACTGAGTAAACGAGTAAACAATTCGTTAGGTATTTCATTTGTAATGTAATTTGCATTACCCTTTGATGGAGCAGGCGGAAGTGATTCAAATCAAATCAAAGTCACATGATGTACTCCTCCCCTTTTTCAGCACAAAAATGGATGAGCAGGAGCGAAATCTACAGAATGGCAAGCAGCCTAGGATAGTTTCTGGCCTGGATCGACCCCTGAAGACGCCACCGCCTGGCGAACAATTCCGGGCAGTGAGACTTCAAGTGGTGGCTGTTATCCTGGCCAACGTGGGCGTCTTCTCCACGGGCATGACCTTGGCCCTGCCCACCGCTACACTGCATCAGTTGAAGAACCCCAAGGAGAGTGTTTACTTGACCAATTCACAGGCTTCCTGGTTCGCCTCAGTCAATGCTCTGGCAGCACCGCTGGGTGGCCTTTTGTCTGGCTTTTTACTGGATAAAATAGGACGTAAGCGATCCCTGATTGTGCTCAATGTCCTTACCATTCTCGCCTGGATACTGCTCGCCACACCCAGCGGAACGGATCAGGGAGCATTCTTCTGGCAGCTCATTGTCTCACGATTCATACTGGGTGAGTCTTAGATCAGGTGCTTGGGAAAAGGGTGATGGAAAATAACCATAAAAATCACACCCATTTCCCATGGCTTATCTGTGTTTATATATATTTATTGATATTCCCATCTGATTATAGGCATTGGCATGGGTCTGGCTAGTGCCCCACCGGGAGTGTATGCTGCTGAGATCAGCGTGCCCAGGACGAGGGGTAGCCTCATCCTGGGCACCTCCATCTCAGTGGCTGGCGGCATAACGATCCTGTATGGAATCGGTTACTATATCCGCGACGATTTTCGGCTGATTGCTCTCATCTGCTGTGGCTACCAGCTGGTGTCCCTGCTCTGTGTGCTGCCCCTGACGGAGAGCCACTGCTGGCTGCTCTCCAAGAAGCGGGTCACGGAGGCCAAGCGCTCTCTGAACTACTTCCGAGGCTTCAGCAAGTCGGGTGAGTGGGAAATCAAGTTATGGGAGAAACCCGAGGTATCACTTTTTTTTATGACTTTCAACAAATCAAAGTCAAGTGGCGCCTGGTGTCACATCACGTCAAGCCATCCAATTATGATAGCGTGTTCTTTTATTATTAGTGTACAAGAAGCTTATCTTCTTGGTTCCAAATTGAAAAATGTCAGGAGACTTGTAGGTTTCCATGGTTCGCTACAACCTCTCCTCCTTTGCAGATGAAATCACACATCCCCTGGTGCTGGAGGAGTTCCAGGTCCTGCAGAAATCCCTGCAGCAGCGCGACGCCGAGGTGAAGGTGTCCTTCTGGTCGAGCCTCAGGGAACCGGAGGTGCACAAGCCACTGCTCATCCTGATGTCGCTCTTCGCCTTCCAGCAGCTGACGGGCATCTTCGTGGTCATCGTTTATGCCGCAGAGATCTCCCTGGATGCTGGCATCGAGATCGATCCGTTCATGTGCGCCTTCCTCATTGGACTGGCCCGTTTGATAACCACATGTCCCATGGGCTATATCCTGGAGCTATGGGGTCGCCGGCGTGCGGGTATCATCTCCACCCTGGGCATGGCCATCTGCATGCTCTCGCTGGCCGGGCACAGCAAGATTGACTTCCTCCGGAACATTCCCTACCTGCCAGTGGTCGCGATTGTGGGTTTCATTGTACTGAGCACACTGGGACTCTACACACTGCCCTTCTTCATGATCTCAGAGCTATTTCCGCAGCGGGTGAGGGGTCCTGCCTCAGGACTCACGGTGGCCGTGGGCATGTTCATCTCCTTCGTGTGCCTGAAGACCTTCCCCGAACTCAAGGAGGCCATGGGCATGCGGAACTGCTTTGTGTTCTTCGGGGTCATGGCTATCCTGGCCCTGGTCTTTGTGTACTGGGCTCTGCCGGAGACACGCCGCAGAACTCTCCTGGAGATCGAGGAGCAGTTCCGCTCTGGGAGGAGCAGCAAATCCCGCTCCCAGGCTGATGTCGAGATGAAGGAGGTGTTTGTCCGAAGACCAGAAGAGTGAAGAATATTATGCTTAAGGGATCCTGACAAATGCTTAGTACTACTGTGATAGAGAATAACAACAAAGGCAACTTACAAAATAAAACACTAATTTGGAAAATGAAATATTTACATCAAGTTTTGGTGCATTTACTAGCTTCTATAAATATTTTAAATAGTTATAGAATAAGCTACAAGCTGCCAAATGATTTGTTATAAGAATATTCCTTAAGAAACTTGTTTGAAATAATCAATAAAATTTAGATAACTAAACGAGTTCTTAAATGTTTCAGGAAAATGCTTAAGAAATAGTTTAAAATGTGTAATAAACTCTTTTCTATTTTTTACTACTACTTACTTTTAGTTAATAATTTAAAACCCCTTAAAAAATGTACATAGAACTCTTTAACTAGACTCTTGTTTATTTTGAGTAAGCAGATTAAGTCAACGTAGACCGAGGTCGGTCGCTGATAAGAGCCTGTCTACACAGGTAACAGTCACCAACACATTCCAGCCGACACACTCACGCACCTGCTCTCTAGGCACTGATATATGTATTAATTTCACCTCGATGGGCTCTCTCAATCAATCGGATTAACGCTCTCCGATCGAGCTCTCTCTCACTCTCTCTGTTTGAAAGTCAAGTTCGTGGCCAACGTCATTCGTTTGGCGATCGGTTGAGACATTTCAGGGGAAAGGGAATAGTGTCTAGAGTAACTGACAGATTTCTGATTCAGATTTCTATATTAAAACTAAAAGCTTATGCAAACTTATATATGGGTGCGACACATTTAAGCAAATACGGAAAGTCGACGTAGTTTAAATGCATGTCAGGGGGCTGGGTAAGGGTATTGCACAAGTATTACGAGTAGGAAGTAATGATAGATTTTATAGTATAAAATCTAAATATAAAATTTATACAATACTTTAAGGTGTAAAGAGAAAACTACTCTATATTTAATACAGTTGTGATTCTACAAGCTATTTAACAAATAAATTTATCAACTAAATTTAAAGTAAACTAGCAAGAGGTTATAAATTGCCAAACTATAATAATATAATATGTTCTTCAACATTTTAAAATTAATTAAATACAAAAGAATTCCCTATACGAATGATATAATATTATACTTCAATTCCCCACATTTCTTCATAATAATTATACACCCCTAAAAACTCTACTTGTGTGGTCGACTTTTGACAAGTATCCAAAATTATTTTTTGAGTGCCATACAATAAAAGCGTAGCAGATGCAATTGCCGGCAATTAAGTGCAGTGCCGATCTGCGTTATGGTAATGTCGATAATATGCCAGCGCCGACGGACAACTCTGCTCTGAAGGATACTGAAGACTCCGGACTCAGTCCCTCATTATGCCCCTGGGCAGCCCAAAAAAAAAATGAAGGGAAAAATCTGTTCTGCTTTGGTCGTTAACGAGCAGGAGTTCCTTTTGGCATCTCTGGGATGCGTGTGCCCCAAAATTTGGGCTCCCAGAGAGAGGAAAGCGCGTTAAAAGCGCATTTTGCTCAAGCATCCGCCCTTCACTTACTGTCTGTGCCCCCCTTGGAGGTTGCACAAGATCAGAACACTTAAAGAAAATACTTAAACTGGGTAAATACTAAAAATTTGCAAGTTGCTTACAAAGGAAGTAATACGAATAAGTTATCTAACCTACTAAATCTTTTATGAAATTATTTCCAACTAACCCAACTAAAAATTAATATTTAAATTTAATAAATCCCCATGTGAAGTAAATTTAAAACTTGAACTAACTATAGATCTTTTCCCTTTTTCTCAAATTTTTCCCAGTGCCTCACGTGGTTAGCTTCAGGCGTCGAGGCGTACGTTTATGTAATTATAATAAGTTTTCAATTTTATGGCTTAATAATGCGGTGGGCAGCGGGCACCAGGCAGGCAGGTCCATCACCAGCTTCAGCTTCAACTCGGCTGCATCCGTTGCCAGCTGGAGCTGGAGCTGGAGCTGAAGCTGGGAGCAGCCCCATCATTAGGCGACAAGCGTTTAGGCCATGTCAGAAGCGAAGCAGCCCCAAAAAAAAAATGTAAAGCGAAGACATTGTTTCGGGGCGATTAAGTCAACAAGACGGCGCTAACATGGACCAGAAGGTTGAATGAACTGATACCGATGATGCTGATGCTGGACAGGATAATGCCGAAAATTGATGAGCTGCAAATGTGCGAACATTAAAGTTTCCGCTGGCGATGCGCGGATACTCTGATACTCCAGACTGCACAAGATTTTGTTTGCCCTTCCCTGTAATCCAACACCTGCCGTGAATTTCGCACTTGGACGCATCAATTACCGGGCATCGGTTACAGGATAGAAATGTCAACAGCCCGACAAAGACAATTAATGGGACGTAACGATTGCTTTGCCAACAAGGACTCGGGGCAATCGGTGGAGTAATTCCGAACCGCAGCGACATATGCGTTGCAGGAACAATAGAAATCTGTGCGGTTTCAGGCACTCGAAAAAAGAATTGATGGAAAATTAAACAGAATTATATATGTAGATAGATATAAGTAAAGAATTAAAGGTAAATCCTTATATATAATTTTGAAATAAAGGAAGATTTAATTGTGATTTGTTTTACTTGATTAAAGTTAGTTTTTGGGGACTCGAGAGATAAAATCGGTTCAAAGAGACTCTTCATGGAGGGTGCTTCTAGGAAACATTTAAATATACATTTCTTAAGGTTGAAACTGAGGTACTTATATAGTTTATTATTAAATTCATAGATAAGTACTATTTACTCTGTTCTTTAATTTATTAAACTATTTCTCCCAGTGCTTTTCAACTCAAATCCATAGACAAAAAATCCCTATTCAACGATGTGAAAACCGCATCGGGGTGGGATGATGGGATGATCTCAGCCCCGGCATCCTTGACGCGATCATCCCGTGGCTCGCTGCGGTTCTGTCATCATTATCCTGTCGGGCACAGCACGACGCGTGTTCCCGGCTTTGTTTTGATTCGAATTTGATTATGTTTATAAGGCAATAAATTAGAAAATCAGCACCGCACTCGGAGGAACTATAACCGCTTTGTAGCGCTTTGTTCGCAGTGACAATGCGGCAGGGAGTCCATTAAATGGTTAATTTATGGTTCGCCCGGGAGTCCAGTTCCCTTTCGACGGGATCTCTGGAAGTGTGTGGGTCCAGGTCCATCCCTACCCGATATTACCCCTTCCTTACCGCGTAAATGACATTGTTAAAACGCCCCAAGTGTCTGCAATTTGTTGCTGCACTTAATGTAGTTATAATTCTTAACTGCACTTAGGGCCAAAAGCGCGGATCCAATGCTCGCATTAAGGCTTAAAACCCTTGGCCTGATCGCGGGGCTGATTGCACACCTTGTGGACGGACGGAGCTCGTCAGCAAATTACAAGTACGCCAAAAACAAAGAAGGGGGATCGATCAGGGATACGCGGTCCGATGCAGCTGCAACTTGAGACCAGGCAAAGGGGCAAGGACTATGGAATACCTGGTAATCAAAAGCCAATGAGTAAAAGTTTTAGAGAGATATTAAACCCAAACCTCAAGGCTTGACTTCTATGAATATATAAATTGCTAAAGAAATATTTCTCTGTCAATATCAGACTTTTAACTTGCTTTATATACCCCTTTAAGCCACGAATACCTGGCATAAAAGAAGGCCTCACTCCTTGGCCCGATCATCGCCCATCGATCAGCGAGTTTGGGGCAAAAACCAGAAGTGATTTTCGGCAGCATTACAAATTCGGTCGCTGGAGGGGGACAACAGAGGGATGTTGGCCAGAACCTGTGTTTACCTTCGATCCGATAATCGCTGTGCTTGCTGCTGCTCCAGCCGGAGGAGGCTCCTTTTAAAGTGTCTGGCAAGGTGTGTGTACTGCCACATTAGCGGGTCTCATACCCCGTTTTCGGTTGAGATGGTTACCAGCACACACCTGGCCCTGGGTTAGCAGGGAGGTGATCCTGCCTAGGCCTAGGCCTGACCCCACACACCCATTCATGGGCATGGCTGCTTGATGAGATGCCACAGGGAATGCTGCTGCCAAGATTTATGAACGAACTGAAGGGGCGGCGGTAGGCGTTTCCACCTCAACTGCTCTGGGTAGCGTAAGTACTCGCTGGAGACTTTAATTTTTCAATTAGTCGAGCTACCGTATTTGACTTTAGCTTATCCATCCGACCACCGGAGCACCGCCAAAGGGGTCGGGCCAACGAACTGGATGATCCATCTGCACCAACTGCTTGGACTCCTCTGAACTGAATGGTACCTGGGACTGGGACTGCGACTGGGACTGAGGATGCATCGTTAAAATATTGCATTTCGAAGGCAAACGCTTTCCGCGTTTTACGATTGCCACAGCAACGAATCCAACGAAGTGCCAAAGTTTTATGGTTACCTTAACACCTTTGCCTGGGATATGGGAACTGGATGACTCTGGGCAGCCGAAGCCGAGCAGAGGAAGCTCGATGGCCTAGACAAGCGTATAATTGATTTTGATTCTATGATGTGTGTTGGCCGATTTCCAGAGGCGTTGCGAGCCATAAAAACCATAATTACAGTCACACACACAGCGTGTGGAAGAGGTGAGTTCTAGGAGTTTTAAAAAAAGCTACTTTACGGTTCAAATGGTTTCCTTTTAATATTCTTTAAAGATTTAAAAGTGAACTCAATTTACTTCAAGATTCTGAAGGAAACTTATGTCTAGTTTACAAATTAATCAATATCTTAGAGAAAGAAAAGTTCCTTAACCCTTTGAGAAGAAGTCCGTCCGCAAGTTCAATAATCCTGCCAAGTTTTGGGTATCTCAAATTATCCTCAAAAGGAGCACCCTGTTCCCGCATCGATATTATAGGGACTCTAGTCTATAATCTGTATGTCCCTTGGCACATCCTATCATTAGCCTGTCAGCGGTTCGAGCTTCGATGTTTGTCTTTCTCTCGCTGCCGTGTTTATTTGTGTTTGATCAAATAATTTCGGTTTTTATGGCACCATAAATGTCCTGTTGGCAAAGAGGGAGTCCCCCTGCTTGGTCTCGTTCTTGTCTTTTCAATTTAGCCGTAATTATGTCAGACATTTAATTTATCGCAAGCAAAGGTCCTCGTCGTCCTCGTCGTCGTCATTGTCCCTTTTGCCGCCGCATCTTCTTGCGCACGCAAACTTTCTGGGCCAAAGGACTCACCCTCTTGCGCGGATCCTTTCTCCGGCGGCCATTTTGTGAGAGTGTCAGGGTTCAGTGGAGCGCAGGACTAGCACAGAGTAATGTGAGAAAATGTTACAACTTCCAGGCAAGTCCCCTGTCCGAGCTCCTCCCGTAATTGCTCATTTTGCTTATCGTGCCGGCCAATCCAGGACCTCTGCAGGTGTGGAATGTCCTGCTCTCCGGCTCCGGGATCAATAAAACCCTGTAAACTCTATAAACATTTCGATTTGTGGAAATTGCGTTTTTATTAATTGGCTTTGACATGCCAGTCATTCGCCCCAGTTTCGTGTCTGTCCCATGTCCTATTTTTTTTTTATGGCACTCGAAAATCGCGTGCCCTTTGTCCGCCTACACCTTGTGAAGGAGGTCCTGGAGGAAGGAAATTACGAGTGCTTGTGCAACTCCTAGGAAGGCCCGGGGTACATGTCCTTAGAACATTTTATCTTATCGTTTGTCGGCAACTGTTTACGAAATTGCCGGCCGATTGTTTCGGGCCACGCGTGTCTTTGTGGCAAGGTGCAACAGGATCGAGGATGGCAGGATGACGGGATTCCAGGAGGATGAGGAGGAGGCGAGGCTGCAGTGCAAGCAACCTGCCTGCCTGCCTGACTGCATCCATCATCGCGTGGCAGCAGCAGCAGCAGCAATGCTCATGATTTGAGGCACATGCGTAACCTGCGCCAATTTGGCGACCCGCACACACAGAAAGGACCTTACAAACATACTTTCGCTTGTCCTTTTTTTGTCTTGTGTTTGGTTTCGAACAGGACTTGCATCTGCTGATTGCAGCGAACGGCGAACCCTCAATTAGGCCGCCCCTGCAATTAGAAGAGGGGAATACTCTACGAAGCAGGACCAAGGCTCCATTTCGCAGGTATGCAGAGAGGACCATCCATCGACCAGTTAATTTGCCGCCGGTTTTCGGTGGAGCTAATTTCAGATTAGAGGGGCGCCCACGCCACAATCTTCTCCTGGTTGGCTTTTTGCTCGCTTCCCAGGCGCATTCCGGCGGACAGGACACCGCTCATTAATGACCATGAAATCTAGACTCTCTGCCTTGGAGTCATTCCCGCAGACAGACTCACCTCCGGGCACGAGCCGCCCCAAAAAACAGCTCCCTAAATCGGTAGAAGCTTCTGTATTCTGCTGAGGTTTCTCCTAATGAGCTCCAATCACGCACCGAGGCATGCCTCGCCTTGGGCTGTGATTTTGGGATAATTTGATTAGGCAAAAAGTTGATGTGGGTGTCAGTCTGCCTCGTGTCTGCCCCGCTGAAAACACAAGGACTGCCGAGTGGATTCCATTTCAATTACAATATAAGCGAGTGTAAGTTCTGCGATTGCGATCGCATTTGGGCGCGTGGAAAGCCAAGTCAATCGGAAGAAGTTAAGCCGATTGTCCCGCCCCCTTTTTCATTACAGTCCGCCCTGTTTTTTTTTTGCGGCTCGCAGGAGGTGAGAAGTGCGCCGCACAGCCCCTGGTACTTGCTGGGACTAATAAAAACCAAAGCAAATCGAGTCAAACTTCCCACTTCCGTTGCTCATTTTAGTGGATGGGCGGAAAGGGTATGATGGAAGTGATGGGAAGTGGGAAAACTGGTATAGTAATATAGGAATAAATTACCATGATTGTTACTTCTTAAAAATTAGTATTTAGTTTTAATATAATAAATTCTAAATATTACATTTTTCACTGTAATTTATTACTTATTTAATATTTTATGCTTAGAACACGGGTATATTTTTCAGAAGTTTAAAAGAAATTAACTTTAAAGTCTTATTATTATAGGAAGACAATGAGGTTTATTAAAGTTGAATAAATATTAGTTATTAAACTAAGGTATCAACTTATATTAAAACCATTTTCTATTTTTAAATCAATTGACCTGAAATCATTGAATTAAAAATATTATATTCTATAAACTATAGATTTTGAGTATTCGGAGACAGAAAACCAAGGTATATCTAAATTTTTTACTATATAACCTATAATCTATAACTATCCAACATATATTTCCCTTCACTAGAACTTATTTTCCTTTCAAAAGGGGGTATCCTTCCCTTCTATACCCTTCCGTACTTCCCTTTTTTGTTGCCCAACTAAACGCACTTCCCACACAGATTTGTGTGTGTGAGCCTTAATTGGGGCGCAGTTGGCTTTTTGGGCTTTGGGACGCCGTTCTTCGGACTCCTGACTCCTGACTGGTGGCTCGTGGTTTGGGTAATTGCTGAAAGGCCACTTGAAAGGCTTTCGGTCGCATAATCGCCTTGTCAGATAGAGCAAGACACACGCCGGGAGGTGGGAGGCGGGCGAACGAACAAGCTCTCGCTGGGCGTTGGGCGTGGCGAACTGGGTGGTCCGCAGGACCAAAAGGACCAAAGACCCGGCACCGAGCAACGGAGGAGAGAGAAGGAGGAGGTGTGTGTTGATGCCACCACGCACGGCTGACTCGCCTGATCTTATTACGCCGCGCTTGGCTGCCTGGGAAAAGTCGGAGGCAGCTGGTAACTGGTAGTGGCCCAGCCTTTGTGACAGTTTTATCTCTGCCCAGCAGAAGTTCCGCAGGCCAAGGACTCGTCCTCGCCATCGTCCTCGTCCAGCCTCTAAGAATTTAGCATGTTTTCGCACAGGTTTTTGTGGTTTTTAGGTGGCAAGTGGATTTGCATGCGCCACGCGGCTACGAAAAGGGTTTTTGCATTTAGGCCAGTCAGGAGCTCCTCACCTCTTCGGGCCATTGATTTTCTAGTCATGGAAACTAATTTTCATTCATCATGGGTCCGTGCCTCGAATGGATCAATATTCCCAGTACACTCCGCATTCCCGCTCCTCTGGATAAACCAACAAACAATCAACCAGCAATATGACAGTTTTATCTTTCAGCGCCACTCGCCGTCGCCGTTGCCGTCGCAGTGGAAATTCATTTTCGATTCTGAATGCCGAGCGACAATTGTCGAATTCAATTAACGCCTGTGGCACCACCGAGCGTTACTTAACGCCACCACCCAGGGCCACCCGACGACCTTACCCTGACGCCCAACCACGCCAGCTACTCCTCCTCTTTCGAGGCTCTCATGGGAGATTTCAAAGGAGGCGGAATGCTAGGATACACTCACAAAAATATGTTTGTATACTTGTAGGAAATGTAATTTAAATAGTTGTGTAATTTTTGTGTTTGGAAGATATATTAAATATTATAAATTAAAAGCAGGACATCAGAAATGTCAGGATTTTCAAAGCTAGAAATATATTTTCTGTAAAAAAATTAATATAATTAATATAGCTTTAAGCTATTTTCATATTAATAATCCACTTGAAATTATTTGAAGAAGCTTAAAAACAGGAAACCTTTAAGATAAAGGTTTGCTCTTCTTGAAAAATCATAGTCACAGACTTTTACAATATATGTTACCTTTTCATAATTTAATGTACAATAAATAACTTTAATTAATTCAATAATTAACATTCTTTTAATCAAGACCTAAATCATATATTTTTCCAAGTGAAGGACAACCCGTAGCTGTGGCCGTAGCTGTGGCTGTTTCGCCCGGGTAACGGCTATGCCCAGCGCTGTGTCACAATGCGGATGTGGCTCTGCGGATGATTCCTTGGTGGTGTGGGTGCCACTGGGTGCTCGTTGGTGGGGGTAATTGCCATTCGAGAGAGTGAGAGCGTGTGCGTGCTGCGTTGCCTCCGCCGATTGGCCGGAACGCGGCTGCAACGGCAACGGCAACGGCTTTGGCTTCGGAACGCCACGGATAAGGCTACGCTCTGCCGCAACGCTCTGCTCTGCCCTGGTCTTCCTTGCTCTGCTCTGTCCGGGACACTCATCTTCCAGGGAAGCAGGGCAGCGTGGACTACCCCTAAAGCGTTTACCGAGCAAAGGCGGGAAGCATGGATGTTATGCCGGGGCACAGTGGGGCAAGTCGGGCAAGGAAGTCATTTAAATTCTAACTCTTAGCTTCATAAATTAGATTTTAGTTTAATATTGAACTCTATAAATTCATATATATCAAATTAAAATTAAGACATTAATTTAAAAGAGACTTGGTTAGATTTGAATGGATTTACACAAGACAAAGTCAATATAAAGCTGTGGTTAATGAGAGCAAAATGACTTATCAATGTTTAAACAAAGAAAGGTTTAAGTTAAGGTACTTTATATGTAATAAAATTAATAAATAATTTCGAAAACCTTACTTTTAAAATTTCTAAAGGAAACTAAATGTTCAAAGAGTAAAGGAAGACTGATAAGAATGTCTTTAAAAACCAGAAGAAACTAAAGTAGTCAAAGAAAGAAGTTTAATTCTGGGTTATAAATATTTTTTCTAACAATATACACACAATATTCCAAATAAATTTAAACAAGCACCAAAAAAACTGAAAGGAAAAACTATAACTGACACTCTATTCAGTTAACAAAGCTCTACTATTTCCCAATATCCAAAAAACTCCACTCTGTTAACCACAGAGAAAACTTGATGGCTTCTTTCGTCATCGCCGCATTTAACCCACGGTGGCCGTGTCAATTTCACTCCCGGAGGCAGCCTC
Organism: Drosophila seguyi; assembly: GCA_008042675.1. Classification (NCBI taxonomy): domain Eukaryota; kingdom Metazoa; phylum Arthropoda; class Insecta; order Diptera; family Drosophilidae; genus Drosophila; species Drosophila seguyi. The sequence continues at coordinate 82,430 of VNJU01004981.1, read as the reverse complement.
ACCTGGCCCCCCGCCACACCTTCGGCTCTCGACCAATGGCAGGCGAGCATGGGACCTGCGAGCAACGCATGCGCGACCAAGGCCTTCGCTCATTGGTGGACAGTGGGCCAAATGGGGCTGGAACTGCCGCAGACGTTGAAGCCGTGAAAAACCGGTTACACCAGAAAAACGCCCGTGAAAGAGTGTGTCGGGGTGTGTGTGTGCCGCCTGTGTGTATGGAAGATTAGTGTGTGTGTTGGTGTGGTGTGGCGGCTTCGCTCTGCGGCGCCTCAGTAGGAAACGCTGGCCGATGGACCGCGGGCGAGGCACGAAGCCAACTCCCCAGCCAAAACAGTGATCGATGCGCCGGCCGCGCGATTCGCGTGCATTTAGTCGAATTTTTGACGGTCGAGTGACAAGGTGCGTCGCGCCGCGAACTCTTCACAAAAAAATATACATAAAAAAAGTGACAAACTAAAAGCTAGAAGATATATATAGCAGCTCAGCCTACCGTCGCGCCTCTGAACTGGATAATCAGTCAATATCCGCGGCATAAGCCCCACTGTGCGTGCAAAACTCAAGCGGAAAGTGTGTAGTGCTCAAGTGCTCAAAGGATTCGGGTTTTAGCCAGAATTGTGGATAGCCGGAAAGAAATAATAGAAAATAAAACTATATAAAGATCTAAAGGTGAGTTTTGGAAACTTGAACTAGAAATTAGAACAACAGTTTTTTAGTGTTATTTAATTTGGATTAAATCTTGGATATTGCCTTTAAATATTTTCATATTTATTGAAAGTCTTTCAAAAAACAATAAACGAACATATAGAATTAAAGCAATACATGCATTTCCCAAACAGTCAAACATTTCATTTGAGTTTTATTGGAATAAAATATATACCTGAAATATTTATATATATATATATATATATATATATATATGAATCAAGTATTCTTACAGTTCTCTTGTTCTTATTAGTCATTTTGAAGTGTATTTTAGATACTTTTTTAAAATTAAAATAACAAATAGCCGCATAAAATTCATTAATATTTTCAATTACAATATGACATCTACCAGAGATTCATTTGTTAAATAAAAAAACCTTAGAATTAATCAATTTTTAATAGGTTTAATACCTGTTTCCCTACAATAATAACCAGAAAACCCTTTTAGCTTATAACTAGAGCAATATGGGTTTCCAAACAGATGTGTTATCAATCAAGTTCAAAGACTTGATAAGCCAAAATGCAAAGTGGATTGCACTCCACCCATTTAGTCAGCGAAACCCCCGACTTTGCTCACAAAATATTGATATTATTGATCCCCCGTATTACCCGTATTATTCCAAAAAAAACAGTTGACAAAAGTCATCTTCGCTGACTTATGGGTGACTTAATTAAGATCTAACCGCCTCGAGACCCATCGATCGATCGACCTGCCCATAATGACCACCATAAACGATCGTAATCAATTTGTTTGCGCATAATTTGCTTTCTCAACAACTAAATCATTAAATCGAGTCGCTGCCCGAGCAGGTTGCGGCATTATTTGAAAGGCTTTAATAACGATATTTGCTTATCGTCGCCGACACATCGCCTCTGAGGTCTCAGGTCGATGCAAACCCCTCCATACCCGCCGATCGGCTTATTTCTTAATGAATCTAACGGATCGGATCGGAACGGAACGAGGCGATCTCCATTCAAGCGGCGGCGTTAGTTTCGCCCGATATCGGTTGTGAATGGAAGTGGATGAAGATGCCACCGGATGGTTGGCTGGCCGGATTGCTTTGCCCGAGAAAATTTGCAATGCAAAACTACGGCCAATTGAACTTCCGCCGGACTGAGATAAGTCATAGTACAATGGGGTCCGTCTGCTACGATCGATCGTTTTGGCAGATTCGTTGACACGAGTTGCCTCAGTTTTCCCACGAGTCCAGCGAGCGACAAAAGTCAAAAATCGTATGCTAATTAATTCTTTGTCATACCGATCGCCGTGTCTCTTCTGGCTGCCATTATGGCTCATTGATTTCTCGTAGATTTCCGAGCTTTGCTTTCTAAGCCAACGAGCCGCCGGACAACTTACTTAAGTTTGGTCCAGAATGGCAGTCGAGCCGGCGGAGCTCCATCGAGCTCTAATCATATTCAAATGGTGAAGCGTACGTTTTATTATAATTTTTTTATTTTAATTAGCGGCTGTTAATGCTCCGACTCGATCGATACCCCACCGATCAGCGGGGGCTCTCATAAAGAAAATAAAAAAAAGGGAGAGGAGTCGGAGGGATCCGAAACAGAAGCTCGGCCAACATGTCGGTTCCACTTTCGGTAATCGCACGAATTTAAATTATTGTATGTTTAACTAATTTCTATCGGTTTTTATGTCTGTTCCGCTTGACATGTGCACGGAGCTAATTGAGACTTACGATTCGCTTTTTGGGGGGATCTGTGGAGAAATCGGTAGCCCATGACATACCATATATCTGCTTCTAAAAACCTGAATGAGGGGCCGAGATTAGCCATATCTCTAAATATAACTCTCGAATTAGTAAGCCTTGTATGCGTTTTTGAGGTAGAATCTGGTTAACGTTAAAGTTAAGAGCGATCTATAGGTTTTTTGGGGTTTTATAAGGTCTGGTAAATGAGCGGAGAGTTTTTAATACTTTGTTTTAAGAACCATATAAAGGGGATTTGAGCTTGAACAGAGTGTGAGTTAAGTATGGGTTATATAAATAACCCTAGGGGGATATTTTCCAGTCTAAGGGAATAAGGGATGTATAAGGTTTGTAAATCTAAACAGTACTTTAACTACAAGACTAGAAAAACATCGTTCTTTACTCATTATAGGTTTATTTTATCAAATTTCGTTTAAGAACTTATATATTACCTTCTGTAATATAATATTATTCCTACTTTATTTGCTTCAAATGGTAATTCCTTAGAAATATTACCTTTTCTGGAAGAATGAGGAACTAATTATAGAACCCTTACCCCTATAACTCTATCAAATACTCCCATCAAACAGCAAATTTTCGCCTAGCTCCTCCTCTCCCAAAACCCTGATTGGATGAACCCATTGGAGTTAGTTTTTGCACCATTTTCAGAAGGTTTACTATCGCCCGGAACTGTTTAGTTGGGAGACTGCTCACTGCTCACTGGCCTCAATTGGTCTTAAAATCACACAGGGAAAACAGAAAAGTATTCCAGCGAAATGGTCAAGCAGCACGCCAGCGGGGAAATTAACCCTTTCATTGCGCCCAAATTGGTTTCTTTCGGCCGGAATGTCTATTTCACTTTCTACAAAACCCGATGGAATGGAATCCTTATCGCGCTGCCGGTTAAAGTTTTGGCCCCAGGCCAAACTTTGGGGTTTATGGCCTTAACGGCCAGCACGAGTTTCCCGTTCGCCGAGACTCGAACTGAGACCTGAGACCGGGAGGAGAGTCCAAACAGAAAAAAACCTAATGAACAACTTAATTTCGAGTTCTTTTTTTCGGTTTTTCTCGTTCTGTGGCCAGTATGTGGTGCGTGCGGTGTTTTGGTGGCTTAACACGCGCATTTCGGCGATTTTATGGGCTGAAAAGTGGCAGGGAGCCAGGACTCTGGGCTCGGCAATTAAATCTAATGTGAATTCCATAATAACATGGCCATGACAAAGTGTGGACCTTCGTCGGTGGCGTTGGCAGTTACAGTTTTTGATTTATACGGTTCTTCAGCGCGTTTTCATGCCTCTGACAGGCTGACAGGCTGACAGGCTGGCGACAGGCCCCAAAATCCTGGCCAGAAATGGACAGGAAGCGGAAACCACCCTGCTGAAAGCTGATTTGCATATCTCTCCTGCCTCACCCTCCTCTCCCCTGACTGCATATTTAACGAAATGAGCAATTGGCCAAAATTCATTTTAATTGTTACCTCTGGCATTTGCATACTTCTTGAGGTATGCCTGGGACCCGGACTTGTCGATAATGGGCCCGCAGTTCACGCTGCGCCGGGAATGTGCCTGATAAGCAGCTAATTTGAGATACACTGGTCACCGGTCACCGGTCACCGGTCACTGGACATGGCCATTGAGCACATAAACCACTGCACATTAAACCCCCCTCTGCCCGGTCGAGTAGTTTTATAAAATAATTAAGTTTTATGTATTTTCCTTACTAGATTTCCACTGTCCCGGGATCGGATCGGTTCTGGCCAGGCCTGGACGGGGAGCCGATTTCGTGGAAGCCGTAAAAAGTCTTCGGGGAGTGGGCCGCCAGCCAGCATTCGAGAGACGACTCGAAGCATCCTAATAGCCCGGCGACCACGACGACATCCATCAAAGCGTTTTTATGGCGTTCTTGCTTGAAATTTGATTAAAATTCAGCGATTAACTAGAGAGGCACAGCAGCAGCAAACCAGCAACTAAACCAAAATACTTTACGGAGGCTAAGCGATCGGATCGTATCGAATCACTTTCGGATTGGACTGAATTGAATTGTTGATCACATTTCCAGCCATGCCGCATACAGGTGAGTCCCGCTAATGAACTCTGCTGAAGTGAAATTAAATGAGGGAGATGCCATCGTAGGAGCCCCGAAAAAAACTTAAATCCGAAACCCAAACAGAGTTATTACTGGCGCACTTTTGCCGCCTGCTTTTACGATATCTACTTGGAGGAGTTACGGGGCAGGTGGAAGAGAGATTAGACAAGTCAACGCGGTATGGCCTACGGATTTGTGGCCCAGACGCGTGTGTCCATTGTAAATCTTCCCTGATTTCTAGGCTTTATGAAGCCAGCTTAGGTGTCTAGTATGAGCTACAAATATTTGTTTGGGTAAACTATAGGTGGAAATATATATGGCATATACTACAGATAGTTTTATATTAATTTTCATAGTTTTCAGCAAGCTAAGTTAATAAATTTTGTCTTTAGTTAATAAATTTAAAAGGAATATAATATTTTCAAAAGATTATGGAGATATTTTAAGCCTGTAAAGAGAAGTTCCCCAATAATTAGGGTATAATTTTCTCATTTTAAGGATTTCAATAATGAGAGCACTCATTTTCAATGAATTTTTAACTCTTAGAAGCTCCCTTCTTTTAACAAGCTTGTTTTCAACTCTCTCTCCTGTAAAATATTATAAAATTTAAATACAAAACTAATGCCTATCCCTTTTTACTCCTTCCCATCCCAGGACAAGCTGGTGTCAACCAATTGGGTGGAGTTTTTGTGAATGGTCGTCCTCTTCCAGACTGCGTGCGTCGTCGGATCGTGGATCTGGCCCTGTGCGGAGTAAGGCCCTGTGATATATCCCGTCAGCTTCTGGTCTCCCATGGTGAGTTCTTAGCCGCCTGTTTAACTTCTTTCCTTATTCCTTACTAAGTACTTCTTTATTTCCCCTCTCTAGGTTGCGTATCCAAAATTTTGACACGATTCTATGAGACGGGATCCATACGACCGGGTTCCATAGGCGGCAGCAAGACCAAGGTAAGTGGGTGTTCGAAGGGGATCTCGATAGGAACGGTGACGGGTGACGGGAAACCACATGTGGTAACCGCTGTGGTGCATGAAATCAACAAACGATTATATAAAAATCAAACGCACAGCAGTAAATCCATAAAGTATCACAGATACACGGAAACCGATAGCCGAGATAAGCTTTGTAACCGGCAGCTAGTTTACATGTTCTCCCGATGTCTCCCGATGACAGCTTTTATGGCCGTGTGTGGGAGTGGCAGGCAGGCAGGAGTGGAGGTGGAACCAGAGCCAGTGGAGCGCAGCAAATCAATCTCGCCTGTTCGAGGATGATAACTGGTTGGGGATGGTATCCGGGTACCCGGGCTGGTTGGATGGATGGATAATAGGGACACCTGTGCGGTTCGCAGGCCCAATCAAGTGTGGCTGCTACCGTTTAAGCCGCTGCTCGCTTCACGGCAACACAAGTGACGACAATGCCACGATGATAGTGATGATGATACACGGGCAAGGGGATCAGCGATCCAGCCGGAGGGAGGAGATAACACCGAATCACGACCAAATACCTATTAGAGATGACTATCGAAGGGGTTATTTAAGCGAAGTTAACTAGGAAAACCGATATAGAAGGAGGATACCAATAATGGATCTAAGTGAATCCTTTCTACATTTCCTAGAGGTGTTATAGGAAGATGGAACTTATAAATAAATACGAATATATATTTTTTACAGGGTATTCAAAAAACCTCTCCATATATGTAAATACATTCTTTTTTTTTTTGGTTAGACTGCGCAAACAATTGCTCAGGTGCGATGTTTGCCGACGGCACAGAACGCCTAATTAACGGTAGTTGCAACGCCCACCAAAGTGCACAATGTACCCGGCCACAGATGGTACTCAACCCCTCAAATGGACGGGGTTGGGGCATAGTAATAGCTGTAGTTGTTCCACCCACTCCCAACGCCCGCTTACATGGCGATTCAATAAGCACTGTGCACCGAACAAAACGCGCATTTAACACCTACGCTGGGTCAATAAAGAGGTTGCCACCTGAACTACATAGTTGTTGTTGTGGTGCTGCTCACACAAGGACACTGTGGTGGCCACAAAAGGTGGGGTGAGTGCGCGTGTAGATTTCCGATAAGATCTGGCATGCAACGCGGAAGGGTACGAAGGGAAGGGGAAGGGATCCCCACCTCTTAAAGCCCCCTTTTAGTGTATTTATGAATTTTTAATGAATTGCCGCGTCACACGTGAGGAGCGCAGCGCCAAGCGCAAGTCCTTCGAAATTAACATATGCCACAAAGGGGGTACAGGATCCCCTGCTCCCAGGTCCCTAGTTCCACGTTCAGATTCAAATCTCTCCGCGAACATGTCGACTCAAAAGGGGCGTGGCTGCGTGCACTGCAAAATTCGCTTCACAGCCTGCGCACTCAGTGCGCACTTTGGTTTAGTTTAGTTTACTGCACAATTGAATTTCACGGTAATTAATCGTCGGAGAAGGGAAACGGGAGACCCCTTTTAGAGAGCTGAGTTTCATAGGAACAAAATGCGGTTTATTTTAATCGCAGGAATGCATCTACCGGGTTTATAATGAATATGCTGTCAAGGTATTTGTTTAAAAGTTAGAAACAAAGGTTTAATGTGGTTTATTTTGGAATATTTCGAAAGGTTCTATTAAGATTGACTTTTTTCTGATTTTATTTAGCAATTATATATGAATTGTTCCTAACCTATATAATATTATAAGTGTTTATTATAAATCTGTGGTGCCTAGGCTTGGCCTTTTTTGAAACTTAAGTGAACATCTTATATTATTAATACCTTAAGCCATGCAAATTAATTTCTTTTACTTCTTGATTTTAACAGTATTCCTTCCTTTCTTCCTCTATTCATTCCAGCAAGTGGCCACGCCCACCGTGGTCAAGAAGATCATCCGTCTGAAGGAGGAGAACAGCGGCATGTTCGCCTGGGAGATCCGCGAGCAGCTGCAGCAGCAGCGCGTCTGTGATCCCAGCTCGGTGCCCTCGATCAGCTCCATCAACCGGATCCTGCGCAACAGCGGTCTCTGGACGGACGAGATGACCTCCAGTCAGCAGAATGCCGCAGCGGCAGCGGCAGCAGCAGCAGCCGCGGCTGCAGCGGCGGCTCATCATCATCAGGCGGCGGCGGGCAGTGGCGGTCCATCCAATAATAATGGCTATGCCCCGCAAGCTCCGCCTCCGCCTGTGACTGTGGCCGCTCCATCTGCCCCAGTGGCCACGCCCACCTCGACACCTCGTTATGCCAAGCCGCCGGCTTTGATGATGGGTTCCGGCGCAGGCGCCGGCGAGATGCCCATCAAACCTGCTCCGAAAATGCCGCCGAGCATGGGACATGGCCATGGTCACAGCCTAAATCCCAGTGTTTCCGGTCTGGATCTGAGTTACTCCGCTCTGCACAAGCACTGGCTGTGGAATCCCTCCCTGCTGTACTACACCCAGGCACACATCCAGGCCCAGGCAGCGGCCTCCGGTGGTCAGTTCCTGCCCTATGCCGGTGGCTACTTGCCCCACGCCATGGCAGCGGCGGCCGCTTCCTCCGCCTCCGTAAGCGGTGGTGGTGGTGGCTTTACCAAGTCGGAGAGCTCCATCGATCTCTCGACACCCGGAGCTGCCGGAGATGCGCTCAGCGATTGCGATTCCGGCAAATCCTCGCCAGCAGCTCTCTCTTTGACCGCCTCGGGCGGAGCAAATGGCGCTGGCTCAGCGCCGGAGGCTTCGCCCGGCTCAACTCTGAGTCACAGTCGCAAGCGGAATCCGTACTCCATCGAGGAGCTGCTCAAGAAGCCGGAGAAGCGCCTCCGCTTGGACAGCAGCCACCGGCTGGAGTGCCTGGAGTCGAGTTCGTGCGAGAGCAGCCAGGACAGTCCGGCTCCCCTGCCACTGGAGATTCCCGATGACGAGGACCCGGCCGAGGGCGAGGAGCAGGAGCCGGAGCCGGAGGAGGAGGAGGAGGAGGAGGACTGCAGCGTAGAGGTGGTCAACTGAGTCCCTTAGGCTTAATCAACTGTCCCAGTTTCGATCTGTGTATATATCTATATAGCTGTTTAGTGTAACCCCAAGAAGAGCCCCTCGAAGTCACTTGCTGGAATCGGGAATCCATAGAATTTCACAAACAACCCCACACTTTCCTTCCACAACTCTGGATCTCCTATGAAATACTTTAAATCTAAATGAAAATATTACTACGTGAAATTGTATTAATTCCCTTTTCAACAATAAGCACTGCGATTGGTGTTGGTGAAAAGGGTTCTTACATAATTCTAAATACAAATATTTAAATAAAAACCAAGTATTGTGCTGAGTAAGTGAAGTTATTTTTTAATATGGGGTTTAAGGAGGTGGAAATGAGGATATTTTATAATGCGTAAGGGTTGTGCAGGAGCACTTATAGGTAGGTATATCATGAAAAAGATGTTCAACACTTCAGAAAAACTTAATTTCCCACAATTTTCTGCTTCAAAATTCATGTAATTCCTCGATTACCTCAAGCATTACCTCAAAATTAAGTAGTTACCTTAAAAATGAAGGGTTATTTACTAGTAAATTTCATGTACAAACATTTCATTATTAAAAACCCTTGTATTCACCCCAAAGAGAACTATTTAAATGCCACTAAATGAAGTGTTTTCCACCGCCGGTGGTCCCCGGTATCTGCGGCTTCTCCCTCTTAATTAACTTGCGCGCCAATGAAGTGTCAACAAGTTGCCAACACGCTGGAGGATTGGTTCGGAGGGAGGTCTGTATAGCGAAATTACAGGATGTCTGACACGACCATAACTACGATAGCCCGCGGAGGAGCGGGAGGGAATAAAGTGAGGGATAAGAGGGAGCACCGAGTTCGAGTTCGAGTCACTGAGGCGACAATGGCTGCAACTGCTGGTGGCTGCAACTGCAACTGGAAGTGCGAAAATGGCATTGGAATCGGTCGGCATGGTGTGGCGGCTGACATTGTGAGCGGAATTCGTAAGCAGGTGGCCAAGGTGGAGAAGAGACGCTGGGAGCTGGGCCGCCTGGGGAGCAGGCATCGCTCCATTCCCGGCCGAGGTGTGAAGTTGCGAGAAACTTTCCCAAGACCTTTGGATACTCGTGGACAGTGGCTACTCTGAATATGCCAACAATAAATCAGTGGCTAAAAATAATTGCCGCGACAATTGTGCGCGGCTAAATTATGCAAAGATTGCAACAAAAAAAAGTTATATGTAGAAAAAAGGCGCTGCCATAATTGTATCACGTGCAGGCCGAGATTCCGCATCCTGGCCAATGCTCCAATGCTACTCCTTGCTCCATGCTCCTTGCCACACCACTCCACTCCACTCCACTCCACTCACTTCATAAACAATGCTAAAAGGCGTTGAGGATGCGCGCAAGGAAACTGACGGTGAGGAATGCAGAGCCGGGCTCTGGATCTGCCGGGGAATCGGTGGCAGAAGCCTCCTGATCATGGCCAGATTGGAATGCCCTGGCATGACTATGACTGACAGCCTCTGGAAGTATCAAGCAAAAACGGTAACACTGAGAAAATGGTAAGGCAAAGTATTGAAGTTTACATTTTAAGAGCTGATATTTATAATAGGTTTATAATATAATGTAAATTATATAATATTATATTATATTAATATTAATTATAATAATAAGATAAACTATAAAATGTTAAGCGGAAGCAGAGTTTCACTAAATAATGATCTAAAAGTTATTTTCTTAGCTCTAGACCTTAAATTTTACTTGATTTTATCCCTAATTAAAAACTTCATAGAGATCTTACTTAAATATATTTTATTCTATAATCAAACTCTTTATTTCTCTCAGTGCTCTGACGAAGGGCTCTTCTGGATCGATACTTTCTGCTGATCGCAGCGACGATCCCGCTCGGGCGACACTTTTAGGCCACTCCAGGATTGGAATCAGATTCAGAATCGGAATGGGAATCGGGATCGGCATCGGGCGTCGTTCAGCGAGTATCGAGCATCGCACATTGGGCATCGGAGCATCGGAGCATCGAGCATCGGGATCTCGGGAAAGACAGAATATTTTTATACGCTCGCGATCGAAATATCAATGAGGCGGCGGAGGCAGAGAGCCGCGTTTTTGCTGGGCGCATTTGGCGCGACAAAAAACGCGCGCGCCGCTCGCGTTTGGATTTCGCGCTCGCCTTTGGCCCGTTTTTTTTCCTGGTGTTTGGTTGCCACCACCACAAAACCCGGCGGCTGTGGTTGCTCCTCTTGTTAGGAGCAGCTACTGAAAGCCAGGGACAGAGCTTGAGCCAAAGCCAGATAGCTGTGCCGGAGAGCTGGCATGGATTGTTGCAATGTTTCGTCGCGCTGTTGCGTTTGATTTGTGTTTTTGGTTTTTGCAGAGGCCACTCGGCGATTTCGGCATAAATCAAAATCCAGTTGGGGCATTGGACGAGGACTTGGATGCGGACTTGGACGCGGACCTGGACACAAGATGTCGTCTTCGAGGCCCTTCTCTGCGACAGATATTATGGCAGAAAATTTATTTTATGGCGGTAATGGTGTTATGTTTTACGCGATTAGCAGATCCAAATGTTTGACATTGCGGCAACGACATCGGGTCTGGGAAATGGATGCGGATTTGTCCGAGATATATATATATTTATGGGGGATGGTAATGGAAGCACTGATGGCTTGACAGCAGCATGCACCGCAATTAATGGCATTCAATTAGGCTGAGAAGCTCCATGGATTAGGATTGAGGAAAAGGCTGATAGCTAAGGAAAAGTCGGTGACTTTATAAGGAGTTGAGCAGCGGAGAAGAGATCTTAAACAATCTCTTTAAACTCGTACTATATTAGTTTACACTAATTAATTTATATTAATTCTTTCTTACAGAATAATAATGATTTAATTTGCATCGAAGAAGACTTGTAGTCTTATGACCCACTCTTGAGATAAATTTATGATGCCAAATCTTCCGTTGCAAGTTGACTTCCTGCCCCTTTCAGAGCTTCCGCTTTCTAGGCCAGAACCTCTGGCCTGAACCTCTCTCGGCAGCAAACCGAAAACCCAGCACAAACCCCAAGAGATGTGACCCAGCGTCACTCTGGGTTTCCCCCTTTCCTAAGGCTGCCTTTGGCATTTGGCTTCTTGTGCCTGCGCGTTGGGACACTGTCTGGGCTGGTTTTTAGTGCCGCCGCCTTGTTAAATGAAGCAATTTTTTATGGTTAATTTCCTAAAGGTGCACTTAAATGCACCTTCGGGGTAAGGGGTAACCACATCTCTCTCCTGCCCTCACTTGTCAACGCATTTCGAGATTGATTTCTCTGTTTTGTCTCTGGCCGTGGGCACAATTAAACCGTAAAAAGCCGACTCAGAGCAGAGGGCCGGGAAGAACGAAGGGTTAATTGGTGGCGGTGGCAACAGAAGCAGTTATGTTCTCATTTAGAACGCTCCCGACAACAGGTTAGGACCCAATGTGAACTAATAAAAATTGAAACGTTTCGAGACCATTAAATTGTGAGTTTTGAGCGCGTTTCGGAATCGGTTTAGGAATATAGCCACAAACAGTGGGAATGGGAATCGAAATCGTAGTGGGAAATGGAAATGGGTATTGATGCTACTGTGTGACATTTACATAATTACCCTTTATTGTTGCCATTGATTGGCCGCAGGGGCGGAAATGAACTCGTCTTGGGTGTGAACCATCCAAAGTCGAGGGCTCTTTCGCGAACGAAAGCTGATCGATCGCCAGAGCCAAGCCAATGACCCTTCGGTGGTCCAGCCGCCGACTGAGCGGCAATAAAAGTCGAGTTAACAACTTACAGGAGCCAAACATGCCACACGTTGATGGATATCATGGAGGGGGAGAGAGAGACTCCCTGAAAAGGTCTCCTTGAACAGGGAAGTCTGCTTTATAGGTCGGTCTCCAGACAGATCTGTCGGTTTTTGAGCTTAATATCGACGTATTATTTGAATATATTTTACTTAGGTTTCATTTTAAATTATTTTCTTGATCAATATCTTAAAATATTGAATGTTTGTGTGAATATTGTTTGCAAAGAAATAAAGCTGAAGATTTTAAATCCGATTTAAAAGTTCCCTGAAAGTATGGAATAAGATCTTTATGAGAGACATGGTAAGAGCTAAATAATTTTATATGAAAGCTATGATATCTTAGATCACAGTAACCAACGGATAGTTACGCTCTGAAATAGCCAACACAAATCTTAAAATATAAAAAGTTAAATGGTAATAAATAAAATAACAAACTCAATTGACCCACGCATAAAAGAGTACTTAAATCAGAGTTAACTGCAATTAAACTCCTTGCTTGAAGCTTCTTAGTCAAACTAATGTTACTTTTAAGGAACAGAGCACCACTGTCTCCGGGTTCTCCTTCACCCCCAACGGGGACATCGCAGTTCTTCGCCGCCAAAAGACCATGATGCAAATGAGCCCCCCGGACGGATCACGGAATCTCGGCTCCACCTCCGCCAGGCCACGCAGTTAATTGGGAGAGCTTATGTCTTATGACATTCTTATCGCCGAATGCGCGTCGACCTCACCTGGCGGCCCATAAAAGTGAGTCAAGTTGCGTTCAGGAACTGTGGGGCAGCTGCGGCAGTGCGGCATCCTAATTGGCAGTACGCTGAGGCGGAGGAAGTAAGCGTTTCGGACATTCCATCAAATGCGGATCGGATCGGATGCGCTGCGAATTGGGCGAAATGCGCGTACTTCCGCATGGGGCAGGTCGCCTAGGGATTCACCTGCTCGTCAGCCAGCTCGGCGCGCGCTCTGCATTAACACGGCCCGGCGGCCCGCATTATCCTTGGCCATCATTAGTTTGCCGGCTCGGCAATTACGCCACTCAATTGTCTTTGACTTGGCCGGGATCTCGGCGCAGGATCGCAGGATCGGTTAGGCTTGCCTCACCCTGTTGCTCTGGCTGCTGCTCCCCGGTAATGGAATTATAATTATAGCCTCGCTCCGCGCTCACTTCGCTGCTAATGTTGTCAGCGGGGACACACGACGAGCCCGAGCCGCGGCCAGAGCTTCAATTTCAGGTGAGCAGGAGTCTTCGGAGTTCTCAAGGAGGAGTCCTCTTCGACCTGCAGCTTGATGATTGTCGCCACATTAAATTGTCAAATTGTTTGCGCCCCTTATCGCGATGTCCTGCTGGCCACGTGCCCATCCTCGGGCGCTCATAACGGTTGACAAGTGGCGGCATTAAGTAGTCCATCGATCTGTCAGGTGAATCGGAAGGGGCTTATGGAAGGCCTAGCCACGTGAGCTTCCGGTGTATTTATTACAAAATTAAAATCACAGGAAACTACCTAATTGATGAGAAAAATAACTCCTTTCTTACCAATTTATCAATATTTTATAACAGTCATTAAATTATTTAAAATATATTTATTTACATAAAATGTTTGATAATTATGCACTTTAAATTGAAACTATAAACAAGTAATAAAAAAAAAATACTAGCTTCCTTTAAGAAATTAACTTAATTTTTAAGATTTATAACATTTGTATATAAAGTTGTTTCTATATATATTTATAACTTAAATTAAATTATTTTAATTTTATTATTATTTTATTTACATTAATATAATATATTTTGAAGACTTTTTGAATTATTTCACTATCTTGTTTACAGTAGTTTTTTGGAGGATTAAGTGCAATATTTGAACTTGGTTACGAGTTTATATTTTTTAAAGATAATTTTGGTTTGTTTATAAGAAGTCAATATATACTCATGTTAATTAACAGACATCCTATAAGTTCCCTTTTGTGATAGTTTTGCAAAGAAAATCATTGTTTTTCTTTGGTTTTCTTGGTAAAAAGTAATAACAACCGAACATTTTTTGAGTATGTAAACTCTTTTGAACACCACTGTACGTAACAGTGGCGCTCCTATTGGAATTGACATGCTCTGGGATATGGGACACTTTTATTTAGGACAAACAAAAGCACTGCTTGCTTCAGATAAGTTGCCCCAAATTAACTGCTTGCAGTTTTGTTAATTCAAAAGCAGTGCAAGAGCCGAGACATAAATATAGGTTTAAAACTTGGATTTGCCAATCCATGTTTCCCATCTTTCTTTAATTATTTAATTTATTTGATTATAAACTATATTTAAGCATTATCAAATTAATCATAAAATTTAAATATTTAAAATAATAATATTTAACTAACCTCGAACATCTATAAATTTTAGATATAATTTATAAAATTTATATAATTAAAATTCAAATTGAAAATTAATTCAAAATTGCCACTAAGAAGTGTCTTCCTTCACTCTTAATAATTAAGCCTGAACTTCCCTTGTTGTTATTAATTAAATCAATAAAAAATTTTATTACTTTAATTTTTCTAAGTAAATTAATTTATTTTGACTAATTATTTTTTTCGATAAGCAAAATTTAAGAAATATTTTTTTACCGAGTTTTTATTTTTTCTTTTAGAATTTCTTTGACCCAAATAATATTCTTTGGAAGTTCAATTTAAATGAGATCAATGAATTATATATTTTGGAGCTTATCGGTGCCATGAGGCGGAGAACTCTTGGCACCGATAAGCTCAATTAGCTCACTTTGATTCGTAGAAATCAGGCTTAAAGTTGCTAAGCAAAAAAAAAAAAAAAATGAAATTCTGAGAGACCGCTGGATGTGAGATGTGTTGTTAAATGGCCCACCGAATCGCCATTGTCGCAGTCACTCGACGACTTTTCTCTCGAAATGAAGTGCCTTTTGCTTTCAGTGGCTCTGCTAGAGCTTCTCCTGTGGCACACAGGATCGGCTCTGTTTCTGGACGATAATTGCGAAAGCCGCCACTGGGAAGCCTCGAACAATATTCCTTGGATGGCCGCAATAAGCAACGAACAAGGGTTTCGATGCAGCGGCACGCTGATTACCAAAAGTGAGTAAAGGATTTCATTTTCACACCAAAGAACACTTTGAAATAACTTGCACTCCACTTTGCAGACATTGTGCTGACAGCCGCGCAGTGCATAAGGGGTCAGGGAGCACTGTAAGTACGACTCAGATTGAGATTGAAATCAAAGCTTTCACTATTCCGGCTAAGGTTCGTCCAACTGGGGGTCAGGGACATAAGCGATGGCACTGGCGAGCACTACAATGTAACCCGCAGCATAATGCATCGTGAATATCGAAAGGAGCCGGGGCCGAATGATATCGGTTTGCTGAAACTCCACGCTGAAGTGAACTACTCCAGTAAGCTATATATTTCGATAAATATGTTGAGAGAAAAGGTTTAAAATCGCCCTGATTTCAGATCGCATTCGACCCATCTGCATCTTAACGAATAATGCCGCATCTGTGCTGCACATAATCGACCTACTTACTGTCATTGGTTGGAGTGCAATAAACACTAAAGGACGCATCCCAAATGCGATGAACATCCTGCGACGCCCTTCGCTGGAGTGCAACGATTACAGAATCACGAACGGGCAGCTATGTGCAGGCAGATCAGTGGACAACGTACCCTGTGCCGGGGATGGTGGAGGACCGCTGGTCGCATTCATCGGCCATAGCGAGGTGCAGGTGGGCATCATTAGTTATGGCCCCACAAGTTGCAAGGGTCCTGCTATCTACACAGACGTGGCGAGCTACACAAATTGGATAGCTGCAAATGTGAACTATCTTAAAAATTAATCAAGTCATTGAAAACTTATTGATTTCTGTAATATTTTTCTGTATTAAAGGGAATTTATTAATAAAAATGAAATCACTGCAACTAGCATCTGACATAAGTATATTTTTGAAATGGAAAAAGAGACATTGAAGTTCAGCACAGTG
This sequence comes from Drosophila seguyi, assembly GCA_008042675.1. NCBI lineage: Eukaryota > Metazoa > Arthropoda > Insecta > Diptera > Drosophilidae > Drosophila > Drosophila seguyi. Next base: position 66,183 of record VNJU01004981.1, on the reverse strand, counting down.
ATAATATGCCTACCGATGAGCATTCTCTCTCTGCGAGCTTAAATGTAGTTTATATAGTTATATAGTTTTTAAGGTGACTTTGTTTATAGAGATGCTATAGAAATATTTAAAATAACAAAATGGTTACTAGTTATTGATAATCCTACACAAAAGTTCAGATACAATTCATGTACTTCATTGTATGGCTTTGTATTGTATTGTTTTTATATAACGACAAAAGACTTTAAGAAATTCGAGGAAATCGAGGAAATTTAAAATCTTTTAGTATAGATAATGAAATAATTCCTAGAACAACGATTTCAAATGTACTGATAAGCCGCGTCTTGACTTCAAAAACCGCTCTCTGGCCTGTCTTCAGTTGATTCGCATCTCTTTAATCGGAATGACGGCTGTCTCCGGACTTCTTGTGGCTTTTCTCGGGTTGCTTTTGCAAGACCCGGCATCCGGGAAGCTTCTGGAGGAGCATTGCGGGATCGGCTCCGAAGGGGACTCCCAACCGGACTCCGGTTTGTGGCCTAAGATAATCGACGGCAAGGATGCAACTATGGGTTCCAATCCCTGGATGGCCCTACTCCTAACTCCAGGCAAGGACGGCCAGCCGCCAAGCTTCTTTTGCGGTGGAACACTAATTACCGAATGTGAGAACTCTGAGGGGGAATTTCTGTGACTCACCACTAATCAGCGAATCTTTCCTAGGCTTCGTACTGACGGCTGCTCACTGCCTGCTCAACAAAGAGAACATGTAAGGACATCTCCAAGTTCCTTGACATTTAACACCTCGATATCCGTTTCGCACAGCATCGTTCGCCTGGGGGAGTATGATCGATCGTCAGGGGACCAGACCGGCAAAGCAGATATACATGTGATCGAGGCGCACATCTATAAGGAATATATGCCAAATACCCACGTGAATGACATAGCTCTGCTGAGACTATCCCGATGCGTGTCCTACAACGCCTATATACAACCCATTTGCATTCAGTTGGACTCGCGGAGGAAGTCGCACATGGATAGTACCATCAACAAGTTCACGGCCGTTGGCTGGGGGAAATTACGGAGCCAGGAGACAAGTAATGTGCTCCAGACCGTCACCCTTGACAGGCTGCCGAAGAGCAGCTGTGATGACTACTTCTGGAACAATGATACGTCCACACAGATCTGCGCCGGCTCCCATTCAAGTGGCGCCGACACCTGCGAGGGCGACTCGGGAGGTCCTCTGTACACCGCCGGAAGGTATGGAGGCGTAAGGCGACAAACGCAATTGGGAATCATTAGCTACGGCTCCAAATTGTGCCAAGGAGTGGGCGTGTACACGAATATCATGAGCTACGTCGAATGGATTGAGAAAATCGTACTCGAATCCGATATCGTGGTTGTAGTACCAAAGATCGACTTACTGGATAGAAATTGCATGAGCAATTCCACCACACAAACAAGGACTTCCGCTTTTCCGTGGCTAGCCTATGTTTACATCGACTCCTTTCCTTTGGCCTTGGGTACCCTCATCTCCGACAGTCTGTATTTGCGGTTGAATTTTCCCAAGACCCCTCTTAACTTGCGTTTTCCTTCCAGTCTTAGTCCTCTCAACTGCCCAGGCTTATCCCGCAGGTGCCCCACTGTAAGCACGTCAAAATCAATTATTAATTTAATAAATCAATTAATTAATTTCATTAAATTCACAGAAAGGTGGCCCTGGGCAAGAACAGTGGACAAACTGTGTTCATCCACAAAGTTCAGTCTGTTCACAAGCATCCGAGTGCCGGAAGCTTTTCCGAGAACGACATTTCCCTGCTAAAGTTGGCAGTTAAAGTGACGTTTACCGGTGAGTTTGAACCTATTCTCGATCTTGTTCATGCTAACCCTTCTCCGCCTTCAGATTACATCAGGCCCATCTGCATGCCTTCCCTGGCTGAAACGGTCCATTTTCGGGAAAAGGCTGTCAAGGCAGAGCACCTCCTGGTCATCGGCTATGTCCCTCGCTCTACGGCGTTTGTCCAGCGGGAAAATCCCACGAGTTGCTACAATGGAAACTACCAAAAAATCGGAGAGAAGCAAATGTGCTTCCGGCATCCGGAATCTACCAGCTTGGCCAGCGGCAGTCCCCTGGTGAGGCCGTTCACCCACGGCCTTGCGCAGGTATACACGCTCGTTGGGATGGCCAGCTTTGGGCGAAGCGATCTCCATGCTCCGGATGTCTATACGGATGTGCTGAGCTATGCAAATTGGATCGATGAGCTAAATAAGCAGATCATTTAGCAAGTGAATCCTCTAAGAACTTGCAGTATATGAATGAGTATTTCCAAGAATCGCAGATGATTAATGCGCATTTTTAAATTGAAATGCACAAGTGAGGAGAATGTTGGAATAACCTCAAGGTTTAATGGATTAATAAAAAAAAATAATAATATAATAATAATAATAATATTAATAATAATAATAAATATAGTGTAAGGTGTTCGAAAAATAATATGTATTACAACAAAAATTGCTTATAATATTGTCAAGTTCACATTTGTTAACTTAACAAAAACCTTACATTATTACGAAGCCATAAAAAAGTACTCGCCGAGCAAATGTTAAGATAAAAACTAGCTAAATCTAATTTAACCTTAAAATTAATTTATATGTTTTCTTTATTAAATAATACACCTAAAATGGATTCTTAGAAAAGTTCAGCTCTCTTATTAAATTAAATTATAGATTAAGCTTTATTTTATATTCCAAGTGTTTGAGCTTATCAGCTTTAAGAATAAAACATGATCTTTAGCACCATTTGTGATTCATAAGAATACACTTGGGAAAAAGTTGTTATTTTCGGAACTGAATGATATAAAAAACAAGCCAAATTGCTGATTTTGTATGTGTGATTTTTTTATGATAGAAGAGTGAACATAAAACATATTTGTATGTTCTTTCATAGTTTGATTAGCTTATATTTTATAGTATTTCCCCGTTTGATTTTGCATATATTTTGTTTATGTGTGGCTTTAAACTGAAAGTAGATAATCTGACAAGCATGAACGAGAGATAATGCCGAGGATTTGATTCAGTAACTCGGCGTCTTCTCTCTGAAAATGAAGTGCCTGCTGATTCTACTCGCTCTGTTCGATCTGCTGCTCTGGCACAAGGGATTGGCACGGTTTCTGGATGAGGAGTGTGCACTGATAAAGCCCTCTGAGGTCGAGTTTAGAGTAGCCAGTGGCCATCGGGCTGAACCAGGCACCACTCCTTGGATGGCCACCGTAAGCAATCAACACGAGTTCCTATGCGGTGGCACGTTGATAACCAAAAGTGATTATTCAAACACAAATATATTCTTCAAATAACTTGTGGTTCTTTAAGGTTTTGTGCTGACAGCCGCTCACTGCATAGATGGTCAGGATCAATTGTAAGTATCTCCTTACTTAAAGTTAAGATCATAGCTTTTAATATCTCGGATAAAGGTTCGTGAAACTGGGGATCTACGACAGATCATGTGCCAAACGTAGCTGCAGAGGTGTGGAAAATTACAATATTAGACGAGCCATTGTACACACTGACTTTGATCTAAATCAATATACAAATGATATTGGCCTGCTGAAGCTAGACACTGAAGTGCAGTTCAAGGGTTAGTTATATTTGGGGAAATGTAAAAATTTATTTAAACAATAAAAATTTGTTTATGCCTGCAGACCACATCCGTCCGATCTGTATCGTCTTGGATGACTCGATAAATGTAAGGAACATCAATGGATTCACTGCCTTTGGTTGGGGTAAAACGCTGACCGGACAAACTAGCCGGTTTCTGATGACCGTCTCCTTGTTCCGGCGTGTCTCCGAGGAGTGCCACTATGACTATATGCTTCCGATCACGGAAAAACAAATCTGCGCAGGCAGCGCTATGGGTGACACCTGTCGAGGTGATTCCGGAGGACCGCTGGCCACCATCGTGGAGCATCGCTACATCCAGGTGGGCATGGTTAGTTATGGTACCAAGATGTGCAATGCTTCTGGGATTTACACGGACGTGACCAGCTACCGGGACTGGATTGCCGCGAATACCAGGACAGATAAGCTCTCTGTCGAAGCTGATTACGATGGGGAAAATTCCATTACCGGAGGTTCGCCTCTCCTATACGAGGCGTGCTTTGATATCCCTTTAAGGCTTACTGGATTTGCGAAGCAGCCCTGGCGGGTATATGACGCACGGTACACCTTCTCTGGTGCAATTATCACAGACCGTAAGTATTCTCAATTAGGAAATAAATAATAACTAATACCCCTTACTATTCCACAAGGATATGTTGTTACAGCTGCCACTGCCTTGGACAGTTATTCCCCATCCAACTTGTAAGTATGATTTTATACATATTCTGGCTTATAATTAACATTTCATATTTTCTATGCAGAAAATTGGTTTCCAATAAACAAATCTTTTTCGTGGAATCCATTATCAAACATCCTCAGTTTGAGAAAATAAGTTCAATACCGGAATCATTTGTTAACGACATTGCTTTGATCAGACTTACCGAAAGGTTTCTATTCAAAGGTAAGGTATATTAGATCAGAAAACCCTTTTTCGATTCATAAGAGTTTTTTTTCTCCGCAGACACTCTCAGACCCATCTGCGTAGGCTCTATTTTGAAACCTCAGAAGGGCTTGACTGTTCTCTTTGGAGAAAGAGGAGTATTATCTCAAGAACCGGTAAACCAAATTGATCCTTACGTTTGCGAAAGATCAACTGGACGACAAGTGGAGGATTATCAGTTCTGCACAGATCGGCCTCTCAGTAATTATTTGCGAATGCAGGGAGAGACAGTGGGCACAATTGGAAAAATTGGTGACACCTATAAATACTACTTATCTGGCATTCTCATTTTCAGAAATGATAACGTGAGTGTCTTTACTGACATTGAAAATTATCATCAATGGATTGGGGATACTATTTCTTAAAGGAAATTAGAGTAATATTTCATACAAAATAATAAAACAATAAGAAAACTTTTCGTTCAAGCTTATAGTGTGGCTTTAGTTATATCTCTTCGCAATCTTATATTTTCTTAAACAAAAAAATACAACATTTTCTTAAACAAAAAAATACAAAAATTAACAATACATTAACTCCCTGAAGGTTCCCAGGGCTCGTCTAAATTTGTTTTTCTTACAAGATGTAACTTTTTGCAGCATACTTTTAGACATTAGTTATTAAATTGAACTTTGTATTTCTCTCGGGTCATGAATGCACTTGCCACATCCCTCTTGTTCTTGTTGTTTTTTAATTATTCGCGGGAAATTTCTCTATTTTGCAGGCTCATTAAGCCGCAAAGCCAAGTGTGTCCGCACTGAGTGGCACATCCTTTCGACCGCCGCGGCACATCCTCAACGCAATTACGCGCATGCCGACAACGCATGCGTGACATTTTCCAGATGCCCGGCTTCTGTTCCTCGGGCCTCGGTTCCAGCCGCCACTCGGGGGCTGGGGAAAAGGGGAAAACCAAACAGAATAGTTGCTAAATGATTTACTGCCGCTTTCGCGCGCATTAGCCAAATTCATGGGGCTGGCACTTTTGGTTTCTGTTTGTTCTTCTCGCCTCGCTCTGCGTCGGTTGTTGGCCCGCATCGCCATCGCGCTCTTGGTCAATATCACTGCAAAGGGCCCGCAGCAGGCGATCTGCAAGGCGGCAACCGGTTTCGGCCAACTGCGCAGTTTGTAGCGCTTTGGGCTTTTGGTTGCCTGTTTTTTTTTTTTTTTTGGGTGGAACTGCACTCGGTTTGGGGTTACCCTTTCCAGAAGGGTTGTGGCCATTTGGTTTGAAAGTTGCAAATATTTATATATCAATAGAATATAGTAACTATTTCTACATTTTTCCTAACAAATTTAATTTTTGTTATATTTTTGTCCAATCAAATTATCTTCAGGTGCGTCGGCTAGTATATGCTTTGCTGTTGCAATATAAAGAAGATGACATTGAACCATTTTTGTTGCATGTTTGGATCTCAATTTTTAATAATTTAAAATTTTACTTTTAAAAATACTTTTCATTATGCAAACAAAAAGGGTCTTTAGCTAGTCGCCTTTAGAGATTCTCGGGTTTTATATTTTGGCGCTAAAAAGGAAAATCGCAGGCAGCGACGGCCGCGGCAGAGTGGATGGAGCTTTTTGCCCAGCCAGAATCGGAGAATCGGGGTGTTGTGTTGTTTTGGGTTGTGTAGCCGTCACCCAGATTATCAGGAAACTGGAGGAACCAGTTTCGCAGCGTTGCGGCGGCAGTGGCATGCAACCTAAATATAGATTTTGCACAGCAGAAAAACACAGCTCGATTTGCGGCAAATTAGCCGGACAGCGGTCGCGGCCAAAAATTATTGATCCACGTTTTCGCTATGTGGTCATTATCACGACCAAAAAGGAAAATCGTAGGAGTTTCCGTGCTGCCTGGTGTTTGTTTATGTTTGCGTAGCGCTTTTCGGCTGCTCTTTGCCGCGCGCTTATCTTATCAGCACATGCTCGGGCACTGGCAGATACGCAGATACGCAGATACAGATACATGTGCACACCTTTCGGCAGTTCGTTCGCTTACCTGTTGCTTTCCCGACACACACACAGAGAGAGAGAGAGTAAGAGAGAGAAGGAGAAAGAGTGAGAGCAAGTGGCGCAAGTGTGTGGGTGTGTATCTGTGTGCGACTCCATCCAACAAGTCGTCGCGATCGCAGCCCTCATTCGCTCGAACGCAACGAACGCGCGCGGTTGTCTCAGCAGAAAGATACAAGATACAAAGATACAAGACGAAGAATTCAAAACGAAGAATTCAAAACGAAGAATTCAGAATCAAGAACTAAAATCGAAATACAAGAAATATATATATATAGCCCCAGGAACTCTACCCCCTTAGCAAGTGCCAGTGAAGTGTAAGTGTTGGCCTGGCCAAAAGATACAAAAAAAAAAAAAGATATACAAATGTTTTGAGCCGGTTTCCGAGCCCTGTGTGATTCATGGACCAAAGGTTGACTCAGCATCCCCGAAAATCGAAGAGAGATATATGAGCAATTAGCCGCCTAATAAAACCACATTCGCGGCGAAAAGCAAAAGTGTTAACCGCAAGTTGGTTGTGTAACTAACCGTTGTTGTCACCGTAAGATCGGTCTTTAAACTTAATTACGCCCATATCGCGGTTGTTCCGGGACCTTTATCGGGGAGCGCTTGTTTTTTTCAGTTCTTAATTTTTTCATTTCGGTTTTTAGTGATTTGATTGAATGGCGCACAGCGCGAGATGCTTTAATACTATTTTTTTTACCACTGAACATGATTTAATTAAAAAGCCGAAATTGTTTTTCTCGCAACGAGGGAGAGAGGGAGTGGATGAGTTTATTATTATTTGTTTACTTGTTTGCCATTCTTGTTTAACTCGCCTGAGCTTTTTATGCCCGACGTATAAAACATCCAAATATTATATATTATATTATACATATTTATCCGCATAGTCAGCCATGTTTTCCGTGCATCATTTTTTGTGGACTGTTTGCCTCGGATTCGATTCGTTTCATCTCGCTGCTTGATTGAGCACATCAGCCGCAAAAAATATATTTGTGTATATTTTTGTAAGCGCAGCAGCCAGCAGCGTGTGCCATGGCAACATTTTAACATATTCATGTTTTATGGCTCACTTTTCGGGCAGCCGAAATTGAAATTGTTGAAATTTCCTACCCAGAGTCCTACAGCCACCTTCGATCTCTAAAAGTGCCCAGCGGAAGCTAAAGCATCTTCTCAAAGGGTACGACCCCGGTGGAATGATTAATCGATTATTGGGAAATGCATAATGGAGCCCATAGATCATCACTCCGATGGAGTCACCGCTGATTCACGCACTCAGGATCTGCGGTGACCCGAATTCCACAAACAGACACATTCCCTTATGGAATACCCCAAAGGGAAATCAGATCACGGGAAATAGTCCGAAAACTGAGTAGCGAGAACAGCCGAAAGCACTTGCAGTTGTTCTCAACTTCACAGAGACGTAAGGGAAAGTGTGTGTCATAGGTATAAGGAGAGAAATTAATATTTTAAAAGAAATTAATATTTTAAAACTTTAACTAGTTATGTTAGCTTAACATTGAATTTTTAAAGATTTAGTTCATAAATGTTATTCCCTTGTAAGTTAATCAGAAGTCTGCAAGAAGTCATTTCCGACCCCATAAATCATATATATTTTTGATCAGCATAAACAGAAGCGTCGATCTAGTCATGTCTAACAGGAAAAAATTTATAAGGGGTTAATAAAATTTAAAAAAAATATATACATAATTTTTCATTTAGGTAATAATAATAATTGAAAAGTAAACCTTTTTAGTCTTACTTTTGATCGATTTAGGAATAATTTTAGGAATTTCCAATTTTAATTAATTTAATTTAAAGCAACGGATTTCCAAACTTCCTTTCCTGGTCTTATGATTTTTGCGAAATCTTTTCTTCTAAAAACTTTTATATTTATTTTTCTTTCTGTGCTTTTAAAATAATAAAAAATGAGTAAATTTATCTCTAATATGTTCTTCCTTATCACCTGAGTAATTTTTTCCTATTTTTCTAAAGATACGCTTTCTTATCTAATTTTGCCAAAAAAAAGACAGATAGATGTCAAGAATTCAGAGAAATGATTTAGAAATTCAACAGAAGGGTTATTAGTGCCCAAAGTAGAAATAATTCAGAGTCAAATATAATTTGTTTTTCTATATTTAATAAATTTCATAAGAATTAGCAAACAAGTTATCAAATTACGTCAAATTACATTCCCGAAACGTACTTCTCCCTCTAGCCTGCACATCGACATTTAGCTGTGCCGTTAAAAGCTTGCCGATGAAAACAAAATACAAACAATTAGCCAAATAACAAAATATATAGTATCCCGAGCCAAACCGAACCGCACTGGGAACAACAAAAAGAAAAGCGGCAGCAACAAAAGCCAGACAGACATTGGCAGCCGCCGTAGTCGTAGTCTCCGTCGTCGTCGTCTGGCGTTTGTAGGTTTGTAGCTCTGCGAGGGAATTGAGAACCGACCGAATGTCTATATAGCCGCCATATAGTTGCCTCCTCTCGCACGGCCCAAAAGCAGCGACGCCGACAGCGACGGCGATGTGGTTGAAAAGATTTTTGTATTCGAAAACGGCACAAAATGCACATAAAATTTTTGTGTTTCGGTTCCTGCTTTAGTTGAGAGAAAATCGTCGCTTAGTTAACGTCGCCCAAGAACCGATCCTCTATCTGGCCAGTGCAGCGCAAACGCCCCCGAATATACGAGACCAAGTCCAGATCCAAATCTAAATCTAAATCCGAGTCGGCACCGAATCGAAACCAAGTTAAAGCCACCCGATCGGAATAAATCGGTCAGTACCCCAGTTACCACCAACACTGCTATATATCAGGTTATACAATAGCCAAAGGATCGCTGATGAATCAGAGATCTGGTGCCAGCTCCCTGTCCCTTCTCCCTACCGCCTCCCCTGCTATATATTGACCATATACTATATATCGTGTGAATTCCGTGAAGGTTAACAACAAGCAAAGTCCCTTACGAAACCGAAAACGAACAAATATTCAATTGCAAAATAATTTTCTTGGCACGCCGTGGCGAGTGAACAGCGATCCAGGGAATTCAGTTGACGCATATATATATATATCAGTTTTGGCCAGAGATATACACAGAGCAGAGATATACGTCGTAGATCTTCGGCTCGTTGAAATTGAATAAAATTATATAGTCAAAAAGCGAAAGAAAATTTTTAGAAACTTTTCAAGGTGAGTTTATTTATAGCGCCACGAAATGGCTGCGCGGATTGGATTTGTTTCCGAATATTCTCGCTCAGTCAGTTGCCAGTTGTCGGCAGATACAATATCTGCGAGATACAGATACACAGAATTGCGAAAGTGTTGCAACCTCCTGTGCTCTGCGCCGCCTTCGAACTGCCGCGGTTTTGGCGCCACGGTCTCTGAGGCATTTTGAAACGATTTGATTTGAGCGATATATAGTCGCCGACTTGGCCATATCGCTTTATTAATGAAGCCAGCTCTCTAGGTCGAGTCGGAAAAGTGATTTTCTTGCTCGGCAATTGCGATTTTCGTGGCTGCTCTTCGGTTTTCCTCTTCGCTTGATCTATTTTCAGCCAGCCTGTGTACTCTCACTCCCTCTCTCTGGCATTGCGTATACGCAGTGGTTGCTCTCCACTTCCATGTCCATTTGCCATTTCCAATTGCGACCACCAGCAGCAGCAGTCTGGCTGTGATGTAATTTAGCCATGGCCAAAAACTTGTTGATATCCGCTGCTCCCGTTCTTCCCCGATTATCTATCCATTCATCCATCCGGGGCTCTATTTTAGTTTGGAGGGAGGTCGCTGAACCCCCAACCATTAATCATTCACCGTCCTTATCTTCCGGTCAAGTTACGGCTGGTCACCACCCAATAGACTTGGACGTTGATGCACTACGATCAGTACACTCAAGTGGCCCGTATGACACCAAGCACGTGCTTGTTCGTGTTAGGTGTTAGTAGGCGCGAAAGATGAAAATATAGAAAAAGAATTCGAGGAAGTAACTACTGGCGTGCTGCCAGATTGTTTGCTTGCATGCGTACTAAGTGGGTTAGTATTAACGTTTTTAGTTTAGGAAGGCTATCTACGTTTGAAATTATTATATACAAATCGTTATAATTTGCACATAAGACTCTAAAGGGTTCATAATAGCTGTAAGGCAATCGAAATTTCAAGCGAATCAATCTGTACGACGAACACACAACACCCATGAATCAGTCCGCGATAAGATTATAGTTCTATAAACTAGGCTGAGCTAATGGCCAATGAATGAAATGTCTTTGTTTACACTGGGGATTATCTATCTAAGAGGCGAAATTAATTAGCCAAGCAAAAACACTTTAGAAAAATAAAAGCATTTGCTTTAAGACGTCATCTTTATGTCATACACTTGAAGTGTTGGATTAAAGTTAGAATGAATGAATCTTACTCAAGTTTAAATAATACTGAAAGTAATTATAATATTTTAGATTTGAAATTTCTAAAAAAAAAACAATATTCTTAATATTGGATATATATTATACGAAGAACACCCCACTTGACCCATTACTTGACTATTTTTCTCTCTGTACAACTGAAATACTTGCAGTCTCTTCCCCGACCAGAGATCGTAAATTAAGGCCGTCAAGGAAATGTTGCAGAGCTCATTAGAATGGCACTTCTCGTTCACATCCTATTCCGATTCCGCTCGTAGGGTGCGTGACAATATTTCATGGCTTTGACTTCACTTGACTCGGATTCGTGCAACAATCCGGGGCCTAAGGAGAACCAGAACAGGGGAGACATGCTCTAAAAATTTCAAACAGCTTTGCGTATATTTTAATTAGTGCGCTCTCGCATTCGCATGGCTTTTTTTCCCATTTCTTCTTTTTTTTTTTTTTGCAGTTTGCAGTTCTCGTTCTCTCACTCTGAAAATCATTTCTCAAGAATTTAACCTTCGTGAACTGTCATGGTAGATTGCGTTCTCTTTCGCGCAGTTTTTCGTATCTTTTTTGTATCGGTCTTCAGGGTTCGTGTGTCGCAAAAGAACATTTTCACAGACTTCGATGGGGAAGTGTGCTGTTTTGGGGGGCATGAACTGTATAGACTGCCAGTTGAGAGGGATGACCTCATTTCAATTGATCTTGAATTGGATGCGCGTCCATGTGCGGGGATGCTTGGTTAACTTTAATTACTGGGAGAAGTTGGGGAAATATTAGAAGAATTTATTCAATCAGAATCTTTTATAAAATATTGTTTAGTACTTCTAGAATGAAATATAAATGCAAATTCACAGATATTAACCTATATTTCCTTATTTAAAACCATAAACTTTGGCTCTTAAGTAACAAAATTTGTTAAACCCTTAAACTAAACGATTGCTTTATGTTCTTATAGTTAATTTCCCATAGTAAACTTTAATGGCTCCCCCATTAAAATCCACTTCGATCCGCAACCCTGACCTTAACTTCTGCCAGCGGATTTAAACGGGTTTATGACTTTCGCCTGGCCAACAATTTATTTATATTTTTTTTAGTGGCACACTTTCGCAGATTCGATACGAAATCGCAAGTGATTTCCAGACAGAGAGACCGGCGAGACAAGGGAATTACACAATATTCAAGATTCGAATACGAGCGGCGGCAATTTGACTAAAAGTAATCACGTATCTGACGCCTCGCAATTACATAACCGCCGCAGTGCGTTCAAAATAAACGCCCACAGCAGAGACGCGAAATCTTCCACGGAGAAGTGCAGACTTGACTCCAGTGCCCCGTCAGTGCCACAGCAACAACTAGAGCCACTGCCACTGCTCTTTTTTTTCTGCACCACAAACGTGACTGGCAAACAATTTTCGGTTTCATCGCCTCTTGGCCAAAGCCACAAAAACCCATCGCCGTATCGCATCGCATTGAAAGATTGCGATTGAGTCGGCACTATGGGTTAGGGTTAAGTGGGGAAGCCCGCATCATACCCAGCATCTCCCCCTCTGCTCTCTGGAGTTTTGTTTATGAATTTAACGAACGGAAAATATTTATTTTGGCCATGCACGTTACGTTGAACAAATTATAAAATTTCATGCGGCGCGCGCTCATAAATCACAACAGCATTACGTGCATCTCTCTTTTTTTTCCTTCTTTAATTTTTGTTGAGAATTAATTGCCCGACATTTGCCAGCATTTAAACGGGCGATTGGGAATTTAAAAGACATTCCGATCCGAGAGCATTTCCTTGGAAAAAAAAGACAACAACAAAATGGCCCAAAACGCTGGCCTTCCGCCCACCGAGAGATATTTATGCGAACGGTATTTATGCGGCCAAGTCTATTTCGATCGACAGCCCCTGCAGACGTCAATGCCAAAGTCACACAAATATCAAAAATGTGATTGGCGAAAGCGAAACTGAGGGCGGCATCTCAATGAAAATTACTTGGCCTTAACCCCTGGCTGGCCAATGCAGCTCCAATTACTTGAAACACTTGGGAAAATGGTATGTTAAGGGAAGGTTAAAAATGTCTTAAGAGTGCTTCCTTGTTTCTACTACTATTAATAACTTGGATATTCAACTAAAATCTGGCTTTACTATATTTCATTAATATTATTTTCTGTGCAGGAAAATGAGGCAGAAAGATATACAGAAGTGGCGTCCGTCACCGAAATAGTTTTCCCGGCGCTGAGCTGTGCGGGGGAAATATGTATTTTTAACAGACATCCGAATGTGACACTTGCCTCTGTCCATTACGAAGGCTGACAAATTGTTTGTTGAAACGGCCTGAAATGCAAATGCCTGGCATTTAACTTAGTCTTTGATTAATTCGTATCCAACAGATACGAGATACGAGATACGAGCTACGGGATACGAGGTACGAGGTACGAGTTACGAGGGGCAGAAAATGTCTTAACAAATTCATTCGAGTGTTCTCACAATGTTCTCTCTTTTGGCGCACAGGAGCCGGGCACTTTGTCAGCCTTAATTGCAGCACTTTGTAAACTGTCACAGGGACAGGGGACAACGTGGCAGGAGCAGGCAACAAGTGGAGCATTCCACCCGTTTTGATGGAGAATTATGGAGCAAGCCGCCTCATCTTTCGATTCTATCTGCCGCCTGTCATTAACCCCAGGGAACGACTAGAGGGGGGATATATCCTTTCCATTCGTGCGACAAATTTGCATTTCGCAATTGCATTTCGGTTAATCGCATTTTGTTAACCCATTAAAGCCTACCAATTATGCACAAAAGGTAATTACAAACAAGACAAAAAAACAGAGCAGAGGCAGAGACACAGCATGAAAATAGTTTTCAATTAATTGCATTTTGTTCATTATTGTTAAATCAAATGGCAAATCCATTCGCAGTCCGTCTGTCTCCGGCCGATAATCCCGTTGACTGCATAATGAGTTCGGTCGATTGAATATATATGGACACATGGATGGAGCATGGGAGCCGCCCTAGACAGCAATCCTACAAAATATATACTTTACGATGACGACGACTGCCCCGACTTAAAGCCTTTAGGTGCTTCCACTTACACAGGACCGTATTTTAGGGGGGATTAAATTAAGTTAGCGCACAAACAGCAGCTGCAGATTGACGGGCCTATTAAATTGTCATTATAAATGCCACACAATTTGTAGAAATGCATCGCTGGGAGGAGGGACGACTGATTGAGGGCTTTGTTTTGCGCACTTTGTGCGGCTAATTAAATAAATGCGTTGATAATTACGCTTTATTAGCTCAGAACAACTAATATGGCATTAACTATTCCAGAGACAGATTTAAAATTGTATTATTTCCCAGGCACTTTTTTTTTTAGCACTACAAAACATAACACCCTTTTTTTTATTTGTTGCTTTTTGTTTAATCGCCAAAGCCGAGAGTGCTTTGTGCCGAGAGTTTAATTTATGGGATTTGGTTTTCTGATTGTTTTCTATTATATATTTAATTACATTTTGTCCTGGCAAATAATGCAATATTTTACCACTTTTCCTCTCTTATTTCCCCGATTTACCCACATTCATTCGGTTTACTTATCGCTATCGAAACTGGCTATCGAAAAAAAATGTGAGATTAAGCTCGTATCTTTTAGCTCTGCATATCTGTATCTGAATCTGCATACTCACTTCGGCTTCATCCTTATGTGCAGTTTTTTTTTTTTTATTTTTTAACATCCACAACTTAATAAATATTTACCCCGCCACATGTCGGTGACCGTGTTGATTCACTTGGTCGAGCGGATGCCCGAAATTCCTGCGATCTGATGAAAATAGGTGAACGCATTGAAATTGCATTTTCGGCATACTGTATCCGTCGCAACAACTATCTCTGTTTATAATTTGCATTCGCATTGAACTTCACATTTCTCATAGAAAATATGCGCGAAATATTAATCAATTTTTGCACAGCCACAGCACAATTATAATTCCCATATACAAGCAATCAAATTGCCGCATAAACTGACCCGTTCTCCCAGTCTCTTTCTCTGCGTGTATCTCTGGGGAATGCTATATGTTTGTATCGGTAGAATTTACATATTTTATTTGTGAAAATTTATGCAATTACAGGCAAATATTTGAAATTGCCAATTGAGAAAAAATTTCAATAAAAAATGGGACGGAAATGTGCACAAAACATATATATATATATATACGGGATATATATATTGAGTTTGGCATAATGGAATAAAAGTAGCAGTCACTGCAGTTTTGGGATATTAGGGAAATGCCGAAAGGGATTATACAGTGAGGTAATGAACTTATGGGGGATATAAAAGGCACCTGGTAAGGCGCACAGAGAGAGAAATGTTGTATATAGTGAATTTTGAAAATAATTTTATAAACTTGCAAGATTTTTGCTATATTTTTTCGACAAATTTATGATCTTCTCTCTTGAATCAAAGCCAAGGATTTGCTCAGTTTGCTTTTTGGCTCTCTCTAGCGAGAGCAATTTAGGCTCTCTTGGCCTTATTCACTCTCCCTCTCTTTTCCACTATTAGCCTGCAATGTACAAGCAATAGCAAACGAGAGAGTTTCTTTTGAGAAGCAAAGTTATAAGAGAAATTAAAGAACTGGCATTGCAACATAATATTACGCACTTTTAAAATCTTTTTTAAATTTAAATAATTATTTAAAGACGCAAAAGCTAACAGTGGGACACATTAAATTTATTTATGTATTTTGTGGCTGTGTTCTTTTTCACTTTCGTCTACTTCACGCTGCGAATGCCAAATAGATATTGAGCTGCATTTTTGTTTGTCGTGCCCGTATCTGTATTTGCACTTGTATCCGAGCGGCTTTTCCATGGCTGCCACATTCAATGTCACTTGCATTTTCCTCTCTGCCTCCACTCTCTCTCTCTCTCTCGGTCGCTCTTGAAAAGCAAAGAAAATAATCACAAAAGAAACGGCCAGAATGCATGCAGAGTGTCACTTTTGTCAGCTTCTCTGTTTGCCTCCCGCTCTTTCTCGCCTATTGCGAAAATATTAAAAATATCATAGAAGCACACACGCAGCACAAAAAGAAAAACTTTTCCCTTGTTGTTTTTCCTTTTCTCCCCCCGGCATCTATTATTATTATTCTTTTTTCTCGCTTATTTTTCAAATACTCAAGTGTTTTGATGCACTGACAGTTGCAGACGTGTGCTGGTGTGAGTGAAAAACATTTTCAGCTTTCAGCGCTTATCAAGCGCCGCGAAAAAAATAGGGAAAACTGAAAACGTGGAAAAAGAAAAAAGTCGAGTCGTCGAGCCGTTGAGTTAAGCCCATTTAGCACGCGCATTGCATTAGACAGACTGAAGAGCAACAGCGTCGTCGTCAGCGGGGGATCGGGCGGCGCTTTCCGGGGGAGGGGCGAAACATGTCCTGTTAGCCGCAAGCACGAGCGCACACATGACGTCACGTCACGTCACATTGCATCAAGGCAGGAAGCTTGGAAAATGCTTAAGAGACTAACAGCATACGGAATACCCTTTAAGTTCTGTTAGGAAAATATTTTTTTTAAGTAATATCTGTCACAACATTTAAAAAAAATGAAGAATCATAGAGAAAATGATAGAAACTATAGAAAATTTGTATTAGAAATATTCAAATTCGATTTCAAATCTCTTTAAATGATGCCTAAAAGTAGGCAAGGTTTTATTACAAACGCCATTAGAGTTCGTTTTTCCTTTTTATAACTTTATTAAATCAAGTTGTTTCTAACCTATATATGGTTTCATAAGTAAACTTTTTATAGAAAGAATTACTAATATATTGTTATCAATTTCTGTAACATTTGCTTAGAAAGTTTGAACTACTTATTGCCATGTAGTATAAGGTCAATGGATATCTGTAAACAAAACTTAAAGATTAGCTAAAAGTGATTCAGTAACAAAGCAAAGTGGGTCATATGACATAAACTTAAAAATAAAATCACTGAGTAATTGTTTACATTCTAAAAAAAAGGAAACAGAAAAAATAGAAACAAAAAAATACACGTCCCAGAAAATCCTATCTCTGATTCATTACTTAAAAGATATAGAAATACAAGTAAAGGCAGGTATAATATTTAAAAATATAACAATAAGAAGCCCAATTTGCAAATATTTGCTCGCAACTCTAACGTTTAGTTCCGCCCAAAAAAGCATATATAAAAGTTTATAATTTCCCATTACCTAGTAAACTTTCTTCCCAAAGCTGTGACCATTTAACTGACCGATGATCCGTGGCTGTTACCTCCATTGGCACGCTACGCTAATCCCGTATACCCAACTCTAGAGCTGTCTGAACGGTATTCAAAAATCACTCGCCCCCAGGCAGAATTTCTACGACTCCCCAAGCCCCTCTCGATTTCCCCACTCCATTGCTCTGCGCGCCGGCAACTTCAGATTCACTCAGCAGCAGCCAAAAGTTTAGTTTTGGCCTGGCCAACAAAAGCGCGTCAGTGAAAAAAGCTAGAGAAAAAAATATAAAGAAGTGGGGGAGCTACAAAAAAAAAGACAAGAAAAATAAAGAAGAAAAAACGTTGAGCAGTTTGAAGTGTACGTGAAATTTGCATAAATGCGAAATCAACGCGTTCACTACTTGGCGCTGCCCTCCGCTTCGGATACCCGAATCCCCGAGTCCCTGAATCCCCGGGAGAAACTGCAGAGCACTTTGCCACACACACATGCTATGTGCTGTGTGTTGTGCGGCATTTGCATGGCTTGTTATTCCCGGCAGTCGAGTCTGCGTTTTTCCACTCCTAATTCCAACTTCTGCCAGTTAGTGGGTGAATATGTCGCTCCGGCTTCACTTTTGTTTGGCCCAAAGAGCCAGCCGGCACATCAGCAGCAGAAGCAGCCCAAGCAACCCAAGCAGCAGCCACCACATCTTTGAAGTAGTTTTCTTGGGGCTCGACCACTTGACAGCAGGCAGCCAAATGGGAAACGCTGCATGGGAAATGGAAAAGCTGTAGCTGTTGCTGCCTCACTCGAGTGGCTTTTAATGAGCTGTTCCCTTATGCAGTTTATTAATGTGTTGAAATGGCCAGCTAACCAAATGCACAATGTTTGCCTAATGCCCCCGATTTGTTTGGAGTCTGCAGCACGTAATTAGTTGGCTCATTACAGGCTGAAGCTAGCTGTTCGATTCGATAAACAGATATTTCGGAATAAACATTGCTTTTGGAGTGTGTTTCGAAAGCGATTCTAATTTCAATGGGATGCTGCACCGAAGGGAGGAGATATATCTGGAAGTTAAAGTTTAAAATTAAGGAAATATTCTCTTGAAGTCCAAGAGCCTTTTTCTATGTTTTTTAATATTTCCAAGTAGAAATTCAAAGAACAATTACTCAGAAAAATTACTACTGATGAGAATATCTCTAAGTCTCCATTTATATGGATTCAATTTATATTTTAATTCAAGACCATCAGCAAAATTACTACTGATGAGAATCCTCTATGTGGATTGAACCGTTTAAAGACTTCAAGTCAGCAAAAATTGACCCATTTTGTTGGGAAACTTTTGCTGGTATTTTCAGTAGAGAACTTCTATTGAGATCTTATTTTTCGCCATAGTAAAGCACCGTGCGAAATGGCCAAATCGAATTGGCGACCCCAAAACTCTTTTTTCCCTTCGCTATCACCGCGCCATGACATCATCAGTGGCAGGCAGTAGCTTCACCATCACCACCATCATCATCATCATCATCATCATCATGGACTTTGACTGCTGATGGTTCCAGTTTGGTTTCGGTTTCGCAGTTTTTTCCTTTGTCTGTTCTGTACCCTCTCTGTCTCTCTGTTATTATTCCGGCTTTTTGGCGGGGGCCAACTGCTAATGAGTGTGTGTGTGTGAGCCGAAATCAATTTGATGCCTCCGTTGGTAATGGCAACTCATGAGCGGCTGCCATTTCCATAACGGTGACAGGAAATCGGCTTACAATTTTCCCAACGCGAGCCGAACTTTTAACGAATTTCGGGTCTCAGCGATTTTTCAGTTTTCAGCTTTTGCATGCCAGAAACGCCGCGCCCTCCACACCAAAAAATGCAATGCAATAAATCTTTGGAATTACCGCATGCAAATTGATTTGTTGCTCTCACCCTGAATCAAATGCAAACTGCAGTTTGCAGTTTGCAGTTTGCAGTTTCGGAGGGGTCTCAGGGGGGAAGGGCGGCAAAACACACATAAATAAATTGTAATTTGCCAATTGTGTGTGTAAAAGTTATTAGCGATAACTCGTTCCCTGACACTGCCTTTGTGTGTGGCCCCTCGTATCGATGGCTTACTGTACCCGGAAACGGACTACGCCGCTACGTGTCCCCTGCCCCTTGTGGCATTTGGTTATTAGTCATAAAGCTGCAATGGGATTGCCAACTGGACAACTTTGTTAATGATACATGGTTGACCAAGTTTGGATTTGTTGCCGGCTGGCCTGGCCGTGCTGTTTGTGCGGCGTCAAGTTGATAAGTTGCCGGAGCAACTTGCCTGTTTGAGGATCAAATAATTTGTTTACAAACTGCCTTGCATATGGAAAGTTTGCGCCGCAGTTTGCCCAAGGCCGACTTGGGAGTCTGAGCGGGATGAAAAGTGGGTCAGCCGCCCCGCAGGCGGAATAAGTGCGGAGGCAAGGGCTTGTTAGCAAGATGCCGCATAAGGAGGCGCCTAATCCGGGGACCAGAAAATGTTCGCCATTTATTAGGTGGCCCTTTCTGGCGACGAAAGGAGCAAACAGTGAGTGGTTTTATCAGGAATCAAGTATTATTAATTTTGTTTACTAATCAGAGGAACTTGTAATTGAATAGATATTGAGGCAAGGCATTAAAGCAATCTGTAATATCTGCGGGATATACTTAAAACATTTTTACGAATTTCTCCTTTAACTATGCGATTATATAAGATATTTAAGAAGTTTATTGAGCTTGTCTTAAAGGCTTATTTATTTTATTTTTCATAGACACAATCTCTTTTCTTTGGTTATAAATTCCTTAACTAACTTAAAGTGGTTTTAAGTGTAAATTCCCCGAATTCTGAGATATTTTAGAAGTCTTTCTGGGGCATTCTTGTACTGCAATGTCACCCTTTTTCCCTTATTAAATTAGACCCAAACATATAGCAGTCCTATAAGTGCTATTTCGTTACTTTACCTAAAATTCCAGGTATAAAAAAACACTCCCAAAAAACCTCCTCGCGACTTACACCTGTACTTATCTGCCAGTGTGTTAAATTGCCAATGACATTTTGTCAGCCGCAGAGCATCCTTCTGGCAAGAGCATTTGAGCCAGTAATTAGCCGGGACTCCAAATGACTCCTTTAGAGCCCAGGACGAGAACTTCCCTTCCGGGCGGGGAGAGGCGTTCGTGTTTGCACTTTCGTGTTGTTGCGCTTTTTAGTCCCTTTCAGTCTGGCACTTTGAAAATCCGTATCCGTGGAAAAGGGTTCACTTTACCTCCGCCTCCGATCCACTCCGCATTTATTTAATATTTTAATTAAATTATTCCCGTGCATGTGCAGTTGGTTTGCCGGGGCGTCTAATGGCCCAACTTCATGGCGTACAAAGTATTTACATGCAAATGCCGTCAACGTGTTACGGCCTCTGCCCCTCCCGGATCCGTGCTTCGTGTGCCGTGTACCGTGTACCGTGTTCCGGTTCTTGGCAGGAATTCGAGCCGGAAACCTGGAGCCAGAGCCGAGACCTGGACTCGAGATGGAGCCATTACCACCCGCACTTAACGTTAATTAAACTGCTGTGTGTGCTAAAATGTCTCTTTTCCATATGTGTGCGGATATCCCCCAGCTCCGTCCCTGGAATTCAGGCCCACCCAATCCCCCTCCTCCTCCCAGCTTGGCAGCTGCTGTCGTTTTAATAGCTTAATGTAGTTACTTCCACTTTGAGTGTCTCCTGTGCCGGCAGAGAGAGAGGGACTGGGACTGGGAGCATGGAGCAAATGTGTCTTTGCTAATAAAAAACACAACACTCAGCAAAATTGTTATGCAGCAAACTAAATCAACAGACACCCAACCGTACCGCCCACTTTTCCATTTTCCCCTGACCCCTTTTCCCCCGACATAGGAACGTTCGTACGTACGGACAAATTACAAAGCTATGACGGGAAAAAAGTGAGGCAGGACATGGAGCAGGACAGAAGGACGAGCAGATGGCTCGGAGGTGAAGAAAGACGGGAACCCGTGTAAGCCACACTTACAACACACGGCTTCATGTGCCGCTTTAGGGGTGCGCTTACTTACAGCACTCAGTGTGGCCACCAAGGCGAGGAGTGGCAGTATGGGCACCAGGATGGGTTGCATGCGTTGCAGCAAGGTCTTTCGCAGTCCTATTCTCATGTTGTGTGTGTGTGTGTGTGTGTGCAAAAAAGGCGATATCTAACAAAGTTTAACTCGTTTTATGTCGAGCTCCCTGCAAAAAATCAGCTAACTGGGGTAGTCCTGGCTACTGATTTAAGATCTGTTGTCTTTCAATCTTACAATACTTTGATAGAGAATGTATTCTTAGCAGAACAATCTAAGAGAGAAGTTGATTTGATACAAACCGTTTCTAAAATTTGTTTCTATAAAACTTTTACACATTTTTCATAAATTTAATCATGTTCAAAGTCAAATATATAAAGATTTCTGGGTCAGGCCTATTAATAAATTTGTTAGTAATATGTTAAATGTGTTCTAAAGAACTTTAAAACTATCTAAGATTCCATATCTCCTTAAACAGTTCGAAGAAAAGCCTCACAAACTTGAATCCTACCTTCAAACCCTCTTTACATACCCATTTTCCTTCTGCAAGGCTTACAGGATATCCCTGTAGTTGATCATATAACTCCCAGCACTTTCCTGGCTGCCTGCTGCATTCAGTCAGCCGAATATGTTGGCTCAGTTTGGCACACAAAACGACGCAACGGCAGCAGCTTTTCCGCATGCAGCTGCAGCTGGCAGCCGAAAAGTGGGTGGAGTTTTGGGGCGAAATGAAGAATGTGAATGTGAGCTATCCGACTGCCGGCAGGATTAGCCTGGACATGCCTGAATAATGTCTTTATTAGTGGCCAAAAAGGAGCAATCCCGGTCGTCGTATTTTTTTCTTTCTTACTCCGGTTTCCCATGCGTCGGCGGGGTTTTGATTTCATTAATTAGTCGCCTACGTGATAGCAAGCATAACTAACCTCTAACGACCTCTCCGATTCCTTACAGTCTGCGCTAAAAGAAGAAGATGGCCCAACCACAGTTGCTGCAAGTGAAATTGTCACGTTTCGATGCCCAGCCCTGGGGATTCCGCCTGCAGGGTGGCACGGACTTTGCCCAGCCCCTGCTGGTGCAGAAGGTGAGTGAAGAACGTTCCCCGAACTATAAAGTTATATGTAAGCTTTAGTGGAAAGTGGTAGAAAAATCACCACTTAATTCGATTGACAACAAATGGAATATGTGTTTGGCAACACACTTTCGGCCGCGGCCAAAAATGGGAATTAAACATGAAAAGCGAATATTATTTGGGCAGTTAATTTATTTATGGGCTTAAGTGCTCTCGCTCGCTTTTTTCTATATTATTTCTATATATATTTTTTTTTTGTTTGTTTGTTAAAAATAAATCCGTGGATATAAGTTTCACTTTTTTTGTGGTCGTCGTTTCCGTGCGATTTTTGCGCACGTTACCCAAAAGCAAATAAAACCGTATTTTTCCCAATTTTCAACAAATTTCCTCTCGCAATATTAATGCGAACAGACACAGCCACACACAAACCCACACATACAGACAGACAGACGGACTGAAACCCAACTAAAAATTTGTTAAACATTCATAACAGATCTCGAAACATTTTACATTTGTGGCGACACGCAACAGCAAATTTTTGCTTAATCATTTTGACAACTTTATGAGCGCGAAAACGTCGAAGGAATAAATGTATATATCCTACGTGGTTTTCATATTGACAGTGCAGTGCGCGCCATCAGCGTAAGGCTGCAACTAATTAATGGGCATTTAATGGATGCATTTCTCGTTTCCCTATATATATATTGCCTTTGCCCAGAACTGTACCATTTTCTATCTAATCTAATTGCTGATAATATCGTCAGCGAAAACACAAACATTTCCTACGATTCGCGTAAACAGAAGCTAACTTTTTTTTAGTTAATCACAGTCTCTCTCCCTCAAAGGCCTTGAAATTCCTGGTACATTATGAGAGTATAGTGCACTGTGAATCATATATAGAAGCCCGATCCAATAATTTCGTTTATGACTCAAACTCACTCCGATAAGAGCCTTTGTTCGAGGGCGAGTCTAATCAGAAGTCAAAAGTCGGGAGAACCTCTGAATGGGGCTCGTTCATAAAGGGAATTGCCTTGTTTCTACTGCATAAAGCTATTGCCGAAATAATTCCGAATTATTGATTTAGATTCGGTAATGTCCCCGGCTCTCGTTCTCTAAGAGCTGCCCCTCCAAAATAACAACACAATCTGTAAATATTTCTGTTCACTCCGAAATAACACAAATTCTGTGCGAGCTTTTTCTCTGTTTGCTTTTGGCTTTTCGGTGGGGGGACCGTGGGCGGTGTTTGGCTGTGGGCGTGGCCAGCGCTAAATGCGCAATTTCTATTTAAACAGCTGTGGATTTTTGTGTCAATGCTATGCGGCATTTCTGAGCTGCGCTGCACTGAGCTATTTAAAAACAAAACAAACAAAAAACAAAATAAAACACGGAGAACTGAATGTGGATTATTATGGAATTGAGCCATTTCGATTAATTTAAATTTGGATAAAGTGCAGCGCTTCTGCCAATTAGCAAGCTCTTCTTGTCCCTCTCATCATTATGGCCACTAAACAACATTGTTGGCCCAAAAGTGCAACAGGAGGACCCAGCCAGACAGACCGAACCACCATTTAATGGGGGTGAAAAAGTGTCGGAACAAATTTGTGTTTGGAATTTATGCGAAAATCAGAGAGCATGCATAACGCAATTTGTGCAATTTGAAATGGAAATATTTATGGATTACACAACGAAAAACAAAGCCGGTCAAAATCCCAATCGTTTTCGTTAGCCACTGTGCTTTCCTTCTTTTTGTCTGCAAATCCACCAGTTCGACCGGAGAGATGAGTGATCTCCTGACATCTCCTGGCTGACTGACTGCCTGACTGCTTTTTTTCCCTTCCGAACACTTCAAGCCCAATTGAATTTCGAATGGCGCACTTAAGCCGCATCTTCCTTCGCAGGATACTGCGTAAAAACTTTGCTCGTAATGAGCCACACGGAGGGAAAAAGCATGGCAACTTATTACAGGTGAAGAAATGTATGCAATTCATAAAAAACTTGATATAAGTATTAAAGCTAACTTTTGTGGATTACACGTTTCCTTTTCCATATATTGATTACATTTTCAGTAATATTTTCTCTGAGTGCGCCTGCTGAGCTCCTTGGTTGCCAGGACACAAGCTCTGCTGTTCTGCTCTGCAGCGGAACTAAACCCCAACGAACTCAACTGAACTCCGGCACTCAGCCCG
This sequence comes from Drosophila seguyi, assembly GCA_008042675.1. Classification (NCBI taxonomy): domain Eukaryota; kingdom Metazoa; phylum Arthropoda; class Insecta; order Diptera; family Drosophilidae; genus Drosophila; species Drosophila seguyi. Next base: position 41,692 of record VNJU01004981.1, on the reverse strand, counting down.
ACTCAAGGACTCTCCTACCTTGACAACAAATCGTCATCTCAGTCATCGTCAGCATCCAATCATGTCACCGCCTTTACTCCTAGCTCCTTCCTCTTCACCCTTGAGCCAGAGGCAAACAAATTGGTGCTCTTTAAATGCTGCCGCAGCAGTGTAGCTCGGCTCATCAAGATGCAACACATGACAGGGGCAGGAATAAGTCTCCACTTCCGTCAAATAACAAAAGCTCCGGGGTTTGGGAGTTTTTCGGGGGAGGGGACCGGGCATAAAAATAAGCTACTGAGCTGCTTAAATCGGATTAATTTATGATTTCTCGCTGCGAGTTTCGGTTCGGTTCTCGAATGAAGTCCTTTTCCTGTTGCTTCCGTCGATGTCCTGTGTCCCATGTCCTGCGTCCTGTGTGTGTTATAAGCTTTATGCCCACGGATTTTCAACCCACTCCACTTGCCCCAACAGAACCACGTTTGTATTTCATTATCAAGTCCCGAGTTCGTTTTCGGCCACAAAAAGCATCGCACAAAAGGCCAAAGTCAAATAAAAGCGAAAGCCATGCTCTGGACAAATAATGGACCAAATAAGTAATACAAGAGCGCAAATTCGGTTTACTACAAATTTCTGGCTTTCTGGCTGGCCAAAGAGCCAGCGAGCTCCATACGCCGTGCATCAAGGCGAAAAAAAAAAATAAAAGGGAAACCGAAAATAAAAGCATCAGTGTCGGCTATTAGCCAACTTAAAGTCTAGACAAACTCAGGAGGGGGGCGTGGCACAGCCAGAGCTCTGGAGAGGACAGTATGCATAACAAGCTACTGACGGCATCCAAGGCAACGGACGTAGTCGCCAGGCCCACACACATGATCCTCCGCCATTCCCAGAGCCGGTGCTTCGCCCACTGAACTCCGCGCGTTCTGTTCATGCAAATCAGCTTGGCGGGTTTTTTTTCGCTGCCCTTCCTAAAGGTATTCTTATTTCATAAAAGGGTTTAATTTCTTGCATATGAAAGGATATCAATTCTCCAGTTTCAGTTTTAAGTGCTTTTCGAATGTATCTTTCTTTTTGAGAAAGAGTTTTGAGAAGCTTTTACAAGCTTCTAATTTAATTCTTTGAGTAGTTAAGAGATTCTCCTTTAAACACAGTTGATATACCCTCACAGAAACTAAAATATTTATATTTTAAATTTAGAAAATAGCTCTAAACCTTAAGTGCCAAAGAAAGTGCATTTCAAACTTTACTTTTTACAACAAGTGGAGATACTCCTTTCCAGAGTTTTTTTTTCTGCCATCTACGCTTCGTTTCGGTTCAGTTTCGACTCTGTTTTTGCTCGTTTTAAGCTTGTTTGTTTGCCTTCCCGGGTTGGCCATTAATTATTTGACTCCTGTCTGGGGGCTGCCTTTGTGTTGGTGCCCGTGTTTGTCTTTGTCTTTGCCCCAAACTATGCAAAATTTCATAATTCGCACTCGTTCCTCTTCCACTTGCGAGTATATTGGGGCATATCTTACTTTGCCACCCCCCGTTGCCCAGCCAGGATATCAAATGGTTACGTGTTACCCCTGCGAGCCTTGAGTCCGCGTCCACGTCTGTTTCTGATTTATGCGAGCCCAATTATGGAGGCAAATTTCGTTTGCTTTGATTTCGGGCTTTTGTGTAATTGAATCCGGCAGAGGATTGGACACACACCCAGCTGTGGTCTCGATTGATGACGATGTAGACTGCTGCTGATTGAACTTGCACTTTTCTCAACCGAACCGAACCACATGTCAACAGACCAGAGGGGCGGAGGACTAGGAGGAGCAGGCTTCAAGACATCTCCGACTGTGGTTGCTCTCAATTCAATCGGACATTTTATTAATTGCACAATGGCTCAAGAGTCACTTCGACTGGCTGACTGGCTGAGACCAGCTCGTTCTTGACATGAAAACTGCATTTGCTCACTTGCCAGGAAACTTACAATTGTTGTTCTCAATTTGCCTTGCGGTTTTCCCCACTGACTGCTGCTGATTATGGACACAAGTCGCACCTGATCCGTCGGCTTTTGATTTGAGCCCGATGGCTAATTCCACACCAATTGCCGGAGCGGCGGCGTTAATTGAATTAATAAAGAGCAGGCAGCGCGGAGCAAACATCTCTCGGTGCGGTGCAATGCAATGCTGATTTCCCGTGATTCATCTCTGTCAGTCGCAGAAAGGCGTAATTGATAAAAGTTAAGCCAGCGAAACAAAAAGGATAACCAGACAGTGATTAAGTGCCTGGCCGCGTCAGCGCCGCATTTGATTGATTATCAATTTTACCGGAGGCACCGCTTTAACGTACGACTCCTGCCTGGACTGGCCCATGTCCATGGCTGTGGATATGGGTATGTGGAATGCATGCCACTGCATCGCATTGCCAATTTAAGAGTGTTGAAATTTATTGAACAGTCCCCACCAGTCCTCAGTCCTCTGCCCCGCTGCAGTTCCTTCCATAAACGTGGTCGACTCGTCGGTTTCCACATCCTCTTCCGCTCCAGGGAATCGAGTGGTGCTTCCGTTTTGTTTCAAGCCAGTCCCATGGCGTATGCACTCGTGAGTTTACTTCTGGGGTTCTTTGTAGTATCTAAAATACAAGTAATTTGAATTTAAATGTTTCCTAAATATTCCATGTATCTTCAAGCACTTAAATTCAGACTGCTAACGTTTGGTTGTGTTGTAAGTCAGTTCTCCTTAGCCACTCTTTGAATTCGTGCCAACCTGCTCCTCTCACGCGCTCATCTCTTGTGCGGTCAGGTAGCTGGGGCTATCTTTAGTCGCTTTAAGTTCACTTGCACTTCATTGCACAAATTCTCTGGATGCTGCTGCTCCTGCTACTATGTACTTCTGGTTCTGGTTTTGCCGAGAAGAGCAAGTAGAAGAGGAGGGACCAGACTCGAGCACGTCTTATTTAGATTTATCCTGGCTGCTACGCTTCAGTTGAGTTGTCGAATTCGTGCCTGCCTGCCAGGGTGCCTGCATTCGATCTCCCCAGCCTCTGCCTCCGGATGATATCTCTTTCGGTTTGGTGGCTATATCTTTAATATATTATTGAATATTTTGTGGCCTGGACCGGAAATTGTACTAATGTCTAGCCAGTGCGGGCCACATCCTGCTCCTGCTGCTGCTGCTGGTTTGCCGCAGCCTCCGCATGCAAAAGTCACATAAATTTGGTCTCCTTTCTGGCGATTCCCATTCTCCTTGTGGCCTAATCCTTGCGCTCAGCATCTTTTCTCCAATTGTTGTTCCGACTGCACAAGAAAAGTATCCCGCATAAGGAAAGTTTACCGCCCGTTCCATCGCTTCCCTTCCCCTTAAGCTGCTATCTGTTGTCCTTGCTTTTAAGTTGCATGTCAGCGAGCATAAATCCTTCAGTGGAAAATGCTCGCTCCGCTGCATCTGGAGCACGCAAACACACACATATCCTCATCCATTGGCGAGGATCCTGGCTGCCAGATATCGCAGAGCTGTAAGCGGAGAAATTATTGGCCGAGCTCAACACGGTGCATTATGTGCGCCATAAATATTTATAAGTTCTAAGCGTAAAGAGCAAACGCTTAAAGCGGAATCGATTCTGGTCTCGACTCTGAAGTGGTAGAAGAGGTAGAGGTAGCCACTCTTGGAGGCCCCGCCGATTAGTCAGCTAATGGTAATGCATGGCGGCCTTTTGTTACCTGCTCGGGAATGATTCACTTCTGGTAGCCTTTGTCTTTGCCTCGCTCTGGCAATCCTCAAATTGATATCTCTGAGTCACTCGAGCGGAACAGTCGAACTCTTGTAAATCGAACTTCGATTGGAATCGAACTTGCAGCCTTTGAGTTATCCAAATATGGCGTTTAGTTGATAAACCAGGAATATGGTGTAAGTAATTAAGTGAATTCCAGCTCGTATATAACTAGTTGACTTGGTCAAGTTTCCTCTAGAGATGCCTGACTGTATGCGGCCACTTCTCTCATTGTCTCTCCTGCATTCTCTGCTTATTTCTCCACAAAGCTGCTCTCGGGAGTCTGTGATTTAATTGTTGCTTAGTGGATTTTCGCAGCATCAGCGCTGGATAAGGGCAAGCCAAGCGGAAACGGAAATTGCGCGATGCGCACACTTATCTCTGCCCCATGCTCCCTGCTCCCTTGCTCGCGCTCTCGCCGGCTCCTGGATATCTCACTTCCTGTGCGTGGCCGTGTGCTCGAAAAGGATGTGCCCGGCGCAAATTGCGTGCTGTGGCGTAATCGAAATAAATTATGAGCCGCACTTACATTGCGGCTGTGGCTCTCGGTGTGGCTTGGGAATCCGGAATCCAGCGAGGGGGCTTTTAGCGTCTAGCGTTCCGGCCGTATTTGTTTGGCTTTAATTGCGGCGAGCTTAGGCGGCGACAGGCGAAGTTTGTCCGGCAATTAGCGGCAGGTAATGGCTCCCCAACATATGCTATTATCCTGTTTATTATTTTATTCCGATCTGCTTTGTCCGCATTTGCTGTGCCCGGCGGGTATTCGCATTTGCCGTAACGATATGTCATTGATTCGCAGTTAAGGCTATGGAGCTCTCCGTCTCCGGATCGAAGTCATCCCCTTGGCAGCCATTACGCATCAGTGTCCTTCGCAGCCGGCTCTCCATCTTCATGTGTCGTCAAGCGCCTTGGGGCCATGATATATTATGGCCCGTCGCCTTGTCTTGTTTATTTTGCCGCACATCTACGGGCAGCGGGAAGCGGAAAGCGGCAAACGGCAAGTGGAAAGTGGGAAATGGGAAAATTCTTTATTGTTATGACGCATATCTCTGCTTGGGCGATATTGAGAAGCTCTTGATTTCTCGGTGATTTATTGTCCATCCAAATTGATTGAATATTTACTAAACGTCTCCGGCAGCGTTGGCTAAATGGTTTACAGCTGCGCCTGCTCCATCGATCCCAAATCGAAATCGATTGCGTTGAACTCGTAGCTCGCCAAGGAAGTCTGCAAAAAAGTCAATTTTGTTAATCAACACGAACGACTTAATCCAAATTGAATGAACTCGAACCTGGAAGCGCTGCCAAAGCGGATCAGCCGCTACACATCATCCGCAAGGGCCAAATGCGAGAAATAAAAGCGGGCGCAAATTTACACATTTTTCGCATTTCTCCGACCAGTGACGCCTCCCCTTTTTTTTGTATCCCAACTCCCCCTTTCAGCTACGAAACATTTGCCAATAAGTGACTGCGAGAACCAAACCGAACTGAAAACTGAACCAAACCGAACCGAACCGAAACAAATCGGCTCAAGGCTCAGGGCTCACCGAGCTCAGGTGAGAGTCCGGAGGCCTAAAAAAAGTGAAAATTGAAAAACGCAGCTGCCAGGGCCATAATAAAGCCCCCAGAAACACACACACACACACAAAACCGAGAAAACAAGAAAGGATAGCTGGTTGTGGGATCAGGATCTTTGAATACTCTTAATAGAAATCAATTTATCAGTTCCTGAAACACTACTTAAGAAAGACCTTATTTTTTAATTAATTTGGTTCTGAAGACAATATGTAGAAAATAACCAACATAAATATATAGTAATTCCATATAATCCTTTCAAAAACCAAGAGTTAATCTGCCAGATCTACTAGATTTCTTCAGAGATTTCAATAACCTTAGATCTTAGATCTATTCCGTCAACAAAAGGTTGTAAAAATCATAATACCCTTTGAAAGGACCTCAAAACAGACACTCACAAAGGCCAGGGGGGAGAGGGCGAGTGAATTGCGTTTTGTGGACGTGGCAGTGTGTGCGCGTGGGCGTGGCACTGCCCACAGCCGGCTCAGCCACGCTTGAGGTGATAATGTAATAAGCACTTTTTATGACCCTACCGGATTTAGACCTAAAATTCCACTCCACACCGCCACCCCACACACACTCTCGCCTCGGAGTCGACATCCGAAGGGCATTGTTCTGTCTGCAAAGTTCGCTAGTTTTTCGACGACCAACAGGCCCATCCGGAATGTTAGAATCCCTGCCCTTTTGCTCCTTTATGGCATTCTTTTTTTGTAGACGGCAAGGATTTAGATTTTAGCCTGCAGTTGTTTGAGCTTAGCTGAACATATTGTTTCCATTTTTCCCGCTCTTGTTTTTTTTCGATTCTTTTTTGGAAGCAGGACTCTACTAATTGGTGGCATTCACATTTTTGCAGGAACAGTGCAGGTGTAGGTGTAGTTGTAGGTTCAAGGTGCAGTTCCCCTGCACCTTGGTAATGGAAAATATAGAAATTCCTCACTCACCAGTTCCGTCATCTTTGATTTTGATGAAATGTTGCACCTACCTGCAGGGAAAACGAAGAAAATTGTTAACAAGCGCTCGCAATTAAGGAAATTAATTGACGCCGAGAAATCTTACCTGTCTTATTTTCGCACACAATTGCAAATTCGTGTTTTGACAGCCTCCACTCACATTTATTGATGGGTAAACAACACAATATTAGTATTAAATTACTTTAAGTCACTGCAGACTAGGTTATTATGATTATTTAATTAAAGTATGGCGAAAAACAATTATATTTTCAGACAAAAACAAATATGTACAAATGTACATAAGATGCTTTTGAGGTCTTTTATTAAATGTCTCGCTTTTCTATTGCACAAAAACAAAACAAACAAAAAATAATGATATGCTTCGCTAAGTACATGTGTATGGGTGTACTTATTCTCTTTTAGCATACATTCTTGGAATTTAAACAAAAACAAGGAATGCAAATAAATTAAAAGAATTGCTTTTTAACCACGTGACACATTTTATATAATACATCATTGTTTTGGATCTATTATTTTGCACAAATTTCTTATTGCACAAAAACACACACAGACACAATGGATTAGGTTTTCCCCATGTATGTAAATATCGTTTTAGCGCAATATCTTTGTACTTCAGTAAGAAAATTTTAGCAAATTATATAAAGAAATCGCTCTTGAACCACTTGACACACTTTAGTTAATTAATTGTTATTTCACACCTTCAAAAAATGAAAAAAAAGGACTCCGCGAACAACCAAAGGCAAAAATTTAATTTTAGAGATGACAAAGCTTAGAGATGAACTATCGGCCCTAGGCCAAAGCGATTAAAATCGAACGATTGGCAAGATCACCACACTTTGGAGCTTACAAAAACGTTTGAAATAAATAAAAGAGCAATTTATAATTAGTGGGCTAATTGTGGGGCACAAACTTTACTAATTAGCAATTTGAAACTAGTCGCAAAATAATCTCTCCGACAGCCATCGGTTGTGAAGTCACTCGATGCCTGCCCATCGATGAATTATCGATGACTTGACCAATTAGCAAAAAAGTTTCGCTTTTCCCGTGTTTGGCAAATTTGCAGTTTTCCAATTGGAATTAAATTTAACAAACCCGGTGAGAGACATACGTGTTTTCCGACCCATTTGCCATTAACTGGGCCCATATGGCACAATGTTGTTCCGCGTTTAAGAGTCTTAAGTGATTAAACGACGGCGGCGAACGAGCAAGCGAGACGGACAGATGTAGGGACATGCATCAAACATACTGTCATTAATATAAAAATGAAATTACCTTGTCCAACGCCAGTTGCCATTAAAAAGGCGAAAAGGAAAAGAAAGGCGGTCGGTAAACGAGGAAAATAAGGAAAATAAGGACGACAGCGGCAGCGGAGGACCACCACCCACATGGCCGCTGTTGTTGCGGAGCATCATCAAATTGAAAAATGTCAGCGATAGAGAGCGGGAAAATGGGAAATCAGAGAACAATGCGGCCCAGGACAGGTAGAGGTAAGGTAAACTGCCACGCCCCAGGGGCGGTCTGTTGTTGTTGCTGTTGCCTTCGTTGCTCTGCTGTGGACGCGGCCCAGTTGCATTGACAATCGACAAATGAGGAAAGATAATGCAGGCATTAATCTTGCTACCAGCAATTTGTCAGCGCTGCTCTCCATCTATTGGCGTCCCTTTCGCTTCGAGATGCCAGTTGCAGTTCGAATTTCTCCAATTTGTGGAGACCCCAGGGGCGCATCTAAGAAGGATTTCTAAGAGGGGCTTAATTCACATCCTCAAGGTGCAAAGGTCGTAACTTACTCGAAATATACCCGATTTTGGTTACAAATCTTTTGCGTAATATTAAAAATCCAAATATATATTAAGAATCCCTCTGAAAGTGGGTTAGGCTACCGCTCCTGGAAACCAGAGAAGCAGAGTTTGTCCCTGTCGCTTCTAAACGTTGGCTTCATCAATTAATTTACAATTTGCCAGACATCCGTGTCCGCATTCGCAGTTCCAGTTCCCAGCAACGCTGTCTCGTCCTCTTCCTCGTCCCTTTTCATCCCAGGTCAGCGTGGTGGTCAGCTTGGCATACTTTTTTCTATTCCTCTGCTGGCCCACTAATGGCCATGTCCTTGCATCCTGCCAGCCCCCTTGGCCAGTCGCCCACTCCCATGCCGTAAATTGCATTGGTTGCCAACTTGTTGAAAGGCGGAGCGAACTTAAATGCTTTTCAATGTTTTTCCATGCAATGGGACCCACTTAAGGTCACAGATGGAGCACAGGGAGAAATAGTGTAGTAAACTATATGTTTTAATTGTAAAATTAAAGGATCTTCTAATAATTTAGTTAAATAATTTGTAATAGTGTATTATTTTAAAAGGTTTTTTGAGCCTAAATCGTAAAAATTGTTTGCTAAAGGTTTGGAATTTTCCTCTCCCTGCTGCAAAGACAGTGACGTTGTGCTTCCCCCTTTAATGGTCACAATTTAGCTTTTAATTAGATCGACAAATTTGTTTTCGAACCATTTTGCTCGCCCGATACCCCTTGGAGAGCGAGAGAGGTCCTCCGTCCGTCGCCTTCCGCCCGGAATTAGAGTGCTTACGGTTTTTCATTTTAATTGTTTTTGTGCGGCGAAGTCGACCCCCCGACCTCCCCCTGTTTCGCTGCCGTGTCTCGCTGATTTATTTATTTCTATTTGCTGTTATTTTGCTGTTGGCTCTTCGGTTTTTATTTCATTTTCCACCGAACCAAGCGAGCGCAATTGCGGTCGCTGAGCGTCTGCCCCCCGTTTTCATTTTGCTCCTCGGAAAATGCCCGCCCTCTGCCGCCGCGCACTGTCTGCGTGCCATGCTCTAGTTTTCTATTTTTGCTTTCCCGGCCGTAATGGCAACCTTAATCACGTAATGATTTTGAGCGAGTGAGCGCCGAGTCGCGGGTGTCCGAATTTCCAACCACCCCTCCCCCGCTTCGGCCCCGATTGTGCCCATTCTCCTCGATTCTCCCCCTTGCTCCTCCTGCCTCCTGCTGCTCCTCCTGCTCCTTGCCGGCTGTTTGCTCATTCATCGCGGCTCTTGTTTTTGTATTCAGCAGTTCGCATTTCGCAATTGGCACAAATCTCGGCACTCGCCACGCTAATGGCCAAATGCTGTGGCGCTAATTGAAATTACATTTCTTAAAGTTAAATATTTAATTGAGAGAGCTGCCAAGCCGAGCGGACATCATCGTCAGACGTCCGAGGAGGGCGATGCTGAAGGCTCGAAACTTGCTCGAGTGCAAACAACAGACTTGCTGGGGGAGGAAATTGAGTAAAAAACGAGCCAAGTATTTAGGCATCATCACAAGGACCTTACGGTCTGCAGCCTGATTTAATATGAAAAGCCTTTAAAAGTTTCATTCAATGCGTTTCCTTTCAGCTGAAATCGTAATAGAATTTGATGGCTGGCATTCCTTGACCCAATTTTCCTAAGCCTTTGTTACATTTTTAATTGTATTTGAGTCGAAAGTGCGACAGAGAATTAAAATGGCCTTCGGGGATTACTTAATAACGCATAATAAAATGAAATAAGCTCTTTTCAAAAAATGTCACTAAAACGTATGCATATAAAAAGTGGTTTTGCCATTAAGAGATTAATTACTAAATGGTTGACCTAATTAAGACTGCTTAAAAAGCATTATGATGTTTACAATGCTTTAATGTTGCACTTAAATTGAATTTTAATGTTTACTTAAGAAAGCTTATCAACTATTCTATCCTGTATACATGTTTGCCATGGGAAATATCAATTATTTAAGAATATTTTCAGATTAAAAGTTACTCATTATTTTTGCTTTTCTAGCTCCCAAAGAAACCAACTCTCATCTGTGACTTTTCTTATTTAAAGTGCTCAACGTAAAAGGGAGAGTTTTGATCTGTAAAAAGCAATGTCTTTAATTGAAGCTCCCTTAAAAGTTACTTTGAAATTCCCCTACTCGTTCCCTTACTCGTTCATCAGTTGCCTTTCTATTTAGGGCATCTCCGGGCCTCTTTAGTTCAGCCTTGTGGATCGACATTTCGGCGTCTTTCATGTCAACTCCCCGGTGGCAGCCTTCGGACCTTGCGACATGGCAATGTCTGGATGAGGCCCGGCTCTGGCTGTGGCTCTGGCTCTGGCTTGTTGCATTTTCCCCCGGGAAATGGAAGGGAAGCCCGAAAAAAAGAACGCCGATGCGGATGACGATGCTGTGGCATGCTTAGAATGCCCGACACGAAAGCGTCGCCAAATCCTAATTGCATTTGTCTGATTGCACTCGTTGCAGCTGCAACTTCTCCGATATCTGCAATGCTGCAGTTCAAGAGGCCTATCCGCTGTCGGAGATGGGACTGTAAGCTGAATGCTGGTAGCTGGAGATGGCTGATGATGATGATGCTGCTGCTGCTGATTCATTAAATTGGTACCCTGCTCCCCTTTCGGCCTTATGACAGGAACATGTAAATGCCATTTACTGTTTCCATTTCGAATTCGGTTTCTGTAGCTGCCCCGCCATTGTCTTGTCATCGTCATTGTCATCCCGGATTCGGATGGGATTGGGGGATCGAAGGGAGGGCAGTGTGTGGGTCTTTTGGCTCAATTGAAATTCCATTTAATGTAATTTGAGTGCCATCATTCATGGCTCCGATAGCGACGAATGGAGGAGGGTGATTTTTGGTTAGTCTGAGATTACGCTTAACACGATTTCACGGCTGTCAGGGAGCTGCGCCCAGGATTGATGGATGCCTGAGAATATCTTGGGCATTTCCAGGAACCCGCTAACAGAAACATCTCTCTTGGCTGGCCTCTTTTTTTCTCCCTCTCCCCCCCTCCGATTGAGCCATCAGTGGGAGTGAGGCCGAGACGTCAAACAACCAAACACAAACATGCATCTCCAACTCAGACATTTCCTGCGCCGTGCTGCCATGGAGTTTATTTAAAGGCCTGACCCAAATGCGCCAGACTGCAGTCCAGTTGCATAGATACGAGCACACATGTGTGCGTTACATAGATGCAGATACTTTGGCAGCTGACTCACGCGCCTAGCATTTCGACACGTCCGCCGGCTATGCGTAAACAATGGCCCAAAACACTGGCCAGTGGTCCAGGGATCTCCAGGGATGTGCGGCGGAAAATGCCAAAAACACATGGCCGCCGCTCAGCAGGTAGACGCAGGTTGGGAAAGTTTTCCCGTTTCTCCGTTTTTGGATTCCCCCAATTGCAATATTTCCCAGTCCAACTGTGTGGCACACATCTTGGTTATTTCCCGCAGCCAATTTCAGGCTTCATTAGAAATTTCCAGGGTCCCGCAGAAAATATAATTTATGCATGCTCCTGACACAATACACAAAGGGTTCAAGGCAACCGCAGCCACAACCAGCTAAAGAAATAGCAAACCGTCGGGTTTATTTTTCCGTCATTCCGAACGGGGACATACCCAGCAATCCTGTGACACAAATTTGTGGCATTTCAATGTAATCCAAGAAATCAAACATAATTGGTAGTGATTTTATGGTGAAGCCTTCAAATAATAAATAAATAAATGTAGGCCTGCAGCAAGACTTGGAATTAAATTCACAACAAGGAATTTACTTTACATTTTACTCAAGGGAAAACCAAATCCTTTAATAAAAAGACTTGTCGAATTTTGATTTAATTCAATCTGAAAAGAGTTTGGTATTCAAAGCGGCTTAAATATGTAAAATAACTACACAATTCTTGAAATAAGAAGCTTAATCTTTTGGTTTACAGCCAGCTAAGGTTGAAAAGTCAATGAACTAATAAAGTGGATACTGTACACCTTATCTATACCCATTAACCAGAATATACCCAATTTTGAAATCCAAATTACTGGGTGCCATTGGCGGCGATGACAGCGTTGACGATGACGACACTAATTAAAAATGTTGGCCAACCCTTCAAATGGCTCATGCGGCGACTGACAAGCACAGAGAACTCTGGTCAAAAGCAGGAGCTGGAGCTGCGGCTGTGGATGAAATTGAAAAGCTGGCTAAGCTCACGGCCGCAGTCAGCAGAAATCCGCTAAATTCCCAAACAACCCGTCGCAGGAAAACAAACAAGGAGTCAGGCAGGGCTCGGCAGGACACCTTTCGACCTTGCCGACCCGCGGCCCATTGATGATGTTGTTAATGGAAAAAATCTCAACACCCTTTCTCGCAGCTAGACAGAGAGAGAGGGAGTCAAACAATGGCGCGTAATTTTACGAAATTTACATTCCTTAATTAATCTTGTTTGCGCTGCGGCAGTTGGCAGTTGTCTGCCAGCCAGCTATATGCACGCCACCATCACCACCGCCACCCCTGAGCATCCCCCTGGTGGCGGTGTGTGTGCCTGGGTTTTTGGGGTTTCATCCGCTGGATGTGGATGTGCCTCTGGGGGCAACTAACACCAGGCCACCGCGCTAATGACATTCAAGGCACACAAGGCGATGCCAGCGCGAGGTGGAGCACATCCTGGCCCTGCCTTATTAACCCATATATACACAGGGCCAGGATATCCCGCCGCCTAATGAACCCTTCTTGGCCCGCAGGTTCAGCTACAGGTTCAGGTTCAGCTTAAGCCTGAGCCGGAGCTGTAAAGTCAGTTTCAGTTCCGCGCTCGATTTAATCAGCAATTTGCGTACGCAGGCAGCCCGGGACATGTGACATTTATTGAAATTCTAGTTTGCCGGGGAGCTGGAGATCCGGATCCCCGCCGTCAGCTGAGAGCAATTTAAACTCAATTTCCAGTCTGAGACAGTAAATTGCTGCAAGAAGATGAGCCGCCAGATGAGCTTGTGCGATGATTAAATTGGATACGGGATCCGAGTATCAAGCTGGAGGGGAGCCTGCAGAAAGGAACTATCGCTAAAAATTTGCTGAAAAAAATACAAATTAAATTGAATCCAGAGTCTTGGGGAAACACTGCCAATTATAGAAACCAGTCAGGCGTTATATGGACTCGATTTTTTATTATATTGGATATCAGCAGCTCTGTCAAAGGAAAGCGTATTTACAGACACTGAAAGGAAATGTCACTGAATGCTTAAACTGGAAGTGTAATGGTTTTTGGACAAGTAAATTCATTGCTTTTCACCGCTTAGCAGGGGGGGAATAATTGCCACGCTAAAAAGTAAGAAAACTCGCTGTGAGTGACCATAAAAAAATCATAGAAATTACAGAAATGTCATGCGTGAGTGGGACCCGTTTAAATTGTATCTCAGACCGCAAAACCTGTCTCCCGAGTAATCTGCGAATCTATCACAAGCTCGTGCGTGAGTGGGACTTTCACCTGGGCCATTCGTGACTTGACTTGGCTCCGAATCTCCACTCCAACCCAACTGCCACCGACTGCAATTGGCAATTTCTCACTCGTTTTTACCCATTTTGCTGCTGTCACAACTCGCCAGTGTGTGTCCAGCTCAAATCCAAATCCAACTCTGAGCTGCAGCCGGAGCCAAGCCCCTCAAGGCGATTGTCATGGCTGGAGAGGTGTTGCCTCAGCTGTCCAGGAAATCCACAAGCACACGAGATACAATGTTACACGGATGCTGTCCGTAAGCCAGGTCCGGCATTAGCGGCAGATAAATGATCGGCCCGCCGGCAGCGCCCACGCAGCGGATTAGAAAATGCCTCTGCTGCTCCACATATGTATGTATGAATCTCCGTCTGCGTGGTCCCGACATTCATTAGCCGGGAGCTGGGAGCTGGGAGCTGGCTGCCGCAGAATGCGCGGCATTGTGGCAAACTTTTTCCCATTGCTCCTCGTTATGAATATGCAACATTTATATAAATTGTCACGTTTATTGCAGTCAGACTCTCACGCTCTTTCTGTTTTGTTGTGTGTGGCTGCATCTGTCATTCTACCAAATCTGAAAAGCGGGAAAAAATTTGGTTACAAACAAACCTCTTTGGAATACCCTAACTTAACTTTAAATTGAAAGATTTATAGAGAAAAGCAAGCCTTGTAAATATTTTCCCAAAGCAACTTTGGAATGCTTTCTTGAAATACATTTAATATTTTTTACTACTTTTACTTGGGGTTTCCCCCAAGAATTTCCTCTTAAAGAGTGTAACTCAAACCAACTTAAAACTCATCCTGGTCACAGCCTGGTCTGCTGATGGTGGAACGCGCTTTTGTTGAACGTTGATTGCAATCATAATTTATAAATGTTGCCGACAGTTTGGCGGGTGCCACGATGTTGCTGTTGCAGTTGCTGCCGCCCATATTTCGCCATCAATAAATAAATATTATTTGTCTGTCTGGCTGGTTGGTCAGCCCTGAAAAGAGGACCAACGATGTTGGTTTGAGGAGCGCCAGCAGTCCACAGTCAAAGCCAAAGCCATTAGCAAGTGATTTGGTGACTTTCCAATCTAATTGAATGCTGCTGCTGGGAAAAGGAGAAAAAATATAGATAGAAGTCGCAGCTTTAAGTCCAAAGAGATCACAGAGAGCACTTTAAATGAAGTGGTAGTGAATTGTTTCTGTTGCTGGTAGTTTTTTTTGTATTTTTTCTGATTTTCATTCACTCTTTGGCTTGCTTTAATCGCTGGCAGAGCTCAGTCTAGTTGCAAACTGTTTGCCCATCGGGATCCCAGGCCAGCTCCCACTGCCAAGCCCGCTCCCGTTCCCATTCGCGGGCTGGTCAAGTGTTGTGGTTGCCATTTGTTTGTGCCAGAAAGCCGCATCAGCAGTGGCGGAGTTCTCCAGCTCTCTCTCTTTCTCTCTTTCTCTAGTGATTTACCATTGGGCGAGGGCTTGTGAGGGGACCATGCGGCGTATGAGTGATGCGCCATGCATATTCATACACATTGAGATTCATTGTATTTGCGCTGCATTTCCGCAGTATTTTGTATTTTATCTGCTTTGTTCTGCATGTTCGCTCTACTTACGACTTTTCCGCAATTTTCTCTTTCGCTTTTAACGGCCCCAGAAAGGGAGAGAGAGGGGGAAAAATTTGGAGTGTGTGGCTGTCATATTGCTCGCCTCAGCTGGGGCTTTAAGCAGATTTATTTTCAATTAAACAAGCTCATAACTTGGCCGACAACTTGTGCAAAAGTTGGCAGAGGCCGTTAGGCAGCGGAGTGTCCTGCGCGCGCTCCTTTGTGTGCTTGTGTGTTTGTCCTGGCTCTTGGTTCTGGCTTAATTTACGCCGCAAATTCAATTTATTTGAGATACACCTAATCCACAAAAGCAAACTTGATTTATCAACATAAATATTTTGCATACAATGTGTGAGCATCGTCTCTCTCTCTGGAGACTGCACTCGGTTTCGGTTTTGGTTTTTGTTTTTGATCCTTTTGTTGTTATTTTGTCCCTGGACGAGTGTGTGTGCTGAACGAAATTCAATTTTAATGCACTTGAATGGATTTGAGCAGCGCTTAGTTGACTTGATTACGAGCCTTTAGCTCCGGCTTCCTCCTGCCTCGGTCTCGGTTTCGGTCCACAGAATTTTCATTTGGTTTATGGATTTTCCGATTCTGTATTCTGGATGGCCAAGACAATATTTTTGCCTTGTCTCCTTTCTGGCAAATCAAACACTTCAACAACGAGACGAAATTCTTCATACTTTTGTGAGAAAATTGTTTGTCAGGCTGCCAGCGCCAAGCCAGAAACGCCACGAAAGCCAAAGCCACTTGGCCATATCTGGCCAGTATTTGTCATAACGCATATAATTTCAAGAGCTCCTCTCGAGTGCCACAGAGTGGAGTGGCACAGAGCATACATATGAAGATGCGGACTAAAATGCTAAATACATACATGCCAGCCAAATGCTGATGATAATGCAAATGAAATTATTTTTACAGCATTTACTCTCTGCCAGCCATGTTTCACCCACACGTCCACGGAGTGGTAGCTCTGGCCAGCTGCAGTATAAATCATCATTTGCTGCTGTTGCTGCTGCTCCTGCTTTGCTCCTCATTTAGCTGTTTTGGTGCCTAAGAGGGGACAGACACACGCACATGTAATGTGCCAGGACATCGCATTAATGTCCTGCTTCTTCAGTGGGTGAGGAGACTAAAAAAAATGGGAACAGAGAGTATACCTTAAAACATGTTTATGAGTAGGATGAATGATGTTTTCTAAGGGTTCTGGATTTATGAGAAGCGCAGAGAGAGGTCCTAAACTTTTTGAGAAGCGCAAAGAAGAGTCTTGAATTCTTTGAGAAAAGCAGAGAAAGCCAGTAGAAACTATCTTTAAATTGATATATTTTACTCTAAAATTATAGCATAATTTGCTACACTTTATGATCAAGGTGTTGCCTTATATACCGCTTTAAGAACACGGTATCAAAGGTCACTGGTAACAAGACAGCGGACCTGCGGGATCTCTAAAAACAGGCAGCAAAACTAATAATGTACCCCCAGGACGAAGACCAAAGCTCCCTCGTAATACCATTTCGGGGCATGTCCATCTACCACTCAGCTCATAAGTCATTCTGCAGAGCAAAAACAAATGCTCTGTCAATTGTCGGCCAGCCGCAAATGCTATAAAGCTGACAAATGTCGAACTGCCGCACAGATAGCTATATTCGAGCAGGCACAAAGGGGGACAAACAACACGGATCGCAGGTACTCATAAAACTGTCCAAATGTCAATATTCCCGGACCCATGAAGCTGGGCCAAAAAAAAAAAAAATACTTTTTGGGCCCGCGTTCGCTTTGATTTGGTTCGCTGACTGACTGCCTGCCTGGCTGATGGGGCTGAAAGGGAATCAAAAGTAGGAGGAGGAGCAGCAGCAGGAGGAAGCAGGGCAGGACTTATTTGTTGCTGTCTGGAAAACACCTTGGCCAAGCAATTTCAATTTTCCCCACAGCCGACACAACAAGAAAATGAACATGTCAACGGCACAAGTCGGATATGGACTTGGATTTGGCTTTGGCTTTGGCTATGGCAAAGGGAGAGCACTGAGGGAAATATGTTATAATTTAAAATTAAAATTTTACTCTATATAAAAAGATGCAAATTTATACCAAGAAATATAATATGCTTGAATTCAGGTAACATTTTTATATAATCTGAACCTTCAGTAAAATTTAGAACCACTTCCACATCTTGTAATTAATAGATAGAGTAGAAAATTATATTTTACAATTATTTAAAAAACCTTGAAAAACCTTTTCCTTAAGATACTTCAATTAGGAACTATCCCCAATTTTCCTAGAATTTTTATACTCAGTTTTTTCTCTCCGTGCACATTTTTGTGGCTCGGTTAACCTGTCGGCTCTGCTCGGCTGCTCCGATTCGCTGCGCCTCGATTCGATCCGATTCGATTCGGCTTTCGACGTGTTTTTCTTTTTTTTTTTTTGTTTTATTTTTTTGGCAACTTTGTAAATATTACAAAATTTAGGTGTCTCGCTTGGTGAGTGCGCCAATGAAATATTTATGCACACACACACACGGGCCGCGGCGAATCTGTGTGCGAGTGTCTCTGTTTGTGTTTGTTTTTGCACGAGCGTCGCAACCCCCTTTTTTGGGCAAATACAAACCGTCCGGGGAGACAGGAGGAGGAGGATGAGGAGGCGAATGGACGGACTGACTGACTGGGCCTGCCAGTTGTCTGATAAACAGACAATTTGCCAAAGTGGATACGTGCACGGCGCGTATAATTTTGGGGCACACCTGAGCCCCCGTTTCGGGGTCCCGGCTCCCTGGCCTAGACCCCGAGAGGAGCAACAGGAGCAATACACAGCTTCCCTTCTGTGCCACTCTGTGGCCGTATTTTGCGGTTGTGGACTTTAGCTTGATGAGTGTATCTCCGTGTGTGTGCGGGACTGAGTGTGTGCTTAGTTGGTTAGTTTGGCTGATGAAGCGACATTGACAGGCCAAGTGACTTCCAGTCTAAGCGGCTTTAAAAGCGACCGAAAGAAGGTTCAGTTTAAATGGAGCTGAAGGGAGCAGGAAACCAGGTGTTCCAAATTTTTAAAGGTCAACCAAGTCGGTAATTACTTCTTTTATTTAAGCGTTTTTTTGGGAGATTAGTTTTTGTTTTCCAACTCTGATGTTCGACTTCTCTGGCAAACTTTTTACATTTCCATATGATTAAAAAGATTGAAACAAAGCATAGTAAATTGTTTATTATTTGCGTTTGTATACACGTATATACTTTTTTTTTGCTGTTCCCTAAACTTGGTAATGAATAGTTATTTGGAATCCCTAGAGCTTGAGTCACACACTGCCTGCCATTTCAATTTCAAGTTTGAAATTTGAAAATCCTCTGCCTCTGCCCACGCACACATTGCTGCTGGCCATATACAAGAATCTCCGGCGTAACTTTTACGATTTTAATCGCGAAAATTTATGGCATTTTTCCTGCACGATTTCCCCGCGGAGCCACCCACTTGCATATACATATATTCGGAAATAAATAAATGATGAAAACAAACACCCAAAACGCACACAAAGCAACAGCCGCCTATAAAACTAAACTTTGGCCGCTAGTTGCTGGCCAGATATATGCACATACATATATATATCTGTACTGAATCTGCATGTTCCGATGGAATATTCAGGCAAAGTCAGCGCCACCGCGAATTCGGATTTCGGAATCGGGTTGCCCCGCTCTCATAATTTTTGCAGTTACAGCATAATAAATTTAAAGCGCAGTCCGGCCAATTGGGCATTTTGCGCCCCTGAGTTATGGCCCGGGCGAATCGAAGCGTAGTCGAGTTGATTGATGGCTAACTGGGCATGTTTTCTTTGTGGATTTTTCCAGGTTAACGCCGGCAGCTTGTCCGAGCAGGCTGGCCTGCAGCCCGGCGATGCCGTGATCAAGATCAACGACGTGGATGTCTTCAATCTAAGGCACAAGGACGCCCAGGATATTGTGGTGCGGTCCGGCAACAATTTTGTCATCACAGTGCAGCGGTAAGAGGTTGCTTTTATCTTTTTTTAAATCGGGAAATTAACTACTTTATTGCATTTCTTTCCTTTAGCGGTGGTTCCACCTGGCGGCCCCATGTGACGCCCACGGGCAATGTGCCGCAGCCCAACTCGCCGTATCTGCAGACGGTGACGAAGACCTCTCTGGCTCACCAACAGCAGGACAGCCAGCACATCGGCTGTGGCTACAACAACGCGGCCCGTCCCTTCGTGAGTGTACTAATTTGCAATCACGCAAAGCATAGCCCCCTTGCCATCGTGCCATCCCTCGGCCACATCATTTATAAAATTCATAAACTGGCAACCCAAAGTTGCGAATGCGGAAAGTTTTAGTGGCCCAGCTGATGCTGACGTCCTGATGATGACCAATGATGTTGATAGTTAGTTCTAGAGCCCGACCTCTCTCTCCCCGAAACCCCGCACTTTGCGTTTATTTTGTTGTCTGTCTGTGGCTTTTCATATTCATTCATTTCATTTTCGGTTGGGTTAGAAGCTAGGACTCGAGCCCAGAGCCCAGGACCCCAAACCCAGAACCCCAAACCCACTGTATGAGTTGACAACATTTGCATTTATACGATGTCTGTCTGTCTGACGCTCAGTTTGTTTGTGCGTAGTTTTGAAAAGTGTCAGAATGAGTAATGAATATGAGTGCTAGGATTATTTGCCTGGCAAGAATTAATGTGCAAAAGGTCCCCGCACACCCACACATCGGCACACTCATCTGTGCCATGCCATGCCATGCATAGTAATGCTCAATGTCTCTCTCCCTCTCTCTGTGTGTGTGTGATATGCATACATTTACGTATATTTTATTGTTATGAATTTGTATAATAATAGCTCCAGCCAATGACAACAACAACCACAGCAGTAGCAGACATTAAATTGATTTGGGATCATTTTATGTGCCAAGTTTCAGGAACAACATTATGCGAGTCATAGGATGGGCAGGGCAGCGACTTAATGTAATTTAAGGCCATGTGAATGGCCATAGTTCTGTTGAAATTGTATTGAGATATTGGTAAACACCTCCGGCTTTGGTGTATATAATTTGATATGCGAATAGCAAACGAGCAGGCAGCCAAATTCTATTTGGAATTAACCAGGAGGCTCTATTTAAATCAATATTTGGACAAGTCTGAAGGGGGAGTGTGGGTATAGTAATGATTATAGACTGGTTATAACCATAAATAACATCTTAATTGAAAGGAAGCGGAAATAGGACTTTTGTGACAGCTGAACTGACAACTTGTTCCGTCTTAAATCGATTGACACTATTTATTTCAACGAAAAATCTTTAAATTTAACCTAAAACGTTCGTTTCAAGTCAAGATTATTATCCCTCTGGCTAAAAGATCATTCGAATTAAATTATAAATGAACACAAAGGCTCAATTTCAATCAGATCAAGTTTGTGAGAAGTTAAGAGGAGTATCCAGCAATTGAGAACAATAATTCCCAATTACGATAAGTGCGTGCGGGAGACTCTGTTCGTTTTCTCCATTCATTTTACGAGAAACTTCGCTCATTTCACACACTTTTTTTTCAGTCCCCGGCAGAAGTTCCCATGTAATCTTTCCTCTCACACTTTTTTTTCCAGGCCAACGGCGGCGATGGCGGCGTGAAGAGCATTGTCAATAAACAATACAACACCCCGGTTGGCATTTACAGCGATGAATCTATTGCGGAAACACTCTCGGCTCAGGCGGAGGTTTTGGCCGGCGGTGTGCTCGGGTAAGTTTTCTGCGGAAAGAAGATGTTCCTGGGTGTGGGGGGACTTGGGAGGAGAAGGCAACAAACAACAGTCTGGGCCGCAGCCGTGACAGTGCAAAATATCTGGGAAAAGTTTTACTTAAAAATTTTCCTTTTTCCGACTCTCTGCTTTGCTTTGCTCGAAAGAACAAAAAAAAACAAGTATATATGGAAGAAAAGGAAAGAAAACGTAGAAAGTCCGAGCGGTGAGTGCAATTTGGCAAATGATAGCCGTGGCTGTGGCTTCTGTGGAATCCGCGGGGCCAAGTGTTCGGTACTGTGCCAGTTGTCGACTTTCTTTTCGGGCCAAAAAACGCACGCATGGGACCGTGGCGCGGGCCTTTAGCGCTTAATTTCTTTGGGGGATTTCTGGCCAACGCGGCGGATGCGTAACAATCTTGTTCTCGCCACTCACTCACTTAGTGCAGCACACTTTCGGGCCGCGTCCGAGCAGTGAGTGTGCCGCGCGCAAAAGTATGCTACACACCAGCAAGTGCCCTTCGTTTACTTTTGTGGGTCGCATCCCTTAGATTTCAGCCAAATTGTGGGAATTTACTTTAACTCTAAATGGGTTTTGGTTGTCTAACATTATTTAAGGATTCTTAGACTTAAAGGGGAAAACAATTCAACTGTCAGAAAGCACTTAGGGAGCTTTATTCTTTTGGAATTTAAATAACAACACTCCAATTTCTTCCACCTTCCAGTGTCAACTTCAAGAAGAACGAAAAGGAATACCAGGGCGATCGCTCCGAGGTGCTGAAGTTCCTGCGCGAAGAGGAGACCGGCCAGTCCACTCCAGGTAAAGCCGAAGCCAACTACGAGCTGGCCCGCCTGCTGCTCCTCCTGAACGGCGGTGTCAATCCGTTCGTGAGCGATGGCCTGGCCGATTAGAGCCAAGGGGAAGGGTAGCTTTGGGCAGTCTGCCAAAATCTAGACAATCTTTATTTTTAAAAATGCCCAGCAGGGACCTTGAAATGTGCGCTGTGTAATGTGTTACTAAATTATTTCGTTTTTTGTTTTATATGTCGTTTAACCCCATTAGACCAGCAAAAGGAGATGGACTTTCGCTTTCTCTATGTGAAGACAAAGTTCTAGTCGCCACACACAGTCGAAAGTCTACCTACCCATCCCAGTCTCATGTCTATAAAAATATCTATAAATATAATATTTATATTAACCAAAACAGTTTCAAAGTCACCTGCACGGACCTTAAGAGTCGTAGATATTAAAGTATTATTTTGAGCTAGAAAGTTTGATAGTTGGGTCATATATACACATCAAAGTATAGTAATAGATTTGAGTTGTTTATCATTAGATTTTTTAGGTTTGTTATGGAGGTAATTTTAGATGAGTTTTACCTTCAATATGAGCTTTGTTAGAGTGCCATTTCTGTCCCTCATTGAATGCTAAAGTTTACCCTAAAGACACCAAACCATCGATCTATCTTTCTGTCTATAACTCCTGTTTGTATTTAAACTATTTTTCATAAACACTGCGTGACATCCACAACACTTTACAACACACAGCATTCGGCAACTACGAGCATGATGCACCACAACAACAATATCAGGCACCACAGCAACAGCAACAACAACAGCAACAGCAATACAATCAACAACACTATCACCAGCAACACCAACACCAACACCAACACCAGCAACAATCGAGCGCCACTCGCCATGTCAGCGCCCCCGTGAACACCCCCAAGCCCCCGAGCACCGGCGGACTACCAACTGGCCAGAACATTTGCACCGAATGCGAGCGCCTCATTACGTAAGTGTAGAAAGGGATTGCAACTAACTACCCTGTAAAATAATCTAGGGTATTTAATGGGCTTTATAAAGGTTTAAATTAATTTGTAATAATTCAAGAGATTTGTTATTATGTTGAAAGATTTGTGGAACTCTACAAATTTGTACGATTATCAAGAGATTCTGAATTGTTTGTGGATCTTGTGTCATTAGTGATATGTCAGGGAATTGAAAGCAGTTTCAAAATTAATAAGAAAATGTTCTTAAAACATTTGGAAATTGTTTAAAATCGAACATCTTGTTATTATCTTTGATAACGAACAAGAACCTAAGAAAAATTGCTCAAGAATTTTTAATGTTTCACCTAAAAACGTAAAGAACTGTGTAATTTCTGAGACTTTTTTAAAATGTTCTCATATTTTTCTATCTAAAAAGTATTTAAACTAAGTTCCCTTAATCCCTTAAATTTAAGTTCCCCAACGAACATGTTAAACAATCTCTCAACTAAACCGATTTACAAGGTCCATTGAATACCCGGTCATAAGTGTAAATCAGCATTTGTGTATGCACATTGACTAACAGCAAAAACAGCAGCAGCAACAGCAGCCGCGGTGCTTCCTCATTAGTAACTAATTCCCAGCAATTAGTGGGGGTGGCTTGAGGGTTTCAGTTTCCAGGAGCAGACTCTAGGCAGGTTTCCTTCACTCATGAATTAACCCAATAAATAACTGACTGAGTTTTTCCAACCCACCGATGATGATGATGATGATGATGTACGCGACTGTAGAACCACACAGTCCCGCCAACTTTTACTGGACACAGAGCCATGCCATTGGCGGCAACGAGCGACGCACTCCGCTCCACCATCAGCCGGATGAGCGGATTGGGGTTCCACTGCAGTCGAACACGCTGGCACCGGCAGCTCCGCACCGGCCCAGTCTGCCGGTGGGCCCCAAGGATAAAGAGGAGCCGGCCAGACAGGATCAGGAGCAACCCGATCCGCGCATCATTGTGCTGCCCATCTGTCCCGGCCTCCAGGGTCCCGAGTACAAGGCCGAAATGGAGGCGGCGGCGGCGGCGCTGGCCAGCGACCAGGACGGCCGGCCACGTCCGCTCTCCGCCAGCGGACATCCGGCCTGCCAGTTGTGCGGCGTGGGCATTGTGTAAGGATTTGTTGTGTGTGTGATGATAATTCATTCCCCGCCCCCCCCCCCCCCCCCCCCCCCCCCCNCCCCCCCCCCCCCCCCCTCCCACACCGCGTGTGTCTGCTGCATTTTAATTCGCTTTTATTCCAAAGTCAATTGTCTGCCACCTGAGCTCCAGCTGCAGCTGGTCCTGATCCAGACCAATGGGAACCATCATTTGTATTAATTTGTATGCCAATTTAATTGGCTCGCCATCGGGGCTTAATTCGATAATGCATTATAGCTTTTTACATATTTCTCGCATTACCTACCGACATGGATTCGTTCGGGGAATGTGTACACACAAATGCATCGAGAGAATTACTATATATAAATCAGTTGTAATCAATCATCGATTGAGTGTTTCTAGGGGAAGCTCTTCAGGGGAACTTGGAATATTTTAAACTCTAAAGCTTAGTAATTATTGATACTAACTCAAACCTTAACCCCTGAAGAGCTTCTCAAACTTATTCTCTCTTTTAAATTCCTATAAACTAATGACTGATTCCATTCTTAACCCTTTTCAGTGGCGTTTTCGTTCGCATCAAGGACAAGAACCTGCACGTGGAGTGCTTCAAGTGCGCCACCTGCGGCACCTCGCTGAAGAACCAGGGCTATTACAACTTCAACAACAAGCTCTACTGCGACATCCATGCCAAGCAGGCGGCCATCAACAATCCGCCCGCCGGCACCGAGGGCTATGTCCCCGTGCCCATCAAGCCGTAAGTGATCGGAGAGTAATTCCCCATGTTTTCTATGCTTTTTCCCTTTTTTTTTTTTTGTTTTTGGGTGTCGCTTGCACGGCCAATTGGTCAGCTGTAAAGGGAAGGGAAGGGGGTGAGCACACGTGAAAATGAAATATAAATAAATTCAGAGCATTCGCTATATGCCGAAAATAATATATGTATGCGTCTGACATGATGGCGACGAAAAATCGTCCCTGCTCAGTCCGGGTATTTACATACGTGCGCCAATTTGTGATGCTCTTTGAGAGGGTTCCATGATGATTCTTGTCAACTTGGAAAATATATGCTTAACTTAATAAAATTCAAGAACTTAAAATGTATCTTCAAGATTATATTCTCATTGAAGAGACTGTAAAAACTTCATATAGTTCGTAGCAACTACAATAGCCTGTAGGGTATCTCTATACTTGGAAACTGTCCTGTCCTTTTGTGCTGTTTCGCATTGGCTTGTCCACTCTACCCTCGAAATATTTGGAAATGAAAGAGGCGCCACTGATTGCTCTGCTGACGTGTCATCGGCTGTGCCGCAAATTTTTAATAAATGAATTGGCAACATATGTGGGAGCCGGCTAAAAACGATGGCCCACGAACTGGGAATGCACTATCCCGACCCCAGAGGGGGAGGCGTGTCAAAAATGTTCAACCGGTGACAGTTGGCAATTTGCAATTGGCATTTGGAATTTGTTTGTTGGGGTTTCCTGTGCGCTCTGTTTGCCAATTTGAAAACGATGTCAAATTAAAGGCTCTCCTCGGGGGGGCAATTAGGCGACTGGCCGACTGGCGACAGGCAATTACTGATCAGATTTGTACTTTATATGAAATTCTATATACTTTCTCATCCGTAGCAACACCAAGCTGAGCGCCAACACCATCTCGTCGGCCTTGAACTCGCACGGCTATGGCGGCGGCTCCAATGGCTACTCCAATGGCAACTCCACCCCAGCCCCGGCACCGGTAAGTGAAGACTCCTACGACGCCACTCGTCCTCCTCCTCCTGTTAACTGTTTCCCTGCCGTGGCTAAAACAATGTCAGACACACTCAACGAAAACACAGATATATGGATATAGACACAGACACTCGCTCCGAAGGCAAGGGGCTTCCCCTGGCAAGCATCTTGCTCTCTCACCTGCTGCCGCCTGGCTACATTCAATTTTATCATATTGCCAAGCAAAAATGTTTGCATAAACTCAGCACATTTCGCCGGCAGCATCGCATCTCCGACATATGCTAAAATGTTAAAAATCATCTCAAGGAACAAGGAGAGCGACTCGAGTCGGAGAGAAATGCAATATAATGCAAAAAGTTTTGCCAAACGCAAAAGAAGTTCAAACATCTCGGGCAATTTTTATCAAGAACCGCTTCTTGTTTACTTGTTTTCCCTGTTTTTTTTTTGCTTTTCTTTGGCCACAAAGCGATCAAATGAAAATGGAAAAGTTTTATGCAGAGCGCACCGAGGAAAATCTGTCTTGGATATATGAGGAAAATATCACAAAACATATTGAACATATATTATGAAGATTAAATGGGATTTTCCCTAGTTTTGTATGCGTTTGCCTGTGCTGCCATATTTTTCTCTCTGTGTTTTTGTGTGTGTCGCCTTGCATGGAGTTATTATTATTATTATTGTTATTGTTTATGGTTTTGTTGGTTTAACCTACGGCTGATTGGGTAAGCAACAGATCAATGGGACTGGTCTTTCATTGAGGACCAAAGACGAACCTGCTGCTTCCCTGTCAAATCAAAAGCGATCGACACGGCCAGATTGATTGCAGCGAGGGGTATAAATAGTGTTTCAGATATATATATATACAATATATATAATAGTATATTTTACTATTTGTCTGGTTTTCGGTAGTGTTTCTGCCGCGGCCAGCGCATTTCGCGAAAATGTGCAATGGCTGCTGAAAGCTAAATATATATGCCAAGCGCTGCTTTTTACTCATTTCGCTACTATTTTTTTTCGGTTTTTTTTTGTTTTCATTTAAAAGTCTATAAAAAACATACAGCTGCAACGGTTTGTCAGCTTTTTGGCCGCCGTGGCCGCAGTTTCGTTGCGCCCTGTGCCCAGTGCGCATCTCGCTTGTTCCCAATCTCGTCCGTGTCCGCGAAGTGTCCGCTCGCCTGCGGACAGCAGGACAGCGACCCAACCGCTCCAGCAGGGAAAATTATTAAATTATCAAATTAGTTAAACGACAATCAACGACAACCAGCGACGAATCAAGTGAAAATCTACTCTTTTTTCAGTGATCTTTTGGAGCAGAGAGAGAGTTCTTGAGGTTGCATAACCCAGTGCGAGTGCATCAACTCAATGCGGGGGTTTCTTTAGCCCGCCCATTGACCTTGACCTATTAGCCATTTTTAGCACACCAGACACACACGCACACGCACACACACACACGCACACTGGGTTATATACACACACGGGGGCTTACTTCATCAGCCGTAGGTTGCATGCCACTTGCATTCCGCCTGCATTTTAATTAACTGCCTTTGTTTTAACCCCTTTGCCTGCCTGTGCGCCTTCCCCCGTCCCCGCCCCGCATTAACCCCATTCAGCCTGAGCCCGAGAGCAGTCAGGAGCTGCCTCTGCCACCGCCGCCCTCGCCCACCCAGCTGCTGCAGTACGAGGCGGAGGAGCTGCAGCAGCAGCCACCTGCCCCGGAGCCACAGCTGCCCTCCGCCCAGCAGCTCCACCAG
Source organism: Drosophila seguyi (assembly GCA_008042675.1). Classification (NCBI taxonomy): domain Eukaryota; kingdom Metazoa; phylum Arthropoda; class Insecta; order Diptera; family Drosophilidae; genus Drosophila; species Drosophila seguyi. The sequence goes on along the minus strand of VNJU01004981.1, from coordinate 14,437 downwards.
CAGCAGCAGCAGCCGGAGCAGCACACGCGCACGCACAGCAGCCTGTCGTCCATTTCGAGTGGCTCCTCCTCCTCGGGAGTGGGCGGCAGTGGGAGCGGGAGTGGCGTGGGCCAGAGCCAACAGAGCTACTGCTCCACGCTCTCCCTGGATCGCTTCGGCTCGCCCCAGCACTCCCGCCAGACATCCGCCTCCTCCACCTCGCTGGAGGTGGTTGCTGGCACCCCCCTGGCTCCGACTGCCACTGCTGCCGCTGTGGCTCCTCCTGGACAGGGCGATAATTACACAATGCCACCATCGCCGCCGCCACCGCCCCCACCGGCGAGTTCCGTGACGAATTACAGGCTGCAGTTGCAGAACGAGAACGATATGAATACGCAGAACAAGGGCCACAATGCGTACAACCAGCTGCTGAAGGAGTACTCCAACAAGCTGCAGCATCAGCAGCAACCATCCAGCAAAAACCACACCCAACAGCACACAACAAACACACCGCCCACACAGAGACACAACAACAACAACACGGCCAAGCCATTTGCAGCGTCACAGCAGCCGCTTGTGGCAGCGCTAACGGCGACACTTGCTAATCAATTGAAATTTAACCCACATCAGGTTGCAAGCCCCCAAGCAACAGTAACAGCAGCAGCAGCAGCAGCAGCAACACCTGCCCCAGTAGCAGCACCCTTAACTGCAACAGATAGCCCAGCAGCTGCTGCCATAGTAACAGCAACAGCAACATCAGACATTATGTCGGCCAACGTGGCGGATGAGCCGTCCTCTATTTATGGCCAAATCAACACGAACCCGGCTCCTGCCTCTGCCCCCGGCGGTGGCGATCAGCCCTTTGAGTATGTGACGCTCACGGGCAATGTCATACGCAGCGTTCAGGCACCCGGAAAGGGAGCGGCCCCGGGCTACAAGGTAAAACATAGAACACCTGGACCCACTGAGGTCAGGGACAGTGAGCAAAGGTGGCAGTTAAATATTACAAATTATTTATAAAGAGTCTTCAACTCTTAATGTTAACTTATCTCTGTGTTAATATATTCCTTTTTTATTCCCAAGAAATGTAGACTTCCTGATGGATTTGTTATATTTATAGAACTTTAAAGTTGCTTTAATATCTTTCTTTGAGTTTTTAAAGATCAATTCCTTCTTAGAAAGCATTGTCATATCTTCAGTTTGAAGTTTTTGGTACTTATGACCTCAAATACCTTAATTTATATTTAAAAAACTATCCAAAACTATTCAAAACTCGAGTCTAGACCTGTTTTACCTTCGCTCACTGCTCTGAATTCCCCATAAGACCACATCTATATCCACCCAACAAGTAAGTAGAACGCTCTGTGCTCCGCTCAGCTCGCGCCGCAGCTCGCTCAGATCAGCTCCGAACAGTCCCAAAAAAATATGAAACTAACTGACCAACTTGTGTTAAGTGTTGTACCGTGTTGGCCATGAACCAGAGTGAAAGAGGACTCTGCCAGTTCTTGAACTAATGCATAATAATAATAATAAAAACACTTCATCTCTCTCTTCACAAGGTAAACCAGGGTTATGCTCGTCCCTTCGGAGCTGCCGCTCCCAAGTCGCCGGTGTCGTACCCACCGCAGCAGCAGCAGCAGTCGCCACGTCCCGCTCCCGGTGGCCAGAATCCGTATGCCACCCTGCCACGCAGCAATGCTGGCCAACAAGGTAAGGCTGATGACGACGGCTGTCTGTCAGAAGGTGAATGGGTCTAGTCGCTTAAGCCAATGAGATATATTTTTTGTACCATATATATCTAATGTATATAGGCTCCAGTTTGGCCATAGCCTTAGCCCTAGCCCTAGCCCCCTGTTGTTAGCCCCGCCCCTGATACTGAAGATGAGAGTGATAGACAGACGATGATATGTTGTATAGTATTAACCGGATTTCTGTTTTATATATTTATATATATACTTTTATTGATCGAAATAAATTGCACATGACTTATCGAAGGCGAGCACCGAAAACTAACCCAGAGAGTCCTTAGATTATCGAAATTATCGAGATGCTTCTGGCGAAATTTACTAAACAATTTTCCGCTCGTTATGCCTTCTCCGAACCCTGCCCCCCGTGAGCAACTAAATGAAAACTATTTGGCAACTGTGGCTGCATAAAGCATTTAGCACTAGACTCTTAGACACTACACTCTATATATATATACTATATGTTCTCATGCTGTGTATGTAGGTCGTAATGTAAGGTACCAGCAGCAGCAACAGCAGCAACAGCAGCAGTACAGCACTCAGCAGCAGAAGCAGCAGTATAGGAACTCTTACCCCATGGGATCTAATTATAGCACCCCGAGTCAGTCCCCCTACATCACCTCCTACAACACCAACAACAACAACTTCAGCAACAACAACAACAACTATAGCACCTACAACAATAATAGTGTTTATCGAGGTAAAGAGCTAATCTAGCAGTTGGCAGTTGCCTCGTAGCTAAAAAAATGCACTTGTTGAGTCCGAAAGCTGCCTTAAAGAGCTGCTGTTTGTTGCCTTTACAATATATCGCATATCTGCTGTAGCTGTAGCTCATTCCATGGCCTCATACACCACGCGTATATATATATATATTCGAACTCATTCAGGTGCATTAGCAGACATCACCCCCCAGACAGAATCCCCCCTCGTTAATAATGGAAACATTTCGTTGACAAACTCAATCAATAGGTGGAAACATTTTAAAATGTGTTTATCATTATTATATGGGCCCAGACGGGAAATTAAAACTGACAATGGCCGTTGTAACCGACGATGAGAGGGTGGCGGAGTGCAGGCGGCTTCAATGCCAATGCGATTGCCATCTTCCACTTCCGTGTGCCAGAGACAGCCGGGATGGGGGAAGTCGCTGCTGAAAGGCGGCGAATGCAAATGGCGAAATCGCTGGGAAAAAGCAAACCGAACCGAACCGATCCGCAAAAAACCCAAATGAAAGAGCAAACCAAACCGATACGACGCTGCGTATACGTAACGCGCTGCGAGTGCAGCGAAACGAGAACCATTCATGTACACGGAAATAAATGATATAAAATGTATAACGGCCGTCGCTGCTGCCTCAGCTCGGTTTCTGGGCTCTGGCTATAGGTCCTGGCTCTGGTCCTGGCTCTGGTCCTGGCTCTGGTCCTGGCTCTGGTCCTGGCTCTGGTCCTGGCTCTTGGTTGTTGCAATTGCGGTTGCCACCGCTCCTTTTGCGCGTTTGCCAGGACAGTATAGCTTTAAATGCAGCGCAAATATCCCGTCAGGGAAAACGAAGAAGGCCGCAGACAGTGGGTCAGAAAAGAGAATATGCAAGGAAAATTAAAAAATCTGGAGAAGAAATTTAGAAATGAGGATAATATAATATATATCGAGAATAGTTTTAAAAAGAATACATTTTGAATAATATGAAATTCAGAAAATATAAAGATAATACGATTTTTATGTCCCTTCAAACTATTTAAGATGTAAAAATATATTTAAGATCTTTTATTTTCCTATTTCAATATTTAAATATTTAAAAAAAATTGAAAACTGCCTTATTTTTTGTTATAAAATATAACATACTTTATTACCATTTATTTCGGCAAGAAAACTGAATTTTTTAAGGCTTTCAAATTTTATTCAATAATTTCTCCTTGTTTGCTATCAATATTTCTTGACTTGAAACCCACTTGTATCGTCTTTAATGTCACCAACATTTTTCTACCAATGAAAACTCTTTCAAAATAACTTAAAATTCCACCTGTTCATCTTCTTTTCCCTCTCACTGTGCCTGCGGCTTTAACGAGAACACTTCAGGGCCTCTGAAATACCAATAATTTCTGGTATTTTTTTTTTTTCGTCCTCGTCCTACGCACACATATCCTGGCTGGGAGCTCCTCCTTCGCCTCGATGTTTGTCTGTTTGGCTGCCTGTTTGTTTATCAATTACCGTGCTCCGCAATGCTGGCCTGTCATAACGGAAATGAATTAACAACAAATATGGCGACGCCCCACAATTGTACTCCAAATTTATGGGGCAATTTTCGCTGGCGAGGCCACCTTCGTTAAGCAATTAAAAATGCAATTAGCAAGGGGGTAGAGTTCAGAGTTCAGAGTTCAGAACTCAGAGTTACCCCATTTAATAAATCTTCATTTCGGCAGAAATCAATCTCCTAATCAAAGCGAAAATCACGCACACAGCCGCAGCAATCATTTGGGGTTTCGGTTTCCTGGCTCAGCGGCATATGGAGGAGCCTTTTGGCAAATCCAGTTCCAATTTGCAACCCCAGAAAAAACCAGGCAGCGAGTGTGCTTGCAAACAAATGTTTGCTTGAATGCCGACACGCACAGGGAAAGCTGGCAGCGGGAAATGTAAACGAAAGCAGATAAATTACCAGCCATTATTATCCAACCAAAAACAAGCATCCGCCTCGGTATTTTCCCCTCTCTCCCCTTCTCGGGATTCACATATATTGAAGCGTGCCGGGCGGCCATACATCACATCCCGTGGCTGGCATATTCGTCAGGCGGAGATTTATAGGGCGTCAGGCACTATTGTCCTAGGCTCTCGGCTCTCATAATCCCACGAATAACCTTTGTTTTGGTTTCTGCTTCTTTTAGGTTACGGTTACCAATACACGTATTAGAAAGCCCTTTTAAATCACACACAACACACTCTACACACACAAAAAAGGCGTGCAAAGTTTGACGAAGTTCTGGAAAAGAAATATCTATAAATATCTACAGCAAATATTATATGATTATCGAATGTGTGGAGACCTATGAATTTTAAGCAAAATAAATTGCAACAACTGTATCTTGAAGAAAATACTTTCTATGAAAAGCCTCCATTTATATTGTAAATGCTTCGTGCCTAACCGCATTCCGCTTAAAGCGCTCTGAAAAGTCTCTCTACAAGGACACACACCTCTGTCTATATCTATATCTATATCTTTCTAAGTGCTACTAATCGAACTCTGTGTCCCCGGCTATTCTAAGAATTTCTTTTGCACAACTTTGCATGCCTTTTGTCTAAGCTCAATAGATGGGGAAAAGTACTGAAACAGAAAATAAAGAAAATTCAGAAAATACAACAAATACTGAATAAACAGCTAGAGAAATAATAAACATAAAGCAGAACTTTTGTTGGCCCCGGCGGCCTCTTATTATGGCCGAAAGAGAAAACTTTCTGTGGCAACAACATTTTTGATATGACAAAATATTTGCGGCAATAATTTCGTTGCTTTTTCTCGTTTCTCGTTTGTTTCTGGGTCCCTTTGGTCCTCTGGTGTGTTTCTGCCATTTTCAATTTCTGCAAAATTACAGCCAATACCGAATTATGCATAATAAAATCCAATGACTACCTGTCGACGCCATTTTGTGCACAGCCAAAGAGGAGGAAGGAGGAGGGGGTTCCCGGGTCCTGTTCTCTCGCTGGCAGACGTGTTCCCATAAAAAATGGAAGTAAATATGCGTGTGCCTAGCGGAGGAGGAGGAGCTGTACTGCGTACGCGTGTGTTTATTGTTGCTCGCCATGAAAATGGCTCTGAAAATAAGAAATAAAAAATTTATTTGCCTCGGCACAGAGGGGCATAAAACGTTTCCTCCTCTATTGTTGTATCGCATTTAATATTTTCCCTCTTTTATATGCGGGGACCAGCGATATACAGCTGTTTGTTTTTGTCTGTCAACAAATTGTGAGGGGGTTGGGGGTAGGGGGTTTCTGTTTGGGGAGGGAATGGTTGGGTGGACGTTAAACTTTTCCGATCCAGTCATTGCCTTGCTTCGATTGAGTTGCTTAACCAGCTTTTGCAATCTGACCACTTGAAGTACTTGAAGCAGCCTTTGGACCATTACTTTCACGAAGGGTAAAGGTGTCCTGCTTTGAGCTAGTTTTTAAGTTGCCTAAAACCCACCATTATCACCTACTCTGAACACAAACAAAATAGAGTTGCTCTTGCCGCCTCTCTTGCCTCGTAGTTTTTAGAACAAGTTGCCTTTCTAGTCTGTAAAAAGCCTTCGTTTCTGCTGCTTCTGTGTCGCCGTTGCCAAGCCACTGATCCACTGCACCACTGAACCACTCAACCACTGATCCTCTGCTGCTTTCTCAGTGCCAAGGACTAACAAGCGCTTGTCTTTTGTTTCTTTCTGCTCTTATATTTGCCCCGATCGAAAAACTAACCCTTTGCCCGAAACCAAAACCAAACACACACACGCACTCGCACACTCTTACACCCTGCTGTTTGACCCTTGACCTGTCGCGAAAAAAGATATCCCAGAGGAACTGCAGCCTCAGTACGAGGAGGAGGACTGCTATGAGGTGGACATTGAGGTGGCCATGGCCGCCAGCCGCCAGTCGCATCGTAACTCTAGCTTCGTGTGGCCTCCGCCGCAGGACGATAGCCACCAGGCGCCCACCGCTGCACCGCTGTACATACCGCCGCCGGAGACGCAGCATGTGGTGGTTACCAATCCGGTGCAACAGGTGCCACCGCTGCCACCTGGAGGGGCAAACGGTAGACAACTCGATCCGCAGCCTGCACCAGCAGCAGGAGCAGCTCCCCAGTGGCAGAGTTACTCCGCCCCCCAACTCACCAACGCCGCCAATGCCCGCCAGCTGGCGGAGCAGGAGTCCAGCTCGGAGAGCTATACCTCCACATCGACCACCACGACCACGACCTCGGAGGAGTACCAGCGCATGTACGCCGCCCAGATCCAGGCCTATCAAATGCAGGAGCAATCCGGCTCCGAGTTCGACTACCAAGTGGACTTTGGCAGCACCCAGGACTCGATGCAGGAGTACGCCTCCGGCAGGCGCAGTGCCCAGGAGTGCGTGGACTCCCTGGCAGTGCCGCTGAGCACCTACAAGCTGATCGATATGGTAAGGGAGGTGACACCCAGTCCCGTGACCACACCCGTCCAGACTCCCGCTCCTTCCGCCCCCACGAGCCGGCGCGTTGTCTTCAACGATGAGCCCGAGATCAAGGAGTTGCCTCAGCTGCCCGGCGAGCTGGAGACCATACCCGAGGCCATTGAATCCGCCGAGGATCGCGAGGGTCTCGTAATCGAGCATCGCGCCCAGATCCTGGAGAGCGAACGCATGTTCCAGCCGACGCCGGAGATCAAGTTTGAGATTGCCCCCGTGCGGCAGATACCGCCGACGAGGATCCCCAACCCGAGTCCCAAAGAGTGGATCAATCCCATGATTCGTGTGCTGACCACAGCGCCGGAGGTGCCCTTCCACCTGGTCGAGTGTCCCTTTCCCAGGCCCTGTGGCGATGACTTCGAGGCGGCTGCGGCGGAAGCCGAAGCTGCTCAGCAGGAACCCCCTCCTCCTCCTCCGCCGGAACCCGTTCCCGTTGAGCCGCCGCCGCCGGCTCCCCTGAGAGAGTCCCCTCCCCGCGGATCCCGTCTCACCCAAGCCATGATCACCGCCCCGGAGTTCGAGCTCAAGTTCGCTCCGCCCGCCGATCAGGGCATCCCGCTGCCGGAGGAGACCGTGCCCTACATGCCACCGCCCATGGACATGAAGCCCTATCTCCGGGAAGACTACCGCCCCAAGTCGCCCTTCGTCAGTGCTTTGACCACCGCTCCCGACCGCCCCTTCGAGGGTCACTTCGACCGGGACGTTCCCATCCACCTGATCGACCTGCCCACCCCCAAGGAGCACCTGACCATGGGCGACGCCCTGTGCACCGCCCCGGAGCGCGGTTACACTCCCCTGAATCCCGAGAATGCCATGCATCGCGTGGACGAGGAGCAGAAGCAGCAGGAACTGAAGAAGCGTGAATTTCAGGTGCTGGATCACGAGGAGGAGCTGGGCATCCGCCCGGAGCCGCCGCAGTCCGTGGAGTACTACGTGACGCCGAAGGATCAGCCCCGCAAGTCGTCTGCCTTCGCGGCCATGCAAGCATTCCAGCCATCCCGCGAGCCCCTCTCCTCCAACTCCAACTCGAACTCGAACTCGAATCCGGTGTCCAGTGCGGCCAGTGTAACGGCCACGCCCCGGGCCTCGATCATATCCTCCCTGGCGGAGGCGGACACGGATCTGGAGTACCAGAAGTACTGCAAGGCGCAGCAGCGCAACCAGAAGCGCTTGGAGTACTTCCACATGAAGGAGGAGGAGCTGTCGGGCCTGCAGGGCCAGCAGCTCACCCAGCTGCAGCGCGAGCTCTCCCACCAGCAACAGAGCCTGCTCAGCCAGCAGCAGCTGCAGCAGTCCAAGCTGCTCCAGCTGCAGCAGTGCGTCCAGAGCCAGGAGCTGCAGCAGCAGATGCAGCAGATCGGCCAGAAGTCGCAGCAGCAGGAGCAGCAGCAGTCCCAAGTTAACCAGAGAACCCAACAGCAGCAACAGCAACAGCAACAGCAACACTCCCAAGTCACCCAAAGAACCCAACAACAACAACAACAACAACAACAGGTCACCCAACAACAACAACTACAACACTCTCAGCTCGCCCAGACCCAAGCCCTTCAGGCCAGCGCCCAGTCTCAGAGTTCCGCCACCGCCTCCTCCCACAGCTCCAAAGCGACTGCTTGCTCTAACTCCTCTTCCACAGTCCCACCTGCCACCTCGACCGCTTTTGCACCTGCCCCAGCTCCAGCTCCAGCTCCAGCTCCAGCTCTAGCTCCAGCTCTAGCTCCTGTCCCAGCACCCGCACCCGTTCGCACACCAGCTATCGCTGTATATAGCAGCCAGCAGAGCAGCAAGTTCGATGCCCACGAGCTGATCGAGGAGACCGTCGAGGAGCTCGAGCACTCGGAGGTCCTCTTCCCGCCGCCCTCCCCGCTGAGCCACCTGACCAAACATGGCAAAGCCGTACAGTCCGGCCTCCACAAGGCGGACAGCATCCCCAAGTATCAGCGCAACTGGACGGTGCTGCCCACCCAGAGTCCCATACGCACCCCGGAGCCGCAGGAGCTGCGCGAGAACGTGCCGCTGGCCTTCGTGGATGCCCCGAAGGCGCCCGTGACCAGCGATTCCTCCACTGTACATAGACCCATTGCCATAGCCCAGGTTGCAGCGCCGACAGCTGCGCCGGCTCCGGCTCCGGTTCCGGTTCCGGCTCCTGCCCGACCGCAGCTGTCGGTGCCCATTATTGTCGAGGATCGATCGGGTCCAGTAACGATGGCTTTCCAACCGCTAGACGAATTCGTGCGCCCCGACCAGGCCCAGACGCCCACCAGGCCGTACACGCCCTCGCTGACCAACAAGCCGGCGCCCATTGTGCCCTTCTACCAGACGGAGGAGAAGCTCTGCTTCGACGAGTGCCCGGCCACCCATGCCCGGGACTACGACCAGCGAGCAGCCTCGCCCTTCCCGGACCGAGCTCGTTCTCCGGCCCCGGGACCACCACCGAATCCGCTCTCGGCCATTCGTGCGCCAAGGATGAAGGAACCAGAGCCCGCGCCCTCGAGTCTGCTGTCCGTGTCGGGGGCTCTGCGTCTGCAAACGGGATCGATAACCACGGGACAGAGCTACCAGGGCCAGCTCCTGGCACACTCCGAGCAGAGCTCACAGTCGGCCAGCCAGAGCTTTAGCCAGCAGCCGGAGAGGATCACGGAGCAGAGGATCGGCAATGTGAGTGTCCAGCAGCGGGAGCAGTCCTCCCAGCTGCAGCAGCAGGCGCAGTCGCAGTCCCAGAGCCAGACGCGCAGCCAGGTGGGCAACACGCAGATCGAGAGGCGCCGCAAGGTCACCGAGGAGTTTGAGCGCACGCAGAGTGCCAAGACCATTGAGATTCGCACCGGCACTCAGTCTGTATGCCAGGCCCAGGCTCAGTCCCAGTCCCAGACGCAGTCGGACACGGAGCGCCGCTCGTCCTACGGCAAGACGGGATTCGTGGCCAATCAGGCAAGGCGTCTCTCGGGCCTGGAGCAGGAGATCACAAGCCTGACCAGCCAGTCGCAGGCCATCAGTGCCCGGGCCAGCACACTCGGTGAAGGCTGCTTCCCCAACCTGAGATCGCCCACCTTTGACTCCAAGTTCCCCCTAAAGCCAGCTCCCGTAGAGTCCACAGTGCCCGGCTACGGGGCAGTACCAGCAGCCACCAACAAGCTAGTGGCACCGCCACCTGGCTTCATCCTCCAGCAACAACAGCAGCAGCAGCAGCAGAGATCCGCCTTCTCCGGCTACCAGGCCACCACTTCATCGGTGCAGCAGAGCTCGTATGCCAGCAACACGAAAGCCACCTCCTCATCGCTCTCATCCTCATCAGCATCTGCTTCAACATCAGCATCCGTCGCGAGATCGTCGCAAAGCCTAACCCAAGCTTCTGCTATTACTACCACCACTAATAACCAGGCCACATCGGCCTTCAGGAGCGCCAATGGCAGCACCAGCAGCAGCAGCACTCAGCCTAATCTGGCCTCGCGGCCATCCATCGCTTCCATCACAGGTCCAGGATCAGCTCCTGCTCCTGCGCCCGCTCCAGCTCCAGCTACGGTTAGAGCACAGGCTCCATACAAAGCGCCAATTGCTCCGAAATCGGTGATAGCCAATGCCGTGAAAGCTGCTGCTCCGCCCGCTGCGCCCGTTGCTTTTCCGCCAAATCTAAGCGATCTGAACTTGAACTCTAATGTGGATGATTCTGCAGGTGCCGGTGGCAAGAGCGGCGGAGTGTTTGGAGCCACCTCGGCGCCCAAGCGCGGCCGGGGTATCCTGAACAAGGCGGCCGGACCCGGAGTGCGCATCCCACTGTGCAACAGCTGCAACGTGCAGATCAGGTGAACAGAGCATCCCAGTGTTTGTTGTGTTTCCGAATCGAAGTTTCTGTGTTTTATTTGTTGCTGAGAATGATTTTCAAACCTTTGGAGTTTAATCTTGAAGATATATTTAAGGATTTTAAGAGATATCCTCAGGATGTGTGAAGTTTAAGTTCTTAATTTTTATGTTTAACAATTAACCAAAGCATTTTCATATCTTAATTAACTATATATGTTATTTTTGGGATCAGCTTCCTGCTGATGAGCTCGATCCCACTCACATCCTTACTAATTCGCATGACCTAAAACCTAACCCCAGTGCCGCCTGTTTTGTTTGCAGTTCCTGCAGGAGCTCCCGCCGCCGTCAAGGCCACTAATACGCATGCCAATCCGCAAACCTATGCCACCTTGCCACGACCCCAGCCGCAAGCAACTGACTCGGAGCAACCGCCGGAGACGGATGCCACCTCCATGCTGGCTGAATCCGTGGGCAGGATCAATATGGGCGACAAGACCAATGCCTTTATGCACGAGGCCGGCAAGATCATCAACAATATGTTGGAGGCCCGCCTGGCGAACAATGGAGGACCCAGTGCCCCGCTCTCTCATGCGGGCAGCGCCCAGAGCCTGCGCAGCAATAGCAGTTCCAATCTCTCCAAGAGTCCCATGATTGTGCGCAAGCGTCTGGATCTCGATGATTTCAAGAACCTAGATCCCACTCAGCCGGTGACCCTGCAGCCCGTGGTAGCTCTGCATCCGCAAAAGGATCAGACCGCCGAACTGGGTCATCAGAAGGCACAGGCACAGGTGCCACGAGTGGAACAGACGCTGCAGATGGAACTGCCTGCGCAGCAGCATCCCATGGGCAAGATACTCGATCTCTGTGACGGCGGCAAGGCCATAGATGCCCCCGAGCCGGTGGCCTTTAGGAATAATTTGCGACGCACTGGGGCTAGCCATCATGCGGCTGACCGTAGATCCTACATAGAGCCCAAGCAGCCCGCTGCACCCGCTGCCAGCAGCCAGAGTGGCAGCCAGAATGGCAATCCGAACAGTTCTCCCACGTATTGTGTGTCTGTCAAGGCCTTGGGACCTCATAGCGAGGACCAGACCACCATGTCGGAGGAGAACGAAAGGGCCGTCAGTCAGTTGCTCAAGGAGGGTAAGAAGCCGGTGTGCTGTCAGTGCAATAAGGAGATAACCTCGTAAGTACAAGCTTGCTTTCGTTTCTTTGTTGAGTGTTTATTATAATTTATGTTATTTTTAATAATACATTAATTCTAAATTTTACAGAGGACCCTTCATCACGGCACTGGGCAAGATCTGGTGTCCGGATCACTTTATCTGCGTGAACGGCAACTGCCGTCGTCCGCTGCAGGATATTGGTTTCGTTGAGGAGAAGGGCGACCTGTACTGCGAGTACTGCTTTGAGAAGTATCTGGCGCCCACCTGCAGCAAGTGCGCTGGAAAGATCAAGGTGGGTTTGGGATTTATGGAGTTTAAATACCTTTTTTTAATAAATAATTTCCTCTCAGGGAGATTGCCTGAATGCCATTGGCAAGCACTTCCATCCGGAGTGCTTCACCTGCGGCCAGTGCGGCAAGATCTTTGGCAACACGCCCTTCTTCCTGGAGGATGGCAATGCCTACTGCGAGGCCGACTGGAACGAGCTGTTCACCACCAAGTGCTTCGCCTGCGGCTTTCCCGTGGAAGCTGGCGATCGATGGGTGGAGGCCCTCAATCACAACTATCATAGCCAATGCTTCAACTGCACGGTAAGTATTGCATAAAATTTGTTTCCACTCTTGTATATGAATATTATTAATGTTTTCCTAATGATTTTTAAAGTTCTGCAAACAGAACCTGGAGGGCCAGAGCTTCTACAACAAGGGCGGACGTCCCTTCTGCAAGAATCATGCACGCTAAGTCGCCAGCCAGCTGATTTTGTTCGACTTCAGGGATCACGCACACTTAACCATCAACTATTCTTTACAATCTACGGATGCGGAAGCATCCTAAGAGCTTATAATTGCAATTGTCAGAGTGAATAATGCGTAATTATTATTATTTCTATTTGTTTTTTGACTTGTGCCCACAAATATGTTATCCTAATTTTAAACAATCAACGAATCAGTCTCAAACAAAAAATTGTAAAACTGCAAAACGACACGAAATCGAATTAGCTAGCAAATTACATTACATTATTATTTATTTGAAGCATCGTAACCGCCGAACTATATCGATCCCCTAAATATTGTATGTACTGTGGCCAGAGTTACTTGACCTGTTGATCAACCGGGTGAAGCCTAAATACTATTATTATTTCTAAATTTTATGTTGTAAATTATCCATAATCTGATTGTAAACGAGTGTAAATTGTAAATGATCATCAGCAAAGTGAATAAATTTCGAAATCTTTAACGCGTTTAACTGAGGACGATTGTCTTTTCTCTCATTTTCCCTTATATTCCCACTTAATTTTCATTCCACATGCGGAAGTGCGGGGGAAATGTAATGTAGAAATGTCATAATCGTTGGCAACTTCCGGTTTGCTGGGCACACGAATTCCGCCGGCTGCCTGGAAGTATGCAACAGTTTCGCCCCCGCACGCGCACATACTTACCACGCACAGTGGTCGGCTCTGTATGGGAGAGCGGCCATAAATACTTCTAGTTGAGATAGAAGTGTGAAATTTTGCACAAAATTTTTTTATTTTAAATGTAAAATGATATCAAAAATTTGGATGGATCGGACCACTATATCCTATAGCTGCCCTATAAATGATCGCCGTGAAGGTTGCGTTTATATAGGGAAAGCGCCTAAGAATACTCTTAGTAGTCAAATTAGTATATTAAAACAATAAACAAAAATAAAATACAATTATTTTATTATATATAAATTTTTTTTTATTATGAAACTAAACAAGAAAACTTTTATAATTATACAAGCAAGTTATAAGTAAAATTATTCTATGGTTTCATCAAGTAACTCAATTACTGATTGAAGTAGTTTTGATTTTTTTTTACAAGGAAGTATCCTTTGGCCCGAAATAAAAGGATCCGAGCACTTGTAACCATTTCCCGAGGAAAACAAGCTGGTTTCACCATAACATTTTCTTTGGCATTCAGCCAATTCGATTGATATTTTGCGACAAAACTCTTATTACGCCTGTATTTAAACATAAACTCAATTATTTTCTTACAAATGTAACCAATACATGTCTTAAGTTCATTGAAATCGGCTGTATAATCCTTGTCTATAATGCCAAGTTGTACTAAATTAATGACACTTTGAGTTTTTTCAAAATTCGTGCCCTTTTCGGAGCACCAAAGGTCAAATATATGCATTCGTGAAAACACACAGTTATAAGAATCTCCTATAAAAATAACAGATGATAAAAATTAAAAACAAAAAAAAGGTATGCAAAAGTGTATACAAACACAAACACAATCACAAATGAAGTAAACAAAAGCAACATCATAAAAACAAAGGAAAAGCAGCAGCTCGAGTCGCGATTTTTAGCCTTTAAAAATATAAAGACGGTGTTACTATATTGAAGATTACAGGCACATTTGCAACTATTTGCAGCTACACTTAACATTTTTATTAACTAAAAACATTAGTAAAAACACTGATAATACTCACATTGGGGGGAGCAAGGGGGGTCACAACTAAAAGCTTATGTAAACATGGAACAGACGTACACAAAATGACAAAAATAAATGGTTTTCACAAAATTTATTTCACAAG